>CM021734.1:51410013-52051995 GCA_011075105.1 Heteronetta atricapilla | reverse complement strand
AAAAAAAAAAAAAAAAAAAAAAAAAAAAAAAAAAAAAAGCAGGGCTCCATGGTGTCTCAGTAATTTCAGCAAAGATATGCTGAGTTTGCAAGGAAAAAAGATGGCAGTGTTTGGTTTGGGAATTTTTTCCCTCCTAATTTCCACTCCCCCAGACTCCTCCATTGGGCTTTTTTGCATCTCATGCATCATTAGATGGAATAAATTATCATCAGACTAAATTGCATGATTAACGATAGCTGAGTTGGCAGTCAAGGGAGAAAGACTGTAACCTGCAGCACACGCAAATTTAATAGGAAATAACTGATAAAGAAAATACTCACTTCACCAGTGTACTTTGGAAAAAAAAAAATCAGAGAAAAATCAGAGATTTTATTGAAGCATAATAATGAGATTTTAAAAAAAAGTGTAAAAAAGATGCACAATAGTACAGTTTCATAGGTTGATACAGGCAGAAAATTACAAGTTTTATGGGTAAATATTAGACTCTTCTAGAAAATACCCAAATAATCAGAAATTAGAAAAACAAATAAATAAATCTTGATAATAAATTATTTGCATATACTTGCTTAACCAAAACAGGGAGGAGAGGGAGAATAGTTCTGTTCTGCTTTTATTTTTTTGTTCAATGCAAATACTTTACACATAAATGTTCTCAAACAGAAAAGTCTGAATAGTCCCCTGAAGTGGAATCTAAAAGGGCAGAAGATTATAAAGCACAGGAACTATTTGGCCCCACCTTGCTTCATTTCCCTAAGTAAAAATTAAAAGACAGCATACAACCATTCCTTAAAGACCTAAATTAATACACGTGGTTTTAAATTGTACTTAAAACCAATCAAAGCTAACAAATAAAATAAGTACCTGCAAGGAAACAATATTTTGCAAATAAACTATGAAACTAATGCAGCCACACAAAAACACACCAGCTGTAGCAACAGAACAAGCAGGTAAAATAGACTACTTAAAATAATCTGAAGTATTAAGACAAATACTACTATGAAGAATTCCCTCTTCAGAATCACTTACTCCATTATAGGAACCACTATCAGACACCTTTTTTTGAACCCAATCACAAATCTCATGGCCTTATAAAACTGGCATAACGGTTGTATACACCTGTCTTAGGAACTTGCTCAGCCCCCGTTCCCGGCTTTCTCTCTGTATGTTTTGGTAACTGACAAAAAGCAGGGCTCAGCACACAAATGCCCCCCATACTACTATCTCATGACATGGGACCACCACCCTAAAGCAGCTGCAGAAGGTCATGAATGGTGATTTTCAAGGGGAGGGCAGATAAGGCCCAGCTGGTGGAGCAGAGGGAGAGCACAGCTGAAGTTTGCTGCTGCAGCGAGTACAACACCAGGGTGAGAGGGGCTGGAAATGGAGCATGCTGTCCTGTTGTTAGTAATGCAGGAGGTGAGCTGTGCTAGCAGTAGCTTTTTGTCAGTAATTTATGTGTTATGCCGTAATGTTTTGCTACGGTGGGATTCAAAATATTTAAAGTATTTTTAATTAATGAGGGCCTGTGAAGGAAGAAAGCTGTATTCATGCAAGGGAATTGGGAAAACACAGAGGTTCTGGTGTGACCACCGCAATTCCAAGGAGCTAAGGAAAATATTGTCAAATGAGGCATAAGGCTGTTTGCAACTAGACTTAGGCGCTGGTTTAAATACTTATAGCTAGCTAAATAAATGTAATTGAAGCAAAACATAAGCAGAACATAAAATAAGCTATAGCAGTGCTATAAAAATATATATATTCACCAAGAGTAAACATTGATGGCAAAGCATTCAGTCCCTGATATATTCTGCCTAAATTACACCTGAATTGATAACTAATGTTACTACAGCTAACCAGATGAAATTTAGGCTTGATTAAATTGTTTATTGTAGACAAAAGTAAAGAGAGCTATACAGAGCAAACCCCAACACTGGAGGATTTTATGTTTATTAATCTAAGTGAATTTGCCATGGAAGCAAGACCTCAGGCTCTACCATTCTCTGCAGAGATGCAGAGTTGTTTCTGCCTTTTTATGTTATTTTATTTTATTACTGTTATTGCTATGCCAGTTATTTCTGGCATAGCAAGAAATATGCTTATCTTGTCAATGAAACTCACCAACCTGGAAGTGCCAGAAGAGTTGTATGAGTTATCTGAGAACAGGAGAGGGGGATTTAAAACAAACAGCTTGTGCATTGTGCTGCTAGTAAGGCAAAAGCAAAGGGAAATCTAGGAACAGTGTGTATTATGTATGCTTCGTAACAACTATAATAAAAGGGAAGATTGCCTTTTTACATCCAGTCAGAATAATCTTCCTAGTTTCAATACTAAGTAAAATGGTGATAATTGCTTCCTCAATCATGAGTACGTAAATAAGTTATATAAGAATACTTTGTTATGCAGTATGTTCATAAATATTACATCTTAGGGAAAACAAAAAATCTCAGTTACAGAAAGCAATAAAATCTAGCTAAGTTTTCCCTTTATTAAACAAAAATAGGCATCTTGCTTGGATTCTTAAAAAGAATCTCTGTTCTGAAGTTGAACATGTTTAAGTAGGTTGGCTGCATAGACCAGAAAGAAGGGCCCAACACAACAGTTAGATTTTTAGAGTAGCTCTTTAGGTTTTAACTTGATGGGTTAAAAAGTGTATCTTTTTTTCATAAAGTACGGTTTCTGTTGATTACTTAACCATATGGATGGTCTGTACATATATATTCAAAAAACCAGGATGCTATAGAAGGGTCTGGCTTTGCTGGTTGGTGGTGTTTTTTTCTTTAAAAGACGCTCTGTAAGATGAAACTCCTTAGGAATATATTTCTAAAAAAAAATCTTTGCATCTGTCAAAAAGAAAGTGTTATTAAAAGGACGATCGCTTGAACAGGATTAATAGAATTCCATTTTGTTCAGACTGGACACCTGAAAGGGCAATATTGAATGAGACTCACGTGTCCCTTTTTTAAGAAAGTCATATCCTGAAGCGTTGACTGAGATGTATGCTATTAGCTCTCTGGGACTTTAAAGGTGCCCTTTATTTCATCTGCATCGTGTGACAGGGATAGCAACTTCCTTCTTCTGATCTGTGGAAAGATGCTTGGGACTGATTTAATTTAGGTAAGCTGAGAACAGGCAAGTTTCTGATAATTAAATACCTCTAAAACTAGAAGGAAAGGGTACAACAGAATCCCTTCATGTTGAGCAATGTGATTACAAGGGCCAGTAATAAAGGGTGGTAGAGATGAAATCCCAAACCTGTTAAGCAAGTTCAAGGGAAATAGAGAAAGCTGGAGCAGAAGACAGGAAATATTGATTCTTCTAGATTTCCAAAGATTTATAGGGAGCAACGAAATATGTCCCAGCTTCTGAATTATGAAAGTGCATCTATTCCTAGGTGGGGGTTGCAGTCCCTTACGTTAGGAGGCAAATACTCCCTTTGCCCACAAAGCCCTCCTGTTGCAAGTAGACCTCTGTCATTAAAGCAAGAGCTTCTCTTCACATTACAAGCTGGCAGCAGCTAGTTTCCTAAAGAAAGCAACTTTCTCGTGGTGCTACCAATAAAATAATTTACAGTAAAAGACTGCAAACAATCTTGAATCTCACTTGCCTGGTGTTTTCTTATAGGTAATCTGTACTGCTGTTTGTAATGTGTAGGCAAATAATTTGTGTTTTCCTTTGTTCTTGTTTGTTTAACCTGTAGAGTTATCAAACTGTTTCAGCAGAAAGGATGCCATTTTCTTCAGCTTATTTTTGCCTTTTTTTCCCCTTTCTTCCACTTTTATGTCTGAGCACTTCATTGAAGCCTGACTAGAGAATAGAAATGTTACTTGATATTTCCTAGAAATTATATTTGGAGAAATAATTTTCTTGCTCTGCTTTAAAAAAGAAGAAAAAAAGGGAAAAAAAAATGAAAAAAAAAAAACACCTTTGGAGCATTGCTTAACTGCAAATGTACATAGGGGCTTGTGGGATGCTATATTGTATTTGTGTAGCCAGTTATAGCTGTAAAAAATGAGGGGAAAATGCTGCTTAAAGCAGAGGGAACTCTGCAAAACAATGTGTGGGGTTATTCACAAACAAACAAAAAACCGTAAATTCCCTAAGGACAAAGGATTTCACAAGGGGAAATCTTGTAGAGCTTGACTGATTTGTTGTTGTTGGGTGGTGTGTTTTTTTTTTTTTGTTTTTTTTTTTCCTGTTACCTAGAGCAACACGATAGCAACAGAGTAAAGAGTGGCACTCTGCGTTGATAACTTCAGTTGTGAAGGGTGCTTAAAGGGAAAAAAGAAGTCTCCTAACGACAAGGCTTGATTTAATGAACTGTTCTCTGATATCTATATTTAGAAAGCTTTGCCCTTTTTAAGAACTAGAGCAAGCCAACCCCATTTAATTGAATTATCACAGCCAACAGGGAAGTGACTGTAGAAGAAATAAAAACCAGCCGGTCTTTCATCTGAACTACATAACTGTAGGTGAAGTTGTACAGCTTGGCGCAAGTTAAGAAGGGAAGAGAGAAAGGAAAAATCCCTTTTCATTGTGAAAAAAAGGTAGAAAAGAAGGGTGAAAATGCTTCTTGATGACATAGTTTGGAGTTGATAGATAATCTGTTCCATTTTGGTGATCTGCCTAAAATTGTGTTGAGGCATAAAATCAAGACCCAAAAGAAGCTTCCTGTTTGGCACAGTTTAGAGTCATAGAAGGAGTTAGGATGCAAGGGGCTTTGGAGGCCGTCTAGCCGGATCCCTGCTCAAAACAGGGCTAGCTTCCAAGTTGGATCAAGGTTAAATGGACACTTCCTCCTAAAGAAACTTTGTAAAGAGAGAAGAAAAAAACTGTAAACATTTTTGTGACTCTGACTGCTAGGGGCTTTTGAAGTATTTGCTTACCTTTTCAATTGTCTGTTTGAAATACTGGGCAAAAGCATCAGGCAGAAGTGCCAGGGCAATTGACCTGATCCAGTGTGACCTTCTTTCCAGTGGGCTTCCTACCGTGTTTTTTAGGCTCCACTGATTTTGCTGTTGTTGTTTCTGCCTCACAGATCACCTCTCCTTTACAGCTGATTCCAAACACATTTAAGAGGGAAGTACCAAGGCAACAAAAGTGCTGATCTTTGTGTCTATGGGAGTCTTTGAGAGGAGAAATCCTTCGGCGGCTGGGCAGGGCAAAAAAAAGGGGGGGGGGGGAAGGGCAATTACTAACAGGTGAACAGATTATAGGTGGTAACTCACTGAGAAACTACTAGGAAGCCTCAAAAGCCGTCCTCTGGAGATGCGTAATTTCCAGAACTGGAAGACGTGTTCTATTTGTGCAGGTGAGATTCTGCAGTTAACTCAATCTGCAGCAGGGAATCCTAATTAACAATGAGCCAACAATGCAGGAAAATTGGAAAGAGTTTCTTGCAGTCCTACAGCTTGGAGAAGGAGGCTTCAGCTTCTCATGTTGGGGGTCCTTTTCCCTGACATTCAGGAGAAAAACCTGAAGTGTTTTGTTGTTTTTTCATCCTTTTCTCTCTTTTTTTTTTTTTTTCCTTGAAGCCTGATTACCTAAGAGGTAGTAAGCAGGAGGTCTGCTTTTGTCTGATTAAGCTCTCTGTCTGATAGTGTGAGCTGCTGATGGAATCCAGTTGCTGTAGGCATGCAGATGAAATTCCAGGCTAGCGTGAAAGAAATTGATGAAGTAATCAGAACTGTGCCTGCTGCTCTGGTTTCATTTGTAAAATATAACAGATGGCTTTTGTGTGGCTGACAACTACCCCTTTGCAAGCACAAGATTTTTATTACCCTGGACATGTTGTAACTCACGACTCCAAACAGATTCAGAAGCCCCAGCCTCAGAGCAGTGCTGCCGGCGAGCAGCTGCAGCACTGCAGAGGGACGGAGCTGGGATCCTCCACCATAAGAGGCAGAGGGCAGAGCTCATGCTTCTGTCCGGGGACAGCAGTTGCCTGTCAGCCGGTGGTTCGATCCGTGATCTGCTGAGCACCTGTGCCCCACGTGCAGGCACCTGGTGTGGGACTGAGCCCACGCTGCCGCCGGTGCTACCACAGATTCTGGCACCCCACTGGAAGGTGGGCTTCCCATCACATAACAGGGTGTGCTTCTCGTGTGTCCTCAGCATGTGGCTCCAGTTGATGAGTGGAAGAATGTGAAAGCAGGAAGAGGGAAGTCAAGTAATTAGAGAGCTGCACTCAGAGTGCTTTAAGCTGGTCCTCAGACATCTCTCATGTAATGCAAACTACTAAGAAAGCGGCCAGAACATCTCATAGTATTAATTACTGTGCTTGCAAAATGATTTCCAGAGTTTAGGGTGTTGGGATCCCATGATGTGTACGCTTCCTGATCTTCTAGGTTGGGTTTCTTACCAGCTTTGCTAGACTTATGATGTATAAGTGCCTCTGAACCAAGTATGTCCAATACATATGGCAGTATTTGCCCTGCTCTGTAAGAGGCATGACACAATACCCTGGAATGCATGAGCTGCAATTTAAGTTCATTATTCATGATGAAGCTGGAGGGGGCCAGCGTGATTATCCAACGTGACCTCCTGCGTAACTCGAACCACCAGACTTCTCTGAATGAACTCCCACTTGAGCCAAAGCGTGCCAACGGGGAAAGTACCTAGAGCGATTTACAAGTCCTGCAGGGCGGCAGGGGAGGGGGAGCTAGCAGTCTCTAAATGGTTCCAAAGTCTAATCACGCTTGCTGTTTAAAAATGTGTGCCTTACTTCTAATCAGCCCTCGTGAACGGTTGGTTTACAGTTGCAGGATTTCGTGCAGCCACAGATAAGGCAGCCTTTTACAATTGCGCATTCCTTCCTCCTCGCAGGCGCGGCTTTATTTTCTTTGTAAGGCCTAGCAGGTTGCGCTCACGGGATTTTTTTGATGAGGTTGTTCCTCTGCCCGCAACGCTTCTCCATGGCTTTTTCATCCTCATTTACCAACGCCCGCGCGGACTCCCAGCAGCCGCCCGGCGGCGCGGACACGGGCAACTCTGCACCGCGACAGCGCCCGCTCAGCACGGTACGGGCCCTGCTGGCAGCGGGGGGGCATCGGCGCTTCTTGTGCCCCGGGCCAGCGGTGCGTTTGTCCGTGTGTTCGTGTATTTACTTGCCCGTGGGGCTGCGCAGGGAAGGGCGCGGGGAACCCCCGCCGCGACGGACAGGGCGCCCCCCCCGCACCCCAGCCCAGCACTGCGGCCGCCCCGCCTCCGTTCCGCCCCTTCCCGCCCCGCGGCCCCGTTCTCGTGAGAGCGCGGCCGCCGCGGCTCTCGCGCGAGCCGCGCTCTCGTAAAGTCTCGCGCGAGCGGCGAGCGGCCTTTCCGCGGGCGGGCCGGCACGATGGCGGTGGGCAAGAACAAGCGGCTCACCAAGGGCGGCAAGAAGGGCGCCAAGAAGAAAGTGTAAGGCCGCGGGGGGCGCGGCGCGGCGGCGGGGGGCGGCACACGCGGCCTGCGGGGCGGGGGGCGGCGGATGGCGGCGGATGGCGGCGGATGGCGGCGGGCGGCTGCTGCTGCCACGGCGGGCCCGGGCCCGGGCCTCTCCCGTGCGCGGGGCGGCGCCGCGAGCTCGGCTGCCCCCGGGCCCGGGCCTCCGCCGCTGGGGCTGGGGCTGCACGGGCGGCCCCTCGGGTGTCTGCGGGGTTTGCGCCTCCTCTTCACCAGCCGTAAGGGAGAGGAAGTTCTTGCTTCGTCCGGGCTTAATCTGGGAAAAATAGTGAAGGCTGCTTCTGCTTTGTTTGAACGAAGGGTGGATCCTTTCTCCAAAAAGGACTGGTACGATGTCAAGGCACCGGCGATGTTTAATATCAGAAACATCGGGAAGACGCTTGTCACCAGGACTCAAGGAACTAGTGAGTATGGGGGCTTTGTGCAGCAGAAGCATGTGCGTTACGTGCTCCATGTGGTAGATGCAAATGAGACTCCATCAAAGAACTGCTGACAAGCAATTATTGCTTGTAACAATTATGAACTCGGAATTTAAAAAAAATCCACGGGGTGGGGGAGTTGATGTAATACAGCCCTTGTTTCTACACGAGTACCAAACTGTGGATGTACTACAGAAAGATAAGGGTGAAGTTTCTGATGGGCTGCTGCTATGACCCGATGAATCTGAGGAAAGTTGAGAGCGAATCCTTCTGAATGTCAGAAGGGGAGATGTGGAGATGCTGTTGCACGGGACCCTGTTTGTAACGGGGTCGTAGGAGGGGCTGAAATTCAAAGCCTTTAGGTAAGAGATCTCTGTTGGGAGCTGGAGTTACAAACTTAACAGCAGCTTATGTAGAATGGGTAAAGTCTCTTTTGTTTTATTTCTAATCTGGCCTACACACCTGAGGAATAGGGAGCCTCTGTTAGGAATGCAGAGAGCTCTGGATAGAAATAACAGTATTTTTGAAAAGTTAGCTGTGTAGAATGGCTAAAGACTTACTTTATGCTCTCCTGCTTGCACTGTGAGTTATGAAGTTAATCGTTACATTAAGCTGTGTAAGGTGAAACTAGTAAAATAAGGGTTACTGTAAACCAAGGATGAGCCTGCTGATGTTAAAATGGTTGTTAGAGGCAGAGGTGTGAAACAACCTGACTCTGCTCAGTACCTATTAGTGATTTATCTCTCATAAGTACATGTGGCTTTTTGTTTCATTATTGGATTTTAAAATACTTTTTGGCTCCTCCCACTTAAAAAAAACAAAGTGCACGTATGCTGGAATTTACAGTATACTGGTCGGTGTTTGTGTTCAGCATCTGGTGTAACTTACTTAAAAATTCCTCAGTTTAACAAATGAAGGTTGAGTTGATTTGCTGTTATTCAAGATGCATTTAAACTTCAAAGCAATGAAGGCAGCAGCATCACCTGCTACTAGAAAAAATAAGACGGAAGTTGAGTGTCTGATTTGAATGATACTTCTCTAACATTAATAAAAGGTGTATTGTTTTGTTCCCTAATACAGAAATTGCCTCTGATGGATTGAAGGGTCGTGTATTTGAAGTGAGTCTGGCTGATCTGCAGAACGATGAGGTCGCCTTCCGTAAATTTAAACTGATAACTGAGGATGTGCAGGGCAAAAATTGTCTGACCAACTTCCATGGAATGGACCTCACCCGGGATAAAATGTGTTCCATGGTCAAAAAATGGCAGGTGCGTGAAGAACGAGCTCTGTGTGGTTGCTGTCCTTTTCAGGAAGAGGAGGTAGCTACCAGTGGGTTTTAAAGCTGTCTTTGAAATGGTATCAGCAGGCATAAATGAACCCGGTGGAGATGTTCAAGAAACCTGTTGGGGTGATGGTACTTGACTTTTTTTTTCCTCCTCTCCAGACAATGATCGAAGCCCATGTTGACGTCAAAACTACCGATGGTTACCTACTGCGCCTCTTCTGCGTGGGTTTTACAAAGAAGCGCAATAACCAAATCCGCAAGACCTCTTATGCCCAGCACCAGCAGGTCCGGCAGATTCGCAAGAAGATGATGGAAATCATGACCCGGGAGGTCCAAACCAATGACCTGAAAGAAGTTGTCAACAAGCTGTAAGCTCTGTTGGTTTTTCTCCCTTGGCTACAGTACAGATCGTTGTTCATTAGTTAGGTTGCAGGCTTGGTCTCTGAATGGCCATACTTGCTCTGTATTCCTGCTGACATTGCAAGGAAGATAACGTCTTGTCATCTAAGCATGCTTACCCACGTTGTCAGAGTGAAGGTAGATGCAAACTCCTGTTGAATGTCACGTATTCTTAGAAATTATTTCTTGTGGATGTTGCTGATGAGGAAGCAGGCACAGTTTTAGTATTGTATCACTGCTCTGCTCTCTTGTCAGGATCCCAGACAGCATTGGCAAAGACATAGAGAAGGCGTGCCAGTCCATCTACCCACTTCACGATGTCTATGTCCGCAAAGTCAAGATGCTGAAGAAGCCCAAGTTTGAATGTAAGTCAATTACTGCTCACATCCTGAGTTTTAAGAGGGCGAGGTGGGAAGACACGTGAATATGGATTTGCTTTGGGAAAAAGATATTAAAGCAGCATCAAAGATTAAGTAGATGTAGTAGTGAAAGCCTGCCCTTCTAGTCAGACGTCTCGCTTTCAGGCCTGGAAGCCAAGCGGTGGTTATTCACTTTGGAGCTTTTGAGAGTTCTTGCCTGAAACTGGATGCTTAATGGCTTTGGCTTGGGAATGAATGATGACAAAATGTTTCGGTCCCAGATGACAAGGGATGATTCTAATTTCCCCATTTTCTGACATTCCCATGTAACGTAGTAGGTTCTTAGAACTGTAAGAATGTACATAACTGTACCTTACTCCATTGCTGGCTTCTATTTTATGTCTGACTGTCAATTAATTCAGCATCATCTCCTTGCGTGCACTTGCTGGAATGAAGTTGATCCTGTGTTAAATGCTGCGGTGGTTTAATTTCGGTAACTTCAAACTGCCTTAAATACAGGTGTATCTCACTGTTGACAATCCCTCTTGTTTGTAGTGGGCAAGCTGATGGAACTGCATGGTGAAGGTGGTGGTGCTGGAAAGCCCTCTGGGGATGAGGCAGGCGCTAAAGTAGAACGAGCTGATGGATATGAGCCACCTGTGCAAGAGTCCGTCTAAAACTACAAATTGACCAAAAATAAAAGTTTTATTATACGGAATAAGCGTTTGGTTGCCTGTATTGCTGCTAGACAATATTGGTACTGGTCGCGGATTGTTTTTTTAATGAGGTAAATGTCTATTGCCTTGGTTTAAAAAGGAAGAAGTGATTGGAGATCTGTTTTTCAAGACTGGTGTTGCAGGATAGGTGGAAGAAGGTGGTTTGACCTTTTTGAAGGGTGCTATTTGAAAATACAATGCTAACGTTTCTGTGTGTTTCTTTTTTTCCCAGTAATTTTGGTCTTCACAAAAGAAATTCTTGTGTATGTGTCCAGAAGTATTAACTTTTGTTGGTGTAACTTCTGTTGCAGAATATCGTATTGTAAGGGAATCCTCTGGGATTAGTAGTCAACTGAGGATTATGTATTTGTTTAGACTTCCTGGTGATAATTGATTTGACATGATCTCTCATGGGATAGATCACTTTTCTGATACTGAAAGTGTTAATCTTTTTAAATGAAAGTTGACATTTTGATTAGGGAAGCAGTGTTAGAGCTGTAAGCAGTGTAGACATGAAAAATATGCTTGAGAGGGTTGCGTGTAGTTCACCTTCAGTCAGAGCTGAGGTTACTCATCACATTTGAGAAACCTGTGGAACTTGGGACGGGGGTATTTCTACTGTAAAAAGGCAATGGTCTATGTTTTAAAGCACTTAAATTACTCAGCAGATCATTTACGAGTACTTGCACTGACCTGTATTCTTGAAATGCAGGTGAGTGCTTAAGTTTGATTCTCTCACAAGTCCTATCAAGCTTGTGATAGGAAGAATTAGGCCTTTTATTTCCTGTCTTCTGTTTAAAAGTATGTGAATGTGGCACTTGGGATGTTTTATTCTGAGGTATATGGCTTTAAACAAGGCAGGATTTTTTTGGAGTGGTAGAACACCTTAGGCTGCAATTAGAAAAGCTTTCAGTAAACAGACTTGCTGATTCACAATCTTAGGCTTTCAAGGACTGGTGTGATTCAGTGTCTTTGATCATGTGGGGTTTCCTGCTTAGGTCTAAGATGCATTTGCCAGGGATTACGTGCTGTAAATGCTGTTGCAAGAAGGCTCGCAGCCCAGAACTGGGTAGGCAGTAAACAAAGACAGGCTCTGAGTGGATTTTTGTTTTCCTTACTATGGAGCTCGTGTAGGCTGCTGCAGGGGTGCCCAGTTACAGACAATGACTAAGCACAAGAAAATGCTTTTTAGCTTTATCCTGGAGATTATGAAAGAAAGTTAAAATAGTTTCCTTGGACTCAAAGGTAGGTGCTAGAGAAACTTGGAATATGATGCGATTCTCCAAAGCTTAATGTGCATACGGATCTTCTGTTGAAAGGGATGTGATAGGGTGTTCACTTCTGCCTCCCATTCCTCTGTTCCTATTCCCATGAGTTCTCAGCTGTCTACCATGCCAAATAACTGGTATTTCCACCTGTAGATTTATAAAGTGAGGAACTCAGGTCTGAGGAATTTTACTAATAATTTAAATAAAGGAGTATGGCATCTGCAATGTTTGTATATTAATACACAAAATCTTAATGACTAGAGGGATTACAGTCTATGACTTAATACTTGGGTGACTTACTTTTCTTGGTTGGCCAATACAGGCATGCTTGTTTTTTTCCAGTATTGTAGCAGAAGGGTAGTGAGTGCTCAAAACTGACACTGAAACAGGACAAAGGGTGAGTGCTGCTTATGATCTTTCCTCTGTTTTGCTTTTCTGTACTGTTGAAGATAGACCTTAAAATAGTGTTTAGTGTCAGCTGAGGTTTGTAAGGTTTGGTGTAGTGCTTCAGGAGGCAGGCATAATTCTCCTCTGAGAGTCCGAGGTAGTGACTGATACTGTGAAGCTGTAAACTGGAACCAATTCACTTCTCTAGCAAAACTAAAAACTTCACTGGAGTGAAAAACAAACCATGATTCGTAGTAGATGTTGCAAGGCTGAAAATCCTTGAACTTACAATTGTTTTAGTGCAGACGTGTACATGTGTATGCATACATTCAAGCCCTGCATTAGGGTAAGATCTGTCAGAGCTTTCCAGTAATGAAAGTGTGTTTGTATTTCCTCTGCTTAGCAATAATTCCACCGCACAAATCCTCAGGGACTGAACTGGCCACCTGTACTCACCTATAACAGGAGAGTTAGGAAGCCTAGATAGTGTTTCTGCTTGTGAAAAACACCTTTTATCATGTTACATCCTCCTTTAGCTGCTGCACGAGAGCTACTGTAAGAGCATCTTAGGAAAAAACAAAAACTCACTTTTTCAGTTTTTCCAAAACCTTTTTTTTTCTTGTAGCATTAACATACAGGGTCTCTGGGTAAACGTATGCTTTGAAATAACTTTAAATGTAGAAAAGCAAGCAGAAAGGGAACTCTTGTGCATCTACTGTATCTCTGTATAAAAAGTCAGCTGAAAACTCCTGGTGTATGAATAGCAGCAATCAGCAGAGCATACCAAGGACACACAATTGCTGATCAGCTGAGGCTCAGCCTCTGTCGTTGTCACAAGAGGTCTTGTCGCAGAACATCACCATCTTGTGTGATAGATACCCTGCGAGGCTGGTTGCTTGCTGCAGGTGGCAGCATCATACGTTCTGCAGGCGAGAAGTGGGAACGGCCTTGAACTGCTCCTGTAGGTGTACAATATTGTCACTTTTATTGTTATCTTTTGCTGCTGGCTGGGTGGGTTAAATGTACAAGCAGAGTAGCATCTATAAAACTGTCACGTGAAGTGGAGAGTCAGCTCTGTACAATGTAAGATGATATAAATGCAGTAATGACTTAATTATAAAAATTTATTGGTTAAATACATTTTTAATTTACAGAGGTACCATAACAAACTTACCGGACTTAACGAAGATTTATTTACCACACGGTTAATTGTACACAGAACAGTCTCCTTCCAGAAGATAGGTCCAGAGGGTGGGGCAAACAGTAAAAGCCTTGTTTATCAAAACATTTTCTATTACACTAACATATGGGGCTCTGGCTGAATTCCAAGGTTACAGCTGAAATTTGCTACTACGTTGCAGGTAAGATGTGTGCTCAACCTCGTTCTTGCTTTTCTTCAAATTATGTACTGTACACCTTAGGAATTGTATCATCTGTATGCAGTTCCACGGTGATAGTAGGCAACCATCCTTCTCTGACTTTAATAGCTTGTGTCTGCAGTAATGTAAACAGCCTTTAGATGGCACTCCTTGCACTGAATGTAAGGCTTTGCTGCTCTTCCTTTCCTGCATGACCGGGAGGAGATGATGAAAGAAGAGCAGTCTTAGCTACTGGGAGGCACTGACTTTAAACATCCCATGGAAGTTAGAAAAACAACTGGTCAATATCACAGTTATAGAAACGAGGGTGAGGAAATTGAAAAAATATTTTAAAAAAAAATCTGTTCTAACTTGAGACTTGTATCAAAATCTTAGAAAACTGCCAGACAAACAGTAAGTAAGCAAGCATCATCCGCTTTAGCCTCATCCACCATCACAAAGATTACGTGTTTTCTGAGGATCGCTATTCTGCTTGTTGGGGTGGCTTTGTTGCTGCTGTTCTCCTTGTGCTCTGCTTGCAAGAGCTTCAGGAGTTGTCTTAGCACAGGCCCTGGTGCACGAAGCCTGTTTAATAGGGTGGCCCACTGAAAGTTCATGGTTGAAAAGTCAGCACTCTCTCTTAGGTATTCATTTCATCGGAGTCCTCTAGAAAGAAAAAAGGGCTGCTCTATCTGAATAAACAAGAACCTTTAGCACCTCCTGGCAGGAGAGCTTAGAGAGTGGGATGAGTTGTTCTCAGAGGTGGACTTACATTGAAGTTGAATTCCACAGATCAGGATAGGCTTATTGGGATGTCAAAACTGAATAATAGATGTAGAAACAGTCGTGTTTCCATTCTTCTGGAACAGTGCATGATTTACATTTATTTTTATAACGTTAATCCCTTTAATGAAAGTAAAAATTTAATGAAAGTAAAAAGCTTAATTCTCAGCTCACTAAAGCTTTGTGATCTTCATTCTCTAGCTTTATGATGGTGACAAGTTTAAATACACAGCACTTCACATTTGGAAGAGGGCTGCCCTCACCGGCTGGCTTCAACACTTTATTTTTCCTGTCCCAGGAAGAGTTAGCTCCTTATCAAGGCGTGTTTAATTACTTTGTCAGAAGGCAAGTGTCACAAGAAGGAATTTACTGCCAGAAGGCTCAGCTCCCGCAGTCACATCTGTCTCAGTTTCTGTTGTTCAAGTCGCACCGCTGCTTTTTACTAAATTATTTGTTCAAGTTTCTGGATGTACCAGTTTGCCAGACTTTTTTTCCTTAAGGCCTCGACAGACCATTTATAATGATGCTCAGCATAGCTGGTACGTGGTAACAAACTGAAAACTAATCCCACATCTGCTGAAAGCTAAAACCAAGGCTGTATAATATCCTTCATGTTAAGGAGAGGAATAGTGTTACTGAAGTATGTTCCAGTGCTTGAGTGACCAATGAAATGCAGACTGAGTGAAGACTGGCTTTCCACTTACATGAAAGGGGCGGTGGGACAAATAGTTGAAATAGTGCAGCTCCTGCACCAGGGGAGCTGAGAAAGCCGAGTAAATGCTGTCCATCACAGCTAATTGCCCTGGGACAGAACAGCAGGGTGGTGCTTGAAGAACAGGGTAGTTGAACAACTAAAGCTCTATCTGGAAAAGATTTAGGGTAAGGGAGAAAAGCTTTAGTATGGGTTTATACCAATTTGAATACTAGTAGTCAAGAGGTAAAATACTTGGGTTTTCTGATCTTTCCATATGAGCAGGTTGGGCTAAGAATAGGAGAATAGTGCACAGATTTGCTTGAGTTTTCATTCTTACCAGTTCTAGATTTGATATTTTTCTACTGTAAGTTATCTTTCTTGTCCTCTAAGTCATGAAAACAAGTGGATTCTACTGCTAATGTGGAAGTCAAGCAGTAAAGAAACCTGAATATCAAACTTTATCTACATACTGAGTGCTGTAATTATATATTAAAAACAACTCTTTAAACAGTTTTAAAAGAAGCCCATGGAAGCTTACTTTATGCAGACTTTGTGCATGACAAATGTAATACCAGATAGTAAACATACCAGAATGCTGTTGAAGTTAAAATGGTACTGCACCATGACATTTCCCTAGCTGGAAACCACTAAAAATCGTGCTTGTATTTGCTCTCAGAGCATTCACGAAGCATGGCTAAACACACAGTCACGAAAGACTAAAATTGTCTCGTTTGAAGATACTCGTATGACTGTCTAGAAAAGTAGTGCAAAACATAGTCAAAATACGTCAATGTCTTTGTTGTGCCTTCAGGCTAGAAAACATTCTCTCCCACATGTAGGGAGTACAAAGACAGGCAACACTTCATGGTGTTCTTAAAATCTGAACAAAGTTCTTGGGAAATATCCCAGATTTTCCTTGCAGCTCTCCATTCATCCAGTCCTCGTCTACGGATTCCAGCTCTGTTATGATATCACCTGCCTGTAAGAGAAGGAGTAACGTGAGCCAGGACAGCTTACCAGGTAATAGTAATGCATGCATAGTTCACGTTATTCAGAAGCAGTTAATATCAAGCCAAAAGGTAGTCGGAGATGGCCTCTCTTCTCCTGTTACATTTCTTTGAAACTGTTTGCTGAACTTTCTCTGAGGGTAAATACTTGTCATGTGTTGCAAAATCACCACTTCCTGGAAGGAAAAAGCAGCGCTGCTGAATAACTTCCTGTGCTGCTGCAGGTCTAAAGGTTGGTAGGTATGCCAGAGAGATGGCCTACAGGCTGCTGCCTCATTCATTATTTGTGCGTGCTCCTGCTCTGTGAGGAGGGTTTATTTTCTTCAAACGCTTCAAACATTTTTCTCTCAATTCAGTCCCAGTGATTCCCAGCACTTGGAAACTTCCCTCTTTCCTTTGGAAACTACCCAAGAGGGGTGCAATCTTCAAAGTGGCTCAGCGTGGCCTTTAAAATAAACTCCATCTTCTGTGTTTGATCCTTGTTTCTATTTTCATCATCCTGCCCTACATCCAAAGTATTGTCGTAACCCTAGCCTTTCTGCCAGTACCTCCATTCCTTTCTGCTTTAAAGACTGATCTGTCCTTTCAGTACAGCAAGCTGTTAATGCAAAAACTATTTACTTTGCCAGCTTTAGAAAGAGAAAATAATGTGTTCCAACTGATAAATGCAATTTTGGACCTGCTGTGAAAGTCTGTTGTTTCTCAGAAACTTGCTTTTGAGGGAGGACAGTTACCTAAATATCATGGGTTTTAATCTACGAGGACATGCTGTTTCTTGTTCATGCTTTTTCATATTATCTGGTCTTACAGCAAGTATTTCATTTTCCTCTTGCTCCCATGGCAACTATGTATTGTGCTGCCAAACTTTTAGATTTTGCTGTACTAGGTGTCCCCTACAGACATCACTGCTCTAACACTAGCACTCTTACTATTCTCACATCATCTTCTTTCCATGTTTCCAGTCAAAAATAGTCTCCCTTGGCCTTAACCAATGATGAAGAACCAAATACACCACAAAATAAGGTGTTGGTATTGCCATATTTGCTGGATTAGATAAGTCAGAGGAAGACTTCAATTCCTGACCTCTTCTCAGTGTCATCTTCTGTGAAGATTTTGCCAGTATGAAACAAGTTGTGGTAATGACAAAAAAAATTTTGTGCAGGTCTTTATCAAATGTGTTAATAGCCTTTTCCTGGAGTTTTGTTCTTTCCTGTTCCAAGCCTATTCACTGTGGATAAATCCTATTTTTAGCATTTTTTATGACCATAAAATCTTCTGAAAAATTGGGCTAACGCAAGAGGCACTTACCTTGAAGGAAAGCTCATCTTCATTTTCGCCATGAAAATCATAAAGAGCTTTGGCTTTTCTTTTCTTCCCTCCTAGAGGCTGTGACATCTCTGCCCGGGCTGCAGAACATGGAGAAGATAGGTTATTTGGATTCAAGTCAAATATATCATTGTTTCCAGTGAAACTTCCTGGTATTTTTTTTTTTCCTCTACAAGGGTGCTGCCGGATAGGATGCCCAACTGTTATTACTACTGATACTTAGCAAATTTCATTGTTCCTATGGAATAAAAATCTCTACTGCCACTAGCTCATCTTACAGTACCACTGCGTTCTTGTGGTTTTGCTTCTAAAAGGACTAAAAGTAAAATCCATTTTCTCAAACTTTCCAGTGTAGATACTTAATGAAAGTTGTCTTTTCTTTGCAGTGGGAGATGCAGTGGTGTTGTGTAACTGCACTCACTGTGTGCTACTGGTCAGACAGGTGGTATTTATTTGCTGTCGGGTTTAGCTCATGGGTTTACTTGCCAACTACGAGGGGAAAAAAAGTGATTCTTTCATGTTCCTCTGTTAAGGTTTTGACTGTATTCATTTTAGGATTAAATAAACTTGAGGAGAGCATGCAGAGGTCATTTCTTGCTTCTCTAAGAGAATTACAATCTTGTGTGCCAAGACTGAGTGCCTGTAGTTAGTTACAGCTATACCAAATCTTTGGCTGTACTGCAGTGTTTCCCTTCAGCTGCAGGAGAAGCTGCCTCCCTTTTTCTACACCTGAATTCGTGGTAAAGACGGATAAATAACCCTATTCTACCTGCACCTAAGCTGTACTTTCAACCATTTCAGAATCTGCATTGCTTCCCAAATTATTTAACTAGAGCAATATGTTGCCATTATTTCAGATGGTGGTTCAACACTTAGTTTAGCTTTAGGATGTTAAAGATTGTAGTGGTGTATGGTTCCTAAGGCAATGGAATAGCTGGGCTCTCCCAGAAATTGGTTGTGACTGTCAGAACCTAGGAAATAATGAGTTGTCATCTAGTAGAGCACTGTACCTGAGCAGACCTGAACAAACACCGCTGGGAAAATCCCTTCCTTGTCATTCAGTCTTCCTCTGTACCACTCTGAATCTACTTGTTCCAGTATCTGGATGTAGTCTCCCTTTTTAAAGGATAAATCATCTTTGGTTTCTGCTGTGAAATCATGAAGTGCTTCACACCACTCCACTGAGTGTCTGTTGTTCTGTTCAAGTGAAAAGAAATGCATTAATTTCAGAAGCATTAATAGAGGCAACAGCACTAAGCTCCTGAATGCTGGCGTAAAAGATGTGGGTATCCAGCCTTTCTCTCATACAATGCTGTTCCAGAAGGTGTAGGCTAGAACAGCGTATCAGCGATAACTACATCATCTAAGCTTACAAGCGTTCCTTTTTATCATTGGTGGCAGAGGCTAGGATTAGTACATTCAACATTAGCCCACTGCAACACTACTCAAAACAGAACTAACAAGAATTTGTTTAAGCACAAAGAATAAAAAACTTGCATATGTTAACTTGTCAAAAGCTACAAAGTCAATTTAGAGCAACTGTCACGCTACCAGATGTGACCATGCGTCATTATGTGCCGTGGGAGTTGTACCACATTCACAGTTTGAAGTTGTGCAGCTAATCTGGCACTGTAATAGAAACTCTATGTAAATGTATGAAAACTCTACGCAAATTCTGGCTTCCACCTATGAAGCTGTATTACCTGAGGAAGGGAAGAAGAAACCTCCACCTTGTTCTTCAGTGCGGCTCCTATACCTACATAGCAAAGGGCAGTTTAGAACAGCAGCAATGACTACTCAAAATGTACTAATGAGAGCAGCTTTAGACGTTCAAAATGATTATTGAAAATAACTTCTTAAGAAGCCCTAGTATTTCTTTTGATTGTTCTCATCTCCCTTTCCGCCTGTTTCCCCATGCATTGTCCTTTTGGACTCTATCCTCTATACTTTTACACTGCCTAGTGTGTACAGTACAAAGCCATGTTCTTTAAGAGTTTTGCTAACATGGTCATACCTGTTCCAGGCAGATCTTCAATTATTTCCACAAAGTTCAAGGGGAAAATTCCAGACATGCCTCTAAGCTCTCCTTTGGCCCACTCTTCATTTACATATTCTTTAAGGATAATAGTTTCACCTTCTGAAAAACTGAGTTCATCTCTGTGATCTCCAATATACTCAAATCGTGCTATGCATCTTGGCCCCCTGCACAAACAAGAAAGGAACTTACTTTGTATATTTACTACATACACTCCTTTCATATTGGTTCCTACCTCTGCCTGAATGGGCTTTATGGCTGCAACAAAGGGTTATGAAAGCCAACAAACCACCACTTAGTTGAGACAAGTTGTTCAAGGGGGCTCTACCTACATAAATGCTTGGTATGAAGCGATATACCAGTTTTTGAACACATGAAATAAATTTTTAGTCTTTTTTACCTGAATATGAACCTTAGTAAAATGTTGTAAACTTTTATTCTTGAGAACTTAATTTGTAGAATAGCTATATAATAGGTGTAGAAACTGCTAACTATATTAACCTCATCACAGTTAACACCTGCTTCAAAGGTACCCTTTTTTTTTTTACTTACTAGTAAATCAAGATAAGAAAAAGTATTTATTTGACTCACTTAATAGATGGTGGCGAGCAGGATGTTTTTTTCCTTTTGCTTTCTTCTGGGACATCAATCTAGTAAGACAGCATAATCAGTAAAAATCTTCCATTTTAAGCTTATGGCAACACAACTACTATAAACTTTCAACTTGTTAAAATCACCTGTTTTTTAAAATAAAGCATAGATCCTGTTATGGGCTCCATGTGATGCTATGTAATCACTGACGTGCTCTGATATTTTACCATATCCATGTCAATTTTGGTTTCATGTCTGATTTCTCATTTTCCAATCTTAAAGAAACAAGGAGCACTACTTAATGTTTTTTGTTATTAGCCTTTTTTAATATTCCTACTTGCAGCATGGCTGATTGACAGAAAATGAGACTAGGTGGTACTTCGGGTTGTTGCATTTAGCTCCAACCTTTCACTTGATAATCCATTTACTAGCACAACATATCACAATGGACAAGATTAGTGTTTACACATATTTTTCTGGGCTTTGGTAGCCAGCTGTACTCAAAACAAAAGCACATCATAAATCTCACTTCAGTCTGCATGTAGGGGCAGCATCTAAAGAAAGGTTAGTTTAGAGAAAACAAACTAATTGTTTTTAACTCAGCTGTAGGTAACTACTATGTGTTAATTAAAGGAATGGGAGAAATATAAATTAGAAAATCAGCACATGGCATATCAGCCCTTTACCATAAGAAGACTAACTGTATTTTTGGTATGATATGAAGGGAGCTTTGGTATGACACTGCAAGCCTAGGGAACGTGGCTAGGAGCTTTGCGTCTCAGCTCACTATGACATAAGCCAGTTCCCATACACACCAATACAAATGCTTCATTGCTGCTGTGAAGTTCTGGAAGAAATCATGCTGACTTTTAGGACAAATTATCTTTGCAGTACTCTTGCTAGAGAAGCTCATAGCTGTGGAGCTCTGAAAGGTCCATGGGAAGCAATAACTATGTATTACTGTTCGGTGTCCAGACACCAAGCTAGTATGCAGCTCCATATTGTAAAACACAGTGTAGTGTACTGATGGAGGCCTTGGGTCAAGACCTATGCTGACATGAATGCATAGGAGAATTCACTCGGTGCATTACCCATATTTACTGTCCTTTTTTCTTTTTTTTTTTTTCTCAAAGGATATTTTTGCAATCAAAAAGGTAACTAGCTATTAAAACTCAAAAAGGTGTTTGAAAAGCTTCTTCCCTAGCTTCTATGAAGTGTTATTTCTCTGTGCCAATGATGAATTTGACTTCCAATCTTCATTCCCCTATTCTAACATAAAATCCTTTCCTTATCAGCCATCAGTTGTAACAAGAACATTGATAATTTCAATTTTTGGTTTGTGCAGACGCTCAATGTAGCTAACAAATCTTTCCTGTGAAAGCAAATTGAGCATGGTTCCAGGAATAGACCCCACGTCTACTTTTAATTCTTCAGCACTTTCCAAATTTTAAAATTCTTTTCCAGTAACACCATTACAAACCAAACAGACACCCTCTGTAACACACTGTGATGGTTACCAAACACTTGGTATTTTTCCACGTAGCAGCAGTTCTCATCTCTTTCTGTCAGCTGCCTCCACTCAGCACAGACTTTTAATGTCCTTAATGCCCAGCCGTATACCTTCACTGCACCCTGGTGCCAGTTCAGCATTCGTGCATGCCCATCTGGCTGGGGTGGACAGCCCGATGGCCCTTCCTACTGGCACAAAATGGACTTCAATCTCGAAGTCAAGCTTACAATAGATCTGACTCAGCTTTCGAGGCAGCGAACTATATTGTGTCTCTTTTAAACATGAGCCGCTCAATCCATTTCTGTTGGGCTCCAAAACAACACCCATCTCTTGCCCGCAGTTTAATGGCAAGTGTCACGTTCGGTAACAGGATTGCTTTAAGCTCCTCATTTGCAATAGCACAATCTCCTTGCAACGTGCCAGCACGACCATTTGTGTTGCCACTTAGGGGAACAGATCCAGATGGAAAAAAAAATCTAGGAAGGAAGAAAAATGTTTTCTTGGGCTCAGCTGCTGCCCTGACCCTGTACTGCCCTACATGGCTGCAAAAGTGGTGATTCCAGCACAGTTCAAGGGGACAAGAATACCAGAGAAGCTGACATGGAAGCACAAAGCCATCATCTTACTGCGTGTTGGTTTTTACACGCTGCTGTGAAAAATAATCTGCTCGGTAGACCCAGAGAAACTACCCAGGTTAACAAAGAGAACCTGGTAAGGGCCATGATTTTCTCACTTGGCTTGAAATTAACAGAAAAACAATCCCCATAACACAAGTTGGTTCTGCCAAATCAAGCATCTTCCTAATACCATGCAAACAAGTTGGTATGTCTTCTGTGCTGCCAGAGGGAAAAGCGATTATCTAAATACTGAATGGAATTAAACACACAGGAGCTGCACTAACATAGAACAAGAAAACCAATGCATTAGGATTGTGTGTAGTAATGTATACAAAGCCTACATACAACTACTTTCACAAAGCTGGCGGGAAATATCCCTGTGCGATTCCCACATTTTCCTCTGTACCACTCAGCATCAATTTTCTCCAAAAGACAAACTGTATCTCCAGAACGAAGGTCCAAGTCATCAGCATGCTCTGCAAGACAGCATCATTTCAGTTAATGGTCGTTGTCACACTTGCTGATTTTCTTTGAGTAAAACCTTCTTAATGTAAATACTACGGACAAAAGCAGAATGAGTTTTCGTAAAACCTTAATTATACTTGCTAAACAAATTAGCTTTAACTAGAAGACTGGCACAAATATAGCTAAACCCATGGATTTGAACAACCCTACACATGCAGACCTCGCATGCTGAGCTTCCTGATTATTTTTAAGATCCAAGTCCTAAGAAAATCCCCATTTGAAAGTCTTGGAGAAAAACAAGCTTCCAAAATATTCATATTTACTTACCTGCAGAAAAATCATGCAGGACTACAGCATGAGGTGCGCTTGTGTCAGCAACTTTTGGAGGGTTGTTTGAATCCTGAGAACAACAAATAAATCCAAGTCGTGTATAAATCATGCAAGGTACCAATCATGCAACACCGATTCTCTGTCGCATACTCTTGAGAGTCATTTTCTGACTTTGGACACAGCATTGTTATGGATCAGAGAATCACCAATGAAGGCAAAAGTAAGTACTGGTCACTGGTCTGTATTCTGTATGCCTTTGCCCAGTGTAAACCAGAAGGCATTTCACCAAAATCTACTTCTGATCCAGCAAAAGGAAAGGGAGGGTGTGTAACTTTTCCCAGTATAGACAAAGCCTCAGACAGCTCTGTGGGTCAGAAGGCTGGAGCACTGATATCAACTCTCTTTGCAAAAGGCTGTGGCCAAACTTGCTGCTGCTTGGTCCTGCTTGTCGCCAGTTACTGCTCCTTGCTCAGCCCCAGCACACCCAGCAGAGGCAGCATATCTGCCACCTGCCCAGTATTTCAGAGGGCAGAGCCAGCCACCAGCAAGCATGCAGGAAGATAATAGGAGAAATTACAAATTTGTCGTGGGATGTTTATCAAGGGAAATTATAGTCAAAATGCTGAGTCTTCATCTCTAGCCCACCACCTAGACATTTTTAGACTGTACTGCCCTCAATCACTGTGCCTGAATTGCTTTCAAGCAAAGTAATTCATTGTGGGGAAAAACAAACAAACAGACAACAACCAGAAAAGCCCAACATGGCCAAAGGAAAGGACAGAATAACATGAATTACAACAGAAAACAACAGATTGCAGAGAAACCTATTTCAGCCATGTAGGTTTTTGCTAATCAAAAAGGCTGCTCAGAGCTATCAGATAAACCATCTGTTTGATAGTAATATAAAATACTAAAACAGCTTAAGTTCTGTATAAGCACAGAGCAAGCAAAATTCTTTGAACTCCCTAAGTCAATTCACCAACACATCACGTATAGCACTTTGTAGAACTGAGCGCTCATCTTTTGTCCGCTTTTCAGATACTCAGCCAAGGGAGTGATTACCTTCATGGGAGACAGGAACTTTACCAGTTTCCTCTCTGTCCTGGTTTCAGTTAGGACAGAGTTATTTTTCCTTCTAGTAGCTGGTAGGGTGCTATGTTTTGGAGTAGGATGAGAAGAGTGCTGATAACATGCTGATGTTTTAATTGCTGCAGAGCAGTGCTTACACTAAGCCAAGGACTTTTCAGCTCCTCGCTCTGTCCTGCCAGCGGGCAGGCTGGGGGGGCAGCAAGAGCTGGGAGGGGACAGCCCCAGGACAGCTGACCCAAACTGGCCATAGGGGTATTCCATACCATCTGAGGTCATGCTGAACAATATATAGGGGTGGCTAGCCGGGGTGGGGGGCCGGCTGCTCGGGGTTGGGCTGGGCATCGGTCAGCGGGTGGTGAGCAATTGCATTGTGCATCACTTGTTTGTACTTATTATTATTATTATTATTATTATTATTATTATTATTATTATTTTCTATCTTAATAAACTGTCTTTATCTCAACCCACAGGCTTCACTTTACGGTTTCTCTCCCTCATCCCAGAGAGGGAGGGGGGAGGGTGAGCGAACGGCTGCGTGGTGTTTAGCTGCCGGCCGGGTTAAACCACAACACTCCCTTCTGGCACTCCAAGTAATTACTGTTGCTCTGCTCCATAAGCAGAATGTCCTGATGCTATGAGGCAAATCACCATTATTGGGGTTTGCTTTGGTGGTTGTTTTGTTTTTATTAAAGAAACACAAGGATTTAATAACCACTATTGCATTTCTCAGTGTAACCTTTAAAAAGCATTTGATACTTTAACATAACTGGAGCCTTACGCATTAAAGATTTACCAACAGAAGAAAATGTCTTACCTTACAGGACGGTTCCCCATGGTTCCTGGGAAGGCAATCTTCCTTGGCAATTCCATGAGACAAAGGTAGCTTGAATAGAGGCAAATGGGAATAGTTTGTTTCTATTTTAATCACCCAAAGTTTCCACTGCATGTGAAAACAGTCAGGCGATGGAAGTATTCTGACCACCTAATACAGGTAACTAATTTCGGAATCTAGTGGGATATGACAAGCGCCTTTGGAAAGCGTTCAGGTGATGTGAACTGCCATTTTGAGAAACCCAAGTCTCGCCATCAGCTTTTAAATTTTCTTAGCCACCTAACTTTTATTATCCCATACGGCACAACACTCTGATACAGCAACACTCTAATACAGAAACATATTCGGCTGTCATGGAGGGCACTGGAAAAACAACCTGGGAGCAAAATTTCATAGACAGTAACATGCAAGGTCAGGAAATTACTGGTGATCTGCTGCTGAAAAAAAATATCTCATTTCCAAGATATGTCATGTGTTTCTATGTAAGCAGGAATGGCTGTGCCACAGAGGAAGCAGCAAGCTTCCCTTATGCCAGACCTGTTCCTACCATCACTCTGATGCACCTTTCTCTCTCTTACTCCTCTGTTCCACCAAGAACCTAAACACAAGAGTAAGGACCAGAGAGAAGGCAACAGAGTGCTTCCAGTCTGTGCTGCATGTTGATGTTGTTGTTCATGCTGTGGTTCTGTGGGCACTTTTTTTTTTTTTTTAATGGCAATAGCACTGGTTCAAGCCGTCACCAGTTCGGATCGCTGACCAGTTCTAAGTATCTGGGGAAAGACTCTCTCCTGTAACACTGATCTGTGTTATCCCCTAACAACACATGCAGTACCAAAAAAAGCTATTTTTATAATGGAAACACATGAATCTGAACAGATGAAAATCGGTATGATGAAAACCTAAGATAATTAATGTTACATTCCTCACTCTTTGCAGGCTTGATTATTCAAGGCAAGCTACTTTTTAGGTTCTGATGCTCTTCCAATTTTGTTAAACATTTTGACATACACAGGGTATAGCTCTATATAAACGCAATATTTAGCATCATTTTATATACTCTAATAGAATTCAGAACTGATGACTGTGGAAAGAACCCCAACAAAACAAAAGCTATAAAGATATATAAAAAAGAAACAAAAATACTCATATACATACATCTATATGTCATATTTATATATTGCTTTCTCTAGTATTACCTCACATTGCTTGTTACTATTTATTTATTAGTATTTTCTAAGGAAGGTTATGCTGATAGATGCACTAATCATATCACAGTAACCTATTTCTATATTTTTCTCACTACTATTTCTACCAGCACGCTTTTATAAACATCAGTCTCAGAATATCTCAGCTCTTACCATGTATTTATTGTAGAGGGGGTGACCTGGTTTAGGTCTTGGAGGTAAAGCTGGATCTTGATTTTTTAATACTTGGCTCTTTGTTCTCTTGGGTCCCAATTTGAACTTGCTTGGTCTTTTATCAGAAGCAATGTCAGAAGTGGATCGGGAAAGAGCATCCTTCTGGGAGGAGGTCTTGGTTGCAGGGAGTTTTGGTGGAGGTGGCCTTCCAGGAACTCCTTTAGGTGGGGGAGGTCGAGCTGGTACAATTTTTCCATTCACAGGCCTAAAAATTGGGTGAACCATCTGAGAAATATGCATATTAAGAAGCCTGCCACCTCCCAACCTCCACCACAGCCCTAGCTATAGAGCATGCTATAAGGAAACATGACTCATAGCTGTAGAGTGTGAAATATCTGAAGGTCTCGAGGAATCCACAAAACCTTCAGATAATTGGATTGGATGATCAAGTCCTTTTGCAGATCATTTGACTACCCATTTCCAAGTCTGCCCACCACTTTTATTAACAGCCTGCTGGTGTTCTCAAAAGCCCTCTACATGAACAGGATTTTTTTCAGCAATCCACTTTTAAAAAGAGCTTTGGCTGAAGATGCCTTAGCAAGTTCTTCCAGTGAAGAGCCTGAGGGAAAGCCCTGAGAAGCTCTGCTGATCCAGCTAGTTTTCAGGAATCAGACTAGCTCATACTCTAGGATTTCACTCACCTGAAGTGACTCTTGGGCTTCTGCCCGAAACTCATGATGTATGACATCATTTTGTACAATGGCATCACTAGCATGGTTTACCATTTCTATGTAACAAATGACTACTTCAGAAAGAAAACACCAGTGGCAATGCTCAAGCTTTCTGGTAATATCAGAGGTACCACTCTCTCATTAGTGTACCAGTAGTTTAGAAACCAAAATCAAAAAGTCTAATAACTGACAGTGGTAATTTAAAACAAACAAACAAACAAAAAACTTAAAAATCTCTCTTACCAAGTGCTGATAAAAAATACCACAGTTTTCAGAATCAAAGAGAGTGAATAATAATTTGCTAATAAAAAAAAAAAAAAATAACCTCTGTTTTAAACAAGCATTGTGCCCATAAAACTTTGGCTTCATGTTATTAAGAAACCTGGCACTGCAATGATTCCAAAAATACAGCTTTGTTTAATTTTTACTGGGAAGTCTTCAGTGAGTAACTGCACTTTTCTCCTACAATTTTCTCTCTCATAGACATTAAATATACAGAGTGTAATTAGCATAATTATTTGCTAGCATGAATTCCTCAAGGATCAGTAAAAATTATCAACCTCAACAAATGTGCATTAGTGGAACTTCCAGAGAATCTGACGTGTTTTGTGAATGTCATCTACCATTTGAGAAGATACTGGTGATTTACTAATGCCCCTGATAAGTGTTCTCTACTCCTATTTGAATAGGAATTATTTTTTTCAATTTCAAAAAAAAAATCCACTTCTGTTCAACTTATAATTAATTCTGATGCTTCACTGGGGTTTTTAGGTCTGAATTGAACATTGGACACTGGGAAGGGGCTGGCCCAGCATCTGCCCTTTTGAGGGTGGCAGCATCTACCATGTCCATTCCTCCACCACTCTAAGCCAGCCACAAGTGCAAGTGCTGTTGATCAAAAGGTCAGCAACATGCAGGAGGGGATGTTCTCTGTTCAGCTGTGGGTAAAAAGGTTAAAGATGCAGAAAGGAATGCCTGTCAGCAGCCACTGCACATTAGCTGAGGAGCCAAACAGCTGTCCTTCTCTAATCTCCCTGCTCATACCAGTGTGGTACAAACAAGTATGAATCCACTAGCAGCTTGGATCTGCCTATTTATTAGTGAGTACATTAAAAGCAAAACCTGCCCAAGTCCTTTGAGTTAGGATCAGAGTTGGTGGTATCTACACTGAGACTAACTACATAAACTCACTTGAAAGAGATGTTTCTGAGTTAATCACTGAAAAATTGCACTTACCTTGGAGGTAGTGCAGGTTCTAGCTGAGGTGCTCCAGCCTGTTCTGAATGATCTGACTCCTGCAAAGATTAAGAAGAAAAAGGCATTTCATTAAACCTAAGAAACAGGAATGATCTTGTTTAAATGATGCATTTCTTATTTTAAATTACAGACAAGAAAAACAAGAGTTTCTGGCACTTTGGGACTAAAGTAATAAATATCATGGTGTGTTCTAGCATATTATTATTGTGCATAGAGGGAGATGTAAATAACTTGGCTGACTACCTGAATCACAGCTTAAATTGTATATTAGGTATGACCCAGCCCTCTTTATCCTACCACGTGGGAATCAGGCAAGAGACAAACTCAGGAGAGTCATACAAATGCACAATTTCACTGCCTGTAGGATTCCAACTTGTCTGCAGTTACATTATTGGCTTTGATTTAACTTTGACAGATGAAACACTTTGAATAGGCTTAGAGCAGAAAATATGACATTGATGTAACTTGCACAGGAGAGAGTCTCTTGCAACTAACATTAGCTCTCATTCAAGAAGGCATCTAAGGATGTTTCCCAGAGATCTAACGCGAATCCTGCTGAATCTTGCTTTGGCAGATCAAGGCTTTGCTGCTCCCAGCTGCCCATCCCAACCCTGCCAGAGATTACTACCCTGTGGCAGAGTCAATAGAGGGGAACACATGACATATCTGAAGGGCTTGGACCACAGTAATGGATTAACAAGTTACCATCCTTCTGCCTCCTGCTGTTCATTTTCATCCCAGTGCCAGAGAGTACCGCCAGCTCAGCTGACCAAGCACAGCTGTCTGCAACAGCACGGTAAATCAAAGTGCTAAATCTACAATCAAAAGTAACCTTTTTGAACCAGTAACTTTTAAAAGGGCTCAATACTCTTGTTTACCTAGATGTGGACATGTGCTTGAAACTGGTAAACAATTTCTGCGATTTTTCTCCACCTAGAAAATACCTAGATGTATTTTGCGACAGAACTTTGCCTCTCGACTCAGTCCCCAGATGACCGCTCCTGATGAAATACTTCTGAATGAAAAGAAGACAGCCTTACACTTTCAATTGGGACTGGTATCCTAACATCAAAAATTCTCCTCTTCTGCATGAAACCTGAGCCAACTGCTGCTTATGGTCAACAGCTTCTGTTGTTGCTTCTACAGATGAACACTGCTAGTTTGAGAAGCACTGCTTTGTGTAATATTTTATTATGAATCCATTATCAATATTCTCCCACTTGGCAATGGAAATAGGTTGAAACAAGCATATACAATCTTGAACTTAAGTTTAGAGGAAGAGATCACAAAATATGTAACAGGTTAAGTATGAGGTGATCCTCTGCATGCCTGTCACAATAATCAGGAAGATACTGCAAATGTTCTTGGATTCTATTGTATAAAATGTTACTTAATGTATTGTATTGGAAATTATTTTTACAGCATTACCCAGGAAAGATAGGGCCTCTATGAATAGCCTCTTCAGCCACAACGTTTAAAACCCCCTTTATCCTATTAGCAAAAGTAGCCACAAATACATTTGTTGGCAGCTGCCCACCTAGTTAGGGCTTTTGATTTGATTTGATCTTTTTACTGCCTATGGTTTCCACAAGATTCTCTGCCATTCTTGCCGTCACAGCTCTCAATATTTGGAAAATCTATTTTCATTTTCTAGTTTAATTCTCTTTAGTAAATCAGTTTCAAAGGGAATATAGGATACAGATACAATGAAGCTACCGCTTCAGCTACAACGTCTACCATTATTATTTGCTCAGGAGTGAAGAGCAGAGCCTTACTTTTCAAAAAGATGGTTCTACTCAGGCTCTGACAAGGGCCTGTAGAAAACAACTGGAAGAAAAGAGCTGAAGAAAGCAAGCTTCATTCATCTACAGAACAGTTTCTCTACCCGGACATTAGCTCAGACACAGATATGTGTTGTGTGTATGAAGGTAAAAAATAAATATTTCTAAATGACTTTGGCAGTACTTGACCATGCAAATCTTATTACACTTTAAGCCACTTTGCAGTGCTTTGGAAACTAAATTGTGGTGTATCCTTGATTCCGGCTGCAAAATATAGAAAACTGAAGACAAATGTGATCAAAGTTTAGTAAAATCTACAAAGTGTTTTTCAGAACTGACAGCAGTCTAAATTACCTAATTAAATTAGAGGGTGCAATTAAAAGAAAAAAACCTGGTATTTTTGAGTAGTCCCTTTCATCCTTTGGTCCCTCAAATAGCTTACTTTAAAAAGGACTGAGAGTGACATGAGATCTGTTACCCAAAGCAGACAAAGTTGTAATGCAGGAAAAAGTTTTAACTTACCACTTTTTTTACTAGGTCACAACTGTTGGGTTTGCCTGCTGTGATGCCAGAGGTGTTGCCAATAGGCTTTTCAGCAGGAAGTGGAGGAGGGCTATGAGGGATTTCATTTAGAGCTGTTAAAAAAACAAAAATCCCAAATGAAAATCTAATGAATAGCTTCTTTACACAGACCAAACATAGATAAGAAAATCCACCTTGTTTCGGTGCATCTTTTTGTGAACACAACTTCCCTCCTCAAAGCCAGAACAGCCAATGGGCAGGACCACCAAAAGGCTAGTGAAGGGAACATTGTAACTGTGACGCTGACTGTAGGAGTGCTTCCCATTCTGCATAATGAACATTCACTTTACTCTCAGGACACCAGCAAGTTACTCTAGGGTTTCAGCTGCAATACTTGTTGATATAATATTAGACGAGCAGCAGAGTTTCTACCCCTGGGAATGTTGGACTCATTACTAGATACCCTGAAACACCATCACCATCTCTCAGCCACATTTCTAAACTGGCTCACTTTTTTCAGCTGTCAACTCCTGGAATATCCTTCAGGCTGGAAAACAGCTGAGGGTTATTTCAAGTAACCCTGAAAGATCAGCAGACTCGGATGGAAGAATCTCCAGAAAGGTAAAGGCAAGCAAAGAAACTCTTGCCTGCTAGAAAAGTCACAGTGACAGAATAAAAAGAAAGATGGAAGCTCCCTGGTAGTCTATAAGGAGCTAAGCAAATGTAGGACACGGAAGAGGAAACAGTAAAGTTCTTACTGTGGAAGAGTGATGATCTCAATCTCAACAAAGATACAAAAACCTCAGATACATGGGATTTGTTTTAAATGTCTCTACCACTCAATTCTGGGAATCAATTGGTCAAGTTTTATCAGCATATTTACCAATATTTTCATCTTTATATACTGAAACTTTGTCACCTATTTTACAATGCATTTGCATACCAAGAAAATTCCCTTCATACCACAGACTTCAGACACTTAAGCTCTTCTGATTTCCAGTCTTGGAGTTACATAAAAACATGTATGGACAGCCTGGTCATTTATAGACTAATGACAAAAATGAGGACAGACTCTACAGAAAGGACAACTTTAAGTTGCTCATTTCATGAAAAGTATTCTTAACAAAGAAAGAGCACATAGGAAGGAGAGGTGGTGTTTTTAATACCTCCGTTGCACTACCATGATCTAAAGACTGGTGTTGATGTTTACAAGTGGATTATTTCAAGGATAAATACATTAAAACACTCAGGAGCAGGTAATAGTCACTGTGTTGGCAGGGACTGAGAACAGGGAATAGAAGTTAATTAAGTTCATCCACTCTTCCAAGGTAGTACGATGAGAAGTAAAAACAATACCTGCTCGTAATTGAAAAGGAATATCTTCTCTTAACATACCTTACTGATATATAAAGAGCATGAGAGATTTATTTATTCACGCCACTTCAAATGCACAGATGGTCTAATTTCTTTGCCTTTGCTGTTTATAAACCAAAATTAAAGGAAATAAAGGAAATTAAAAAAAAAGCTCCAACAACTAGAAAGCAGGTGCTACTTTCAGTGATTTCTAAGTGTAAAAACTGAAGTGGAAGTTTAATGCTTCCTTTCTAATCACAGCTCAACAAAAATGCTAATGAGGAACTTCTAAAGCACTGGAGCTCAAATCTTAAACATTGAGCTCTGTCCTCTTTTTGGTAGTGATGGTTTTTTTGGTTTTGTTTTTCTCCAGTTTATTGCTTTTTTTTCTTTTTGTTTGCACTGGTTCCTAACAGACAAAGGATGGCAAAAGACCTCTTGTACTAAGACCATGTAGCCCTCTTGCAAGGTAAATGCTACTATATCCATGTCACTCCTTGGGTTTTTTAGCTTTTAACAGCTTACACTTCTACAGCAGTTCCTATCTGACAAAAGGTTACTCTGTTTATTTGGAACCTGCTCCTGTTCCCCCACATGCCATTAATCTTCCAGTCACAGCTTCTTATAAAGCCGTCCTTCATACCCCTCTAAAAATTGCAATTAAATGCACTCTGTCTGGCAGTCTCTGTAGAAAGTTCAATTGCCACTAGAGAGCAGCAAGGGACTGGTTATCTACAAGTTCAAAAGACTCCAGATAAGGAAAAAAAAAATGAAAAAAATGTTTTTTTTGTTTTGTTTTGTTTTGTTTTTTTTAATTACAAGGAAAGATCTCCTTTGTGGAGATTAATTATGTTGGGTTCCTTCCATTAGTTTGTAAACATATTCTTCTAACCGAGAAAAGCTTTTATTTATGATCATGTATTAGCAGAATGTCTTTTCCTAATTGCTTTATCTTCATTTTTCTCTGCATTTTTCATCACTTCCACTGCATTTCACACATACACAGAGGAAAAGAAAACTCAGGGTAAGATTAGGGGGAGAGAGAAGGGATCTTGGGGAATAGTGAGAGAAAGTCTTAATAGCAATTCCACCAGGATATCTTTGGCTCTACACCTACACAATTTAGTAAAACTTGAGTCTGAAATACCATTTTAAGAGCTATTCTCTGATCTCTCTTTGTAAGTTTTGAGGATAAAACATAAGGCTAAACTTCAGCAGCTATGTACTCAAGGACTGAAAGATCAACACAAAGACCTTGTGGCTCTCTGATAAACTTCCACTCTGAGACAGTGTCAGTGTAATTTGTGAAGTTGTAAAGGATTAGAGATGGAAGGCATTAGGGATAAGATAACTGTCAGAAAACTACAGGCAGGAGGACCTTGACACAAAATAGAACAAATCAGTTCTTTGCAATCAAATTCTCACATGCCTTTTTTTATTCCCTCAATTGCTACCAAAACACTACAGCTTAAATGACCACAGATTTTGATGGAAGCTGTAAAAACTATGTTTACAACCTGACTAAGCTTTTGTAGCAAAGTTTAATATGCTAATCTGGTTCCTTTGACAAATGCAGGCCCTGCTCCCAGGAAGCTTGGGAGCAGCATTAAAATACCATCAGCTGATGTCTGCACATAAGTCAATTTGACTGAAGGTACAGCTCAGCACTACGGGTTAGCTGACTGAAAAAGTTTGCTTCTGCTGCAAGGGTCTCCTCCAGCTCTTCTCTGCCAGCATTGAGATCTCTCCCCGCCACCATTTCCCTCCGATAGGCATTAGCTCCATAAGGTTTGAGGAGAATCAAGCTTAGTGCAATGGAAGACACCAGACAAGGTAGATGGGAGACATGGAGAGAGGAACATGACTGCCAGCCACTGCTGCCTCCCGCCACTGCTGGCCATCTGTCGTGTTCAACTGTACTGCGGGATTCCTTTGACAGCTAATACAGCAAGCTAACAGCAACTCAATTTGGAAATAGTAAGTCCCAATTAAAATGATTTCCTGGTAAAGATTTTTCAGACAATTCGGGAGAAGCACTTACATTTCCCGGGTTTAGCTGGGATTCGGATAACAGTGGGTTTCCGTGCTAAAGCTGGTTGAGCTGCCTGTTCCTTCGTCGGTTCACTTTTGGAGAGGAACTGGAATGGATCTAGAAGGAAAAAAAGCCCAATATATTTAATCTGTATTTGCTGAACACAAATCTTACCAGCTATTGAATTCATTTTTAAGCACATTAATATTTCACACCCAAGAAAGTCATAAAAAATATATAAATCTGTTTCCAGGGACAAACATTGGGCTGATGCAAATAGAGTAGTCAGCTCTTTGTAAATAACATATCTTTTAGGTACATACACTATCATAGTCAAGTTAACACAAACATGTTGCAGATGCCTTCTGGAATTAAAGGCCATTGAAGAGCAACCACATTGCTTGACAGTAGGGACCGAAATCAGGATGGCTTTGGGGAAATGTATTTTCATTGCAGTTGCTCTCATGTGCTGTGAACACGTTCACCACTAAGTTTTAATGAGTAAAATCTTGCCAAAGCTAAATTGTCAGCTCTACAGAAGATAAAATGCCTACAGAACCAAACAAACAAAAAAGCAGAAAGCACTTAAACATTACTGATTACAATATGTCTTTGCTGCAGAATAACTAATTATTCTTGGAGATTCTGCGTCATTTTGCTGATTATAATCCTGAAGTCATAGTGAAGACTGGTTCAGACCAAGGACTTGGAGTCGTCCCTGAGCTGTGTCTGTCCCTGCCTATATCACTCATCCCTCTACAAGCCTGTCCAGTCATTCCATCAGTGAGACAGGAGCAACGTTTTCTATGATTAATAAACTTAAGCACTGGTCTCATATTAATAGGCATGAGAACATATGTGCATGTAGAAGGCAGCTGTAAAAATACTCATACATAAATAAAATCCAAATCAAAGGGTTCTTTCTCACGTACACCATGTCAAGAGCAATACTTCATTTCTACCTGTTCAATGTTGTTAACAGATGCTACCTTTTTCTCTGACATTACTAAAAACTGCAGTAAAATGGCAATGCTTAACTGCATCATAAATGTGTAAGGTAGAAACTGGAGAAGCATTCTGGCCAATAAATTCTCCATGACATGCATTCGTAGCCCCAACAACTGTGTTTGATCTCCTCTGGTGGCCTTTTTAGATGTGTAGCTCAATGAGATGTTATTTATGGAGTGTCAGGGTCTCAGAGAGGAAGCATGCTGGGCATCTCTTTACATTCTTCAGGGCTTTTTAAAAAAAAACTTACCTCTTCCCCACACTACCACCATACTATCTGACAAAGTTGGAATTACTGTATTTGATAAAATTCTATCTTCACGTTCAACACTTATAAACAAACAAACCAAAGTTATGTAGTGTGAAGTCATGATTTCCTATAGATAATTTGGAACAATGCAACCCAATGCAGTTTATCAATACACTTGCAATCTGTGTTTTGGAAAATAAATTCGATTTTAAAATATCCAGAAATATAGTATTTACTTATGAACTTCATTACAAAGCTTTTAGCACTTGAATTTAAAAAGCCTTGGTATTTTTGAGAGAGGGAATGACTAACTACATTAAGCTCGTTTTTGTTATTTTTACACTAAAGATAGGCCCCAAAACAGCTTCAGACAGGCTCTAGCACCAGCAAAGACAGCATGCTGCATGACCCAGGTGTGCTCCAATGCTCATCTCCCGCTAACCCCTGGCCCAAGGCTCTTTGTAGGTGTATCTGTCAGACAGAGGCGCAGGGCTTGTGTCACAGTCTGTCCCAAAGTCAGGACATCTACCTGCTTCCAGTCTCCCCAGACCTGCCCGGGTACCTTCATGTTGCACTGCAGCCCTGAATCAAAGTGCACTGATTCTTTCCACCTGTAAACAGCTTTGGGTGTAGGCATCAGGTACGTTTTAGAAGGTAAGTGTGAACCTGCCAGCCTGGTTAAGTTACTGTTAGCACTAGTCAGCAAAAGGTTTAGGTCTCCTCAGTGAAAGCTGCACCAGAGTAAGATGTGCTAGAGGACTGGAAAACACAGACCACACCAGGGGTGCGAGCAGTCTGGCAGTACAGTAGTTGCAAGAAACATAAAAACCCCACTCTCAGAGCAAGCCTGCAGTTAGCATTTTCTTTCCTTTCTTTACACCTACATCTGCTAGCTACACTGCTACAATTTGAATTGAAAAAGATTTACCTAGTCTTAACTGCATGATGGTGTTCAGAATGATTTCAGTGCTGCTGAAAAAAGAAAACCCAAGGCAGGGTTTCCTCCGCTCTCAGTCATTTACCTGGTGACTGTACCCCAGGTACACCCATAGGGGCAGCAGGGCCACGGGGCACTTGGGGAAGCTTGAGGCCAAGGGAAGGTGAGCAGGGTTGGTAGTGGGCTGCTGGACACAGCAGGGCCGTAGAGAACCTCTCGGGCTAACCTTCTGCAGAGGGGAAGGAAGCTCGGCATGGACAGTGAGGAAATCATTGTCCAAAGCTTCCATCTCATAAAAATATAGACAGAGTAAGACCAAATGCGAATACCCTAAACATCCCAAATAATCACAGATTCTTACAAATCTGGAGATTTAAAAGTGCACAGAAGTACTGGTTGTCAGCTGCTGTCATTTCTGTGCATAGAGATGGCTTTCTCGGCCATTCAGCAGTTGGCTGAAGTCTCCAAATCACTAGATTTGAGTGAAATTATTTTTAAATCTTGGTTTCCGTCATTCTCAACCCGAGGCCGAGAAAACCGTTCTACAAACCTTAGTTTTCCACTCATTATCTTATGTTCAATTATACTGTTGTCACCTCATAATTAGTTTAAAACTCATTACCTTGTTTGTGTCATTCCATTCCCCAGTGCTGGGTTTGCAGCAGAAATTGGCTGAGTAAACGGCTGCGCTGCTTTGTGCACTGGGACTGACAGCATATCAAATTTTTATGTTGTTTAACAACAATTGGGCATCGTTTGAGCATAATTCATGGAAGTGTGAGAACAGAATTGTTAACATACTCATTTAAAGCTTCTCAGCTCAAGGAAATTAATCTGCAAGGCATTTTTCATAACACATATCAACAGACTTCAATCGATCTTTTTTATTAAACTTTTACAATGATGCTTAAAGCCTGTGTTTTCCTGAGTCTCACTTTTCTGGAGCTTCTGTTTCAAAGGTTTATTTGATAACATATATTAGTGTGCTGCTTTGTTGGTAAGGCAAATGAAAGTCATGTATCCAAATACACCATATACCATCTCTTTCTTTTACCACTTCAGGAGAGAGCCTTTTTGCCCACTTCCATTTATCATCCTTTTTTAAAATCAGAAATCAGCAGGTTACAGAACAAACATTAGCTTTCATCCCTGTGAATGGGAACATGGATAGCTTTCTGAAGCATTTACTGGTGGTCTTTAAGTAGGAGGTAGTGAGATGGTAACAGATACCTCAGCAGCAATCAGGGGGCTCTCCAGACAAATCAGATGTGGTACGCCGAAAGCACAGAATAATATCATCTACTGTGAAGAAGTTCAGTCCTGCAAGAATTACTCTCAGTACACAAAAACAGCATAGTGTAAAATGTGTTGATGCTGACGTTACAACACTTGTCGCTACATAAGTATGCACCTGTGTCTACTTTCAATGTTTAATTAAAAAAAAAATAGAAATCAGCTACTACAGCCAAAGCTCACACATTCTCTTCACACAGAACATAATTACCATCGGGGTCACCAGGGGCTCCCAGGAAAAGAGGACAGGCCAACCACCATCAACAACTGCTTTATTAAAACCTAGCCTGGCAAAACCACTCTTGGCTTTGTGGAAGCACATTTAACTCACACTTGGGGAAGATTTTCAATAACAGACCCCTCTTAGTAATATACCTGGAGATCCACTGGAGGTCTGACAGAGAGCATTCCAAACACGAATGGGGTCCATGCTTAAGAAACATTGAAATACCGGAAGTCTGACCCCTCCTATTTCAACCTATCTGCAAACATAAATAGCCAGGTTAGACCATATGTTCTACTGAATTCCAGCATCAGTCATTCTTCCATCCTCGGTTTTTCCTAGTTCTTTTCATCAGGGAAATGAACAGTTCACTGTTCTCCAAAATGGTATTTCTGACCCAGAAAGAATTACATAGTCTGTGCAGCCTTTCTCAAAATATGCAATCTTCAACTCCCTCTGCATAGAAAATCGCCATGGTCTGATCACAGCCATGTCTTTCAGCAAACTGGGAAATTAAAAAAGAATAAAGAAAAAAAGAGACAATGGGATGTAGACTCTTCATGATGTCAACTGTGCCTAACACAAATATAAACTGAGGTGAAACTCAGGCTCTTTGTCATTCTCCTAGGAGAGGAGACTGGGTCACTCAAATAGAAGGAACGCGGCATTCAGGACTAGACCTAATACTGCTTCAGAAATTATTTCAAAATTAAAAATGGAGCAGAGACAAGCAAATCTGCTTTTATAATGTTCTAGGATTTCTTTCTCCACAGTCTACACAGTCCCTTTTCAAGACTAGCTCAGTTACTTTGGTAGCAGCTATGAACAGACTGTGTGATTCTGCTTCATTCACAGATTTAACATGGCATCTGGCCCAGGAGGTTAGTTTTACCTGATAGGCACAATTAGTCCAGCAGGTATTTGAGCGGGCTACTAAAAATCTGTTACACATACCAACCTTTATATCTAAGTAGTTTTTCTAACATTGTTGCCAAAGCATTAGCTTTATTTCTCCATCTCGTTATGCTGTACCAAAAGCACAAATCACCAGAGCAAGCACACAGGGACTGCAGAAGTTTCTTTTTGAGGATTATCTCCCCTCCCAGAAAATGAAAGCTGGTCCAGATGCCCAAAGAGAAATTTCACTAGTAAAATCAAAAAATGTGTTGTGCAAAGACTTACAGAGGTTAAGATTTTATCTGGCAAAATTTATTGCTACTCAGAGCAGAGGAAATACGGTGAACCACTTGCATAGGTATTAGGCATTGCTCTCTACTCACTGAAGACATCTGATGAAAGGCAAGGCAACTCAAAGCCAGCAATCATTACTTTGGAGGAATGAGTCTGATCCGAAGAACGAATGATGTTTACAGGATATACTTGGGTTGTGCAGAAGGTAGCCATCAGCGCAACAAAATGCATGAGTCACAGAATTATGCAGAGTTTGATGTTGTCCAAAGGGTATCATTAAAATTTGGTAAAAGATGCAGTAGAAGATCTAGTGTTAAGTACTTGTTAAAAACACAAGATGTCCTTAATTGAGCAATGGAATACCTCATGCAGATATTAGGAAGCTGAAAAACAAAATGAAATCCACTACTAGAACAGCAACATTCCTTGGGCTATTGTAAGACTTACCAGCAATACCAGCATTTATAGGGTGTAAAACGACAGCACTGTATAGTGCACAGAGACAGTTATAAACAGACCTTTTCCAAGCTTTGGCTATCTTCAGGGTTTTGGCATTTCTCTCTAAAACTGAATGAAAACCCACACTTACCACTTCTGTGCTTCAAAAAGCACAACAGTTTAGTGTGGACAAGCTAGCAGTGAACTACTCAAGGTGACGGTAATTGCACTGCCTTTGGCACAAAAGGCCCACTAACACCAGCACAAGTTACAACATAAGAGTTTGGGGACTACTGAATCTATTTTGGTAGGGTAAGAACAGGGTAGCTGAAGTTGCAAGAGCCTTCAGGAGGTCTCTAATCCTACCTCCTGCCCAGAAGAGGTCAGCTATGAGGTCATGTTGCTAGAAACTGGCTGCCTAACCTGGTCTAACTTCAAAACTCTGACACTGGAGGGCGTTTGGTCATACAGTAGGTGACAAAACCAAAACCCAAGAGATTAAGAAACACAGCCTCACCTGTTCTTGCCTAACAATGATAATGCTCGTTCATAGATAAGAGTCAAGTGCCTCGAAACGGGCAAGCTGGAAATCTCCACAGCAGAGGATCCATAGCGGAAGAAAGCTGGGCATACAAAATCTTTTTAATGAAAATTTGGAGGACAAAGGAATGTCTGATGTTGTTTAAAACACCCGTCTAGCCTCTCATAATAATCTTGCATGCTTGCAGTGAAGGAAAAAAATACTGTTTTGTTTATAAATGCTTCTTTTAAGTAAGCATTTTGTTATGTTTTTTTTGACAACCTTCCTGATCAAAAGATGTCTGCATTTTGTTATAAAATAAACATTTAATCATTAGAGAAGAAGGTTATCATTAAGAACAATATTACTTGCAAGTTACCACTTAACATGTATCAACACAGAACTCAAAAGCAAATTTGTTTGAGTTTTACAACCCAAAGTGTTCATCACCTATTATGAGGCTATTATTTAAAAATTGTACTAGTTTTCTGCAACTGGCTCTAAGGCCTTCTCCTGCAGTAAGAGTGGAGCCACCTACAAGCTCCTTGGGGGTCCAGCTTAAGTCCACTAAGCAAACATCTGCAGGGCCTGAAGAATCAATAGATGCTCATTACCACTTGTGTTGGAGATTGCTAACACCACAGCAAAACCAAGAGGGCACAGCACAGGCCTCCAGCTACTCCAGCCCCCAGCAGAACGCCTTCAGGTAAATCTCTTTTTATCAGGGGCTCAAGCCAAATAGAAGATTAAAATGGATGAGGCAGCTCACTCTGCTCTGGGGAGGTACCTTTGGCAGCAAGTCAAAAAGGAGACAGGTAACTTAAAATAACCACAACGGGAGTCATCAGGAGTAACACAGCAGAATACTGAGTAAAACTGCATTATTTTGAAGACAGGTCTGGAGTAATCTATCAGTTACAAACATTTTAGGTCTTTTTTTCCCCTCTTCCTTCCCAAGGAAGCAATTAAAGACAAGCAGCTGGGCAACATCCCCACAGAAGACAAAGTTGGAGTTACTCAAGCAGCAGTTTTTCTGAATCGGCCACAATATCACACAGATGCCACCATTCATACCACAAGAAGGAACAACATACATAAATAGACACTAATCACTGGTTTGGTCATTTTTCTGCCCATACAGGCAGAACTGAACTTTTATACTGTGAGGAAGTAAGTAACCAAATAAAAGAATTAAGAAATGCATCTGTTGCATTACTGTTAGAATTGAAATGCATTAATATGAGGAAAATTAAAACAGAAAACTGCCTCCTGGTGAAGATAGACACTCTCTGAATTACTTTTCAAAACATTTGGTTTAAATTAAGTTCCAGTGTATCGGGAATAGAGTAATCAGTGAACTATATGATGTCTTGGAGAAAGAGAGAAGGCAAGGGAAAAAAAGACTCTCTACAAATAAGAAAGAATTAAAATGTTGTAGCAAGATCACCTCCAGGTTTTAATTTAAATACGTGCTTTAAATGCACACATTTTAAATGTTACCTTATTTTCCATCTCAGGACTTTAACAAGAAAGCACACTACATGCTTTAACACAGCAACTGCTGGGAGTTACAGGTGAAATCATGGATCCACTGAAGCCACGGAACTTTTACCCAGTTTAGCTTGCACTAGGATTTCATTTCTTAGCCTTTTTAAATATGGACTACTGAGAAAAGATTCCTTCTGACACAGTGCATCTTGTAACCTTATGGAACTGCACAAATCCTAGTAACCAGCTTTAACTGAAGTGTAAAAATACTCTTTATGATTCAAAATATCACAACTGTCATCAAAGCATTAACACGTCAAGATTTATGGTCCCAAGTAGACGCCATCACACTCTAAGGCACTGACTTGAGCAGGAGTAATTTCATTAGGATACAAACGTCTTTGAACGTTATCTCTAGCCTTTAAGTGCAAAATTATGTGGGCACTTAAAACTGGCATCAATTCTGGCTGTTGATGAAAAGAGCTGTTCCACAAATTTGTCATTCTTGACTTTTCCTTCCTGGCGCTTCCCTTGGGTCAGCTGCAGAGACATGAGCTGGATTCAAGGTTCTACCACAGTTTACCTCTGAATCTCCTAGCTGTTGAGCCTCCAGTACTTCGACAGACTTCAGCTTGCACAGGGTGTGCTGAAAGCTTTGATAGTGATCTCAGTACCCTGTCTCAAGACACACTAGAAGAACAATTTGATTTTGCTTGTGTTTCACCTTTTCATGCTTATGTTCCCCTCAACTTCTGCACCCTTCCCACCATCAACTGAATGCTTCACCTTCTTCCTTTTGCATCAAGTGTTGGCAGAAGCAGTGATCAATCTGTCCAAATCTATTTACGTTAGTCTAAGTCCCAGATGCATTTGTGCTGTATCAGAAAAAAAAGTAAGTTTATGAACATTCTAATCTGTGATGCAAAACTGCTCTTTGACAAAAATCTGTTGGTGCTTAGTTTCAAACACCACTGCATAAAAGCCTTCCTCCTTTTCTAGGGTTGCCATAACAACAAGGAGAGTGCTGTCATTTTGCTAAGTAATGACAATGACAAATATGTAAGAAATACAAAGGTCTGGGGAATTGGGAGCAGGATTACAGCTTCTCTTCCTGCCTTTACAAAACATTTTACTGTGGATTCATCTTGCAAATCCTAAGCTGTTCCTCTGGGAACATGAGAAATAGCTAGTGTTAGTGCTCTGCGTTGGCTCATTTTTCAGAAAGCCAGTGTTGTTCTTGTAGATGCTTTGTCAAGACTTAGCATGGCATTAGTAATCAAGGGTACAGCATATGATCTTCAGCTCACAAATGCCTGCAAAAATCTGGAAGGATTCCTAATTTTACAGTGTAATAAAGTGATAATGCCGTCAGGCCTTTTTTTCTTTTCTACATATGAAGGTGTTACGGCAAAAATGCCATTCTATTAAATGAATAAAATCATAGACAGTTGACTCAAGAAATCAGTAACCTTTCTGGAATCCTAGGTGTTATTCTTGATTAAATTAAGAAGAAAATACTTTCCATTCTTATGGTTAACAGAAGTATTATTCAGATGATAGTTTCAACATGAAAGCTGATTTTTTCAGATGATTTTCTTTGGGATGACGGAACTTTTGATTTAACATAATTATCATTATTTAATTTTTCAGGGTGGGGGAAAGGCAGACTTTTAGGGCACACAACCAAAACATCACTCTCCTTTTTATTCACTTTTAAAATGTAAGAATTCTCTTTTCTTGCCTTCTAGTTGGAAGTTGCATTTTCCCTTTGTTTATTGCACCTAATTATCTAAAGGCTGAAACTACAAGTTTTCCCTCAAATGCACAGGTCTCCAGACCTGATGATCTTAACTCTGTTCCCAGCTAGGTATTGTCAGTCACACACTTCAAAACTCCTCTCCACTCACCCGGTACTTTTCCTTCCTTCCAGGTTTGCTGCAGTCTCTGCAGTGCTCCTGGAACCCATCAGTCCAAGAAAAAAGAGGATGAGGATCCCTGTAGAGCTAATCACCTCTCCTGCAGGACCTTCTATTGCCTTATTTCACGGCGCTCCTAAGCTCCTCTGAGGTTTGTATGTCTGTACACGTTGACCTGAACAGTTTACAGCTGCAAGGGACTTCCTACATCTGCCTTGGGCTTTTTATGCCAACACAAAATGGAAGTGGTAACAAGTCGGAACTTCAGCTAACAATATAATCCACTACCTGTAAAGAAATCACACTTGCTAACAACCATTAATATTGATTTACTCTGACAAGTACACAGTATTTGTGTGTCTCTTTGCAGAGTGCTGAGATGTTCAATGATAAATGAGGTTAAAAAGGGGGGGGGGGGGGGGGGGGGAGCAGAGTTTTTTAAACATGGTGTTTTGTATGACATGCCATCTGTTTTAAAGCAGAGGTCTCCCTGGATTGTAAAGGGGCTGGTGGGCTAAATCTGATATGCTTGACTACTGAGAGGGAAAAACCCATTGCTGTTAAATTTAGTGACAACTGACACCCACTTGTTTCTTAAACTACCTAAATTATAGTTTTATAAAATGGCCTTAACTGGCTTCTTGTTTGATGGAATCAAACTAAGTTTATGAGAGAGACGTAGTTGTAGTAATTAATCGACCCATATGAAATACTATTTTAATTTTTCAGAAAAATTTGAAGTTGCACAACAAGCATATAGGTGTGTGACAACACAATAGACAAAGATAGGAGAGAAAAAATAAGTAGCCCCTGGTGAAATAGAGTATTCCAGTGTGTTTGATCACCACTCTCCCTAAATAATAAACATTGCTGCTTCTCTAGATGACCTAATGGAACGATACCTACAAACATACTATGCTCAGGAGACTTCCACCACAGAGCTTCAGGCACTCAAATAAATTAGGCAGATTAGATGGCAAGAGATAAGATGTCCCAAGTTTCTGAGAGAGAATTGTGATATATTCTGGAGGGAACATCTGCTGTGTAACATGAAGTCTTTTATCATTATTTTAGTAATTGTGTAATAAATCCAGCAGGCAACCTTTGAGATTTATACAGCCTGAAAACCTTCCAAGTCCCAAAACTCAAGTAATTTCATAGTGTTCTTGACATAATGGAAAACAAAGAATTTCATGCACATATAGACCCTGTCAAGACAGGCAGAATAGGTAAGACACAATTCACACAGGATCATACACCTGCAAACAGTAACCACAGGGACAGATTTAAAATTTTTCTTCTTACCTGCTGCTGCTTCACAACTGATGCTATCTTTAACGACACAAGGTGGACTCAAGGGCAAAACGTCATCATCAAAACTGATCAGATCTCCTTCCACATCTAGTTTACTTTGCAAAGTGGGTGCTGAGGAGTTGGCTGCAGGTGACAATTCCCCCAGAGACTTGGAAACTTTTTCTTGGGCAGATACAGGAGCCTGTGGGGGAGCAGCAATTGGTTTTAGCGTGGCCAAAGAAAAGGCAGGATTTTCTGCACAAGGTGACTTTTTAGGAATGAGAGGCCTTGGAGCAGGAACAGGAAATTTCCTTTGTCCATTGCTGTTCTCTGCAACCGATCCACTCTTTGTATCAAGAAAATCACTACTACTACTTTTTACAAGGCCAGGTTTTGGTTTCTTTGGCAGTTCAGGTTTGGCTGCAACACTGTTCCCAACTGCTTCAGGTTGAAGCTGCAATTCCTTGGAAGAAGGTGTTGATTTGCTTTCTGTCCATGCATCCCAATCTCCCGAAACTCTGCTTAGCCCTGGCTTTGGAGCAACTACTGGCTTCTTTGCAGGTACAGGTCTTGGGGCGAATGAACGAGGCGCAATTTCTGGTTTCTTTGCTAATCCTGAGGTATCATTAGTTCCTTGGGTTTCAAAAACTTTGATCCTTGAAACAATACTATTTTGGCTCTTTTCTGTACTCATGCTGTCCACTGCCAAATGATTGTCTAGTAAGCTATCATCTAACACAGAGGACTGCTCAACTGAAGGTTGCTGTCTCTTTGTGTTAGACTGGTTCACTTCTTCCCCATTGTCTCTTATCTGACTTTCAGTATTTTTGACCACAGGTCTGAGATTGCTTCTTGATCTTGGCTTTGGCACAGGACATATCACAGCATTGGGATTTTCTTGGCACTTCTGACCTTCAGAAACTTCAAAACCTATTAAGGAAGTCTCATTTTCTGAAGACCTATTCAGGAGAGATGCAGAAGGCCTAGGAGGTTTCAGAGGACTTTGCCCTACAAAAAGAAAATAAAAGGTTTCAGTAATCTGTTCTGGGACACTTGATTTATATTAGTTTTTATCACCATTAGGGTGTGAAACAATGGTTTTTGTTCAGAACTTAGTGCTGCTTGTGAAACTGGAATTCTCTTTCTAAAAAAAACAAACACCAAATGACAAAAATGTATGAACTCCAGGAAGAAGCTGAAGATTGCTAAAACGTCTGGCATCTGCAAGCTGTGAGTTCAAAACCTCTTAGCCTGCAGCAGGAAGGGTATGCAAGCAACACGTTGACCAAGAAATAGCACATGATTTCCTCAGCTGAGCATTGCACATTCAGCCAGTTACTTTTCAGCCTGAATGTGCAACTGCTGTTACTCCAATTGGACATCTGAGCTCTACTAGCCCCAAAGCAATTGCCCTTATGGCTGAATTGAGGAAAACATTAAAGATTTTTATTGTAAAGTCATAAAGACACACAATACTACTCAACTTCCTTGTAGAAGAAGTTTTAATTGTAGTCTAAACGTGAATGCAATGGTACTTCAGAAGAGAGGAGTTTTTCAGGAATTTGCAGCATCGATCACTCCCAGAAAAGTAACTGTTTTTCATGTTAGCTGCTGCACAGATCAATAACGAAGAACATCTTCAAGAAACAGACTAAGGTTTTTATGAATGAGAAATCCAAAAATCTCACCAGGATAGCTTGCAGATTCCCAGTGTGTAGGCACACTGTTTTTTACATTACTTGCTGGCAAACGGCTGATTAGTTCCTCTGGAAAGTCAGTTTGTGTTGCAGAAGTAGTGGTATGTCTAGAAGCAGCAGCATTGTTGTTATTTGTTGTATTGACTTGCACTTGATTAATTTCTTTTATCACCTGCTCATAAGATGGTGGAAGCTACAAGACAGAGAGAGAAATAGTAACATACGTCCAGATGTGATCCTTAAAAAACAAAAAACATATAAATTTAAATATAATATATATATATAAATATAAAAATACTAAATTAATGTATGCAGAAGAAAAGAGTACTGTCTTTGATTATTCAATGTCATGACAGCCTAAGCAAGCAAAAACTCCTAGTGATAATACTGTTTCTCTCTTCTTACTGTGCATTTACATTCATAATTCAAACACACCTCACGTAAATCCATGCTCACCTCCGCTGGAATAAGCTCATTTGTCCTCCACTGAGCATGAGACGAAGAAGGGAATCCTAATCCCTGAGGAGCGACAGGGCTTGCACCTGGAAACCAGGAGGATGGCCGGAGGGGTTCAGCAGCAACTATTGTAATTTCAGGACGCCTGGAGATGGAAGGCAAAGGGGAATAATTATCTAAAATGTTTTAGAATACTTTCTTTAAGTGTAGAAGACCAAGGTTTTCTCAGCATGGAAAACCAAAACAGCTTAAGTCGCTTTGATTTAACCAAAGATATCTTTCTGTGATCTCAAAGCAGCTTACCTGACCTTTCTAACAAGCACTTAGGCTTCCATTCAGAGCACCTAATTAAATGCCTAAGCCAAAAAGTAGGTTTATTGGCTTCAGTGAAATAATTTACATGCTTAAAGTACTTAAATACGAGTGTAACTCAATTAGATGGAAGTAGTCTTAGTTTTCACGGGATAATGAGAACTAATCATGCATGTGCCTTTAGCCTGCTGCAATGTGAAAACAGTGGGATAGTTAAAACTGCTTCTGGCTGGCTACCTGAAAGATTGTCTGCCCCAAAGACTTCTGGAGAAACCTCCCACTGTGCTACCGGAAGGCCAGAGCCCACCTCATAAGGCCTCTGGGACAGGGCCTATTTGCTTACAGCATCTAGCGTAACAGGGATTTCCATGGGTTTTTAGGACCTCTAGGTACTGCCACTGTTTTATTACTGTACCAACTGCTTTAGAGGATAAGCTGCAGCAAGAGCCTCTTTTTCCCAGCTACAGCCCCCAGATCACCGCTGATTAATCTAGAATGCTGCATAAGATGCATTTTGAAAAGTGAGTTTTGGGAGTAGATGAAGCATCTGCTACAGAAGCCTTGGTCTGCTATCAGAAAAACTGCAGGAACATATCTTCTAAAATGCTTGTAAAAAAATTTAAATGGGGGATGCAGTTCCTTCACACCTGAAGTAACGGCAGACTTGGTTCACCAACTATTCAGGTTGGTGACCTCCTTTCTTAAATCTTTTGAGAAACCGGAATGAGGCCTGAAAGCGTGCTTATTTTCATTGTGAAGTGATCCTGTAAATAGAGGTCAGGAAAGTGACACAGTTCTACACAGGTCTGTTGGTTGGTTGGTTGCATTCCTTTTCTGAGGACACAAGTAGCACTCGACCAGAAAACTCTCTTAGTCCACCCTGTGCTTAAGCATCACAGTATTTTTATTTTATTCCAAATATAATTTATTTTTAAACACAAAAAAGATGAGAGGCAAAAAAATAAAAATAAATAAAGAGGAGAAAGATGTAGAAAGTAGTAAGACACAATCTAACAAGTTTTAGAGAAACATCTAACTGCAATATAAATGACTGCATCTTACCTTCTATCCCTCTGCTGTTCACTATGGCTAGAAGTCCGAGAAGCTATTTAAACAAAAGAAACAGAAGTTTTGAAGAAGTTAAATCATACCACCACAGCAATAAGACAAGGATAGCAGCACAGCCCATACCAAGCCACCACAAATGAAACAGAGAGCACACAGCATCCGATCATATATTCCAGATTTTAAGACTGGCTGAGGTTTTGAAAAAGATTATTTGTATTAAATACAAGGGGAAAGTTTTAAAAGGTTTAGGGTATAGTTTCATCATCAGTTTAAGTCTTTCTGTATTCTAGCTACCACCAGAAGAGATGGTCCTTCTTCTTTACCACGTTCCTGCCTTCTGCATTGCAACCCTAGGGCTGAAACTTGTTTTTCTTTAGGTTAAACAATCCATGAATAAAACACAGAACTGTTAAACATATCTGACTTTGTTTTTGATGGCTCATTTTTCAGATGTGTTCTTTTATCACTTTTTAAAAAAATTATTATTTTTGTTTGTTTTAAAGAAGGAAAGAGTACTAAGGCACAAAACCTAAGAAGATATTTCACCCTCCTTTATGTAAAAAGAAAAATATATATGTATTTCCTTAAGTTTAATCACTCGTGCTTTAGAAGTTAGGAACATTTTTTTTAAAAGTGTTTTAATTTAGATGAAATAAGTGAATCCTGACCCCTTCGTTTTTCTATTTTTGCCATATTTATATTCAAATGATTTTTTCAATGGCCACATTGTTTTCATTTTGATGTCTTCAAAGGGCAAAGAAAATTATCTGAGGGACAAATTTTGGTGTAGCAAGGACAATTTAGGAAGTGGTAGAGACTTATTGTGCAGAAGCTGCCGATCGTGCTGTTCCTGTGCCAAAGACTCAGAGCTGGAATCTGAAATCAGCAAAGCGCACTCGATTTAAGAATCGCAGGGTGGTGTGTCAGACATACCTCTTCCACGGGGCATTTTTGATGTGCACTATTCATGAGTGCTAGAGGAAAAAAACAAGGGGTTACAGAAGAGGAAGAGGGGGTGAAGGAGAACAAACCAAGGCTCCAGAGTGCCAGAAACCATGATCAAATGGGTTAGTCACACAAGGACAGCACACGTGCCAAAGATTTAAAAGGACAACTGTAATGTCTATTCACAATACAGTGTCTTAAAAACCTAAAATAAAGCAGATTTTATTTCTAGTTCCACGCTGATTTTAACAATGGGTGTTCAGAAGTTTTCCCTGCCATAAATTAACTGTGAAGAATCTAACTCAATATGGAAAAGTCCACAGTATTGCTCAACAAAGTGCCACTGTAGGAACATGGGGAGGGCAAGTCTTTGAATGCTTTATTTAGCTTAAAATCACGGTTTGTTTGGGTCTGTGCTTTTTCCTCTCCAACAATACTGGGTGACATTGAGGAGCTGATACAGATGGCAAGAAGCTGGGATCCAACAGTTCACGCTCCCACCTAACAAAGAGGTACGGGCAGGCATGCTGAGCTAGGTAAGAGGCACACCTCAAAGTTTCAGCCATAACCGCTCGTCTCCTAACCCATTTCTGTAAAAAACGAATTCCCTACATAACTAACACCTCACCTTCACTTTCCTGTTCACAGACCTTAACACAGCATTCATCCAACCACACATTAAAGGGAAAACTAATAAACAAGCAAAAACAACCCCAAACAACCAAACCAACCTATTCCAAGTTTGGTTTTACAAAGAGGATGGAAGGAAGCATTCATTTGGTAAATGTATTTGACTATTCAGGGTACATCCAAATGGTAAGGGCATTAGAAAGTAAAGCTAATTAATGAGGGATGTAGAACTAAACTGATAAACCTGTCCATTTCTTCCGATCTTTCTTCATTTCTAAAGACTACATACTATTTTCTCCCATGAGACTCTAGACATAATTATTTTTATAATAGTTATTTGAACAAATAAAAAAATAAAATCTGTAAGACGTTTTCACTTTCTAAAGAGAAGCTAAAAAGCTACAGTGAGGCATACAAATCTACATAATCCATCAAATCCATCAAACATTTTTGTACAAAAATTTCAACTAAATAAGTAAACTCACTTCAAAGCAACACACTAATATACACATTCATATTTTTATATGAATGTTATTCATATAAAAATAACTTTACTGGTAGCTACAGACATACCCTTTCAAAGAGGAATAACATCTACACCATTATTTACATTTTCAAAACACGCCCAATTCTGCTGTTTGAAACAAAAAGTTCTGAACACTCATGGAATCATCTGCACAAACATTTAATATAAGCATTTCTTAGGGACCTCGACAAAATTCTTCCCTCCTTCCATCAATCGCTCCTCTCTTTTTGCTTTTCTATTTTTGTTAGGACCACACTTCTGAAGCATTTTACTTTGGAAGCTCTTAAATACACAGGAGGAACAGAGGTGAAACCTACTGCATCTTCTGCTCTCAAGTATTCCTTGGAATTCCAAGGCAGGAGCGGTCTTTGGATACCGTAAGTCTGTTCTTCGTTCCCTTTGGGGACTGCCTTGAAAAAATATGCTATTATTTTTTTCTTCAGATTTCAAATTATGACAGCTTTAGGATTTAAAAACAAACAAAAAAAATCCTCCATTAGGGGAGTCAATAAAAAAGTATTTCAGTGTAGATTTGCATACTGACAACTAGAAACCCCCACTTCCACACTAAGAAATGCTCTGGGTGAGAAGTGTTAATATTTTCAGGAGCATATATTTAGTGGTTTTTAAGTAAAAGGTAAGCAACTCGTTAAAGAAGGGGTAGGACAGGAAAACCCAGCAAATAAAATCCACACATTTTCTTCTTATAACTTTATTGGTCTCAGGGGAAAGAAAGAATGTCAAATCGACCCATAATATTGTCACTAGAGATATTTATTTCCATTAGTGTCAATGAGGCATCCAACTGTTTTTCCACAGAAAACCAAACTGTTTTTAACCTATTATAGCGGTTTTCAAGTGAGTAAAGGATTAATGGTAATACTATAAGCAGGGAACAGATGAGTGACTTAGATTCATTCTTTGTACCCAAATAAGTGGATAAAGCTGGTTAAATATTTTTGGCTGTGCAGAGTACTGTCTGTGCTGTATGCTTATGTTTCAGAACGTTTTTCCTCTGTAGTTCCTTCTCTGGGTTGTATTTTTCAAGTGAACTTGGCATTTCATTTCTGTTTGAAACACACATAGACTATGGGGCTGGAGGCACTTTAAGCTCTGAGATCAAGATGCCTGTATAAGTACACTTTCTAACAGCCCTTACACTACAACCTCATAAATTGCAATGATACAGATGAGCTGGTGGCATCTGAAGTCTGACATGCACTTTTGAGTCTTTTGAAAAGAGCTGGGCTAGAATTTACAGTTTTTCAGGCAACTTTTTTAGGCAATATAGATGAAACTATGAAGTTCATTCAAGGATCTGCTCATAGATACCCTCCTGCTGTGAGCACTGAGTGCTTCCACAAAAGAAACACTGCATAATATCACCTGTATATTTCCATTAGCAAATCTGTATGAAATACTGAACAGCTTTGTCACTGCAGACTGCTTTAAAAGCAAGTTCCATTTTCCATTAGCAATTGGAACCATAGCCTCAAATAGCCCAAACCTTGCATGAAATGAAGCTTCAAATTTTTCTGTTTTTTTTTTTTTTTTTTTTTTTTTTAATTTATTGTTCCTTCCCACAGCTATCAGTAAACATGGTTTAGTGGATAATACTGGTGGCTGGGGGGACAGTGGGACCAGATATCTTTTCCAACCTTAATGATTTTATGATCCTTCCAATTTTCATTCATATTAACTGTTATCAATGGGTTTTAAAGTAGTAATATTACTTTCTCCAACAAGCAAATGTGCTAGTGTTTAAAAGTACAGCTTCCCTCAGTGCTTTTCCAACACCAGGCTAGAAATTTCAATACTATGAAGTAAGCAGACTATTAGACTGAGAAGTTCTTCTCCCTGAATAGCTGCCTGGGGCTGAAAGGTTATTCCTTATGGTCTCAGAGAGAGCCACAGTTGTGAGCAAGCACTCCTTCCCTTGCCTGCTAAGCAATACACCAGCAGAGCTGACAGACTGCTTCTATGTGGCCTCTTGGCCATGCTTGGGGTCTTTGCAATAGTGAGGGTGCTGCATGCATGCAGAGGTGCACTCTTCAGAGGGTGCTAAAATGATGAGATAATCCTCAAGCCTAAACCAGAAGAGTCTAATTTCATCCAAGATCTGAAAATATTATTTATGTACAAGTGGAGCTTCAAACTAATGGGACATTTTCACATATCTCAGAAATAACAGGCTTGAAGCTTTTCTCCTGAACTGTTTCTTGGCACAAGGGGGAGGTCTTGCTCCTTTTCTTCTAGTTCTGTTTCCAGGCACCTCAGAGAAATGTCAGGCTGCCTGACCTTAGAGCTAGGCTGATTTAACGCTTGAATGTAGCTAAAAGAGATGCTGCCCAATTCCTCTTCAGAAGAGAGACTTTTGTTCCCTCTCTTGAACCAACATTAGCACTTATACGACCCCACAGCAAGTGAGTTCAGAATGTTAAATACATGTAAAACTAAGCACTTTCTGTACAGTTTTTGTCCATTTTATCTCCGTGACCCTGCTCACCTTGGGCTCAGACCATTGTCAGCACAGAGGAAGGAGGGTGCCCCCCCCCACCAGCCATCTGTTTTCTGCTTCTCCTTCCTGGCTCCAGTTCTTCTTTGGACAACTTCAGTGAGAGAATTGGTCAAAAATTATCTGGGGTGGAGGTGGGGTGGGGGAGAGCATGATGGGGATTCCTCTCCCCACCGACATTGAGATCAAATATCTTCCCACAGCTGACCGAACTGCCAGGCACCAAAGAGGCTGGTATTGTTGCCGAATAAAGTCTGTAAGTACACCCTTAGGGAAAGCCTGCAGTTTCACTCCAATTTGACAGCAGCGATTTATGAAGATACTTCACTCCTTCCCACACCTTTCCTCGGGCTGTATGTTCCTGCCTCTGCACCACTTCCTGCATTATGCCAGCCCAAATGTTTGTGCAGATGGGGAGAGAATGAGGTCATGGAACTGATCTGGTTTGGAAAAAATGGGAGCCAAAAGAACCTAGGAAGCCCCCAAGCAAAACAAAACAAAAATGAAAACAAACAAAATGCACAGCCAAAAACGGCTGCAAAACTGCCAAATGACAAGCCACAGCCTCAAAGTGCGTACAAGCTGTTACACATCCTTCATTCAGCCACGTATTTGCTTAGGACAGAATGAGAATGGAACAAGTTTACAGGTTCTTCCAATATCTTACGGCAGCAGACTTGCCTCTGCAGCCCCGCTCCTTAATGCCCCCGTTCTGGAAGAGTGGAGAAGCAAGCAAAAAAAACCATTCCCCTTTGTATCACTACTGCAGCACTTAGCTTGCTCCTTTTTATTTTCTTTGGCATGTTGCTGTCTCGGGTGTCCGTGAAAATCATTCCACTGATTTCATTGTGAGCTGGCTTTAGTGGTGTGTTCTCAGCTGAGATCATCATTAAAAACCCAGGGGTAACTTTTGACGAGTTCAGATGAAAAATGACTCTCAGCAAATCTCATGTTCACGTGCTTGCTTTCTTCAAGCATCTTGGGCTCACTTTTCTGTATTCTACTGAGCTATCAAACAACGGAAACAAAACGACACCATCTTGTTACACAGAATCGTAGGCAGGGTGGCCAAAAAGAAAAGAAACCCTCTTCCTCTTTGGCCACAAGACAGGAAGAGACCTACCAGTATAAAGTAAGTTTAAGTGTTATCCATAGGTTGCAAAGTTGAAACCCTGCAGATACCTGTTGTGTTTCTTGAAAATTAGATGCAAACAGCCCACCAAAGCTGTGATTAAGGAAAATAAAAATAAAAATAAAACTGTTGGGATTTTTTTTTTTTCCCAGAGAATACCATACTTTTTCAGGATTAACGGCAAGCAGAGTTAGGAATTATTCAGGGTCCATTTTTAGTTTAGATCCATCTTCAGGAATGGCTACCGGCATATATATATAAATAATCATGGTTTCATGTACAATGCCATAATATGTGCATGGAGATTTTTTTTCTATCTTATCATCTGTAGAATTCACATACTATTTATATTTTATTCACATATTAATATTATTAAGTATAATTATATAGCATATGTGTCAGGGCTTCTTGACTAGAATTTTTTGAACTTATTTTTTAATATTTTTTTTATTTAAGCCTCAAAATAAGGTATCTCTTGCTACTGTATTTTCAGAACCATGCATATATCAATGGCTTAATGATCTTTTACACAGTTTATCTATTAGATGAGGGTCTGGAGCTTAGGCAGTCTGAATCAATTCCTGACTCCATGACAAAGGCCCTCTGTGATCTGGTGCTCTCTGTTTTCCAGTATCCTATTTACGGCAGCAATAGCACAGATAAAGTGCTGCATTTTAACTACAGCATCATGTAGACTAGCTCTGAATAAAGCTTTCATGATCCCCTTTGACTACCTCCAACCTAATCCATACTAATGAGCCCCTGACTAATAGATCGAGGGAAACAAATGAGTAGAAACAAATCATACACACTAATGTATTTCCTCCCTGTGGCAGAATCCTCAGGGTTGTTTTGGAAGTACCAAACTGAAATCATGGACAGAAATGAAATAAAAATGAAAAAGGGGGAAAAAGAAACAGTATAAAGTACTTCAGAGAATGCAGCTGAAGAAATTCTCTATATGGAAATATCATGAGCAGGGAAAGAGAAAGAGGAGTTAAAAAAATCAGGGAAGAAAAGATTCCATTTTCATATAAGATTACAAACTATTCATTTACTTTTGAAACGAGTCATGTGCGCGCAACTAATCCCATCCCCAATACAGCCAATGAAAAGGTGCTACAGATTTCTCCTGGAATTATTCCTGAAATGAAATGAACTTCTGGTTTGTCAGTGGAGAAAAACTGGGCATACATAACCCACGTTCCTGAGAGATGGATCATATTTGCACACAAATGCCCTAGTGCACAATTAAGAAAATGTTAGTAACTGGAAAGAAAGAACAGACCACCAGCAAAGCAAAAAGATGGTCTAACATGAGGAGGAAAAAAAAAAAAAAAAAAAAAAAAAAAAAAAAGACAGACATTGCTAGCAGCTTTCTTTTCACATAAAAAGTTAACCAGTTACTAAAAATTAAGATGTAGCAATTTTACAGTATTAAGACTCTCAAAAAGTAAGACAAATATACTTACATCTCTTGATTGCTGCTCTTATGGATGACAACGGTCCTTGGCTTAATGAAGAAAGAACAAATGATTACAAATTGGTTAATGTCTCAGAGAGGAAACAACTAAGTAACGTCATGCTGAGATTCCCTATACGTTGTACTGGGTTTGCCAAATTGGTTTTTCCCCCAGGTTGCTATCTTAACAGAAAGTTGTCCAAAACTCTTGGAGTATACAACTATACCCAACCCCTTCTAATGAAAACCAGGTTGCAGCTTAGCTTAAAAACTCTGAAAAGATAGAAAACCAATATTGAAAGCCATTTGTTCTCTCAACTTTGTGTTCAAGTTCACATTCTGTCTCATTTGACTGGAAAACTTGGAGAAGAGCCCATGTGGGTGTGTATACTCTCAGATTATTGGCATTTAATGACAACATTCCTGTAAATAACAAAAATTTACATAGCCAAGTGAACACCTACAGCCCCTCTGTTAAATATTTGTAACAATTTCTAAACAATTTATCTTCACTTTCATTTGAAGTTGCCTTTTTCAGTAATAACTTGGGGGTGGAGTTAGACAGGAAGACATGACTACAAAATCATTCGTACACAAGGACAGAAAAACGTTTCCTTTTGCCAACTCATCTGTTTTCTTGGTAAGACTAAGGTTTCTGATGTCTCTCTCCCGAACATATTATTTAACAGATGTAGCAGCCTTTACTATTTTTGCAGGTAAACATCAAAAGTAACCTGAGATTACCATTTTTACGAAGTGTTTGTAACTTGACGAACATATAAATAAACCTGCCACGTCTACAAAGTTAGAGAGGAGATTACAAAACAAACAAACAAACCACACATGTAAATCTACTTCAGAAAAAGGTTGTTTTCTTTCTTTCTTAAACATGGTATGTAAAGAATACTTGGAGACGCCTTTAAAAAATACTCAGAACTTCTAAGAGGCTGAAAATAAACAGACTATATGTGGTTCAAATTAACACAGTATCTTAATTACAACAGAAAGACATGCTCATCAAGCATTTTCCGGAAACCGTGCACCAGAGCCTTCATCAGTAGCAGCAGCAGGAGCAGGAAGGTTGGCGCAGGGAGGGCACGAGCGTCCTGCGACCGCTGTCACGGGGCGCAGGGCAGGCACGCAGCGCACAGCCACAGTCAGCGCTCAGCCGGGCGCCGCCCGCACTTCCACTGCGACTGCTGCTGGCTGCGGCTCCGCCAGGGGGACGAAGAATAGGGGGGTTGGAGGAGAGAAGAAAGGGACACTTACAAAGAACTTGGATGAAAAATGTCCTCCCTCTCCATTCGCTCAGAAAAACTAATTAAGACTAGAAATGAATGTTGCCCTGACCGAACTGTCTTCTGAAATACTTTGGCTAGTCTAGGATAAACAATGCCTATTTGTCTGGTTTCAGAAACAGTTCAACTGTGGCTTGGCCCCTCTCCACACAGCTAGCAAAGCCGCATTAGAAAACATTTCTATCAGTCATATTTTATTGCACATTCTCAGCAGAAGAGGATTCTTGCTTTCCTTCAAAATATTCCATCACAATACAGCCTTATCTTCAAGGAACACTTTTAGTTTTATGTTCCTCCCTGATGTACACCATTTGTCTTTTTTTCTTCCTTCTAACTAAACTCTCTTTCTTTTGGATGTTCATATTTGAAGCTTTATTCTTCTGCTTTCATTACTGTGAATAACTGCAATATTCAGGGGTTTATTTTAATTATATTTAGTACTGGTAGGAAGGAGACTGAAGTCCGGCAACATCAATCTGAAATCTTTTGGAGGAACAAATACTTTCCATACTCAGAATTCAACATTTTCTTAAACTCTACTGCAGGAAATTAGGAAGCCTGTAAGTTATACATACTCAAGTATCAGTAAGATCCAAATGGAGCAGGTTAAGTTCTTTCTTCATCTGCCAAGAACACTTTGAACTGTTTCAATTTGCCTCAGAATTTGATGAGCACTTTGAGATGTGAGCACGTATTTTTCACTAGAACTCATAGGAGTCATCATATATGCAAAAGTTCAAGTATTCTGTGCGTTATACTGACCAAAAGAGTACAGAAAAGATCTTAAAATCAAAGTGCAAAGACCTTTTATGAAACCAACCTGGTGAAGCTGAAGTACGAATATATCATCAGCAAGGCAGTTCACGTATGCAACAATTCATATAATTCAGAACCCACGATAATATGGTTCTGTTTGAAAATTTATGAACTCACAGGCAAAGCAAACTTATCAGATAGTTTTTCTTTCCCACTTTCCATTAACAGGTCATCATCAACACCCTTCACCTCTTCTAGCAAAGCACTGCATTTGCTTTCCCCAGGAGAGTTTGAATCACTTTTAACTTACAGTTACTTAAGCCCTTTAAAAGCCAAGGAATGGGAGTGAATTTACAATTTCTTCTTTTTTCTTTCCCACAAAACCCTGTAAGGGGACTGCAAACTCCTTAACTTTGTTACATACAAAACCCCAGTAATTTAAGAAAGATGTTGTTCTTAGGGCAGCCTGTGATTTTGCCCACACTTCATGCTGAGCTCACCCCACCCTGTTACACAAGCAGCAGTTCCTGGTCTCCCCTCCCATCTTGCAAAAGGAGGAGTGATAAGGTTGCTACTGTCCTCCTCTGCCCCACAATTAATGATTAATTAATTAATCATTCTTAATTTATTAATTAATTTTCTTGCAAGGAATCAAAAAAATAGCATAACCAAATCAAATTTAGTTCTCCTATTTGATGTGGTAGGAGCTGCAGCAACAACTCTGCTGAATGGAGTCCCTGCCTCTTTCCCACCTCCTCCTGTCTGTAAGTAGAGCAGCGAACCAGAGCGCTTTTTTGTTTGTTGATTTTGTGTGTACAAAACCAAAACGAACCACAAATGCTCGTGTCAAGGACAAAATGAAACAGTAAGAAGTTTAATCTGCATGGGATCTCTGATCCTGGTCCCAGCAGGACTCTCCCGACAGTTACGCCAGACCGACGGAGGGGATGGCATGGCAACAGCCAGCCCGCAGGGGGACAGCAGCTCCTGCACTGCCCTGCAGCGCACATAGACAAAACTCCAAACTCAAATTACTGGAAGAAAACAGAACGGACAGCAGGAAGCAGGCACCTTCCTTGCATAAAAGCCTGATAAACATTAGCTCAAACACTCCCCCAGCCACACCTAATATGGAGTAAGTACAGATGCAAACCATTTGCGCTGCCCCCATGCTATTTACCAGGCAGCAGAGGACAAGTGGAGCAATTTTCTTGACATCTGATTTAGCCTGGACCTCACTCCCTGTTAAAGCAGAAACTTTGTTCCATTTCCAACTAAAGCAGCATTGTTGGGCTTCCCATGCCAGCCCTTCAGAAGGGGGAACTAGCCCAACTCTGGGCATCCCAACAAACCGGCTTGATGGGTTCAGAGAGGACCTTTAAAGCTGCTGTACTTGCTAGCTGAAAGCAGTCAGGTACTTCAAGTCAGCAGTGATATGAAGTGTCAGGTCACCCTTTCAGAAAGATAAAGAAGCTGGAATGGTTCGTTTGAAGATGTTAAACACCTCACTCCTCCTGCAGGCTTTATTCTCGGTTTCAAGGACAGTTTTCCCAAATCTAAACACTTAAGGAAAATGCTTCTAAAGCATATTCTAAGCCTGCACATTGAGGAAATAAAATTGTCACCAGCTGCAGCTCTACCTGAAGGCCCACTCCTGTGGGGTGACTCCTGAACCAAGGCAGCAGCCCCAGGGCAGCAGATGGGAGCAGCACGGGGTTCAAACCACAGCGGTGTCTCCAAATCATCAGAGGGAATTGTGCCTGCTGGGAGGGTCTGCATTTCACCAAGGGATCTTTCAGCTGTTTTGGGAGCAGCAGTGGCTTCAGCCCTGCCGAGGCCACCTCAGGGGCATGTCTGCTGGCTCTGCTCCTGAGCACCGACAGACTTGTGCTAGGCTTTGCCTGCTGCTGGAGGCCACAGGCAGTGCTGGCTTGTGATTTCTCCCTCCTGCCTGTAAGCACACCTGCGCCAATGCAGGGCAAGTTCCCCAAGCTACCTACTGACATCTGCCCTATGGGCTGCAATACTGCTCAGGATACAAAAGACGTCTCAGCACCCCTCCTTCATCCACCTCTTCACATCCATCCTCCTATTCTGTGGCTCTCATGGGGTGCTCTGCAGCAATCGTGCAAACCTCCACAGTGCCTGCTCCCACAAGAACCTCCCTCTAGCAGAAGGGAGACCTTTGGTTTCTTTATCTGAGCTGACATAACGATGAACATTCTACAGGAAAACTGATTCCACCTGTTTCATACATCACTCTAGAGATTTTTCTGGTGAGAAAAAAATGAAAAAGAATAATTACTTGTTCTAAAAAACAAATATACTGAAGTATCTGCTCCAAAGATTTCTCCTTCACATCACGTTATATAGGATTTTTCTCAAGATATCTGTCCTTTGGTTCACACAACTGCATAAAAGGCATTTAACACATTTTCTGTTGTGATAATTATTGACTCTTTACACAGGCACTTCAAAAAGTTAAAACGTTGCTATTTTTAATATCTTGTGACTTCTTGGAATGCCAGCCAAGAATTTTTCAATAGCTGATGTTGAAATCACTGTGAGGTAAAACACTAGGATAATGAAAGGCATGATCTATTCCTCTTGGTTCCTCTAGAAATCATGCTAGCTTCCTTACAGCCAACATACCACAAGATTATCTTTTTAAAGCTTATGAGAAAACTGTTAATATTATTCAGAAGACTATTCCAAACACAAAATATTCAGAATGCAATGATTTCACCGCAGACTGAGTTCCAGAAAGACATCAGTGTTTCTAAAGAAAACTTAAGGCTTGTGCAAAAGATCAAGTTTACCACCATGCAGATGGCAGGCCGAGGACAGAGCTGTGACACGCGGACCCAAGGTGCAGTTTCTCCCTTCGTATAAGGCAAACAGTGAGTGCACAGCCAGTACAGGCTCTCCATTTCCACCAGCCCTCCTGTGCTGGTGCTGACATGGCCGCACGTCTGCCGGATCAGCCACGTGATTTTGCTAATAACAAACATCCCAATTAGTTTTCAGGCAGACATGCTGACTGCTCCAGCTGGCTGCAGAACCCCACGAACACCAGGATGATGCAAGAGGTGGTGGGAAGGGGCAGCCAGGGAGGCCAGTGGCTGTCCTTGTGGGAAGCAGCTCAGCCTCCACGCACAAAACCCAACCTTTAGCCTGTGACTCACTTCCAACGTGCAGCTAATCGGACCGCAAGTCACCAAACGCTGGCTCTGCCTCAGATCAGCTGTTCTTCTCGCCCTTCAGCATCAGCTGATTCAATGTTGTGGTTTGGTTTTCTGCTCGTGCTGGTTGCCCAGACTGGCTCTCTGGGAGATCAGACGAGCACCAGCAGAAAGCAGCTGGCAGCAGCCTGGCACCATCGTGGTCTCTCTGGAACATGAAGACACACCCTCACCTTCCCTGCTACGTAATGTGGTATTGCACCTGTGGCCCTGTAGGTACTAATAAAGATCCAGTCACCTAAGAAAGCAAGTGCTCAGTACTACAGATCTAGGAAATCAGACGCACCCTGGTACCACTTCACCTCTCTTGGGCCTGGCCCCAAAAGCAAGCAATCCCGAAGCAGTAATCAAGCGTTGTTACAATTCAATCCTCATCACTATGCTGAAGATGTCTGCTTCTGCATCACTAAATGAACAGAGCAACTGTGACTTCCCACTGCCTGGATAAGCGAGGACGTAGTTAAGAAGCAGCTAAAACCCAGCTGCTCAGCTAATTAGAACAGCTCGCATTGATCAGCATAGGGAGATGGTTTCTGAAATGGCTTTCTAGCTATTGCTTCAGCCACTTACTCCATATTCATGTGCTTGTCACTGTCATACTTGGGGATGGTATTTCAGCCACTGAACCTTCAATCAGTGGCAGGACACTGGAAGGAAGTCAAAGCAGATTCAGGCAGCAAATGATAATATTTCACCTACTGATCCTTGCAGCAAACTGCAGTCATCAGGCTCCACAACAACTTCCACACTTAACGATGTCCAGCTTACATCTTGAAGCTAAAACACCCCAAATTTTAGTGCAAATCTGAATCACTCAGTTCATGTGTATCCCGAATTAACACCTTCCTGATCCAGAGCTACAGACACACTAGACAGAATTCCCCTTTTCACTTTGCATCTTCTTTCAGACAACGTGAGCTGCACTTTACCTTGTCCCAAAGAGGACTGCATGCACATGCCCATTCCAGAAAGGTAAATCAAAGTATTATTCAAGTTATTCTCAGACTTCATTGTCTATTTATGGATTTAATTTCCATCAAAATGTGTATGACAAGAATGGAGAGCCTTGCTTATTGAAGAGCCTGGCCCTTCTGTACCAGCCAAGAATCTACAATCTAACATATCAACAATTTGTACTCACTTTGGATACCTCTGCCAATATGTCTTGATGGAAATTGAGAAACAATATTGCAAATGCTTTATTAACAATTTAATCTTGGTAGTAAATATTTCTAGCAGTTGAAAGCACATACAATTTTAAGAGTAAAATGTCATGGTAATGCAGCACAGTAAATGTAAATGCAAGCATCTTTGAGTTGTCTTAGTGATAGAAGTAGGATGTTTGGGCTCAGCCAGCACTGTATTTAGGGAAAAGAATAAGGCTGAAAAGTGTAGGGAAGAAGGCTCTATCAGAAAAAAGGACTTAGCTGTAAACTGCAGCTTTTTCAGATGTAAATTCTTTACCATTAAAGTCCAAAAGTTTCTGCACTTGCAAATGGTGAGATGACAGTGCCCTACTTCTGCTGTTAAATAGTATGAAATGAAGCTTGTTCTCAAGAACGGCTCTTTGATTCAGCTATTTGCAGTGGCATTTCAGTCAGCAAATCGAAGCCCTCAGTGGCCACTGACAGGTCATCCTGCTTGCCTCATACATCTCTGTACATCAGAACACAATCTGGTGGCTGAGCGAGCTCCAGAACCTGACACTGACCTCACAGATGAATAAAACCTGTTTTAATAACGAAGGACAAAGGCATAGAGAAAACCTGTTGATCCAGATCCATAGAATTCAAGCTATCTTTACAGGTGTTTATTATAAAGTATGAATATTAGACTTTCTTCAATGGTCTGTGTACTTCATAGAGAATGTAATTATAGTGGCAAGGTTATCTTTACACTTGAAGTTTTGTGAAAGGGGAACAGCGTCATGTGAACATCCTCATATTAGGACTTGAAGTATTAATGATATACTAACAAAACAGGTAACATTCTGCTTTACAACAAGGTTATACCTTCAGTGTATATAAAAGAAAGCAAATATCTTCAGTCCCTACTAAAACCAGCTGCCTCCAGATCAAAGATAGAAGTAGTAAAAGTAGATCAACAAAGAGTAAACCTAAGTAGTCACTTCTGCTGGCCTGCTGAAAACATAAAGGCTGTGAAGCTTAGGAGCAGAAACACACCAGAGCATGGCTTCAGAGGAGAATGAGCAGGAACTAAGGGTGCTGCCTGCAGGAGTGAGCGCCCAGCAGGATACGAGGCATGAGCTGGAAGTGAGGAATCCAGAGGACAATGCTCAGGTACTTGAAAGCCTTCAGATTTCAAAGACTCCTGAGTTGTAATCAAACTGAGGGAGCAAGGCATAGGTGTTTCTTATTTTACCTAGATCTGTTTCCTGTGCAAACATAGTTGAGAAAATACAGGTCCATGTGTTTCAGTTATTGTGCATTCTTCAAGGAAGAAGCTAACATACGCGTGAGGAAGGAGTTCCAGGGGGAATCTCGAGGCATCTTAAGGCCTCCAGCAGATTGATAATTGAGTGTCACTTCCAAGGGACGCTACCAAATAGCTTTTACACTCAGCAGTTAAGATAGTATCTGTATCCTGCCTAGTCAGAGATTAACATCACACAGTTCCAGTTCTGTAATATAAAAGCCAGCTGTTTGAGAAGCATCCAAAACGTAAAGTTCAACCGCAGCCACAGAAGTGGGATTATGGAGAAGCGTTCAATGCCAGCATGACCTCAGTTCCAAAAATCAGCTGAGCACCTCTGAGAATTTTTAAGTGTGTCGGCCAATGCTGAGCCCTCTGACATGCAGGACTGTCATGTTCCTTTCGCCTAATTCCACTTCTTTGTGATCCGTCTGAGCCAAATAAGCAGCATGAAATGTGCTGGAGTTTAAGCTTTAACTGAGTGAGGAAACAAAAGGCATTTTCTCATTGTTTTCTTTGCAGGCACATATTGAGAACAAAGACATTTGTTGTGGAGGGATGGCCTATAAAACAGATTTATCAATACATATGCCTCGAGTAGACTGACGTCTATTACCTGACGACCAAAAAGAAACCCAACAAAAGCATAAACCCTTCTACACTGTAAATGTGAAGCAGCAGCCAAAAATCTGTGTAAGAATTTTACAAGGTCATCTATATACAGAGACATACTGGCTTCAAAGACATATTGGCTTCGGAGACATACTGGCATCTATATACAGAGACATACTGGCTTTATTTATTTTAATACATAAAATAAATGATTAAATATTTAAATAAAATAACTTATGATCAGTAGAAACTCATTTTCAACTCTCCCATGTTAAAGCATCACAAAAGTTAAAACTACGTTTGTGTGCGATCACATCTTGTTCCAATGGACTGTTGACTCACCCAGTTACACCCTACAAGACATTAGGTCCATGAACTCGCAACAGTGACCCTTACAGAAAGCACAGTGCACAGACATTGTAAATTAACATCTCGTAACCACACCCTTCACTCAGCCTGTCTTTCCAGAAAGTGCCCTGCATGCAGTTCAGCCAAAGAAACAGCATGTTTGCCTATACACTCTTCCCTTGCCCTGAGTCCAAAAACATCAAAACGCTTCCTTTTGTTCAAAACCACAAATATTGGCAGAGCTTTTGGTTACAAATACAGACAAGGAACCCTCAGAAATTTGCACTGTTTAACAAACCATACACTCACGTGTCTGCAGGTCTACAATGCCTATTTCTTAAGTTTAAATATGATTTAAACTGCAGTGCTTTTTTATTCATTTGCAAAGATTCAGCAACTCTGAGATTATGGTCAACCATTCTCAAAAGGCACACTTTACAGATTATTTTTCAAGTAATAGCAGCCTTGTTTTTCTGACTGTACAAGGATGTAGGCAAGGTATAGCGTATTGGTAAAGCTAGTATCTTTCTTAGACCAAGCTGGCGAAAAAGATTCAAGTTTTTAGATACTCAAATTCTTTTCCAAGTGAAACAGAGGCATCAGCCATCAAAGCTTAAAGTCACACCTACAAAACCTGCATCTATCCCAAACACACGGCAAAACCCCCCAAAGCAGGCAATGGCATTGCTTTAAGAGCACTCAAAATACCTACCTCACCAACCGGGAGAAGGCCTTTACCCACTGGGGACGCTTCCCGTGTAAAGCTGATCTCATCTTTGAGCGGGTCACTGTGAAAATGTGCTGCACGACAAACTGAACTTCTTCCACCCTCAACCATATACCCCGGCTGCCTTATAACATCAGGGACCTCAAATTACATTGCAAAATAATAAATATTGCAGCCTCTAATGGATGGTTACAGCTTGGAAGACATAATTACTATCATCACCTTTCCCCACTCAACCAAATTTAGCCTCACAAGCAAACACCTTGTAAAACAGACTGAACCGGACCTTCCTGGAGCAGCAGCTGTAAGAAACACCTTGCCAGGACATTTCAGAGCCACAGATATCAGTGCTCCTCCCTAGCCTGCAAAAGTCCCCCAAACACATTGCCTTTCACATGCTTATCCCTGCACTTGGATCAATGCACCATATGTCTGCCATCAGCCAGCTAGGCAGAGGGAAAGGACAGAACAACCGCCCACTAGTGGGGTTACCCTTCTCTCCTAACAACCAGTCTCTGATCCTTCACCCCAAATCATTATGAAGATATTTTAAAAATAAAAAATAAAATATCCAGGGCAACTTAAAGACTCTGGATCCAGACAACAGACCAGGTAATTTCACTAACCTCCTCTCTGAGCAATGCCATTAATTCCAAAGGCAGGAAATTGTCCCTAACCTTTTTCACTTCAGCCAACAACTTTACCTCCCTCTCACTTTTAACATGCCTCTGGGCCTCCAGAAGCAATGGCGACCCTTTCCTTAAGACTGCCTAATTGAACACAACCTAGGCAAACCAAGAACACGTGCATTATAATCTTCTCAAGAAGTAGCAAAGCCATAGGAGTTGCACTCTGTGGATCTCATGAGTCCCTTCCAACTTGAGATACCCTACAGTTCTGCAGGGAATGACAGCTAAGCCTCTTACACTACACAACACAGAAAGCGTTATAGAAAATTAGCCGGCACCAAGCTGAAACGAGCCAAAAAGACTTTTCTGCATGCAACACAAGGTTAAGCTATGGCACTTCTCACTGCACAACACTGTAAACGCTAAAAGCCTATACACATTCAAAATAAAAAAGGAAACCCATTGAGGGGCATTCAATACAAAGCCACAACTCTCTCAGGAGATCCCTGAGTCATGTAAATCTGGGTGCTGACAGAATACATGGATACCTTCCAATACATGCCTGGATTTTTCCTCATCTTCTTCCCTATGCCTCTGCTTTGGACATAAGCAAGACAGAAAAAGAATGTAAGAATAAGAATGTAAGAATAGATGGACCTTCTGTCTGCTCCAGAAAGGCCATTTTTACAACCTTCCATGTCTTTCAGGATGGAAGGAGGCCGGTTACTTCAGTTGCTCTAATTTAAAGATAAATAATGTGGTGTTGACTTTTTGATGACATTTGAATTTGATATTTTTTTTATTTTTTTATTTTTTACTGTGAAAATAATTTTGGCAATTTGTAACTAGGCTCCTCCAAGAACATTAATGAATTTGTTTTATATCGCCCTTCAACTGCATCTGCATTACGCAAAGCAAAATACCTGTGCAGCAGCTGCAGCAAGGCAGATGCTGCAGTAAGGAGTGTTTTGTCAATCCAAGTACCAACAGACATCATTAAAAAAAAGCACAATAACAACACCGAAGACAGTATGAGAACAGTAATTACATGAATTACTAAGTCATCATTTCAGATCTGTCCTATACTGAAAAAAATATTAAATGTTATTATTAATAGAGAGCACTGGAAGTCTGTTCAAATGTTCATTTAACAGAACACATTTCCCTGTTACTCCTCAGAAGAAAAAAGGTAGATGGGGCAGCAATGCAAGTGATCTTCTGTCCCACACAGCAGTACAGTGTGGCTGGAAAGCCTCTCCTACGGCTGTCACTGCAGTCCTTGTCTCAGGACATTGTGCTCTTCCTTCCAAGATGTCAAACCTACACCTGTAAGGAGTAGGATTAGTTTTTAGCTAATCATGGGCCAAGTGTTTTAGAAGAGGCAGTGGAAAGCATCTAATACATCAACATGATGGTCTTCAAAGCAGTTGCCCATAAGAAGGTGTATTCCCAGGAGAGGAGGGAAACCTCCTGAAGCGGTCCAATCCCAAACTGCTATCAGAACAGTTTGAGCCAGTGCCGTATTGATATTAAATGTCAGTGTGTGAGGAGATGGGGAAGCAGAAGTCCATGTTACATGGAATAGAAGGACTCCAATAAAGAAAATAAAGCTATGTCTTTCCACCAAGCATTTATTCCACGCAAAAACATTGTTTAGTATGACATGAGATCACTCACCTACTTCTTTTGTTGGAACTAAGTATTACGTTGTGGATCAAAAGAGAGATTCAACCCTTATTTGAGTTTATAATATTATAATTAGATTTGGATCCTCTCTTTAACTAAAAATCAGCTTTTGCCCCACACCTTAGGAGATTGGGAATGTTCACTATATACAGAACAGAAGACAAACCTTGTAACAACTGCCAAAATTAAGCCGTGACTATGCATACTTATAAGGCCCTTACCTTTTACAAATACTTTCCACAGTTAGGGGTGTAGGATCTAACTTCTGTCCTCTATAGCAATGGACCTACCTGTGACCACACTGGTTGCAGCCTCCAAGGGAAGAGGCAACGTGTCTTTTTGCACTGCTGAATCTTAGTTTACTTCCTACAGCTGAGGCAGTTGGGAACAGATGCAAAAGCAGCTCATCCCTGTTGCCCTTGTAGCCCTACTAAGGGCTAGTACTCAGTCAGGAGAGCCTTTGGTTTGTTGCAGCTGGCCAAAACTAGGACAAATCACATATGTAAACAGGGACTACATTCAAATTGTGATACTGGCACTCAGCAAAATATCTTTGAAAAGATAATTTTTGCAGCAAAATCAGAAATGCAACCTGTCTCACAAATGACAGAACCAGAGATTAATACACAGTTGTGCAAAATGCACATCAAGCACCAGATAAATACCGTAAGATGGAAGAAGATATTCCTCACTAGGAATATCTCTCTACCATGAGACAGTCAGGATTCAACTGTATCATGCTTTTCAAGAGTATCTAATCAATCACTTCAACATTCTACCTGCCAAAATCAGATGCTACTTAAAGTAACCAATTATCTGTACCGAAATGATCTGCAAACATCAAAGAACAACTTAAAATGACAAAGTAGTTAAGCACTACATAAAAAGAGAAAAAAAAGAAAAAAGTAACGATCTATTCCCTCTCGTGCACATCAGAGAGCGACGCCATGGAAACCAAAACAATGCAAACTGAATTCTCCCACTCAAATTCCAGAGGTGAAGGAAAATGTAGATACTGACCTGAGTCCAACAAGAAACCTACACAGATCCTCAGGGAAATGAACCAAAGCTCATGTATCAGCTCCAGCACTCTTAAAACACCAATATGCTTTTTTTTGGGGGGGAGAACCTGAGCCACTGCTTCTTCTGAGCTGGATGTTTACAACCAGCCAAGTCTGCCTCCTTGGCCTGGACACATATCCCATGGGCTTCCCCAAGCAGCTCCTCCTCCTTCTAGAAAAATTACTGTTTTTTTTGAGACGATTACAAATACCCTTGGAAAGAATTCCAGCCTTCTCTCCCATATCACCGGCTAAATTTCATGTGCTATTTGTCATTTAAACGTCTTTGGAATGAAGGAGTAATCATAAAGGAGAATTAAAACCATGCCTGATTAATTTGGCTCCTCACATGTTACTTATAAACAGAGAATTCCAGTTCTCCCCATAGCTTCCATCCACCCTAGAGCTTGTATATTTTCTGCAGGGTTTAAAGAGAAAACCATCTGGTTGTTTTGAAGAGAATTATTGCTGTCTTATAGGGAAAAAGTGAAATTGCCCCAAATGTCTTTTAAAAGGAAAGCATGATAATTAGAATAATAATGGGTAATTGTGTGCTTTCTGAAACTACCCTTGTAGAATTAAGGTGTGCCATGGTTGCTTACCCTCCAGGCAATTCGCCTAATTCACACGGGGAGCAGCCTTGTGCCCGTATGGTTCTCAGTACCTTCTACTGGAACCTCCTCAGATAGGTGATGGAACAGCAAAACTTCCTCGTGTTCACAGGGCTCCCAAAGGAGCACTGAAATTCTCTGAATGAAGAAGGAGGGTGAACCCTTTTCTCTTTATTCCTTCAACAACCATCTCATTCTCAGCATTATTTTCCATTATGAATTAGCATTAGCACTGGAGAGCAGCCCACACAACGGAAGGGGTTGTTCAGGGCACCAAAGCAGCCAGTCCTTGAAAATTCCCTTTGCAGAAGCCAGGAACAGAGTGCTCTTTTATTAAAACAAATCCCTCTTCTCTGTTTAGGATTAAGGAATCTGCAACTTTGGCTAGGATGCTCCCTTCACAACAACTCATTACTGCTATCTGTGAGAGGAATAGCCAAAAATCCCCAGCACAACAGTGAAGAATTGGTGGCATTAAAACAAACATCTGTAGCAATAGACTCTAGACATCCACGAGATCCCTAATTGCCAACAACTAAGCCTAACCCATCTGCCATTAATTCCTCTGCTTTACCTGTGATATTTTATTTCTCATTTAGAGACGAGTATAAAGTGAGCAGGGAAAATTAACATTGCAAAGAAGAAATCAAACATAATGATTTACTGGGGCAAGGAAGCTATCAAAGAAATCTGCTGCACAAAATTGCTTGAGTTTATGCTTCTCCAGGGAAGCACATCCCTGACGTGCACAGCATGCGCTGCTTACCAGAAAAACAGAACAAACGAAAGACATAAGCAGATTCCAGTCTGAAGTTACACCAGTTTAAATCCACATTTAGTCAATGGGATTACACCAGCTCCAAGTGACCGAACACAAAATGCAGGTCTCAGAAGAAAAAAAAAAAGAGCCACATGATCCTACTTTTTAGATGTCAACAACAAAAGTCACGTTATCAAGACCCTGCTTCCAGCTCTACCATTGATTTATTGTCTGACTCTGCTTCCCTCTGCTGAACCCGTTTCATCTGTAAAACGGAGACGCAGCTATTTTTCTCCTTGGAGATGAGCCTTCTGATCCAACTAACCACATGAGCACTGATAACAGCCCAAAGGAGGGAACGATCGCTCCTTCTGGAGCAGCACAGGCTTAGCTCAGCTCGTGGCTATTGTGAAACTGTATCCTCAGGGCCTGGGAAGGAAACTAGCTTTCTGGACAAACACTTCTTCATACATCAATCTCCGACCTACTGGGAGCACACAAACATAAGATCTTTGTTTTTTTCCACACCCTAAAAGTATGCTTAGACTAAGACTAACTTGCTACACTTTACCCTTAAAAATCCTGAAGGATTATTATAAAGAATAAGAATTCAACAGTAAAACAAGCATCACCCCCAACATTTCCTCATTCTTCTAAACACAACCCAGAGGTGTCCTGAAGGCTTTTACCCTGACTTTGTCACACATGCACACCTTTCCCATGAAGTGTCAGCAAGGTTAGAAGTCTCAAACTTCAGATTTGCATTACAGCCTGAAACACTGGCTAGCAGGGGTGAGAGCCTGAAATGCTCCTCTGGGTAAACAGCTGCACTGACAATGTAATGCAAACATTGCCAGGGGATAATACACAGTTTTTGAATGACAGCAATGAAAAACTAGGTATCAGGATGGTTGTAGGAATTAATGTGGTCCCACTGGCTAAAGCAACCCAGTATTTGAACTAAGGGATTAGATGGTGACTGGTTCTTTCAACACTGACTCCCACAGCATTATCATTTGGAAGTTGAGTTAGTTTGAGACACACAAGCAGGCTATCAGCGTGCTGGAAATTAGCTGGATCACCAGGATCTCTCTCTCTCTCTCTCTCTCTCTGTCCAGATTGCACTTTTAAGTAAAATACAACAAAGAACCTAGGGGCCAACAAAGTATTACAGGAGTACCTCTCACTCTTTACAATGCCCATTTCCAATACACTAACCTTGAACTTAAATTTACCCAAGATATGCAAAATCCGTTAAATGGCCTACAAAAACTAATAGTGACATTACTCTCGATGACAAAACACCTCTACTTGTTAAACACCCAGATGTTAACTGCAATTTGTGAAAGGCTTCAAACTAGAAACCCAAACTTCCGTATCTGGGAGCTAACAAGATTTGTAGGGTGAAAGAAAGGTCACTCATATTCTCCTTCAGCTACACAACGCTGGAATTATTAGATGACTTATTGCCAACTGACTGTAATGGTTACACAACAGAAAATCCTGTTATTGTCTGTTTTCTCAAGATGTCAAAAGCATATTGATTTATACCCATTGTACAAATTGTACAAGTGTATCGATTTAACTGGAAAGTGAGTAGAGTTCCACTATATTATCTGCCCAGTGCCTTAAGACTAGCTACATGCCCTGTTAAAGACATGAGATCCTAATTAAAAGGTGTCTTTCAGGTGATGCTTCACAGATGAATTTTGATGGCAAAACACATTTTTAAGCTACAGTTAGAGCATTACTGAAATATTTATTAAACACAATTTCATAAGATCAACATTAAATAGTAGAGGAAAGAGAAATGCAGAGAATCATTCGCTAATGGAATTTTGCTACACAAAAACCTAAAACCAAAGTAAGATACAAAATACCATCCATAAAAATGACAGCTTGGTTTACCAGAAGCTCACTAAAAGAATCTGTAACCCCTTTGATCAGCTACTTAAAGTGCTTCTTTATAAAAGGAACAAAAGAAATGTTGTGTCTGTTTGTATTGTTGACTTGATATATTTTAAATGAAAAAAGACCAATTTTGTTCAATCAAATGAAGATGACAAGCTAGAAAAGAGCTTTAGTACGCTACAAATAGACAGAATGTACGCTATACAACAGTAAAATCTAGAATCTCTTTTAGGAATGAGCTAATTCCCCCCCACACTCTCCATTTTGAGGGCAAACTTTCACAGTAGTCTCCCAGATTTAAAAATCAAAATCTCTTATTTGACTTCAAGTGATTGATGCGCTACTAAACATGCCAATAAATTGTTGTAGACTTCAGCTACCTTCATCCTCTCATCTCCAAGGTCGAGGCAACTACAATGAATTGGATCACATTACACAGCTGTGTTTCTGGATTTTGTGATCTGAAATCCTTATCCCACATGGAAGAAAAGCAGAATCTAGTTAATCCAGTTCCTTTTATGAGATTCACTCATGTTCAGGATTAACTGCAAACATGTGGATGCCTGAAGCCTTCTATTATCTTACTATCATGTAATTTGCAGCGTGGAAACATTTAGAGGCATAAGGCTGAAGTGTCTACTTCTTTTGACCTAATTGACCCATGTTAAAACAGCACATGACATGAAGCTATCAGAGCCAACAGTGCATGACCTCACAGTAAAATCAAGAAATAATGATAATTACAGATCATTGTTGCCAGCGTAGACACATTTTTAATACTGTCAGGAATCTAATAATTGAAGGATGGTTAATATTAGGTCATTAAATTATATGTCTCCAGATAACAACTTAACATAGCAATAGGTGTTATTTGGATTAATGGGACATCTGTTTCAATCTTACTTATGTGCCAATATTTAATGTAAAAAATCCATGCAGAGTAGTACATGAAGAAATCCACAGGCTCTTTTCTGCTACTCCTCACTCTCTCCTGCAAGGTGGAAAGTTGCTAATTGTCAAGAGAGCTAAGTGTCTCGAAGGCACATTTTTGTGAGCAATATCTAGTGTATGTTCCCCTCCTTTAAAACCATTTCCTGTGGTCTTTGGTTCATCCAATCCCCAGACTTACCAGCCTTACGCTAGGTCCCACTCCAGGCCCCCACAATCACAAGAAATATTGTCATATGATCTTTTTCCTAAGGTGATCATGCTCTGGACTAAAACCTAACCTTTCAGAGTCTGAGGAGAAGTAGGGGTGTGGTGGTGTTTGGGCCCTTTTTTGTTTTTTGTTTTTTTTTGGTCTGTATTTCATACAAAGCCCTTGTGAGGTCTTGTATCATGAGTGTGGAACACTGGGATAGAGTACTACGTCTCCAACCATCTCTTGGCCACGTTTATACCCACAATTTCATCTTCGGATATCTGCCTTTCTTAAGGCTCATTGCATGCATCTTCACGTGGTCAGCTAGCGTCCCCATGCCCACCTTCAGTTTTTCATACTAATTCTAGTGCAGAAATTCTTGTTAATAGGCCTTGCATTCCAGTACAATGATGTGCATGGTCATTTTGTTCAACTTTACATCATAAGAAGGATGTTACGTTGCACTTTTGAGATCCATCCCACAACATGCAGCTTAAGGAAAAAAATAGAAAAGATGTTTTTTGGGCCATTTTGTTTCGTCTTTCCTTTGTCATGTGCTGCCTCTAGAGAGGAGGTCATGGATGCACTAGCTCATCAGAAAATGGCATAAGCCATGAAACGGTCCGCAGTGTAACTCACACAGCTCTGAAATGTTGTCCATGATTAAAGAGAAGCATTGTATTGCACTTTAAGTCATGGATGCTTCACTATTTAGTTTTCCCTCAGTTTTTACAGCAAGGAATGCTGGTCTTCCTGTGGCTGCAGCTCTCCTCCCAAAGATGATACAGACAGACTAGGGATAAGAGGAATGTTACCCAGCAATTTGTCACCATAGGATTAGGCTTCCACGATAACACGAGATAAATCATGGAGTGCAGCAGTATCAATTAGCGAAGTACGTCGTGTAACTAAGGTAGGCTCTGGTCACCTCTGGCCTAGAAATTGCAGCGAGACATGTACAAACACACACTATCCTTTTAGCAGTGATTTTTCTTCCCCACAGCTCATCCTGGAAAGCAGAACTAACATGACACCAATGGCCAGTGAAATTGAGAAGGTGATAGAAGATACATAGATGTTTAATGGGTTAGAAACTAAGCGCACTACTGACAAGAATGAAATACTGGAAAGCTGAGTTTTCTTCAACACGATCAGCAACTTGCATGAACCTGTTAATTTCTCTGTGCTTTCCATGCGAGAATTTCGAACCTGTAACCCAGACAATTTAGGGCAGTATTTTATTGTCAGGGTTGGTTCACGTCTGTAATTGCAATTCTTTGCAATTGTAATTGGCATGGGGGGGAAGAAACTAAAAACCTTTTATTTTCATTACTAATTAGAACTTCTAAAATACACTGCAGAGCAAAATGGTACTGGTGGGGAAGACAAGCCAGATGAAGGGGGAACAGACTGAAACTGTTTCAACCTTACATTAAACATTTTGATAAAATTAAATTTTCTTTTGATAATTATTTGGATACATTTGAATTTATTGCAGTATAATCTAATAAAAGTTAAAGCATGTAGACAACTGCATCTTTTAAAGAAAAAATACTAAGCATTTTTAATTATAAAATACCAGTCTCTGTATTTCCTTTTGAGCAGATATGAGTAAAAAAAGACAATGACAATAATTCCACTACAATTGCAGAAGCACATAGCTGGAAACAGCTACAGTGCTGTTGAGGATTTGGGAGGGAAGGGACAAGCACCCTCTCTTCCATTGCAACGCGTGGTAGATACAGAACATCAGCTGTGCTTTATGTTCCTGCTTACAGTTCCCTCTGTTCTTCTAACTATAAAAACTATGCCAGTGTACTGTAAAAAAAAAAATGTAGTAACAATAACAAAATTAGACTAAAATAAAATGAAAAGGTCATGTCATGTCAGAAGGCTGGGCACCAGGGGTGTCCTTTGGAAAGGTGTTTCACAAGGGAGAACCACTGCTACCTAGTCTACTCAATCACCGTACTTCATTAAAATCCCATTATCCACCAAGGGATATGGAAGAGATCTTATTCCTTGGAGGATAATTAATTGAAGAGATCGGAAATAAGGCAAAAGGGAAAGAGATGGTTTGTTGTTTTTGTTTGCTTTGTTTCCCTCAAATGAGAGGATAACAAGGAGGAGAACTTGAGAATTTTCAGAAGCTTAGGGGAAAATGTGGCCTTACAAATCAATAGCTTTGGAAGTCTGTGGCAAGTCCTGATGGAAATTCTGGATAAAAATAAAACGTGTGCACTCACGTGTGTTTTGCTTAATACCTGTTTGTTTGTTTCGCCCAATTTTGAAACCTTAGGTATGATAGGATCAAAGTTAAGTGTTGCTATTCTTGACTGAGCCAAGACTTACTTTCCCTGCTACGAAAGCAAACGCTCCAAAGAACACAGAAGCAAAAGTTGTAAGTGCTTCTTGTCTTAAATTAATTTCACAAAACAACCCTGTACATGATACATCAACAAGCCTTTCGGACTTAAAGTGCACAGTGTTACAGTGTAGTGACTCCTGTTAATTACTTTAAAATTTAAGGAATATTAAACAATTAGCTTTATCAAAGTTATTTGGATATTTTCTTACTGTTACCAAAACAGAGAGGTTGAAGAAAGGTATTTTTATTTTTTGGCTAATTTCCTAATTGATCCCATAAAAGGAAAGAAAGTAAAGAAAAAAAGGAAAAGAAGGGAAGAATAAACATAGGAATATGGTTCTTACCCTGAAGAGCGGCAGTCTGGCTTATTTCTTTCAGAGCGATCTGCGAGAAAGGAGGCATAGTATCAGCACAAAACTTGGATGTTCTTTAGCAACACTAGCACAAAAGTCTTAAAAGAACTGACACACCATATGACTAGCAAAACCAAAAGCTGATTCTGTCATAAAACTGTTTTTCTACACTGCACTATTCTGCCTGAGAAAAAGTAAAATCACTGCAAGCTTAATATTTATTAAAATTCCTCTATTCCAAACAATGTGTATTTCATGTTTTGTTTTAATGCGTTAGAAGCTTCCCCTCCCTTTAGCTAAAATGAATAAGACTTTAGTTTTAGGGTAAAAACAAGAGGGAGGGAAGAGGAAAAAAGCAAAACCACAGATTACTCAGCGCAAAAAAATCATTCCATGAATCACGGCTGGCAGAGTTCCCTGACAGGATGGGAGAAAAATCAGCAGTTGGTTGCAGCAACATCTGCAAATACACTGAACCCAGTACAGCCCCGTCATTAACTCTTCGACTTCAGGGTGTTCTAGATACAGAATCTTTCTGTGCTTTCAGAAAGGGTTTCGTTTATTCAATGACTATTTCAAGCAGCTAATCTGCACTAATGACATTGACCAGCAACAAGCATCTGCACAGTACAATCACATGAACTCATAAACTGCTTTTGCTGACCAATTTATTAGTTCCTAGAACCATCTCCAGATATATTTCTACATTTTGATTGATTTCTGAAAGCTCTGATATAAAAAGAAAGTAGAAAACACGTCTAGGAGCAAGATTCATCAAACAAGCATCATAAAATAGTGTGTTATTACTATTCACAAACTCAGTTATGTTTTAAGTCCAGAATATCTCTTACCGCAAGATTTTTGAACCGATAGAAGTGAGACTTGTGTCCTCCTAAAATACATATTTTCTAAACTTAGAGGTGTTTTTAGTAATTTATAAGAAAAAGATCTACTATGCAATTAGAAGGGTGTTCTTACACACATATATATAATCAACTCTGACCATGGTGATTTTGCTTGATTCCATCTGTGTCTAGTGAAAAGAAAGCTATTTTCCCAAACGAGTAAGAGTCTTCTTAAAAAAATTTTAAAAAAATACTTACAGACTGTATTTTGAACCCTAAGCTCCGCATTTGAGCTAAAATTTCTTCTTTTATTAGCACATTTGTTCATATAGTTTCATCTCACGTACAGAAGAAATATTCTCCTCTCCCAAGTTTTACATGTTCATTCTATTACGCTTTGATGAAGTCCTAAAAAAGATCATGTCAACAGTGCCCAAAGGAACACTAATGCTTTTTCCATCTACAGGTGCTCCTATTGAGCTGTCATTGCCACAGAGCATATAATTTATTGTGTTTCTGACTCACAGCAATCTCCATTTCATCACACCGCATGCAACTCTGTTAGCTAGAAACAGCACGAGATGGCTCAAACCAGAGCTACAGCAGCAGTTGTTCAAAGACACACAGCAAAGCTCCTTCCATCTTTATCACTTGTTCACATAACCCCCTTACCTATGAGTATGCAAAAAAAAAAAAAAAAAAAACACACAAAAACAAACGAAGAAAGCAGGCAGTGCCTCCTACTGAAATCTGCTTGCCATCTGTTGCTTGCTACCAGTGTCCCCAGTTATTTACACAGCCACCATCTAACAGCAATCAGATAAAACCTTCCCACCCACAGTACCATACTGTGGGTGTACCAGTGAGAAGGAAGAAAAGAGTCACAGAAGATGTAAACTGAGCGTATGTGGGGACTCCTCTCAGCCCACATCCAACTGGCAGATCCACCACAGCCTGTACATGCCACTGAAGTCTGCTTACTCAGGAAATCAGGGCATTTCCTTCTCTCCTTCATTTTACTGAAAAAGCCAAAACATTACTGTTGTTTTTACACATTTTATTTACTGCTAAATATAGAGGAAGAAAATCATCCACATATTCTCTGGTCTTACCAAAAAGAACAATGGGAAACGTAATCCTACAAGCATGCAGTTAGGTTTTTTAGAGTAGAAAATAACACCTGTACATGCTTATGGCTATTATGAATTTAATATTCTAAATTTGTTTAGTATCAAGTATAGTAAGAGACTCAGAGTTGACTCTTCCTATTTAGCACCTTAATTTTACGATTCTGGATGCTGTTTTAACATTATGTACAAGCACCAGTTCAACTAACGTCACACACCTCTAAAACATGAGCACACAGAGCGAACAGGCAAATCTTAATGTATATTGCACATTACTTGCACATGCATACAGGTATATATTAAATATAAATGTATATACAATGTATATTCAGCTTCCCAGCTGAATGCCCACAGCTGGCTCTTTTACTCTGCATGTTCCTTCAACAACTGAGATTTTTTTGCAATCTTTTCTAACAGAAACAAGCAAGAAGACAGCAGAGAGACAAAGATCTGAAAATCAAATCTTGCACTACAGATTTTACTTCACATCAAAGAAATAAATTCCCAGAAAACACTATGGGACGTGATGTGTTCCCAGTATGATACCGTATGTCCTTCAATTCTCAACTCTAGAAGGCAAAACACTATGTCAGATTAGAACAAGCACTGGGTGTGCACTGGACTAGCATGCACGATGAGGAAAGCAGTCCACACGTAGACACAGGAAATTTGCAGGCAAGAATTATGCTTTCACTGACAGATTCTACCTTCAAGAAACAAGCTTCCACAGATGAGACACTTGGACTATTTTCACCATCTCTGAGCTGCTCGAGCCACACCATTTCTTACTGCGTGTGCAGTTACCGTCAAATAGGGTACGGATTCCTAATCCTTTGCTGCCCTTAAACAAATACAGCCTGCGTGGACGAGCAGATTATCCTTGTTCTGCAGCAGGATACAGCGCAAGAAGTCAAGGAGCTGGCAGGTGGAGCAGATGAGGCGGAATAAGTCAGAGACTTCTTGCTAAGGTTGGGAAGACCGCTGCCAAGTTTTAAACACTGCAGAAGAATCAAGGAAAACACCAGGACAGAAAGATCTGCTATTCATACCACAACTGTCTGGCAATTCTGGTGTTTATTTGGAAAATCATACTGTGTGTATTTCATCAGTAGCATGGACACGTTACGCATTTTTTCAGCGTTCAAAACTGAGCAGCAGACATATATGTCATATTCCAGTTGCTTTTATAAAGGGTCAGGTTTCTTTAACTGGCAACTTCGAGCCTTCAAGCACAGGAAAATTATCTTGTTTGTTTGCTTTTATTTTGACAGAACAGTTTTTCTTCTGGAGGAAAATATAAACATAACCATCAGGAGAAAAATAATGGATGCAACTTTATTTCAGTCATTCCACAAACGCAGAATAGCTTAAGATTTTGTGAAAAAGACCACCAAAGCAGAAAACAATAGCTTTTAAGTCGTTGCCTCTTGTCTTTGGAAGACAAGCAAAGAAAAGGGAAAAAGGCAACTCACACCAAAGAGAGACATTGTTTTTCTCTGTTTATTTTGCAATATTCTCCAAAGGTTCTTGTTGCTAAGAGTGACTTCTATTGAAAAGCGTGCCCTCACTAGAAAAAAATGTAAGTGTAAACATAAAACACTGTTGAAAATGGAGCGGAAAGTTAACAGACATTCTGCTGCTTTCAGCCTGCAAAGCGAGCTTCCAATGCAGTTACCTCTGGACACACAGATCCTACTTCCTACCCTTAATCCCTCAGCTCAAGCTCTATTAAAAGCTGAATTGGCCAAAGAGGACAAAGGGAGGCACACTGTATGTCCACTTTGGGGAAATGCTGTAATTTCACCCTAACTATTGCTCCTGAATGGAGCAGCCGCCAGAGGGGGCAGGACATCCCGATGCTCTCCAGGTCACTTCCATTACAGCAAACCTGGCTCTGTCTCAATTGTTTTCAGCCTACCATGGCACTGCAGTGGTTTCACAATGAAAAGTAGCCAGAGATGCTTGTAGCAATAGTTCTGCAGCAGTGGCAAGCCTTTTTTTTTTTATTAAAAAATAAAATTAAAAAAAAAAAAAAGCAGGCAATAGAAACAGTGGGCTTTTAGCAGTACTGTTGCCAGTGGTGCTGGCAACACAAAAACACAAAAACTACAGGGAAGTCATATTCTCAGAATAGGCAACTGTTGAAAGTGACTAAATAAATTGCTCCAGCCCACATGCCCGGATGCCCAAGGAGCATACTTCTGTAAGCTTCTAGGCCTTAGCAAACCTAGGCACTAAAACTGATGCAGCAACCTTAAGAAGACATCGTGCAGAAATACAATGGCTACTACCATTACATCAGCAGCTTCATTTTTGTAATCTCAACCAGCTGACCCAGCTGATCACATTGCAACAGTTCCCATTAGCCAACTGCACCAGATCAAACAGCCCCGAATTTCCACTTCACATTGTCAGTGTACATAAGGCCCAACCTCAAACAAAACTGCACGTTCCCTGGGTAAAAGATCTGCAGCTGTGCAAGATTTTCAGTGCTAGTTTTATTTGCACTGAGATAAGCTATTGTGGCCTCTGCTATTGCCATATTTCTGCCTTCCAGTTTGTTAAGGCGGGATGTGGCTCTCAGAGACTCCTGCTTCTTTATAGCACTCCTTGGGTAAGGAGTCGTAACAATGCAAATCAGTTCCAGGGTACGGAATCTACTATAAATTTCATTCAGTTTGATTAGAAAGCTCTATACAATAAAAACTGCAAGACCGACCATTTATCTATATATCTCAGTATTGTAGCAGTGGAGTCCCTTATCAGTTGTTTAAAAGGCAGAAAGCATGAGGAGAGATTAATGAGAGGCTTTGAAGAAGTTTTTCTCATTTAGTTTAACGTATAGCTTTCCCTGCCCTCCAAAAGGCCACAAAACCAGGACACACACCAAGTTTACAACCATAAGGGCAGATAGTTTTTGTACCTTCTTTAAATTCTACAGAATGCTGCTAAATTCCAGAGCAGTAAATTGGGGAAAAGAATGGATTACACACCCCGCTGCCCCCCAAATGAAATGTCACTGGCCTGTCCTTTTCAATACCGACTGGTAACTGAGTCTTGTAGGCAGGCACACAGCATTCTTGCAGTGTTTTAGTCTTGGAAGTAATGCTTTCTTCACTCTGAACATGACTGATATATGGCCAAGGGAAAACCAAAAAAAACCAAACATGTAAATATGTACAGAAGAATTCATTGAACCTCTGGGTGAGTATTTAACCTTGAGACCTACTGACCACCATACAGCTTCTAATTATCCGAAGGCCATATTTTTCAATTGCTAAAGAGATTAACAGCCAACTGTAGTCACCTTTAAAGCCTTCTGTGTACTTATGTGATAATATTAAGTGAAAAAAGAATTTACTGGACATCAGGGGCCACATCTACCAGTGCTACGTTTGCTGCCAATTTGTTTTTGTGGCTGTGAATTTCTAGCCTCTTGTTCTTGCTCCTGTGTTATTCCTGCAACGCAACAGCAAAATTGAGCGGGCATCAGTGTAAGCATAAATAGCAGCCGTAAGAGAGGGGCTGATGCAGAAAAATGAGAGAGAGGAAGGACTGGGTAAGTTCTCTGCTTCTCAAAATGGTGCATGTTGTAATAATTCAGACCAAGCTCAACACTGGTTCCCTGTTCAGAGGCTATGAACAATAAACAAAGTATGTGAGCAATCAAATATATGTAGCATATCCGTATGTTAAAACACTTGTACCTTCTAAAAATTAAGCAAGAAATTCAACATATATTTGTTTCTAAAGCTGTTTTTTTTCAGGAAATGAGCACCTTCTGAAGGTACAGATCAGCCCATCTTTAGACAAGACATTGCCCTGGTCAGTGCAATGTCATTCTTAGATGATGTACTTCAGGCTCATGGGACTAAAGCAGGCAGAGCTCCCAGAATCATAGTGGGAACTAAAAGGAATCAGACTACTTACTTAACTTTCTTGATAATTTCATAGAGTGAAGTACCAATTGACTTGAGTCATCTTTTTGATAGACTAAAGATACATAACCACAAAATACTGCCCTCTCCAGGTATTTCAGAAATGTTAGAATTTACATTTCTGAAAAGCATTTCAATGATGTTGCCAGTGTTACCAATAAAAGGAAATTATCCTTCAAGAGCATGGTACTGCCACTTCCTTCCCAGAGATGTAGCTTGCCTGTATAGGCTCTGTTTATTCCTCAGTAACACAACAGAGCTCAGTCTGACACTAGGTCTGTTTGCCCCAGAGTGCTGATACACAACAATAAATAACATAGAAAAATAATATAATAAGAACCATTTTAAGTTTTCTGTCAGGTGTCTGGCTTGCCATTTTGTGTGTTTTTTTTTTTTTTTCCCCTTCCTGTTGAACAACAGTTTCCTAAAACTTGTGCATTCCTGGCCACAGGCAGAGATAATTTCAGGCTGAGGGCAGGGGATATCACTTCCACCATTTAAGCAATTTCCTTTGACCTACATGGTCCAAACTAATGTGTTGTACAAACAGCCTTACATGCATTTCAGATAATCATGAACAATTTTTGTGAATTCAAAACCTATTTTGTAACTTGCAAAAGATGTAATTTCTATTTGTCAAGTACTGATATTATATAGTAAGAAGATCATTTTTGAACACTGAACATTTTGCAGATTTCACCATTCCTTTCCCTTCAACAATCCTCCACGAACCCCACCCTGATCTGGGGGCAATTAAAAGTTTTGGAATTTGCTTACCCCAAACAGCACCCTTCTATTTTCGAGATGGCAAACCTCAACAACAGTCTCCAGGGCAATCTTACACATTATACACTTGGAAGTCAAGTCTCATGTAATGCCTGTGAGACACAAATTCACAATAAAGTGCTGAATGGGAGTTTCAGCTACAGATATTCCCACTTTTGTATCACAGGAAATCGACTCAGCTTTAAAATAGACTAGCAAGGAAAAAAAAAAAAAAAAAAAAACTTTCTTAATTACTTCATCCTGTGAACCCACTGACAGCAATGCTGACAGCACAGCTTCTAAACCTTCACATATTAATTTGGAATTTAGGTATTGTTGTTAGCACAACCAAATGCATAGGTCTGTATTTTGGGGGGAATTTGGAGTATAAGGGGATGAAGAAATACAGGAAGAAAGAAAAATGCTTATTACAACAACTGATTGAAACACACTCAATCATGAAACAACATCTATAAAAAGAGAATAAATGTACCAGGCAAATAACAGTATTTATTTCTCTTCAGATACCACTGAAATAGTCAATAGATTGTTAATGGAATATTTTTTGGTCCCATGTCAGCATTTATGCTGAATTTATACTCCAAATTATCCCAAATTATCCCCAAATAGTTTGCCCAGTCCAAATAAAGAGAACTAACAAGAGAACATTCTTAAACCTCAATTGTTCTGTAGCAAGTACTGATTTTCTATATAAGTGCATTTGAAATTAGCCTATTAACAAAACATTTTCCTCCAGTGACACTGATAATTTGGCCCAACAGCCACACAAAAATAAAAAATTCTAGGAAAGCAAATAGAACAACTGCTTCTCACATACACTGGATTTTTTGTAAAATCCACAAAATGGGTTATTCTCCAAAAGGTCTCTAGCTCTTTACTGTAAAATAAAGATTACAGGATTCAGAAGCATCATTATAGGGACTTGTCTGAAGATTTTAAAAGTGGAATTGTTTAATATTGTTGAAATATAACAACAAATTGTTGGAACCTGAGATAACCCTGACCCATGGGCATTGAATACACGTTTAAAAGTTGTACATATTATATGATCCTTAGAGATCAGCACACAAAAGTCATTTTTTAAGACACGAGTCATCTGGCATTTTGAAAGCATTTTACTGAGGTGTGAGATGAGTTCATCCACATCACATCCCGAGGCAAACATCTACCAAATTCTCTTCAAGGTACCTTTGTTATGGCATAACACATAGATGTAAACATGCACATTTGTGTCCTTTGGTCCTCGAGAACCATCCTGACCAGAAGTCAGGATACAAAACAATGTTTTATAAAGAGGAAAAATAGGAGAGAATGAATGAGGGTGACAACAAGGAAATAGCACGTCACAAAATACAAACAGCATCCACTGGGAGCGCAGTGGCAGACAACTCTTCGGGAGCACAGGATTTTACACCACTTTGTAAGAACCTCAAACATGCTCAACAAAAAAGAGCGTGGTTTGCAATGCACAGGTTGGTGTGTTACTGTTTATTTAAAACTTGAAAGCTATGGATGAATTCAACACAGCTTACAAAACATAAACATACACAAATCGTAATAAAAATAGCAGGTCTCTTTGTGAGCAAAATGAAAGCTCTCACAACTCTAAGAAATGCTTTAAAAATGACCATTTATATTGCAAACATACACTTTTCATTCTTCTCATCTGCCCACCCTGTTTTAGGCAAGAGCTGACTGTGCCTGTCTCTGGGCTCCTAATTACAGTATTTCTGAAAATCCTCTCATCTGGTTTTCTGAACACTCAGCAATTGTACTTCCTCCTCCTTTCAGGCTCTCAGAAAACACACACTCGAGAGCAGCTATTATAGAAGTAATTTTTAGCAGCTTCTAGCCTTGACATCAGGTTAGTGCATCTTGTCCTCTGTCTTATAAACACAAATGTGGCACTCATTCAGTTGCTCCTCAAGGAAGCAGTTCCTCTTTACTGTCCAAGGAGAGGCTTCAAACACCAGCAGCTTTAAACAAATGGCAAGAAGATAGATGGCAAAGCCATAAGCATCCTGAAAACTGAAACCAGGGATCCCCTGGTTACCACAGAAAAACTATGGGTTCTTGGGCACGCTGGTGATGTGGCCAGAGACCATTCCAACTCCTCAGCACCTTGGAGAAACAGCTCTCCTCCTATGTACACCCAGACCACTCCTTTTCCCAACCCCACTCCTGTGCATGCGCCAAAGAGGCGCCAGAAGACCCATCACAGACATCCAACTTCTGTAAACACATTAATAAGTACCTCTGCATTGCTAGGGTGCCAGGAGCATGATGACACCCCTCAATTAAATAGTTCTTGGTGATGGATCCACCAACCCCCAATCAGTGGAGAGGAGCTGGAGAAATGAAGTATGCCTAGAGTCACAGTGGCGGATCCCATGCATTTCCCAGAGCAGATGCTGGTGCTCTACAGAAAGTTACGCCTGTTACTGCTGGATCCATGAGGCATGCAGCATTCTCCCATCTCATCGTTCACTGATACCTGTCCCACTCTGGTAGTGACACTCTTCCAAGCACTGTCTAGACCTGCTCAAACAGAGGAGGTGGTGGACAACAGCAGGCACCCCACTCTCAGCTACCCCATTTTCAGGTGAGCTTCATCATTCCAGTTTGGTGATCACTGTGTGTTTTTACGGGTGCGCTCAGAAGCACCTAGACCTTCCAGAAAGGCCTAGAAAGGTTTCCAAAAAAGCCTTCCAGACCACCAAGTCCAACCATCAACCTGAAAGGCTGACAGCCTTATGGCCAGTGACAAAGCTTGCAGTATTTGCCATCAGATCAACTGTGGCATCTGACAAGGACATTTTCAAAGCCCTAGGTAAAAGGAGAGATTTTTCCGAAGCTCTAACTTTGATCCCAAGTTCCACATTTCTATTAGTTTCTGCACCATAAATTTACAGTGCAGACAATCATAAAATGAACACTGAGGGAACAATTTATTATGTGAAAGTCATCAAAATGCTGAGCTTGTTTCCAGGTATTTATGTCCCATCACTCTAACAGGATGAGCAAACAGTATTTTAATAATAAATAACATCACAGCACTCTGTTCACTCAAAAATTCTTGTAAATGATTTAACACAGATGTGCACAACCTGAATCAACTTTCACATGTAGATCTGCAATATTGACTGCTTGGGTTTTAATGAAAGACAGACTGCATGATGAATATAAATTTATCACCTTAAGAAAACAATTTACATTAATTTTAGCTTGCCTCATGTAAATAGAAACAAAATGTTATAGCTGAAGAAAATAATCAAGTAACTTATTTTATGCATACAACATCCTGTCTAGAAGGAGAATGCATCAAAACCACCTTTGTAGGAAATACAGCGCTTGAAATTTACCTACAGCTTTTAGAATGTGATTCACCGTGTTCAAAGCCACACTTAAAAAGCAAAATATTTATGGGAAATTCATCATCATAATTCGAGAATTAGAGAATATCCAGTAAAAATAACAACCAGCATATTAACCAGGTAGTAATCGATTACATTCAGTGAAGAAGGAAATTGCGTTCCTTGCTATGATGTAACGTTTGAAGATCAATAGCCTAAGTGGTGTCAAAAAGAAACCGAAGCCATGAAAGGTAAAGCACTGGGTCACTATTTAACAGAAACTTTCGTATCAGCCTCCATTAAGTTTCTAAGGTGTTGGCTGCAGAGGATAAGCAATCCTTTTTAGAATTAAAAATTAAAACTTAGTAAAGGCTTCTTGCATGCTTCAGTGAAGACACTTGCAGGCAATTGTAAGAACTAAGTTACTGAACAAGATGATCCTTTTGTCTGATCCAGCATAACTTTCCCATGGGCATGAAAATTATAAACTTTGTGTCCTGTGTTTTTTCAGTCTTTCAATGGGGCACAGATAAGCCAGTATCATGGCTCTGAAAGTCAGAGGTAGTACACCCTTTTAGTTACAGGAGCGAGTGCCTTACCCATTCAAGATATTCTGCATGTTCTGATCCAATCACATTTTCCACAAAAACCTCAGCAAGCTGACTGAGGTGGTGATGTACAAAATAAATGCAACACTCCCTTAAAAAGCTTAGAATAAAAAAAATAATAAGCAGTAGGAAAGAAAATGAACAGTGAGATTTGTTGTACTCAGCTTCTAATATTACATACAGTGTGAAATTTTCAGCTTGACTTCTGTTGAGCCCTTCAGGTTGCCTTCAAATGCAGCTACTTATAGCTGTGTTCCTCTGGTATCAATATGGCAGGTATAGATTTGTTCTGTCATATTTGCAAAAATTCACAGACCAGTTAAGTTCATCTTCAAAGCATCTTATTTGGAATTCCATTAAAATCTTGTTAAAAGATCCTTAATTTTCAAGTCAGAATGTCAAATTGATGTTTTTAGAATAACACGTACAGTCCATACACAAGTGCTGATTTACAACACCTGAAGCAGTTAGCATAACACAGCACTACATCAGATGATCAGCTTAAGACTGAAATCCATAAAAGTCCATGTCTTTCAAAATCCATAAAGCATTGGAGGAAAAAAATGAAGTTTTTCTGCTGTGTCATCATCTATTAAATGTAGGCTTCCCCCCCAGAACTTAAGTTTGTGGGGAAGGATGGTTGCCAAGCATAAAGCACGGATCAACAGATGATATATTGTCTTCTCAAGTCCGCAGTTTGAATGCTTCAGTAACTTTGTGCGTGCTATTTTTCAAGGGAAGAGTAAAAATCTTGGCTAGCAATTCTGCTGATGCTTCTACTCAATTTCTGTAGAGTTTGAAAAACTGAGTATGTGAGGCAAAACTGCCCAATGATAAGGTTGAAGGGTCCAGGCTTTTTCAGATGACCAAAGAGGAGGCAAATGAGCTATGTAAAATGAGCTATCTGCACAGTTGTTTGAAGGGAGTAACAAAGATCATAAATACAAACTCTTCCTGGTATCATCAGACAATATTACAAGGGGCAATGGTCACAACTCTGGTGTGGGAGGTTCAGGCTTGAAGTGAGGAAAAATTCTTTCACTAGGAGGTTATGCAGGGCTGGAACAGGTTGCATGCAGAGGCTGTAAATCCTTCTCTTCTGGGAGACTATTCATGACGCGGCTAGAGGAAGCCTTGGTGGATGGATCTAGTCTTGGCAAGAGTCCTGCTTCAAGCCAGAGGCTGGACTAGGTGAGCCCCAGATCTCACTTCCAGCCAAGGCTGCCACACTTCTGAGCCACAAAATCACCAGAGCAAGGACATTATTCAAAGCCTACAATGCCCTATGTAAAGCACTGTATTTAACTAGAGATAAGCAGACAGAAGATATTTATGTCAAATGGCTTTAAGCGCTACCAAAAATTCATGCTGCACATATCATATGAAATACTTACTGAAACTGCATGCCCAGACCTACATTAACTTTTCACAGAGAGAGGATTAATACCACCAACTTTACTTACAAATACTAAACTTGTTTCATCTGAAAACAACAGCCACTGTGGTAAAAAACATCTTCGAATCACAGAATGTTTTTTGTTGAAAGGGACCTTAAAGGTCTCAAGTTCCAATCCCCTGTCATGGGCAGAGCCCAGGTTGCTTGCTCAAGGTTCTTGCAACGATGTTCCGACTCACTCTGCCCTTTGCTGTCCATCCCCTTTATTAATGCAACAACCTTGATTTATGACTTGTTACCTTGACAGGAAGCAATTGATTGCAACACCCAGTTAACAGCATGGTTTTGGACAATCATCACTCAATGGGTTATTCTCTTTGGCTATAATCTCACCACTCCTTATGCAATGATTCATTTTTGTGTCTCGCTTTGGCTATAACCTAAGTGAAGAAGATCTATTACATCACATAAGTCTTTTATTATTATTAGTCCTTCTACCGGCTCCTTGGCTAGGAAAAGACTACTCCCAGTTGGCTATCACAAATTATTCAGTTATTTTCCTTAGAGCAGCTTTTATTTTTAGAAGGCTTGTTTCTTCAGAAGACACAACATTCTTTGTGGTGCAGTCTATGCTCTTTCCCAAGTAACTGCAACAAGTTTTTTTTCTTGCCAGTGACAGCACACTTTAATTTCAAGAAATTAAGGATGATGAATTTCCACATACAGGCTACATTATTATATTCAACAAAAAATTTAGTTAGCTTCTTATATTTACCTCAAGCAAGCTAGATTCAAAGACTATGAAATTTAGTGGAAATGTACAATAACTTCAGTGGATTATGGAAAAGGCCTAACCAGATAATTTAATACCTACGTGATACAACATATTAGCACTACTTTGAGATTATTACATAAGAATTGCGTTATTTGTACTCCTTAGAATTTAAGCATTTTACTGTGGTGAGGCCTCAAATAATTATCAAGTCTGTAGCCCTTGAGCCTGCACTGAGACCGCAAAAACATGAGACCAAATCCCAAGAGAAACAGGTAAGGGATGTCCAGCCAGCAATTAACCCTACCACACCTGAACTTGTGCTCTGACTGATTAAATAAATAACCAACACCCCCAAACTCTCTTCCTCAAACTTTTTGTGAGTGCTTCTCGTTTGCGCACGGACAGCCTGGCAGATCAGAGCTATACCTTACACATTTATTCAAGACAAGCGATCCGTTTGGTCATGTTTGTCTTTCTTCCTAACAGACAAATGATGGTTAACATATACCATTAGAAGTAACAGATGATAAATGATTACTTTTGCTAGAGATGAGCAGAACAATTTCCAGATCAGAGCTGAAGGACACAGAAATGCAGATGATAAAGTTCCCAGTTGAACAATGCTGACTTCTGTTCCATAAGAAGAGCTTTCCGCTTCTTAAATATAAGGTTTAGTTAAGACTAGAGGAACACAGCACCTAACTCTTAGAGCCACCTTTTTCCTCATCACATTTTATCTGCCCAGGGTCACAGGCACCCCCTGGGAGCTGCTGTGGTCAAGCTGTTTATGTCATGACCCAGTGACCCCTAAAGGAGGTCATCACTTAATCTGCCTCTAATGCTGAATTTCACGAAGAATCTCACATCACCTTATTCTTTTATTCTCAAGACCAAACACACATTTTGCATTAACTTGGAAACAATTACAGAGCGTTCCTGTATCAATTTCTTATCTGAAAAAAATACGCAATGCCTGCAAATTACCGTTCACTGAATTTCATCAGCCACACTACACAAACGTACCCCAGTAATTTCTCAGCATGTCGAGCAGGAAAATATTTAACCTTAATTTGTTAGATTGGATACGGCTCATTGTTCTCAGCTTCCAAAACAAGTCAGAACCAGTTTGATGTGGGAGTGTGAAGTATTGATCCAACTGTGAACTAGATCTTGTTTTGGCTAAAAACCAAAGCACTCAGTCAATCAACCAACCAGAAATAGATAATCCTATCCATAATCTAAAATTGCCCTTCAGAGCTGAAAAAAAGTTCCAGAAAACACTTGAGACACTGTAGAGAAGCAGAAACAAAAAACAACCAGAGATGTCTCAGTCAGCATAGCAAAAGTTGTGTGCAAAATTTACAGCCCCTACGTAGGAACAAGCCACAGACAAGCATTGATGATAAAACGAGCAATATTAAATTAAATCAAAGTCTTTCCTTGTATTAATGACCATCTATACTTTTAAATACACACACAGTATAAATCACAATAACTCTTCATTATCAACTCAAATTTTGTTACTGACTTCTATATTTGGCTTTTTTTTCTTTCTAATTTAAAGTAAATAAACATCTGCTACATCCATAACAGACTGATTTTTCTCTAGGAACACTGACCAGAATTCAAAGTGAAATAATACAGATACTAAACACGTTTAAAATTGTGTGTGCACTTTAGATAACACCAAAATACTGAGATTCTCTCTCACTCCTAATGCGGCAAGCCTTTTGTGCTCAGACACACAATTAACCAATGCATTTCACAACTAACATTTACTATACTCCCTCACAATAAAGTTTCCTTATTTGAGTCTGCACTCATAAAATAAAAAGCTCACTGAAACAGGAAAATACACCAGATTAAGGTCCAAAATTTAGACTGGATAGAGCATGCAAGTCAAGAGGAAAGATGATCTTAGGTTGTTTGTTTTGTTTTCTTTTTCATTATTCACTTCATTAAAAACAAGCTAAACAAAAAGATTATAATCGTAAATTTAAATATATATATATATATATACATATATATTATATATATATAGCCAGTAAAAATCCAGTGTTCTCTATGACTTCCCTGAGTAAGAATCTATATGGCAGACATGCAACATGAGGGTAAAATCTATCTATTTTAGGATGAAATCTATCACGTAATTTTACTTACTTATATAAAAGGTTTCCTGCAAGACTTGTTTCCTTTCCCACAGCAGGTGGCTAGGAGATTCAGCTTAATGAACCTATGTAGCTATTTTTATTCTTCCCAATTTTTAAAGAATATATCCTACTCCTCCTTCCTACTGCTTAAAGAAATTATATAATAAAATAAAGTTTTAAAAAAATCAAACAATCATCATTTTCTCAAAGGGAAAATCATTTCATTACGAGATTCTCAAACTGCTCTACCTGTTACCTTCTCCCAGTTTTCCAGAACAAGCTAATCAAAAAGCGTTCTTGAATTCAGAGAAAACTCATCCCAAAGTGAGAATGGCTCATTGGCATGGCATATGGTGGGGTAAACAGGTAGTCAAAGAAAATAGATAAGCTATCTAAGATGTCTGCCATGGACAAGGATAGTTCTGTTTCCACCTCATCTGGTCATATCTCCAGGTTGCCATTCCCTGCTTTTAACATCAGTTCTGGCACTTTCCTACTGCTCTAGCAGGCCTCTCCAGCTCATTGAATGAGACAAAAAAGAAACACCCAAATCTAGACACACACACAAAAAAAAAAAAAAAAAAAAAAAAAAAAAAAAAAAAAAACCACCAAAACAAGAGGCAAGTAGATCTGTTAACAGCTCAGCCTACGGTTCCACAGCAACCTAAACCAAACTAACTCCTGGCTGGCATAGTGCCTTACCTCCCTCCGGCTGCATGTTCCCACTCTCCTTTTTATGCCAGCTTTAACACCATCAGAACCTGTAGAAAACTATGCCAGCAAGCTGAATCAGCAGAATTGCATCCACCAAACAGAACAAGAAAAAAAGCTTCCTGCTGGGCCAGTGCACCAGAACAGGTTGGTGCAGGTCCTAGTAAGCACAACAGCTCCAAGAGAGGCCCCAGCAGCCACCAGGGAGATCAAGCCCAGGCTGCCACACAGCAACAGCTTCAGTGACTTTGCTCACCAGCAGGTCAGACGAGCAGCACAGCTGACACTGGGAAGAGCAGAAGCACAGATCCAAGGAAGGGATCACCCCTTTAGCAGCAACAAGCTGTTAGTTGAGTTTAGCTTGCTTCGTCCTCTTGTATCTGTGGTAGCGCAACTGGGACTAGCTCCCAGGAAAAATACTACTTCTTCGTTCAATGACATCCTGAGTTCTCGTTCCTCAATAAAACAGTGCTAATTATACCTCTGAGTGTTTGTTAAGTCAGAAGCATTTCTGAACTTTCACCCTTCAACTACCTCTCGCTTTGCAAACTCTTGTACGTGCGGGACAAAGGTGAGCAACTGCCCTTACTTCCACATATAAGCTGAACAGACCAGAAACTTAATGCGCTCATATTTGCAATTAGCTTAACAAACTGAAATGCTTAAATTGGCAGCCAGCTAAGACACTTTTTTAAAACTCTAAAATATACTCAGTAAGTTATTTAACATTTATGTATGTTACCATTTTGTCATTGTAACTGCACATTACACACAAATACGCACTTATTTTCAACAGGCTTGTATATAAATGCATAAGGGAATTATCAAGTAAGGGAAGGGCAGCAAACTCATCCACTTGACAAGATATGCTTCATGGATGCCTTGAAAAACACTCTGGGAGTGTTTGTGCCCTGCTTTCCACTGTGCAGTCTTTGAAACAGATGGTAGGAAGGAGAGACAGCCAAAGCAGAATGCTAGTCACCCACTTTGCACTACCAAGGTAAACAGTGCCAGGCCCATTTTGGAGAGGGATTGTCAGGACACAATAACAAGTTTTATGAAAGGAAGAGAAGGGCCCAGTATTACTGATTAGTAGTGTTTTAACCAAGATAAACTCTGGGAGCAGAGTTTGTTTCCAGAGTTTATAAAACATTTTTCTTCACAACAAGAAAGCAATGGTTATATACGTACATACATAAACTGTAGAACCAAATAGATATTCTCCACCAATAAATATCTCCAGAAGAAACAGCTTTGAAAAACAGATATCAGAACTGGCAGCTCACACGTTTGGTTACTGAGGAAATGGTATGGGAACCAACACTGGTTTTGCCTCCTGCCCTCGACGAGGCGAAATCCTGCACACGTGCCAAGCCACACTGGCTCCTGCTAATCCTGCACCTGCCCAGGAATGTGCTGGCATAACCAGGGTTGTGGCAAGCCACAGGGCCTGTGTGTTGCAAGCTCTGCGCTGCAGTGGGAGCACTCAAATTGCTGTTTTTCTCATCTGTGAGAGAATACTGTTGCTTAAATGGATACAAACCCACATGAATTGTAAAAGTTATTAGAGCATTATGGTTTTATCATAATTAGTAATTGCCAAATATTTGGAATTAAACTTTAAATATGCAGTGTAGCTGATATTTTCCCTGGAAACAGACTTTAAGAAAACAGTTCATTCTGGAAGGAATTTCACAGTGAGAGAAGAGGAAAACGCTGCATTTACCAACTTTGTGAAGATAGAGAAAGTGATATAAGCATTGCTTGTCAATTAACGACATTCATATTAAAGAAACTATTTCACCTGCTGCCAAGATCCACTGGATGTCATTGTATCAAACAAAAGCTTACTGCAACCTCCAAGTTTATCTATAAAGCCATATCAACCTGTTTACTCCCAAGCTCCTGTCTCCATGCCTTCCTGTACACAATAGCTCTCACCTCCTGTTTGCCAAGGCCTGCAGTCCTTACCCGCATGGAAACAATTATATGCAATTTTTTATATAACTTTTATACCCAGATGTTCCATCCACCTTGACATTTATAAGAAAAATCAGTGACGTATTTTGTTTCCTGGTAAGGTAGGTATCTCCAACGTCTGGACCAGTCTGGTGGACAATGTGTGTCTACCTTAGTGTTAGCTTGGAGGAGCAGGCTTTCAGAGCAGACTTCCTGATCACCCTTCAAGAGCATGCTTTCGGCTCATGCCAGGCAGCTGTACAGAGATGCACCTGCCCTGAATTAATTCCTATGAAACTGACTGGGATGACATGCTCCAGCAGTGCTGCCATTGTGATCCATCCCCCTAGGGAAACCCAGTCCCACCAACCAGGCTAGTCCCAAGCCAAGGTGCACTATGGGGTCACCGGGTCCTCAGTGCCAGCTGTTCCACCCCTCATACAAGTGGGGTCAGGAGTCAGGATGGCTCCACGATGACCACAGCGGCCGCCACGCCATGATCCCTGGTCCTGTGGCCTCTCAGGCCGGCAGAGCCTCCTGCAGCAGGATCTGCTCCACGATGGCGCGTGCCACCAGGGCTCCGGCAGCGAGGTGCCAAGCGCTGTGGTGGCTTGGCCCCACCGTGCGGGTTACTGTGACTGGAAGCGCCGAAACCCTCTCTGTCGCCTCCGGGGAGGCTCCAGGGGTGGCACCGGGCCTCCTCACGCTGCCCTTCGCCCTCCCTCGCCCTCCTGCCCGGAGCCGACGCCAACACGGGCACCTGCAGCCTCATCACCTGCAGCCTCACCGCCCCGCGCCCACGGCCCCGGCCCCGGTCCCTCACCTGCCGCCGAGCCCAGGGCACCCCTGCGGTGCCTCCTGCCCAGCTCCCGCAGCTCCTCCTCGTCCTCCTCCAGCCTCCAGGCTTCGGCCATCGGCGAGGGGCCCGCGGGCGGCGGCGCTCAGCAAGCGGGGGCTGCCATGGCCAGGGGCGGCGGGTGAGGCCGGCGCCTTCCCCTCAGCGCCGCCCCGGCCCCGGCCGGGCCTGCCCCGCGCTGCTGGGGGGAGCCGGCGGCCGAAGAGGAGGAGGAAAAGGAGGAGGAAGAGGAGGAGGAGGGCAGCGGAGGCGCCGGCTGCCCTTCCTGCCCATCCGCGGCTCGCCGCCGTCAGCAGGAAGCCCCGCGGCCGCCTGGCACCGCCGCCAAAGGGGGCGGAGGAGGCGGCGGGGGGAGGTACCTGGCGGCCGCAGCCGGGGGCACCGCCACCTCGCCCTCCCCTTGAAAAAAGTTTAACAGGGCGACAGGCCGCTGACTGTGACGGGGGTGGCCAGCTGGGGGCCCGGGGGCGGCTCGCTGAGGGGCAGGCTTCAGGGCGGCAGGGCCGGGGACTGCCCGGCTGTCCTGGTGAGAAGGGCGAGGAAACGCGGGGGTGCAGAAATGCAGCCCGCCCGCAGCCGCGGGGGCTTCCTGGGCGAGGGAAGGCCTTCAGGTGATGGCCAGCCTTAACTCGAGACCTGCAGGGTGTAGGTTTTGGCTTGGCGTTCAAACTACTCGCGGATAAGTGATCTTAAGGATGCACTTGCAACCAGTAGGTACACACTTCCAGCACAGAAGTGATATGCAGAATCTGGCTGTGCTTCAAGTTGGACGCTTTAAACTCAAGCTGTAGTCTAAGTTTTTTGCCTTTTTTTTTCTTCTTTTCTTTCCTGAACCTCACTTGGCCATAACTAGAATTGGAAAAACATTGTTTCTTTGTGTAATACTATTGTAAAACCATGTCATACATGTTTTTACAGGTGACTCCACAGCGGGCATCACTACAAGAAAGCTTATGAGGAGGTAAAATTCAGCTTCAAAGCAGGTGAAAAGTGGACACTCAATAAAGTATGTGACAACAAATTAGGCCAGGAAGATACAACAAAGCACTGAGTAATCCTAATGTTGAGCAATATCTGTGTTGACTCACTAAGCACCATCTACTCTGCTGAAAAAAGTACCACACAGGAAGAAAAAAACGTATCACAATACATAAATACAAATGAATGGCTATGTGTTTCTGACTTTACAATCTTTGCTCCTCAGCAGTTTATTTTATTTTTTCTCCTTGAGTGCTTAGTGTTTGAGGGGTATAATAGTTACACGTTAGGCGGACGTAAGGCTTTGTGCTATAAAGGCACATAAAGCCGGGCATAAAACTGAATGTACAGTAGGACTACATTACAAACAAGTTAAACCTGCTACTACAGGTATGTGTTCTCAAAAGCCTCATGCTTCAGATGACTTCTGCATGGGTGGATTGCATGTTACCCAAAGGATCTCACCTCACAAATTCCAGCGCCAGATCAACACTTTGTACTTGATCTAAACTGGATATGTATTTCCCCAGTGGGGTGTTTCTGCTATAAATACTCTATAGGGGTGTGCCACACAGCCTCACCTGCAACAACAACAAAATACACCAAAAAAGAAGTTCAAACACAAGAAGTATGAGGAACAACACCAGAGGAGAGTAAAGTTGATGGTATGCACGTACGTGACAAAAAATCTCTCACATAAAACAAATGGGATGTATTGTTTGTATTCTGTTTCTTTGCAATGGAGCCCAAATGCAGCACCTGTATTCAGCACCTAAACACCACTAACCACAGCATGATAAGAACCATCAATTTTCTGCTTCCTGAACATTTATTTTTAATACTATGTGGTTTATTGCTGGGGGGAGAGGAGGGAGAATGAAGGGAGGCTTACTATCATGAAAATTACCAAGGAAGGAAAAAAAAATCAGAAATATATGACAGAACATTAAACAAATTTAAAGAATCTGGAAAATTTAATTAAACTTCCAAGCATATAAAACTGAAAAATACATTTGGAGAGATCTTAGGTCTAAGAGAAGCATGCTGAACAGAGAGAGTCATCCCACCTGTGACTAAGGAAACATATCCCAAAATATCAAAAAACAGAATATGAAAGGATCCTGGGTATTTAATGTTGACAATCATTAAGAGTTTATTAGAGTTCAGAATTAACTTAGTTCACTGAGACTGTATCAAAAGTTTTGCCAGCTCCACATCATGCAGCCAAAGTAAGGTTTCTGGAGGTAAAGCTCCGGACAGAAACGTGGCAACAGTTGGGGCCCTAAAATTATACAGGAGGTAATTATGGACACCATGGAAAAATCGATAACAAATGTAATAAAAACAATCCTCCACATTCTTAATATGGCTGAGGAGCACTTAGAAGTGCCCAGAGAAAGCCCTATGTACAAAGGAAAGTGCAATAGCTAGGTTATACAATGTGATGAAGTCTCCGAAGCACCAGCATGGCCATATACCAGGCTCTGCCAACAGGAAATGCAGTCGGGACAGGGACCGAGTTTCCGAGCTAAAACAGGTGTTCAAGAAGTTCCTTGAACTGACTGAGGATAGCTTTCAACAGCAAGGAAGAGGTCAAACTGATACACTTCTGAGGTGGATACAAGATTCAGGTAACAATAATCAGCATACTACTGGAAACTACTGGAAACAGTTTCCAAGCAGTACTACTGGAAACAAATCAAAATTGCCAGTGTTTAAACAAAATTAAAATGCAAAGCAGCATTGACTGAAATACTTGAATCAGATTTCTGAACCATTTCTTGCAAAAGCCACACAGTAACACCTCCAGCTGGAGGCTGCTTACCAAAAGCTAGAGCTCTTCAGGATATGTTGTCCGCAGGTACACTGCTGTGTGCAAATGCCACAAGCATTCAAGCTTTAGTTTTTGTTTTGTTTTTTCTCTGAGTGGTGTGGGCTTTAAATGCCTGTAGAACTAGTGCAGGTAGGGTAATATACAGGAATGTGCAGGATAGTATATTCTCATCCTTTTCATTTCTCTCAACAGCAAAATCTGCTAGTATGCAAGGACTCTAAGGGCACAGAGACAGAGGGTGGATGGCTAGATTTCCATTTCTTACAAGTAACTATTACAAGCTTTAATGAGGCTGCAGGAGATACATGGTGCTGACGTAGTGCTCCTGAGCACCAGTGGCAGCTGCAGTTTAGCAGGCCCATTGACACATCCTGACACAGCCCCATACCTGGTTAAGCAGTTTCTAGGTGGAGAGACCTGTGCTTTTGGGGCTTTAGAGAAGCAGCAAAGCCAGTTGTTGAAATAATCAAAACAACCAGAGTTGCTGGCTGATCTCAAAATAGCCTAGGCCAGACAGAGTAATTTGTGATAATTTGACTCAGATGGGAGCACAAAAAGAGAGTTCTGCTGGGTTGCCACACCCAGGGGAAGAAGGAAAAAAAGGTGGTGGAGGGTGTGTGTGTGTGACTGTACCTAATATTGTCAAGCATAGCAAAAATGAAAGCCATGCAGGAAATTCTCTCCAGAAATTCAAAGAAAAGCTCCTCTTTTACTCCTCAGCAAACAGAAAATACCAAAAAGGAAGAAAAAGTAAATAAAGTTCCAAAAGTTAAAAAAAAAAAAAAAAAAAAAAAAAGGAATAGCACTTGCTCTAGTCTCACATAGTTGAGAAAAACACATCAGCATGTGGCATATGCTGCTCTGAAGCCCTGTGTGAAATACAATATACTTGTGTCTTACAAGCAGGATGAAAGAAAAAAATTGCATTCTTGTACTTCAGTGAGAATCTCTGCTGTGTACATGTGCGTAGGAATAAAAAGACCTTTGTATATTTTCATAGCTATACTTTTCCAAGAAAACAAATCTTATTGTCTCAGAAAGTCTGCAATGTAGCTGTTAGAATCTGGAAATTTCTCACCGAGATTCTGCCTCGCCACATACATCTTTGCTGTAATGTACATACTCGGAATTTCACAACAGTAGAGCAGACGAAGGAAGCAACTGGGTAAATGGGTCTTTGTATTCTCTGCTGAGCCCTCACAATTAGTTGGCTTGGCAGTTATTATTTTTTAAGTATTTTGTTCTGATTTGCATCCCTGGAATTGCTGCTTTGTTTGGCCCTGCAAAAAGACCCTGTTTTCCAACAAAAAATATCAGCTCTATAGAACTGCTTAATTGAAGTCGCCCATGTAGCCTCAATGTCTATTCAGGTTCTGCAACACAGCTGAAGCCTGCGATGAATGTATCAGTGTTTGGCAGAGATACAGGAGCCTCAGACCACAAAAGAATGCAGACAAAAGATTTTCAAAAAATGCAAGGGATGAAAAAGAGTGTTTGCAAAAGGGAAAATGTAGCCTTTGGACATGACAACATTATTTTTGTTCTGCATAAAAATAACAAGGATCTCGTTCAATAGACGAATGACATTGGCAATATAGCCAGTATAGGAAACAGACATTGTGGAGGGCCAAGATCTGATAATTCGATCTCCATTTGTTTTCAGCTGGTCCAATGGGTTTTCGTGTAGCTGGAGAATGACATATCAGGAGCCTGCAGGCTTCCTGAAATGTCTCCAGCTAAGTGTGGGTTCCCTCGCATTGTTACGGCGGCTTGTGGTTCCCATCATATCAGCAGGATGACAGACTAAAGGTAGATGGTTTTGTGATGAATGAAGATGATAAAAATAGAAGATTATTGATTTCCTTGAATAAAGGCCTTTCTGACTGAAACACTGGGAAATTACCTTCACGTGAAACTAGGGATTTGAGATTGCTCTCAAAAAATGACAAGGATTTCCGCATGAAAGGATCAAATCCAATAATTTCAAAAGACCCGAGACTATGGTGACATTTGCCAGAAGACTGGCAGTAAAGAGGGTAAAATGTTTTCAGAGGGAGATTTTTACAGTTGTCAGGTTTTAAATTAGTTTTACTAATAATTTTGATTACTTTTGCTCTTTTCCAAATTTACTGGACTAAAAGCACCCTTTCCTCTCCTATCTTGTTACTTAGCAAACACCTCCAAACAGTATTTTTTCTCTTTTATTACTAATTATGACTCATGGGGTAATATAGCTATTTCTACAGCCTCCGTGATTAAAGGGAATGACAAGAAGAAGTAGAAAATTATGAGGAAATACAGAAGGGAAAAGAACTGCTACAGAGGTGAATGTTCTTAGCAAGAGAGGCTGTCAAGGCCAAATTGATTTGTAGTTGTGCCCTGAAGTATTCATGTTTACTCTACAACCACGGACTTATCAGCGGACAGTGCTGATGTTGTGCTAAGTGGGCTGGCAACAGCGTGATGTAAGAAGTATTATCACATTGGACACACCTGAGTCTAATACCTAAGAATATACAAAACGAGCCCCAGGATGCGAGTACAGCTTTTCTGCTGCAGTTTGCATTTCAGTGCAAAGAGCTGACAAGGAAAAAACTCAGGGAAAATAGCAAAGAGAGTTTAAAGAATTTGCAAAAAGTGAAACGAGTCATAAATTTGTCCATTGCAGTAAATCTAGAAGTTTCCCCGAGTACTGAAATTGGTTACAGATATGAGGAACTCTGATTTTGTTTTCTTCCGTTCTGCTGCCATGAAATGCAGGCAAACTGCCTCCCACAGGATACCAATATGACCTAGTAAGTGGGTAATCTTCACAGTTTAATACAGGATTTGCAGTCTCCTGTTTTGTTTTGTTTCATTTTGTTTTTCACAGTACCACCCGTGATCATCCAGGCATGCTATCATGATTTGCTTGTGCTGAACACTGACACAGTTCACTCTTAGCAGAAGTGTTTGTGGAGGCACATTAATATTCAGCAACAGGATAATTTTGCAATTAAATAATTGTATGATAATTACTAATTTGTGAGTGCAGTGCCAAGAAGTTTAATATTAATGAGGTTGTAACAGTCTAGTTACCTTAATGGGTGTTTACAAATGGGAAAACATTTTTCTAATGTGGAAGTTTTGCAGAAATTCAAAACAGTCTATTCCAAATGGAACGCTGCAGGTTTCCAACCTACACAAAATTATTTTGATCTGTTACAGTCATCTTTCAGTTGTACATTCAACAACATGCAGCTTCTTAAAACAATTTGTTTTAATAAGAGATGAAGAATTGAAAAAACAGTTTGATAGCTTTGATTGAGTACTTGCCTAGGCCCCTTGACAGAATATTGGATGACACCTGCTCATTTTAAGCCAGCCAGCCAAATGTGGTGCAAGATGCAGCCGTGTTTTTCTCAAACATTTATTTTCCAATTAATCTGATAGGGAAGGACTTGCAAACCTCAGTAGCAATTAAGGAAAAGTAAAAACACTCCTACCTGATAGTATCAGTCCTGTCTTTTTCAATTTTGTTTCATTTTTTTACCCCAGCCATTACTCTAAACACTAAATGCCAATAGAAGAACAGATGATGACAAGCATCTCCAACACCAGAGCCTCCATACTGGCTTTATTGAGGTTTACAGTACGGAGTTTATGTATTTCACATTTGTGCTTGCAAAAATCTATTCTGCCAGGCTTTCAGGGGTACTGCACTTCAGTTATATGTACTTATTTAAATGACTGTAGTTTCTGAACTGATAACTGCTGAGTAGTCAAGGAGATACCTATACTTTTTAGATGGCTGGATGAAAAAATGAGTTGTGGAACTATACTTTCTTCTGACTACCAGAAACAGTTTTATGTTATTCATACATTGCAACTATAAAGCAATCTGTTGTTTTCAGTGTCAATGACAGGCCTCTTGCTAAACACTTTGATGCTGAGGTTTGTTAGCAATATAGGCCACCAACAGAGGTCCTATCCTAATTTTTCACTTCTTTGTTACTTTGCATATACATATGCACATTCACAAGGTTCAGGAGTTTTTTCCCATACACACCAAGTGTAATCATAGGATTGCATTATTCACTAGGAAAAGATTCATGTGATGAAAAAAAACAACCTCACAAGGTTTAAGTTTGCAATGTGAAGGCACAACAGTAATCAAATTTCCTTTGTTCTAGTTACATAAGTGAAAACCAAATGTCTGCCAAATGTCTGGCATTCCCAATGAGGTCTGGACTGATGAAGGTTAGCAGCATTTTTGCAAGCTACTGTTGGCAAAATCTGGAGTTTCACGGATGGTTTCTCAGAGAAAACTCACATCTTGCATAAGAGCTTTTCTCTAGCCAATTGCTGAGGAAGATCTGTAGACAACAGATCTGTTCTCAGCTGCAAACTGCATCAACTTGTATTTTCCCTAAAGAGTAATTTTCATTTTTTTTTAGACTTCCATCACATCTTCTTTTCTCCAACATTTTACATCACCATAGTCTCTCCTACTCTTCCACAACGCATATATACCACATCTCCTCTAGCCTGCCCCAAATCTCCGCCTTCCTCAGGCTGTAGCTATTCGTACTGTTCATTCTTCATAATGTTTGTTTGACCCAGGAAAAAGCAGCACTCTTTCCCCTAAGACATACAGCCCACCCAGTCCCTATCTTGCAGGTGCTTTTGCAACTTTATTAGCTCAAACAAAATGTCATATTTGTCAAGGGTCAGCTGAAGCAAAAGGCTGTAGGAGTGTGGAAAACACAAAAGGTGATATAAGCCTACGTAAAATTTCCTGGGGGTTTTACACCTTGAGAGGAGGTCTGGGCTACTCCTCTGCTCTTTGTAAGGGGCCTCACTCCAATTTACATAGATTTCTGTTGTTTGCAAGGACATGAAGCAGCATTCAGGGATTAGCGAGGTGAAAAGGACTTGAGACACACTTACCTGTGCTTTCCACGCTTTTTCTTCTTGTTCCCATTGGCTGACTAAGTTGCCTTCACAGACAAAATCTCCTAAATGCTCATCTCAAAGTAACTTTATCAGTACAGGATCTGTTTTATGGAAATCTTTTATATCTACAGTGAACTCCTTTCTTTTGATGCTGTTTAAATGCCTGAAGCTTTTTGAGGGAGCTCTACAGCATTCAATTCCACATCAGTAAAAGTTCAATGGTCTGGAAAATAAGGAAGAGAGTGTTGGAATCAGTTTCTGGGATGACTTCGCAAAACTCGTGTTCAGCAGTGTGCTGAAGCCAGTCTATCAGTCCTAAAACAGCTTTCGCAGAGAAAACTTTTTTCCACTTAATTGCCTAGAGCCTAGAGTACTCAAGTGGCTTCAAATATAGTATCTTCTCCCTTTAGATGTTACTGCAACTTTGGGTAGCCAACTGTTCTGGTTCTTTCTCAGAAACATTGGAAACATCTGTCTGTTCATAAGAGAAATGGAGGGGTTGTTCTGGAAGAAACCAGTGTTCTGCAGCAATTATCAAAGTGAAGGTGGTTAGGTAAAGAGCTATCATCATAGCAAAAGCTTCTCTTATGCCTTTGCCTAAAGCTTTTTGTCCAAGACAGTCTGGGTTACATACACTGTGAAACTCGAGGCAGAGATTCTTATCTGTGGGTGAGCAGAAGACTTAGGGACAACATCATAGTGAGAGTTTGATGTTCCTCTACAGCAAAACATGCCTTTGCAGGTGTAACACAGCCCTTATATTCTGAAAATGTACAGATGTGGTCATGCCCAAAATTCATATCTAGACATCAAATTCAGACTCTTTTGGAAATTGAGAGAAAATGAGTGAGATGTTCTGATTTAACTGAAAACGTAATTCAAACAGGTTTTGATCTAGACTTCAGCAATGAAATCAACAGTGCAAACCCTTTTGCTCAGGCTGGAAGGGTGCACATAAAGGAGGAGAGTTTGAACTACTCTTTTCTTTGTGTTCCATCTGTTCAACAACGTCTGGAATTTTCTACTGTTGATAGCACTGGCATACACAATTATTATTGTCAAAGCAATGATTTAAGAGTGAGAAAGGAATGCAAAAATTTGCAAAGGGGGAATGTAAAATATACAGATAAAACCTTCATCCCATCTCACATGATTATACGAAATACAGCTTTCCAAGGGGATTAATATGGTTTTATCATCCAGTCCCAGGGTAAGACATTTGAAAAGTTTATGGCAAAAGGCAAACAAATATTGAGAAGTTCTGGAGTAAACTGTCTCTCATTTCACCCTGATGCTTACAATTGCTGAATGTTGATATACTGCTGAAGCACCAGGGCTGATCCTTTTTTGGGTCAGCAATAAAGAAAATGCATTAGTTTGACAGTTGTAGTAAATGAGCCTTGAGCTTTTTCTTTTTTATTCATAGACTGATTAGGTGTGCGGGTCACGTTCCAGCCTCATTAGTGAATAGTGGCAACTTAAGTCTAGTTATTAATTCTCTGGCTTGCAAGTTGTTAACAGATGAAGCCCAACAATATTGACATAATGTTGGCTGAACCAGAGATTTCTGAGTGTAGCAGGACTTTCGTTTCCTGATGAAAAATGTCTTGTTGAAGAAAAAGTAACTGCTTCCAGCTAGACAGGTTCACATGGGCTAACATTACATCTGGTGTGTTAGCAAGTGGAAAAGTTACATGCTTGAATGTTTCCGTTTGGATTTTTTTTTTTTTTTTTTGGTAATTGTTCAAGACTTCTGGAGATCCACAGGCTATTTTTTTTTTTCCTCCTCTGGAGTTTAAGAACAGATTTAATGACCTAAACACACTTCTCATTCTCCCCAGGAAGTGCATTTTTACCTGAATATAATGGTTCTTGATAACTTAAAATACCAATATCTTCTATTTACAAGATGGAGTCTTCATCTAATTTACTCTTAAATGCTTCAACAGTCTCAGTCTTAAAAGCATACATATTGTTTTTAATTCTGCATCCTTACCAGGTCAAGACTTTCAGAGGACAACTATAGATGTTCATGATTTACTAATGTATGACAAAAGTTGTATTAAGAGGGAGTATGGGAAACAGAAAATTATCACTGTTATTTTTCATGTACCCATGATCACAGTACCCCAGCATGCTACTGAATTAACTGAGGTCTACTTAAATTCAGACACCTTTTTCTTCCTTCTAATTACAATAGCATAACTTCTACTTGTGTCACACATTTGCATATGTGTTTGTGTATACATGATAATTCCGGTTGCTGTCAGTAGTTAAAACACAACTCATAGCAATAAGCTAAGACTGACTTCTAGCCCTTGTAATCTAATTAAAGTCCAGCACTAGATAAAGTAAAACATCATGTTGCCTGACAGGACTGCATCCATTGCCTCCTGCAATTACTAAAAAAATGTAAAGAGAATTTATGCAATTTTCCAGTCTCTTTATTATCTTCTGAATGCCATTCATACATCTTTTCGTTTCCTAAAATGTGACCTCCCCATTTCAAAACTCCTGTAAAATTAACACCGTGGCTTACCTTTCAATTTAAAATTAAATTCTCGGGAAATCCAGTGAAATGAATCTCAGGCTATTCATGGTTACACAAGTTGCTTTTCTCGCTGTGACTCTAGTCTGAACTGGTGAGCTGAAGGAATATTGAAACGTCAGCATGCTGTTTGCCTATAAATAAAGAACAGGCATGTAGAATGAGTGGTGTCAAGAGGGGAATGACGAATCATGTGCACATATAACCCTACATTTCTTGTGTATATCCCCCTTACAGCTCTATCCAATATTGACATGTAATTTCTGCAGTGTAATCCAAATCCCGTTCAAAGGATGGACAATTTTTATTACCGTCCACCCTTGTCAGGATCACTTGAACAGCATGTGTAACCGAACTCTCCAAGAGACAATCTTTTTCTGTGAGAAATGCTATCAGAACACAGTGAGCCAGGAAGAAATAGGAAAATCAGAAGTTTGTAGCACTCCTGAGAAAGAAAACTGAACAGATTCTACTGGACCAAGTAAAAATGTTTAAAAAGGGTGTCCATTTGAGTTGATTTTTGATTTGTCTAATGTTTCCAGAGTCCTGTTATGTGGGCCTTTTATATTGAAATTATTCATTAAGAGGCCTTACAGTTCTCATACTACCTTTGTCTTGAGTCAGCCTGGCTAATACACACATGCTACCTGAAAGCATATTTCAAGCAGTCTACCAGACAGAAGTATTATTATTAAGGGCTAATGAAGAATCCATGTAGAAATGGTAGAATCAGAAACCATCTAGAGGGATTATCTCATAAGACTTTTCATTGGTGAAGGATGGAGACATGACCACTAATAAGGATGAACAGTTTTAAGGAACAGAAACAAAGTGGTGGAAGCAAGAGAGCAGAATTGCTCTACACATTCTAGTTTATTTCTGGCTTCTAAACACCCCCATTGTCTGTGATGGAGAGCTATACCAAACTGTGTTCCTGAAGCACTGCACCCCAGTCTTTAATAACTTAATCAAGGAAATAAAAAGAATAAAAGGAGATGCTGATATGTTTGTTATTCACAGAAATTCTGGACTTACATTTGATATCACAGTTTCTATGTTTGTGATGTCAACTGCACATTTGATGGATTCCTCATTTTTATCTCAGTTACATTAATCATTTGTTAGCTGCAATAAAAAGTTGTGTTTCTGTATTTATTCTCTGTATAATTTTAGCTCATTTATGATGAACTTATATAGTCCACTTTGATCTAGACTGATCAAGAGGAAGTTTTACATAGGTTTTGACACAGCCTCAGGAGTTACGTCTTCTGCATTTCTCCAGTATTTCTGAGGGAGCCAGTTCAGTGGTGAACTGGATCGGTGGCAAGAGACATATCAGCACACCGCTTCCTGGTAAGTGAGCCTCATAAAAATTATTTGGGGGTTCTCAATAAAAGTGAAGTAGCTCTTGTGCACTACAAATATCATCACATGTGCTCTACCCACTTTATGTCCCTTAAGAAAGCTGGCGTGTTCTGCAGTTGGTGGAGCCCTTGCAGCCGGTGGTGTAAAAAAGAACATAAAGGCTGTTTATTCAAGGGCCTCTTGCAAAATGTGGCACATGGAAGCTGTCAGAGCCAGAACTTAAGCACCAGGCTGGTAGAGACTCCCTAGGCTTGCGGCCAGTTGCAGAGACACCCAGCATCAGAGGATTACAAGGATGGCTTAAAGTCTTGGCGATCCTCCCCTAAGGCTATGAATTAATTCATCCTGCTTCTAGACACACAGTGTAAAAATTCTCTTGCAGTCTTTCAGCTGATGCATCATTTACCTAATTTGGCAGGCTCCCACTTACATCAAGACTGGGTTTCCCCATCTGAAAAACAGCAAAACCATGAGTGCTTTCCCTGAGTTGTAATCTGGCAGTGAGGATGGAACAGAAGCTTGGCACAGGCATTTCCGTATACCTATTTTAATCCGTGTCAGTAGATAAGGACATATATTCCAAAGAATTACCATCAAAACAATTGAGTCTTTCTGCCAACTTCAGCTGGTTTTGGACCAGGCATGCAAGTCCTTGCATTATCCACAGAACACATCCAGTGTTGAAGCAATCAAAAGGGAGAACTATGAATTTTCCAGGCTTGCAGGCTCATTTGATGAAATCACATTTATGGGGCAATAATGCCATTCCATTTCTGTCCTTTGCCTCTTCTCACAAACAACAAAGCTGCCAATTTCTGCCAATTGTGAGAAATTCTGAGATGTGAATGTTTATCCATTAGGATGTGCACAGAAAATATTGAAGAGTGAAGTTTCAAAAGGCAGTGTTTTGAAGAGAAAGAAAGGAACACCCACATAATTTCATGGCAATTTGTTAATTATCAAGCCAAAGGGAAATCAAGCCAGCTTCCTGGAGCTGGCACTGTGAAAGTGGCTAGTTTTCAAGCCTTACATTTAATATACTGCTCACAGAATTTATCACATCCAATTCTTTTATGACAGTCAGTATAACTTGATGTTTGTCTGTGATGGAGAGCTACACCAAACTGTGTTCCTGAAGCACTGCATTGTAGTGAGCAGTTTTTTTCTCTTTACACTTCAATAAATTTACTACTACTGTGTGTGTAGTGTCCACAAAATATCTATTATAAAATAACAGTATTGGAGATTCACCAGTGCCTGAAGGTTGTAGTAGATTCCATGCATATTCATTACAAGACTTTTGCAGTTAAGCCAACAGGGAAAGAAACAGCTTAATAAATGTAACAAAAAAAGAAATAGAGCAAACATTACAGATAATTAAACAAAGCAGGAAAATCAAGGCAGGAGATTATTTTAATGCAAAACTTGATTTGAGGTGAGAGAGGACAGAGCACTGGTAGCTGAGGGGGATACTAACTACAGTATCTCTTGAATTCTTGTTCTTAATTGGATCTGACCGTGACCTCCATCATTTTGCAAGTGTTATAGCAGGTGCCCTGCTCCTTCCCATATTCTCCTCCCCACTAAACCAGAATATTACTGAGAAAGAAGTGCTGTGAGGAAGCACATCTGGTAAAATCTGATCAAATGAGCTACAGTACCCAGGCTAAAGAACTTATTACTGTGATTATAATGACACAAAGAAAGAGCTTCCAACTCAGATTGGTCCCTTTTGTGTTGGGTGCCATATAGATGCACCGCTCTCACAGGGAATTGCTTACTTGCAAAACAGATAGGAAAAAAAAATCACAGAACAAAAGCAACACACGCAAAAACCACCACCAAAACCACCACCACCAATAAGCCAACAACCAGCCAAGAGGAAGGAAGCACACTGCATATGGAAACTGTCAGGCAAGTGAAATGGCATTTGATCGGAGATTGCAGAAGCACGTAACTAACTCTGCCTCTCCAGGGCTCCAGCCTTGTTAGTTCAGTAACACTACTCACTCCAGGTCTTTAATGGCAAGGGAGAAACACCAGGAAAATGACATTTGTATTCTCTAGGCACAATCACCTGGACTCTATGACAAAATAAATACACAAAATCCGTTTGTCTGACTAATTTCTAGTAAGCAGAACAAGAGGAAAGGAAGATAAGGTAAAAGCAGTTATTTCCACATCTAGTCACTAAGGTTGATTTGGTTTAATGGGCCTTTTCCCCTTGCGAACAATTCAGATGCACAAGGGAAAAAAGGTCCCTTTCTTGGGATTAGGATCACTCAGCAGTATTAAGAAATGCCTTTTACAAATGTTCTATTGAGGGCATGTTATTTTGTTTTAAATACATGTATCAATGTCAGACACCTACTGTCTTGGAAGTAGAGACAGACCTACAGGTGAAAAGTTTTCAACTAAATATAGGCCGGTAATACAATGCCATTATAAAAACAAATGGACAGTGACATTTTAAGAATAGCTATGTTTGGAATTCAGCAGCCTAAATTATAGCCCCGTTGCAGCCCTACTGGAATACAGTGCACTGGGATTCCCAACCCTGCAGGAAGAATGTAGGAAAAAATGATAAAGTGCAACTAAGTTATGCAAAAATTTCCAGGAAAAATGATACAACATACTGTATAAGAAGGGCATTTTTAATATCTCCAGGAGAAGGAAATCATTTGGTTTATTACAGCAGCTCAAAAACTGTGTTGGCTGTTACAGGATCTGATCTGATTTGCAGTTTGATTCACCATCTTCAACCAACAGCTGAACTAATTCTTGGAAACTGCAGCTAACCTAGCTTTTGTTATCTCTGTGCCTCTGCATACATGCTTTGCTTGTGCATCTATCTACCTGCCACAGTGCTATCCAACAGAAATTATGTTGGTATTATTTCACTTTCTACTGCTCCAAGTCTCACACTTTAGCCTTGCTGGCAGACAGTGCTTCATGGGTATGTGTTCAGTGCCAAAGACTGCTGCACTGCAGCACTGCCTGGGTTTGTACACACAGCACTGGTCGGTACTCGAGGGACCCTGGTGCTTCTGCTATGGCAAATAAGCAGCAGAGGAGGTTCCTGCGCTGCCTGCATCACACCTCAGGCAGCCTCACTTTCTTTTGTATTCCAGTCTCTAGCTATTTGCGCAGCATCCCTGTTCTATAAAAATACTTTTCTTGTATTTCAATATTGACACTTGCAACTTCAGTGTATGGTTTTAAGCCACACCTCTTATCTTGCTCTTGTTTGCACTGACTGCTGCAGAAATACTTGGGAAAATGATTTACCTTTTTTTTTTTTTTTTTTAAGTTTTATTTCCTTCTGTTCTGGTCTAGTTTCCATACCCAAGCTGTTTCTCATCCAGCTTCTTTTTGAGCTCCTGCTTTACATTCTTTTATGATCTCCCTTTCTTTCTCAACCTCCTGCTCCTAATAAATTTTACTTGTAATATTCCAAAATGGGGAGATATAACCAGGGCCTTCAGAGCCTCTTAATATATATCACAGTTTGGCTTATTAGGGCATAGGACTGTTACCTTTTTGGCAGCACTCATTAGCACTTTTAACAGTGGGTTCTGTTTAGAAATCAAAGGTGCCTTTGGGTTGAACATCCTGGGCAACATTAGTCTAAGAAGTTTCATTCCTTGTAATAACGTTAATCTACATTAACACAAAATATTAAAATGCCACAGAGATTTTCTGGAACAATGTTACTAACATGGCTAAAGGTCAGCACTTGTTTTAGCTTAAATCAATGACGACTGTATGATAGATTTTTATATTAGTAAGAGCAAGCTGTTTAATTTTTAACAGTCTTCTATCCCCTCTGCCCTCCAGCACACCAGGAGTGGATACAGGAGAATATTCAAAGGAACATACATATGAAATATTTTTAGCTTGCTTTCAAGCTGCTGGGCTACTGTGGCCAATAAGACCTCTTTCTTCTCTCCTGAATGAGTTTCCTTTGCTCTGGACTTTTAGTTTTTCAGAATATTTTCAAATGGTAGGTATTCCTTATGGAGAAAACAATATAATTTTGAAGCCCTTACAATATGTTATGTAGAAACAGATAGTCACTGACTTGAGATGCACTAGAAACTTTATTCTTTAGAAGTTAATGTCTACAAGAAATTAGATCTCCATCAGCCTTGGAGTTTTCCTCATAGGTTTTGTGTATTAAGAGCAAAGGAAGGAACGTATTTTGTGCTTGTTCTTATCCCACTTTCTGAACAGAAACATGCAAAGTTGCCCAAGGATGAAGAATAATACTATAAAAAATGGCAGTGGCATTCCTAGCATCTTCAATGTGAGTTTTGGCTGAGATAGGTCTTTACGTTTTAGAACTTGAGCAGAAGTGTGAATGGGCAAACACATGTGTAGCTTACCCACTGTACTCCAGAAGGCACATCTGCCAACTTTCAATTCCCTCCATTTTCAACTGTCAAAATAGTGGCTTATATAATAATTTATTAGGCAGAGCATTTTAACCTTGTGAAAGTGAAAAAAAATCTTAATAAAAGTTCTGATAGAAACTTTTTCCCCTTTAACCCATTTTAAACCACTGTGTATGGTTACTTATTGGGTTCTATGTTTGAAACACACTTCGCTTCACTTCCATGACTTAATGGCTGCACAGATTCAAAACCATTAAAACTTCACTCTTATAAAGGACACCAGATATGTTTCAGTTGAAGCATCTAAGCATCTACTTGATTTCCTAGGGAAGGTATTTTGAAAGTTTATCTCTTTGCTTACTTGCATAAAAGTCTGAATATTCTCTCATTTGAAAATCCAATTTAAAATAGCATTGATTTAGGGTATCCTACTACTAACAGCCAGAGGAAGCAGCACAGTGATAAATTACACGTTAGGATACTAGAGTATGCACAGTATTAATGATCAAAAGGATAGTCTGTAACAGACTTAAGATATGAGGTTGGTTGGTGCCTACGGGTAAAATGGTAGTCTTTTAGTTTGTCCTCTGTAAGGTAATAATACTCTCCCTGGAGCAAAGCAAGAAATGAAACCCTGATTATCTATCACACACTCACAAAAACTCCTGCAGTACAGTTTGCTTCAGTGGAACTACAGCTGTAGTTTATGCATATGGCCATGGTGCGGCAGCCTAGTAACAAACAAACAAAAAAAAGGTTGTACTTGATGTTCCAAGAGGTGGGTATTTCCTAATGGCTTAAACTTTGCAACAGGGATTCTAAACACCAGAGAGAAAAATGAATGAGGCATGACTGTTCCCTGCAGAAAAAAAATAAAATAAAAAAAAATCTGGCCTTGATAAAAGCTGAATAGTGAGGGGAGGGAGAGGAGAGAGTCTGAAAATTAGATGGCATAGGGGGTCAGATTATGTACCCACATAAGCAAAACTGATCAAAGAGCAAGAAACGAAGGCATGATTTATGTCTTAAAAATCAAATGCTTTTTCTTTCCTTTGATAAAGGCAGTTAGTAATTCCATGGACTATGGAAGCTAGTGGATTTCATTAATACAAACTGATTTACAGTCAAGGGGTATCACAGACTTTTCATTGATAAAAATACAGCTCAAAAGCCTCTGAATATTCAACCAGTACAGTAAATCTAAAATGTCAAAGAACATTGTCTGTTTTGTTGTTTGCCACAGAGGCTTATGTATGAAATGAGAACAATTAGGACGCTCTGTTTTAAACTTTATGTTTATGTGGAATTAAGTAGGTTTAGCAGTTCCAAGCACACTTGAAACAGTATGTAAAGTAAAACTCAGGCTGAGGTTCCTTTGAATTTATGTAAATGAAAATTGGGATTAAATCCATTAAAGCTGACGAAATTCTACAAGCATAAAATCAGTATGAAAAAAGCATTAGCCACAGCAACTTTTTAAGAGGTTATTTCCCATGCTACTAAATTATATAGCTCATTGTGCTTAAAAAATATAATTATTTGATATGAACCATATAAAGTTACACTTCAAATAGCTGCAATTACCAAATTTATTTATTACACAATAAATATCTTCATTCTGCAATTCCTTATTTCTGTATCTGTGATATCCACATATTGCTAATGTTTTTTGCAGACCCGAAGTAATACAAAATTAAGAAAAGTGGAGAGAGGAATGCCAACCAATTAGTAATCCAGTATAGGCTGCATTATACTCTCATGAGTAACTGTCACTGCAGCAAGCCGGAAAATTTTATATCAGAATAAGGTATGGTTTTAAAACTGAAAAGCACCCTCCCACAAAGTTGAAGATGCCTTTGCTGGCATATTCATGTTCCTTCTGATTACTACATATCCCCGTTTACCACACACATACCCATCTGACTTACTTGGCTGCCATTCAATGCTTAAAGCAGAGAGAACTGGTAAATGTAACTCCTCCCAGAGCTCCAACAATTACTCTAAGTAGACCATATTCCGCTCCTTTCTCTTCTGCACCTGCTGCTTACATTTAATTGATGTTTTCAAAGGATGAAAAAGAAAGTGGGAACCTCCAACCCCCTCCACTTCCTTCTAGATATCAAAACAAACTCAACATGTTCTTTCCTTCAGTGTCTATCTCACTACCACTTAGCCTGTTGATGCTTTCATCTTTCTAATTTGCAAAGAGCTGGAAGTCAAGTCCTCATCAACGCTCACATAGGTGGGTCTGTCCAGCTCAATGTCCCATCTTCTGTAATAGCTAATGATACACACTTAGGGGAACAGGATGAAAACCAGGTAATTAACGGTTCAGAAACCTTCTGAGGCAGAGGTAGTACCAGGAGTACTTTAAAAAATATAAATTATAATAATGGGACTTGTACTCCTTTTTTTTTTACTCTCTTCTAAACCCATTTTATCTGTTGACTTAGAAGCACTGTGTTGCAACAACCTGCAAACTAGCAAGACATGCTGACACCTCTTCCTAGGCTTTAGCTGCTACCGCTCACACTACCACCACCTCCCACTTACTCCCAGCTTTAAACCTGCAATCAGATCACTTTATTGACTGCCCTCCAGTGCATGTGTTATGGAAATAACAATGCCACAGCCTCCTATTGATTAAAATGAAGGAAATAAGCATTATGTTCCCTGACAGCTACCTCTCCTAGGAAGCCAGACTTTGCACCTGGCCATATAGTTGAGCCCAGGACACTGTGATCAATGGTATAAAATCCAGCTAGCAGTCAGTTACTGCAGTGCCTTCAGGCTGTGGCCTCTACTGTCCAACACGTTTAATAAAGGCCTGGATGATGAGATGGGTTGCACACACAGCAAGTTTAGTAATGATACCAAACTCGGGGCGCAGCTGACACGCTGCTAATTCAGAGGGGCCACTGCACCCAGGGTAAATGGGCTGCTGGGAACCTCACCAAGTTTAACAAGGGCCAAGGCAAAGTCCCGTGTCAGGTGTGGAACAACCTCATAAAGCACTGCAGGCTGGAAGCTGACTAGGTTGAAAGCAGCTCTGTGTTTGACAACAAGCTGAATGTGACTCAGCAGTGTGCTCCTGTCTTATTTCAAAGGTGCCCAGTGGCAGGGCAAGAGGCAACAGGCTCAAGTTAGAACAAAAAAAAAAATCCCACTAGCTCTCAGGAAAAACCATTACTGGCAGTCAAACAATGGAACAAGGGTCCAGAAAAGCTGTGAGATCTCCATCCTTAGTGATAAGATACCCAAAGCTTGCCTGGACAAGGCCCTGAGCAACTGGATTTATTTGGTCCTGCTCTAAGCAGGGACGTGGCCTAGGTGGCCTCCAGAGATCCCTTCCCACCTGACAGGTTCTGTGTTTCTGTGGCTGCTATGGTCAGACCCAAATCGGTGTCTGTACAACAACTGTAAGAAGGTGGGGAATGAGTAACCTTCCCAGAGGTGAGCAATTTCTGTCAAAAGGAAGCCTCCTTCTGAATTTCAGGCTCCATCTAAGAACAGATTAACTACTGTAAACCCATAAGTGCTCAGGACTCAGTACAGAAATAGTTTCATGGAAACCTGATATTGCCAACTGAAACAGCCATGCAGCACACAGCTACAGCATTTCAGCAGCATAATGATCTTCTGAAGTCTATAAACTTCTTATTTTTAAACCTTCCAATGTAATATTTTTAATTAGCCTGTATTTCTGCGTGTGGTTGCAACCCTGGTCAGCCACTTCTGTTTGAGTTTCTGGATTCCAGTAAGGGAGTGAAGCATTATGGCTCATGCTGCCATTTTTCTCCTGCAGATCTCCACTACATTCCCAGACAATTTTGATGGCATTGGGAAGTTACATATGTCTGGTTGATTAGGAATTTATGTTAAAAAAAAAAAAAAAAAAAAAAAAAAAAAAAAAAAAAACTGTAACAGAGCATTTGTTAAATTAATAGATAGGAATACCTATTTTTGTGATTGCTCTCCCAGGTTTGTTTATGGAGAGATACATGGAGTTTAAATCCACAGGCATTATTAGATCACCTTGTTTTACTGCCTGTGTATCACAGCTATCCAGTACATTTATTGCTTAGTTTATCAAAACAAAACAGGGGGGTGCCTTGACTACAGCACGTAAGGTCATATGTGTATTGTCTAGTCCGCCCCACACAAATATGCACACAGAGGATTATGTGTATACTCATATACATGCACACATGCATTCATACTGTTCCTAAAGAAGAGAGAGAGGAAGGTAACCTGGAGCCAAGACTAATTTACTAAAAGAAAAAACAACAGGCTTTGCTTCTCAGCTACATAAGATACAGACTGACACCGTATGAGCTCTTTAAATATAATACTCATATGAATAACGCAGAGTAGATGCTGGAGGACTTCTGACTTTAATACTAGATAGCGTCATCATTTGGCAGGTGAGATATTTCCCACAGGTCACACGAGTCAATGTATTTATTCCTAGTGAGTCCACTAATCTCTGCTCTGGAAAGCAGAACTCATCTACTAGAGCTTCTCCTCCAATCTGATGCAGATAACTCCAGCAATAAGCCCCCAGTGACTGGAACAGATGTTGCTGTTTATTTCATTTATTTATTTTACTAACGCACAGCTGCTGGGGCCAACAAATGACAAACACTGAATTCCATCAGGATTATCATTTCCAGTGGCTACATGCTAAGACAGACTCCCTAAAAATGATTATTCTTTAAACAAAGGTGTCAAGATTAAACTTGAACATGTAATGTTTTTTGATAAAGAATCTCAAGACAATAGTACCTGACAGCGTACATTCTGTAAATATACAAGTTCTTGGGTGTGCAAACGGTAACTGATTCTCAGAGATGAGTATGTACAATGCATGTTGTACAGTTAGGCCATATTTCTGTAATTGTAAGAGTCCAAGTTCAAAATGAGCAACATAGCACTATACAATCCAACCAAGGATTATTGGGATACTCACCGTGCATTGTTTTCTTTTGCTTTGTATAGGTTGCAATTATATGCAAGTTTCCTTTAATGCAAGCCAAATATACCAGAATTTCATTTTTAGGAGAGAAGACTAAGGAAAAAAGAGGAAAAGAAATGCAATTCAATAAAAATACCCTAAAAAAGGCTGCTGAAAGGCAAATTCCCTTGAATTAGAATTCAGACTATTTCAGGTTCTCTATTTTGCCTTTGTCAAGACAGAAATAGCCAGATTTCCAACAGCAGTGGCACTGCCTAGCTTCCAGATGCTAGAATGAAACTTGTAACTCAGTTACAGGTTCTACACAGGGTGCATGAGGAGAGCTAAGCCCCTTAAAAAGACCATCCAAATAGTCTGCCACTGAGCAGGGAGCTCTGTCTAGAAGACAAAGACAATGCACAAGAGTACAACTGCAGACCTGCCCTTTCTGGAGATTCAGTGTATGAATTTGAGACTAGAAAATGGAGATTTTCATTTAGTTAGCCAGAGTCTAGAAACTGCTCTTAGGAAGAAGCAAAGAGACTTCTCTCTCAGCAGAAAGGCATCTGTAGAGGAGCTGCTCCTGGCGCTAGAAATAGTACACTAAGAGACCATTTGCCTACAAAATAAAAGAGTAAAGTTTTGTTTTTCCTCATCCCAAGAAATTCAAACTGGCATTTCCTTCCTTGCTTCAGTATTTCTTACCCAGCAATTCATACAAAGTGGGAGTCTTTTGAAGCAGGGGTATGCTGCAAAGTGCACCAGGCTGGGAAGAGCAAGCAAGTGGAACACAGTTATGCCACCTGGCAGCTAGGAACTCAGCTCTCAAAGGGAAAGAAGGAGACTTGGGGCCCAGTCTTTGATCCCAACACTGTTTATGCATTTCATCCAATGACTTTTAAATGTGAAGGGTTATGAGAAGTTCTCACCCACAAGATTTTTCTCTCTCTCCTTTTATTTATTTATTTTTTAAATCCCCATAGGATTTTGTTTTAAACAATTTAGGCACCTACTAATGGTGATCCTTGACCCTACTTCTCCAAATGGCCATTGGTCTTCAATTCAGTAAATTGCTCTGGTTTTCAATAAAACTTCCTATTGAATACCCTGCAGAACAGGGAGGGACCTTAAAAATATGAAGTTTTATGACTGTGAAATTGCTGGAAATCATACTGTAGGTTCTTGTCTTGACTATTCTCAGCCTCTTTCTGTGAGTCTTTAGCTGCCCTGAAAGTTTCTAGTAATTAACCTTGCACAAAGATGGGTGTCCAGCTTTTCTGTTGCACTATTTATTTGGCATAAATAAAAGTGCTATTGGTAAAAATGAGAAAAAACAATTTTTCAAAAAAAAATCTCAATAAAAACTTCTCTCAGTTTACTTTATACTTATGAGTTAGCCATAAACTCTGAAGAGGAGGTAAGCTACAATATAAAACATTAAAAAAACTCAGTTTTCAGGAAAAAAATAAATCTGTATATCATGTGCAAGAAACACAAAGCAAAGTTTTCCTCCTTTGCAAGTATCATTTCTCTCTCTTATTTTTTTCTGTAGAAAGTAGTGCCTACTGACTTCACAAACTGGTGACAATGGTAAAGAATCACTTTATTCCAGACCTAAGGAAGGAACAAAAAAGCTCATGCAGAGGAACAAAACACTACGAGGAATTACTCCCTGATTCACTACAGATTTTTTGTCTAGCAGCTGAATGCCTCATCTCCTGTCTAGTACTGATTCATTCATAGAGGAAATCAGTATTCATACGCTCACATAAAAATGATACTTAATAATATTTCATTGTATTTTAAGTGGTGTAAGAGAGACGTGCGGGCTTACAAGATCTTTCATTGCCTGTTTTCTTTGCATCTTCAGGCATGCAGATGGACAGAAGTACTATTCAGAGACCAGCAGCACATGCACTATGACAAATTATTTCTTTACCTTGCATTGGCATCAATTTCCTGCAGGTGCAAAGTCACGTTAGTTCAGGAAAAAAAAATCTAGAATGTCCAACTTCACATCTGGCAAATAGGCTTAATGCAACACAGACCACAGGATTTTCCTGTTTCGCAGGTAACCTATTTCCCAGTACCAGTAGCTCAGCTATTAGACAGTCTCCCAAAGAAGGTGGTCTGTCAAGAGGACAAAGCAGAAGGTTTGATGAGAGCAAACAGAATATAACTTTGCACTGGCAAAGTAGTAGTGAAAACCCAGGGGGAAACTTTAACAAAACAGGGAGAATACTGTGCAGGTATCAATGAGTGACTCTTTCTCTAAGGAACTGACATAGATCATGTTGTAATTAGCTGAGATTAGGCCTTTTATCTGAGTTCAATGGTGCTATTCAGGTCTACTAAAATATTCCCTACTGATCAACTGTCAACACTTTTTTTTTTTTTTATCTGACATAATTAAATGATTAAATCCAGCTTGTCTGAGGTGACTTTCTAGGGGGCAGGGACAGAAAACCAGGATGTTTTTGCACTATTGGCTACGATGTGACATATGGGCAGGTTACAGGTTATGGAAGAGTAGCTTTGGCACTGTTTGATTAAATATCGTGTTAGCTATAATCACAACTTGTTTAACTAGAAGAATAGAGTAATGCTGATAACCTAATTTGTATTAAGAAATGTGTTATATAGTTCTTGGTCGAAGCTCCCACTGGACCTTGGAGTATAATTTGTGATTAGAAAAGCAGGACTAAGCCTCTAAAGGAGCCTACCGCTGCTCTTCCTCTAGGGACATATTTTTGTTAAATATCCTTCAGCTGTATTCTTAAGGTAAGCAATTTGCTAGGGGCCAAACAAAAATCTTTGCTGGCAGGGATGGTTTAGTAAATCCAGAAGAAATCTATAAGAGCCTGAAGAATTTTCTGTCCTGAAACTACCCTGAACTGGTAACAGCCTATAGAGATAGTTTTGTCTGTTTGTTTGTTTCTGTGGGAAGGGAGACTTTATTTTAAAAAAGTTATCAGTTGTCCTCCTCCTTCCTAAGTATGCAGCTTGAAGGATTTACAGCACAGGTCCAGGACTCAGCTCTGTGTTTTCAAAGCATAAAGAGAAAAACACAGTTTCTGAATAGGACAACGGCAAGTTCTCACATAATACTGAGGATATTGTAGCACGTGACCCATACTTTCAAACGAAACAAAAAATTAAAGAAAAACAACACAAAGAGGTTATTGGAACCATACACTCAGTTTCACACATTCCTTATGCTCATTTATATAGTCCCAACTCATTCCTGCACTCACACTGCTTCCTCTCTTCTGCCAGGGTGAGGATTTATATGGTGGCAAGTGAACCTGATCAGAGACCTGATCCATGTTAAAACTAGCCATAGAAAAAAGAGGGTTAATTTTAATCTGGATCAGGGAACTGATCTCATTTATTAAACAGCTGCATAAATTTTCTGTGCCAGGATGTTTAGGGAGAGACAAAATGGGTGAAGAAAGGCAAGATTACTCCTTTTGATAGCAGTGCTGACCTGTGCCATTTTACAGCATATGAGAAATTACAGGCTATAAGTGGACTGACTTTTGGAGCACTATGAATTAACTTATTCTCAAAATTAGTGTCAGGCCCTTACAATGTATCATAGATAACCAAATCTGGTTTGAAAAAAGGAAAAATAATTTTGTTAAAGGAATAGTGAATTTATTTTAATTTGTCTCACAAATTGCTAATTTATAGTAGTCAAAGGTGAGTTTTTTTAACTAAATGCAGGTATAAAACTTCTTTAACAAACTTTCTTTTATTTTAAAAAGTCCTCTTGGAATGAGTAAATCAAAAAATACCAATTAGACTAGTTTATGAGATCTTTTAAGTTGTTTCTGTTCATCAAAGGACAGATATTTCAGAATGTATTGTATCTTCTTCTTAGCAGACAAATTTTTATTTCTTTTTATTTAGGTTTCTTGTGTTCATCAATCACAAACACATTGCTTAAGTATTGAAAGGTAACGTTAATTTCCATTCTACACAGATATTTTTATTATTACCAGTCTAGCAAAGTATCTGGATTCTGTTCACATAAGTAAAACATTTATCTTTCATATAGTAATGATTTTAAAATGGCATTACACTGTAACTTGTGTGCTGAAGCAAGATATCTGCAAAACTATCACAGGAAAAGCTTGGGGACATCTTTGAACATTAAGGGATAAACATGGTTTATATCTTTCAGATGAAATATGATTTAGGTAGAAGTAACTGATGATTTTTCATGAGCATTTAAAATAGTGTTTTTCTTTCTTTGTGTGAAGGTTTTAGAGTATGTACAGAGAAAGATCTTAAAGAACCTTCCTTAAGATTTAAAGCAGAACTTCTTTTTTTCCTTATTGCTCACAGAAGGTGTGGAAGAAAGGCTGTGACATGGCATTTTACATGACTTGGAAAACATGCCCATATTTCTCTCTATTCCTGAACAGATCGTTTTTATTCTCTAATACCTTTCCTGGAAAACAGAACTCTTACTAAGAAGCAAATGTCATATAGGCTTGTTTTACTGAGGTTATATCTACATCATATCAAAGAAAACCTGCATCTTAATGACACTATTCCTATCTCATGGATTCTCCACTGGTAGCACACCTGAAACTTGTAGTCAGAGAGTATAGTCAGATTCTTTGCACAAAGCACACTTAAAGACATGTAACATGCAAAAAAAGGTAAAGAAACTTACAGTAAGAGAGCTCTTCTAAAAGGTGTCTGTTTTACATTTGTCAATCTACTTCATCAATTTTATTTGCAAAATGAAAACTGTCCCTGGGTCACAGAAAGGAGAAACTTCATGGAATTTCTTTAGAAAGCCTGATCTTTCCATGGAGTAAAACTGGTGACCAAAAGTATAACCACGAATGTTATTATATTCTCTAGCTATTATAAATATAAACTTAGCTGTAATTATTGCTTAAACTTTATTACAGACACCGCATACTTCTCCTGATGACACAACATTCAAGACGGATATATGCTGTTTCCTAAGAACTTGTGTTACCTTTACTTCTTGCAACTATCCTGTCAGTCAATTATTACGCCTCTTACTGTTTTATCTTGGTGAAGTATTTCTTAGAAGCTAAGAATGCCTTCAGAGCAAAAAGGGCCACTAGGAGGATTAGCAGGAGTTTGTGATAAGCCATCTTTACATTTCCATCTCTTCCATCTAACTGTGTGATAGAACAGCCTATCTAATGATTAAGAGATAGAAATATAAAGGGACAGCTATCTTGGCTTCCACCTAACTACCACATGAAAAATAATTATGGAGGGTTTTTGAAATGCTTACAGCAGCAATAGAAAGAAATGAAATGGATTTTATCAGCATCTGTAACAGATCCTGTTGCAGAGGCTTATTCCTTAATGATCTACTTATGATGAAGGCATCTGTGTGCTGGCTGGCAACTCCCACGCTGCTGAGACGGAACAATTTAAACAGAAGTATCCTCTCAATTTCTGCTAGAGTCCTCTAGACACTTTTACCAAATTCCCAAGCTGGCTTCTGCTCTGCTGTCGTAGGCAGATGCTGAATGCCACCTACCAATCCAAGTGCTATGGCAGAACCCAGAAGATGTTTCCTGAACAAACAGTAAGAAATACTGTATCTAACATAGAAATACATGTCTCCAACAGAGAAATGAACTGCCAGAGATTTGGGCAACATTCACTCTGGATTCAGACTATGAGGAGGAGGATGTTTTGGTACCTCTGCTGAGCACTTCTACCATAGCATTTACAATCAAAAAATACTGTTGAACTAACAATTCATCTTGCAGTTCTGAAAATAACGAACAGCAGGAGAAGAGCAAAGAACTGTAATCTCTGGAACACCTACTTCCCCCACCCCTCACTCAAAAATCTTAGATTTAGTTTCAAAATGTCAAGATATTTTAATTCTTCCAGTTATTCAAAGTGGAGGAACCTGACTCAAGTTAGTTTAATTTCAGACTGGATTTTTGGATAACAGCTTTGTCCTGGGTTAGGAAATCTTAACTCTAGCATACCTAGGTGTGAGTTAGTCTGTGAGGACCTAGGTAGTTAGCAACCTTAGTAAATTATTATTTAATTACATAGCAGATTTGGAGAGAACACTTCCCAAGCTCACAGAGAATACCATTACACTTGGTAAATTATATTATATCTTTATGTAAATGAGCTGTTACTCTAATAGGCCAATGTCTTTTCCTATTTGAAGTCATTAGCAAAATCACAATCAGTACCCTGACAGTCTAATTAATTTATTTGAAGCCTTAAAAAAAAAAAAAAAAAAAAAAAAAAAGGACGAAGGCACAGCAAACCACGCTTAACTATTCACAAAGAGCAGTCTACCACAGTTAAAGGATAGTGAAATACAAGCTATAGCTAACACCATTGGAAAATTACCTTTAATTTCTATCTAATTCTTAAGTGTCCTGGGCTAGATTTAACAAGGCTGCTGGTACTTCTGGTTTGCTGGTGTTCCTTGTAGGAGAATTCAGTGGCATGAAGCTGGGCATCTTCTCTGAGCTGGGGGTCAGCCTCTTCTCACAGATAACTAGTGACAGGACTAGAGGGAATGGCCTCAAGTTGCACCAGGGGAGGTTTAGGTTAGAAATTAGGAGACATTTCTTCTCAGAATGAGCAGTCAGGCGTTGGGATGGGTTGCCTAGGGAGGTGGCGGAGTCATCCCCCCTGGGGGTGTTTAAGAAAAGGTTGGATGTGGTGCTTAGGGACATGGTTTAGTGGGTGACATTGGTGGTAGGGGTATGGTTGAACCAGATGATATTGGAGGGCTTTTTCAGCTGTAATGATTCTGTGATTCAGTTCCCCCTGCAGCCCCACACGGGGTAGCAGGCCCTGCAGGCCTGCGGTGACTCACCGAGGAAGGCGGCCTTGGAAGGCTGCTGCTGGGAGAAACGCACCCCGAGGAGCACCAGCACTTCTGCAAAGACAGGCAGTCGTGCTCTGCAGCACCAGCTAATGAAAAAGAATAACAAAAAAAAAACAAAACCCTGAGGTGTGTGTATAACAGTGCCATCTAGTGACGCACATAACCGGGGCCACCTTCCCTCCGGGGGCCCAGCCATCGTTTATAAAGCCTCAGACCCCTGTGCCACGCGTTGTTATTATCGTTTTACTGCCGTCCTGAGGCTGAAGGACCCTTCCCCAGTACCCAGAGACGCCCCTCAGCGTCCGGGCGGCCTCGGGGCGCCTTCCCCCGGGCGGAGGCAGGAGGGGGCGGCCGGCAGGGGGCGGCGTGGCCGGGCCTGGCCGAGCCGGGCAGGTGGCGGCTCCTCCCCACCGCTCTGACTCAGCGGCCCGGCCCCGCTCCCCCGGACCGGGCGGCCGCTGCCAAGCCGGGGCCGCTTGCCTTGCCCGCCGCTGCAGCCGCCCCGCCGCGGGGCGAGATGGCCGCCCTGAGGGCACGCAGCCTGCGGGGCGCTCGCTGAGGGATCCCTCCTTCCCTCCGGCGGCGTTAGCGCCGGCCACGGCCGCTTTACCTGGCGGACCCCCCGGGAAAGTTTCCGCCGTGGCGAGGGGGACCCGCCGCGCCAGGTAGGGGCTGAGGGGGCGCCGGGGGGAGTTGTGGGGGCAGCTGTTGCCCGCCTCCTGGCCGCGCAGGGCAGTAATGTAGGTCACGGGGAATAAGGCTGGCCTAATCCCCCTGATCTGTTTTGGTGGAGGCTGCCGGGCTGCAGGGCGACCTGGCTGCAAAGTTTCCTGACGGAAAGCTGGCCGGGACGGGGCGAGCAGCGAGGTGAGAGCGTGGGGGGAGGGCTCGGGGCTGTCCGGGGAGACTTTTTCCTCACAGGTGTGACACTGGCGTGTTTTTCACTTGGTTTATTGTCTTTGTGACCCCATCCATGGGTTCCTGGTTTGGGTTCAAGCTTCTCTGTCAGCGCTCTGGTAATACTGACCTTTTTTTTTCCTCAGGAAATTCCTTGCGTCACTTAGGAAAACTTATGAAGGCCCTTGTGGTGTTTTCCTGGGGCGCCAAAGCAAAGCGGAGGTCTGAGTTTGTCTTGATAAAGTGACTGCCTCCTTCCTTCGAGGCAGCGAGGAGCTGTTGGCAGCGCCCTGTGAGTGTGCTCTGCCACCTGAGCGTGTCGATAGGAACCTGACAGGATGCCCGGGGGCTCTGTGGGGACACATCCGCAGGCACAGGTAGAGGTGCGGTGTCTGCTAGGGGACTGTGAGTGGGACCAACCGATGCTGGTATGGCTTTGCCAGATCAGGACGTATGATTTCTTAAAACTGAGAAATGCTGAGGCAGGCTTGGCGGTATTTGGAGGTAATATTTCGCTAGGATTTCCTCCTTCTGCCCAGGGCCTGTGATTGGTCTTCTGATCAGCATTAATACACCCCTGACACGGATAAGAAGATAAATACCTCCAAATGAGTGTTATTTTTATACATTGTCATATTTTTCAGTTTGAACTGAAAAATTCTTCAGAATCTGCCACTGCATTCTCTGTCCAGATGTTTTCTGATGATCAATATGAAACTCTGATGGTGCCCCAGATTCCGCAGGGGCATTTTCCATCCATATAACAGGGCTTTCACCCCATTTGGGGCCTTAGTTCCTTGGCAGTGAAGCATGATGTTTTTATCCTGTTTCATTTTCAGATTGAAGAGGGAGTGGTAACAAACCCTCCGTTCAAAGAGGTCTCTCACATCAACGTGGTAATAGCGTTAAGTCACGCGGTTCACACCAGTGCTTTTGGCCTGTGCTGTTTTTGTATCATAATTTCTAGAAGTAAATCTTGTAGAATTAAGGGCAATTGGAAGGGGGCAGAACACCTAAAGGAGTCAAGTCAGATTTGCATTTTCGTTATTTGTGCTACCTTACTTCAGCTGGGCTGTGTATGAAGAGTCTGCCTGCTCTGAAACTAATCTAGGAATTAGGACCTGATGCTGTGATTTATGTTTTCCTTGCTGGCTGCACATTAATAAATGTGGAAGGTCAAAGGAGGAAGAAAAGACAGAAAACCTTATAATCTGCTTTGTAAAGTATAAATAGTTGCAAAGGGCAAGACTGTACTGGTGATATATCGATGTGAGGATGGCAGTTGCAGTTGTGAAGCTGTTGAACACCCAGATGTCTTTTTCTGTGATTCATCTCAATCAAGACAAATGTTTTCAATTGACTTCTGCAAACAGCTATTTTAATCTATTTGTTGAACCATGAAGACTGACAATATGTACTTTGAAAAATAAGCAAATTGTATTAAAATGATGACAGCTGAGTTGCCAAAACCTATAAAAGAAACATAACTCCGTTTACTTTTTTTTGACTTTACAGTCTAAGCAATATGGTGGTGATGGTAAAAAATGGGTTATGCTCTGTGAAGGGTAATTTTTTTTTTTTTTTCCTAAATAGGGTATGGAACTTCATATAATCCAAAACTTAGAGAAACAAAATTGGTGAAACTGCTGCTGGCACGATTTTATTCAATCATGATATGAGACTGAGTTTTAGAAGTCTGTCTATGCATTTTCTTTTTAAAAGATCATACTAATGCACTGAACCCTGCTAAGCTTAAGTCTTCAGACTTACAGACTCAGTACCATCTGAATCATCAGTTTCTCTGTTAAACTCTTCATTGAAGGGTTATCAAGATTACTTTGATGTACATCAAGTTTTAAGGCTGCTTTTTTAAAGAATTTATTTACAGGCTGCTGTTCCGCCCTTGCATATCTTTATTTATTAGTATACAAATGGTACTTTTTGATGTTTGCAGAATGTTTCATTGCAAGGTCTTTTCAAATTTTAATGAGGTTTATGGAAATCCAGTATAGTTCTTAATGTTTGAGTTGTGTACTTAAGTCTTTGAAAATGCAGGTCTATATATCCTGGTCTTACTGTGACTTGTAGTTTCTCTCAAACGTTTGAGAGAGATGCGCTCTGCTCTCTTTGTGCTTTACAACATGTCTAGAGCAATTGACGTGTTTGTGTTTGCTGTGTGTCCCTGTGAATAGGGCTTTTCAGACCACATGTCCCACTCATCCTTTTTCTAATAGTTTTAAAACTATATTTTGGTTTACAGACACTTAAACTCTAAGACATGCTCTATTTTTTTTCAACCACAAGTATTCTTCCTATTTAAACATGCTGACATGGCATTGTTTGCTTAGTTGTGATGTCTTCTCAGCCTAACCAGATGTAGTGGAAGACTGACCTACCACCCAGAAAACAAATGTATTCTGTACCCTTATTTAGCACCCCGGAAAGAGGGCTTTCAGGAAGATACAGCAAAGCACTGCTTTTGTGTCTTACAGTCTGCTATGTGTAGCTCCTCTGATACAAGGTTTATTTTAGGTGGTGGTGTCACGTGATGGTTGATTCCTATGCTTATGTTATAGATGCATTTTTAATGCTCTGATAGTGTGGACATGAGAAAGGCTACAAAGGTCTGCTCTGGTGAAAAGCAGGGGCAATAATGTCCTGGAAATTCTGAATTTTTGTCCTTTTCGCAGTACAGCATAGTGGCAAAATAAAGGCTTGTAGGTGGCTACTGATACTCTGTCAGAATTATACCTTTAAAAACTAATGCAAATATCCTCCAGTACCTTGTCCTGATTGGATTCATCCATTTGAAAGTTAGAGGTAGGACTTCAGTCTGTCCTGTAGAGCAGGTCAGATAGACTTGGTCAGATAGTCAGTCTGAAGACTGACTAGGCTAAGCTGAAAGAATGGATTTGAATGCACTTTAAAATACATACAGCAATAAATGGCGCTGTACATTACGCAGGAGTAATTATTCCATACATCAATATATTTTTGTGGTGTTGACTGGCATTTGGAGGTGCTGCAGTGGTAATAAAGCATTCCTAGCTCAAGTTAGCGTTATCAGGACTAAGGAGCTTTCGGGAACACGTATTGCCTTACTGTTTTATGGTATTTTAACTACATACAATTTCTGATTGTATGTAGTTATCTTCTGGTAAAGGAGTCATATTGGTGGTGTGATAAGAGTACTTTCCTCTTTAAATCATGTGGCCAAAAAAATGCTTGTCAAAGGTTGATTCTGAAGGACGGATCCAGGTGAGGCAATTCAGTACTGAATGAAAACAAGCCAGGTAAGGTAAGACCTTCTAACGGTGGTTGAGGCTCAAGACACCTGAAGGCTTCATCTGTAAAAGTGTTACCTTTGGTGTCTAGTGGGATTAGCTTCAATTGGCAGAGAAAAGTTTGAAAATGTGACACAAATACAGCTGTCTGTGTGCAGGAGGCCTGAAACCACAGTTCTATATGTAGCAAGTAACACTGTGGTTTTTTTTCCTCCGAAATAAACTGCCACCTGAAAGGAGGGATGAGAGTTAGTCTGCGTGAGGTGTACTTAGGTCTTTGATCTGCTTTGTTCTATCTCTGAACGAAAGGCAACGTGTTTTCCTGGCAGTTGCAATATTTGTCCTGGAATTTGTTCTGCTTCGTACTGTGGCGGCTCCCCATGGGTGTGCAGGGATGTTATTGAGAAATCGATGACTTCTAAAAAGAAAAAAACATTGAAGTGTGAAGTAATACTGAATTGCCCAAGTGTAGTGTGACAGTTAGTTCTGGTCTAATCATGATTAGCATTATAGAGAACACGCTATCTGCTTCTATAGGGAAATAGATAGCTAAGTAGTGCTAAAAATGCAAGGTAAAAGTAAACTATTATGTATTTTTTTTGCCATGTAATAGCAGAAGGATAGTCAAATGTCATCGTCGTCCCTTGTACCTTTACTGAAGTCTCCAAACAGTATGACAGACATTATTTTATTGATTTAAACAGTTGCATGTCTTAGTACAACTTGTTTGGTTTGGGGAAAAAAAACAAAACAAAAACAACACAACTGTTTGGTAACAAAAACATGTGCTAAGATCTTTGCATAAGTAACTTGCTGAGAGACACTTGTGCCCTTTCCCCTCCTAAGTCTTGTTCATTTTGAGCAACTTGCCTGTGTTATCAGTGGAGGGTACGATTTATTTCTGTGAAACTGTTTTATATAAGTAGCTCTAATGCAGTCATTGTTCTAGTAATATTTTAATTTGCCTGGGGAACTGATAAAGTGATGCCAGCAAGAAAGCTCCCAGCTAGAAGGATTTCCTAATGTACATAAAAAACAAAACAAACCACTGACACAACAAACAAACAAAACCCCTTTAAGCTATTTAAAAGGCCTATATGCCAGTAAAGTTTTGAACTGTAAATTAAATTTAACTGTTGGCTGTCTACTTTGCTGATGGTTGGAGAGCTGAACTGAAGAACCAATCCGACTTGAACTCATAAAATCTTTAGTAAAACCCCATGTACCCGGTGCAGGAGAGAAAGTGTATGCTGAGGATATTGTATTTTTGAGTTAGTTAATAATAATAGCTGTTGATGTCAACAGCTATTATTAATATATTTATATTAACTAAACCGTTTTTTTTCAGATGTTTGTTTTTGACACACAAGACAGAGCGACAAATGAAAAATTGTCATGGTGTAGCCAGGTCCAAAGAAGTAGCGTGGTTTTTTATTAAATTGCATTAACTCATCTTGATGTGGCAGGTTTTTGCCCAATTGCAGCACATGTGAGAGGGAGAGATAATTTGGCTTGCTACTTCACTGCTGTACTGCTATTGATTATACTAAGAGTAGTGTTTCTGTAAGTATATATTTTGAAAGTATTTGGGAAGAAGCGAGTCTGAATATGGAGGTGCTGCTTTTATAATCACATGTGCTTATCTTGTTCCACTGGACCAATCCGCTGTACATACCTGTGCTGTTTCCTCCTTGGAGTTTTGTGACACTTAGACATTTTGCTTGTGCCATAAACATGTTTTAGTATGGTGCCATAAATTCAGAATGTATTCCCATAAGAAAACCTATGGGGGACAAAAGCTCATGTCCCCTCATGAGGAACTCCTTAATTAATACTCCCAAGCATCGAGAGATGTGGATGCATTTCAGAGACGAGGGCTCTGTTCCCTTCTGCATGTGACCTGGAATTACTTTGTTCTCTCCCATACGTGCCTGAGTGAGGTACAGCTATGACTGGTGCTGAGCAGCCAAGTAATTTGCTGTGAACCATTACTGCCTTCAAAAAAAAGGGTGTGTTGCTCCTTGTTTGGCTCCTACGTTGTTATTTAACCCTCCCAAATGCCCTTAGGATGCCTGTGGCGTGGTCTGGGAGAAGTAGTCATACTGGGACTCGATTTAAATGTGAGGGTGGTGGTGGTGGGTTCAGGTAGGATGTTATTTTGGGGGGATCTTTTTTTTTTTTTTTTTTTTTTTTTTTTTTTTAGTTATTCATTTTGCCGTTCGGTTCATAGTCAGCTATCACGTTTGGAATTGCTAGGTATAAGTGGGTAATTTCCTTTTGAATTCCTGACTTGCATAGAGATTAATTATGCTTGCCTGCTTGGACTGGTTTCAGGTAAACAATTGGAAAGTTCTTTATCAGCTCCTTGAAACATTTTCATACGGCGAGCAGCACGTAAAGTGGAAATACTATGTTTTCTTAAAAGGAGGAAAAAAAAGCAAAACAAACAATTTCCCCTCAGTGATTTCTGTTCTTAATGCTTTGGTCCCAGCAGTGTGAACAGCACTGGAAGACGTTAGTGTGAACCGGCTGCCAGATACCACAGAAGTTTTATGGATGTCAGTGGTTACATCTGCCTTCAGCAGTATTTTGCTGGCACGATTCTTACAGTGGTGATCTTTGCCAGCAACAACCCAGTGCTCAGGGGTTCCCGACTTGCTAGTGCCGATACAGCAGAACACACCGGAGTATTGAGGAGGTTTTGCAGAATTCCTTAGGCTGGATCAAGCTGGGTTAGTGTCACTTTGATGCTGGTGGAGTCCTGGGACTTAGAAAACTTCTTTCTAGTCGTAAGAACTTTTATTGAGAAATATTTATGTAAAAATTCAAAGTAAAACAACTAAGGCATTTAGCAAACGTTGCCTTTATGATGCGTTCTCTTTGCAAGTTATGTCTTATGTCAGTGGTATTGTTTTCAGCAACCTGTTAATAAAACGGGTTAATCAGAAGAGTTAAATGATATCCACCACCCAATATTGAGGACATAAGGGCAAAGGTGAAGGCTGGTGATAATGCTCTTCGCTAGATGAACTGCTGTAGCTGAGGGAGTAGGCAAAGTTGTAGGTACCCAGACCTGGTTTCTGCTGACATTCAAGGCAGCTCAGTTAAAGTGCCTGAATTATTTGACCTTTGGTGTATATAGAAGTTATCTGAATGCTTTGCCAGGCATTAATGTTTCTTTTAGTCTTTGCCTATAAGGAAGAAAATTGTTAGCAGAATTTGTGGCTTGTATTTGCATGAACATTTCCCATTAGCCCTCAGTGAAATTCAACAGCATTTGAATTACTTCGTGTGCAGATACATTTTAAAAAGTTAAATGAATTAAAGATGAATGAAATGTTATCTGATTCCTCCTCTTGACAATTTAAAACCCTAAAATGATAGCAGTCACTTGCATTTCATGGATGTTGTATTAGTTTAGGAAGTGCTAAGCTATGCATAGCTTAACGCCAGTGCTTGCTGTACGTTCTTATCATTACCGTAGCAGGTGCATGTGCAGCGATTCAATAGGTGGAAAGGTACTGATTGATTTTGAAGCAGCAGCAAGTGTGGGGGATAACATTTTGTTGTATTGGCAGGGAGGCCTATTCCTTTACTAATGGTGATATTTGTACCGATTTTTGGCAAGTATTTCAAGTAACAACAGTTGAGGTTTAAAGGAGGCATCAACCCAACAGCAGCATTTCAGGAGCACGCAGCATCGGGCGCGGTGACAAAAGGCTGTGACAGAAGATAATGTGATCCAAGTGGTTATCGTACCAAAGTACTTTGAAATATTCTGAGATAAAAATACTATTTATTCAGCAACAGGAGTATTGCTGTCTGTGGCATCAGGGAGTTGAAAGAAACAATTGCAGGCAGAACAAGCCTTTCTGTTAAATAAACCAATGGATTTTTAGAAAGGCAGACTTCAGTCAGGTGGGGTCAACGTGAATCTTATCCACTCTGTGTGTTAAGAGCAATAGAATATGACACAGGAGAGAGAGATGGTTCCTTTGGGAAATTGTGTTAATGCAGAAATAGAAACTATTCCTCCACAGGGGAAACCAAAAAGCAGTGAGAGGCTGGTTTGGCTCCCAGTGAGCTCTTTAACATCAAACACAGCAAGGAGGGTAAGGAGTCCTCGTAGTTGGAGTAGTTGGGTTACTATGGGCAAGTGTAGAGTTAGAGCACAAGCAAGTGATCCTAAAATGCAACTCTCAGACTGGCAAATATCTACAAGAAGTTGTTAGAGAAATATAACGGTAGTGAAAAGAAAGACAGGGAAGGTTTGCTGCTCTTTGAAGACTAGAGCAGTTGACAGATCATACAAAGCAGGCTGAGGTCTTTTTTTCGCCTCATCCTTTTGCAAGAGAGCCTGGGACTAAGAGGCCTATGTAACCCGTGTTCAAGGCGAGTGCTCAAACCCAAAGCTGGCATGGGGAGGGGACAGCTTGAAGAGCACTGAGATAAGTTTAAGTTTGGAGTGTTTAAAAACCATTATTGAAAGGTAAGAGCTGGCTGATGTAATCCTTGAGTTGCTGCAATTCTTAACTCATGGAGGATGTGTGTAATATTGGGGAACTGACGAGAGCAACTGATGAGCATGTTTTTAGAGGGGAGGATAGGAATTAATATAGTTGTAGACCCAGTTGTTGAACTTTGATTGTTTATTCCTGTATTTTTCCTGGGATTTACATTCTTCTCAAGCACTAGAAGATGACAAAGAAATGCGTAGTAGCCCAGATGATTTTATTTTTAAGATTAAACTGTGTTAAGCTAATGCAATTTCTTTCTCCAAAATGCTAACAGGCCCTGCAGACAGAGAAGGAGCAGTTTATCTCTGATATCTTGAGTCCTTGTGGTAGAAAATGTCAAAATTTCACCCTTGTTAAAGAATGTCGGGAGGAACTCACTGTGGGTAAGTGCTGAACTACTTGAAAAACAGTTTTCTCTGGCAGTAGACTCAAAAGGCAGTGTTCTGTTTTGTGTGTTTGTTTTATATAAAGGACTTAAAGATTATAGTGGATGAGAAGAATGAGTCAATGTGGTTATGGAATTGTAAAATTAGAGAATATCATACCAAGCTATTGTTGGAGAATGGTTTAATTCTGCCCTCAGTAAAGGGTTTTTTAACAGGGCTGGTTCTAGGGTTGGGTTGAGGTTTGCATAGCAAAAGCACGAGCTGCACCGCTCAGTTCCTTACTTCAAACACAGTGAGGCCGGTTTAAAGGAATTACTGCCACCTGGTTGTTTCAGGCTGGTCAGTGGGAGAGAGCAGAGAAGGCCAGAGGCCAAATGCATCCTTGCTTCCCCCTGAGGTTTGCTTCAGTAACCCTTCAGGACCTGTCTCGTTTTTACTGGGGGGTCCTGTATCTATATCAGCTAGGTGAGAATAGAGGTATATTCTGCAAGTTAAGTGATGTAATCTTTCTCACTAGTGGAGGTAAGGTCTGAGTTGAGGTAGCTCCAAGTTTTGAAAATGGAATTCATTAAAAAATAATAATAAAAGTACAAACCCATTGGAGGCAGTCTGGAGAGGAGCAATGAGAATGCCTGGGTATCTGGAGGAATGGCTGAATGATCTCAGAGTGGTTATTTCAGCTTCCAAGAGGAGAGGGAGGTAGTGGGGAAATGAGAGGAAATGAGAGCTAGTGAGGGTCAGTCTAGGTATGTGATAAACATGTTTTGGTTTCTCTCCATGATCTGTTTTGTTTCCTTGGTTGGTCAGACGCTTGCATTGAGATGTGTTCTCAGGAAAAGTCGTGAATGGTTTTAAGAACAGCTGATGTGAGCATTTGTGAGTTGTGGTGGAGACAGGGTGGGTATTGCCATGGCATAAGGCATCTAAGTGCACGAAGTGACTTCACATGGTTTTTGATTTTTTGGTAAGTAAGATGGTTACAGTGGTGCAGTGCCATCTGCAAAATGCAGGGAGAGTGCAGTACTGGAGATCCCTTTTCTCCCTGTCTCTGCTTTCCTGTCTTACTGGATAGGGAGGATTCAGAGGACACTAAAGCGTTGTGCCTCTTTTTAATGTATTTTTTATTTCTGCTTGCATCAAATGTATGGGCAAGACTTTTAGAACTTCACCTCATTGTAGCAGTTGAAAAGAAGCTAGAACTCCTTGTTGTAAGACAGCAATGTGAAAAAAGAGTTGTGGGCATGCCTACACCCACACCAGCTCTGTAGGAGCAAACCCTAGAACAGGGAGTGCTAGGAAATGTGGCATGAAGACACTTAGATTAGCTTTGGAAGCAGTTTAGTCATGTTTGTGTGGCCCTGCGTCCAAGCCACTGTGGTTTTACTGCTTCCCGACCTATGCTAATGTCTGCTCTCTGCTGTGCAGACTTAATCAGCTTGTGTTAGTGACAACTTGGCAAACCCTGTCCTTTAATCCACTCTGTGTTGTAAACAGCCATCTATTGTGCTTCCCCTGTGGCCTATGTTTATTTGGGTGCACTAACTCTTTTCCTTTAATTAATTGTCCACTAACTGTGCAAAAGGGACGGTCCTTGACTGTGTGAAAGTTCTAGTCTGAGTGCTAGGAATAACGACAGTGAGATGAAACAAAGGTTTTAATTTCATTTGGAAGATATTGGGCAAATTTCTGAATAGCAGAAGCAAAGCACCAAACTGAGGCAGTCCGGCTATGTCAACTGATCTCTAAATCAAAAGTGAGTATGCAGAATTTTATTGAAAGTTAACAGTTTAGTTTTATTCACAGAGGTAAGTTTATCAGGATGTATTGCTTCTATGAAATGTACTTTCTTCTAATTACCATTGTGTATGTATGAAACAGAGCTAATTTTTAACAAACTTGCCTTTTAATATTTTAAAGTCCATCTGCTATTTTTGTGTGACTTTGAATGGCACGTATTGCTACTGGGAGTGTTTGTGTTGTTTCATGGATCTGTGGACTGTGGTTTCTGGGGTTATTTTCTTGGCTTTCACATGAAGGGGAGAGATAAGGAAAGCAATTTAAATTGCCCAAACCACAAGGCTATGCATCTTTCATAAAATCTAGTCTGGGTAGTGGTGTAGGTTATGATACATGGGATGCAATACAGTCTCTAAGGAAAACTTCCATCTCAAATAAAATGCATTGTAATCCTATGATTATACTCAGCTCAAAATTAATTGTGAAAGGGGATGGCTAGTTCTTGGCTACTCATTTCAAAAATCCTTTGAAAGGTTTTTGCCATTCTGAGGATGTCGTGTATCCTTCCTATTAAAAGGAAGTTTGATGGACTCTGCTGTGGCTTGAAGGAGCACTGAAAACTGTCTTCTGTCACAATGATGCTGATGTTCTCAAGATACAGAATCGAGCGTCTTAATTCATGAAGGTTACTACTATGAATTAACTATTTTGTGTTTTAAAATTTTTAGATCCCTTTCCACTGATTTCAATGAGGATAGAATTTCAGGCTAACCAAAAGCTGATTAAATATATGTATTTTTAACTTTTTTTTTTTTTTTTTTTTTTTTTTTAGCATTGCTTCCACCATTTCATATCTTCCTCATTTTTTCCCAGTTTTCAGAAATGGGGAGGTGGAAACTTGCATGTTCTCTTCCCTACCAATTTACGATACAGAATGCAGATGTGTATTATTTCTTTCTTGGTGTGTGGTTTTATTTGCTTGCTTTTACAAAGCTGTGTATTTAGTGCAAAAGCAAAATCCTTGTTCTTCCAAAAATGTAACACAAGGCAAGACTGTACTTGGCAGGAATGGTTATCAGTGCCTAAAATGAGATCCAAGTGTCAGTGGTCTCTGGAGATAAGGATGTATTATTTTCTACCTGCCAGTACTGAATTTTGTCTGGAGGTGAATAAGAGGTGGTGACAAGTACACTCTGGCAATATTGAGTGATTAATATGACTCTTCTGAGCTATGAGTACAGGAAGCTCTCTCTTTAATTGTAACTGTGCTTTTAAAATTTAATTATGGCTTTTTTATGGCAAGAAAAAAAAAGCTGTTTGGGAATTAGAATTTGTTGAAGTAATACAGATTCTTCTGATTTCATATGCTACACTGAGTCTCCTGTTGCCCTCTACGTCTAAGGTGTGTATTTGTGTGTTTTGTTTGTTTGGTTTTAAATTAACTGGAAAACTAGAGGCACTTAGGTTGTGGAAAGTTACTGAAGCTCAATGTTAAGTTTTCAGATGTAGATTTTTTACTTATTTGTGTTCAGAGAATTTTTCTGTGTTCTTAATGTCTTCTCTTTAATGCCTGCATGCTGACTGTATATCACAGAGAAGTCAAGCTTTTGTAGCCTACAAAAGAGCAGACCTTTGCATCTTGCTTTACTGCCTCAGTAGAGGAAACAAAGATTTATTGAGTCAGTCCTGCAGTACTTTGAAGCTGAAACATTGAATATGTTAGGATAATATGACACCACTCTTCAATATGTCTATTACAGTATTAAGCATAAAGTTGAAAACATGCAGTAGCCAGCTCAGAAACATGATTATTCCTCATATGACCATGCTCTTCATTGACTGTGTTTACAGTCCCCTGTACCAATTTGCAATTTCAAGCTTGTGATTCTGGATGAAGAATGTCTTTTGAAAACAAACTTCCCCAAACCACCAACAACAAAGAACTGCCAAAAAAAACTTAACAACCAACAACATTAGGTCGTAATAGTTTCCAGAGTAAAGTGGTTCCATGTTGGTATTAGGTATATATTTTCCTTTCTTTTGGTTTGGAGCCACAGGCCAAATTAGGATTGCATTAAGAGCACTGGCAGGGAAGGTTTTGGAGATGATCTGGAGGGTAGACAGATTTGCCATGATACCATCTTGCTAGAGAAAATGGGCTAGTTTTGATAGATAGTTTTTGGGTTTTGTTTTAGTGAAAGGGAAGAAGATCATAAAATACCATTACTAGATTTCTAGTTGCCTCTCCATAAACTTGGTATGATCTGCACTAAAATTCTGGAGCATAAAACAATAAGGGATCTATTGGGTTTTCTAGTCTAGTCTGTACTGAAATCATGTTTTTATTTCTGCTCTATAAACTGATGGTGTCTTCTCATTAGCTCTTAAATATTGGAGTGGTTTTGTTCATGCTGCTCTGATGAGAGAGCTGTTTCAGAATGTTTTTAGAAACATGCCGGTCAACTTCCATTGCAGCCAGTTTGAACTATTAGGTTTTTGTCCTAAAATTGTACTTAAGCAAAATATTTTTTTTCCTCCCATGATGTATACCTTTTTAACTTCTGTGTGATTCCTTAAAACAGCATTCTGAAAGCTATTTCACAATTCTTGCTCCTTGCTTATAAGAGGGAAAAACTGACAGCCTCCCTGTTTGGAATTAATTTGTGTTGTCTGGAGGATTTTCTGCCAGACAGGTTAGCAAGATGTCTGTAAAATCCATTTTGAATGCTAAGCACTGTATAAATGAATAGACACCCTTTTCATACTTGCTTTTTCTTGTATGTGTGCGGCCTTGTTAGATGTCAAATATGAATTTAATATAAATGACTCTAGTGTTAACAGAAATGTGTGTGTTTCTCCTTCTCCTTTGCGTGCACCTAGCTTGTTTAACACGATGTTGTTATGATGCATTTCCTGTCTGAAAAATTGAGTTTTGTGATCAGCTTTTTGGCAGCGTGACCAGCGTTAGCATTCAGTGTCACACCACTTCTTTCTGATTTTGCATTTCATGGGTGCAGTGTGTAGCTGTGAAATGACCTTGATTGGTCTACTGTGGTTATGTATTTATTTATCACTTTCTCCATGCTTAGTTTTTAGCCAGAACGGTTTCTTAATTGCCCCAGACAGGCTCAGTGTGTGGCACACAAGGGGTTTTGAAGAGCAGCGAGGATGGGTGGGTGGCAGCAAGCAAGGGAAATGTGGATTGCTTTCACAGTGCAGCAAGCGCATAACTGATGATGGTTTCAGTGCTTTCAAGGGTTTCTTCACCAAGGTGATGGTGGAAAAACCTGAAACCACTGGACTTGTCTGTGTGGACTGTCTCATGCTGAGGAACACAGTTCATTGCTACTGCTTCTCTTATATCTGACCTGAGGGTATATCATCAGAAGGCTTGTTCTCATAAATTTTTTTTGGCCCTCTCAAGTTGTTACGCTGCCAGATTTCATTCAGTTGTTGGGCAGTTAGTTTGTATTAATAGAGAAGGATAACTTTCACTTTCATTGTCCATAGTGGAAAGCAGAATCCAACTGAAGGAACTTTAAATCCAGCTTGTCTGCCAACCAGAGCAGCTACCAAAGCAAGACGTTCTTTGCTGTAGACACATTAATTGCAGGTGAAGTGTATGTGTTTAATAAATAATGTGTAATAGCAGTCTGTTTGCTGAAGTATGAGGACTCAGTTTGGAATACTGGCTGTCAGGTTAGGTTTTTGGTCTATGGACACAAGTCCTCTGAAAAGTGGGCTTGAGACTTCAATTTTATTTACAATGCCAGGTGGAGGCTCCAGTAGCACCGAGCTGCATTTAGGTAATGTGAGTTCTGAAGCATCCTGTCAGTGTGCACTGAATCATTTCTCTTCTTGTTCACACCTATACGGTATCCTCCGCAGGGTGACACTTGCATAATATTCCTGTGGCAACCACAGTAATTGCTAACATGTGAAATCAGTATATGGCAAAAATCAGTATATGGCAATTATCAAACGCACTTCAGCTGTTTCTTGGTGCCCTGCAGACTTCTGGAGAGCAATACTTTGTGACCTACATAGTGTTTATGTAGGTCATAGATTACCAGTGGCACACTGATGAGAACACACAAGACTATATACCAGGATTTTTTCGAGTTGGAATGATACCTCTTTTTTTCTTTTCAGAGTATATCCTTGTTACTTGGGCTATGGGTATAAAACAGTTGAAAGGCCCCTCATGAGAAGAATGTGTGCTATTTTTTTCTCTCTAACAGGTACACTGTAGGATACCCAAAGAGTTGAAGGGGGAAAGACTTGTCATCTCCGTCTCTACTTAAAAAAATGAGCATACAAACTTTAGAAATGCTCTTAATATAAAAACAGAATAAGGGGCAGGGACTACTAGACTTTGGTTTGTCATCGTGCTGTCTTACTGCACTTTACTGTGCTGTGAAACTGGTTAACTGGCAGATGAAAATTCAGATAAATCTCTCCTCGACCTGATCTACAAGTATGAGTATCATTCGGTTCTTGCTGCAACATTGTACGTATGCCTTTTTTAGATGAGCTGCTTTACGAGGTGGAAAGGGCTGGATATGCGAGTTGCCTCCCCAAGTAGAACTTCTCAGTCTGCAAAAAGAGCTGATCAAAGAGGTGACAGGGGTGTGGTCTGTGTAGCTTGAACGTTTCAGAGAAGAGTTGGCACCATTTAGGGGAGGAGATGGGGATGTTAATTGCAAGATTGACATAAGGAACTCATGCGGATACGAGAAATGAATTTAGATGGCAGGAGCGAGCCCAATGTGTGGGAGGCAAATGAGATTGGGATTAGTACAGACAAGCTTGACATTCATCAGTTATGTTCGGTTTCCAGATCTGTGTTAGTCATACTAGGTAGTCCATTCATGCCATTCAAATGTTGTCATAAAGGAGAACTAATGTGAAGTGATATTTTAAAATGATCACTAGTTCCTGGTTTTTATATCCTTGGTTTTTCTTTGAAACTGATTAGAAAGGATAGGAACAGCTGGTAGATAATGTAAACTCTTGTGTCCTGTTTGTTCTTTGTAAAACTCCTAACACTTGCTTTATGAAAAGAACATCATCTTCCATCACTTTTTGATGTAGCATGTGTTTGGTCTTGTCCTTCCTTGTAATACAGCATAGTCAGTCATTCTTGCACCTCGTGCTTAATGCATTTTGTGCGCACCTGTGAATGGGAGATTTCTGCTTTCTCAAACTGGAAAGAAAGATTCTTTTTATACTAACCTGTGCTGCTCTGTAATGGTTAGGGAAACAGCTGGTTTCTCTGCAATATATTGTACAAGTTCCCAAAGTATCATATGAAAATATCTTTAAGAAACTGGGAGCTGTAGAAACGATGATGCTTGACAAGTTGAGCATTTAATCGCTTCTGGTTTTCATTGTCTGAATGAATTAATTGGCAGCTCTGACAGGTCTGTAAACCTGTTTTTATTAAATGCAAATTATAAAAATGTATCTGAATGTCAAGCCTTTTCCAGAGGCTCAGCCACAGCAGGGTGTTTGTCCAGAAGAACTACTTGTTCCCAGCACAGATGGCACTACCTCCAAAATTGAAAGTGTGTCAACTTTTACATGGACTGAGCTGCAGCTAATCTATGTCTCTGTGGCAGTATGGAAGCTCTTGATTTCCGAAGTGACTGTTTCTCAATCAGCTGCTGTAGGTAAGAGTTGTTCTTCAGGTGGGTTGTCATTATTAGAATTGAGGCCAGTCAGTTTTCCTGATACAAAACAAAGGACCAAAACCTGTTTAGACTGTATTCCAATATCATTCTGTAAATTCATTTATAGCAGGTGTAGAGCTTTCAGTGACTTGTTTCTTCCTTACCTGACTTAAAATCTAGTTAGGTTTATGGGCACGCAACACAGTCACTGATGGTAGAGAGTGACTAGAACTAATATGAACTGTCTGTAGTTCCTACTGCGCTGGCTCCAGTCATCAGTTTTACTAGTATGTTTGAGTTCTTCTTGGTTTAGTTAACGACAGCAAGAAATTGGAATCTTTTTTTTTTTTCATTAACTTAAGAGCATGAGTTTCTTGTTTATCTATGATAAAGGTTTTAGTAACAGCTGATAATCAGAAAATACTAATGCATTTGAAATAAGTGAGTTTCCATGCATTTTGTTTTCGATTAAACTTCTTTAAGGAAACCTTTCCTAAGTCCAGGTTGGAATTTCAGAATGGAAAAGACACAAAACACTTAAAACCCCTTTAAAGTTACTTAGTTTGTATGCAGGATATTAGGATAAAGCTTCATTTCAGCTAAAATCTTCCTCTTTTTTTTTTCTTTTTTTTTTTTTCCTGGTGAAAGATTTGTAAGGCTTTGAGTTCTGATTTTTTTTTTTTTTTTTTAAACAAAGTAGAAAAATTATGAAGATTTAGACTTTTGGGGAGGGAATATTTTCTTTCTTACAGCAGTGAGTTGGATTGTAAGAGCAATCCAGTGAAAAATTTGGTTTTTATCAATTATGTGCAATGAGTGTTACAGGTGAAGATTCTGTTCTACTGATGTAGGTAATTTTTAAACTCCCTTGAGCTTCATAAAATGTTAATAGAAAAGAGCCAATACATGACTTAGATTTTACACTTTCATAGGATTCCTATTTGCAGGCTACTTGGCATGGCCTTTTTAGGAGCCAACGATGTGCTATAATTTAAATAGTTCTTATAAGAATATCTACCATCACTATATCCCAGTGTACGAATTTGCTCCATGAAAGGTCCATGAAAGATGCATTTGTCTGGAAGCTTGGAGAAGCACAAAGGTGCATACATTACTTTAGTAATGCGTAAGATACATGCGCTTTCTCAGTTCAAGACAAACAAGGAAAAAAACTTGTGTGTTTATCACATAATCAGGGCTATTCATTCCAGAGTTTCAGGGTGTGTCATAAAGAATCTTTTGTCCAACCATCTTGACTTACTTGACATTACTTGTGTCTCAAGTTTAATTAGTTAGGTCTATTATTTTGTCCTGAAGAGTTTATGCATAGTGCATAAAAGTTAACGGTATGTAACAATAGGTAGGACAGGACACTGCCAAGATGAAATGGAAAAGTAAGACTAGCTTTCTGGTAGTAGCGACAGCTGTTTTTCTCAACTTTGGTCATATTGAAATAGAAATAGTAAGTAGTTATCTTTCCGTTATTTCCAGTATTAACGTAGTAGAAATTATGCTTGGTACTAAGCCAAAGGAAATTGATGACCACTCTGAATTAAGGAGATCTGGTAAGTTCAAAGCAGCACGAAGGGAATTTTTGGTCATTTTGAGTAGTTGAGATCTGCGAAGTTCAGACCTAGAAATAAAGAGCTTTTAATGATATTAAAAAAAAGTGTGTCTGATTTTCATAATGCAAGTGAGAATTGTAAGCATAGTGATTTAGTAATTTTATGCTTATTTTGGAAGAAGAACAACCATTATGATGACAGCTTTGGAAAACTATGGAGAACTCATGCTATAACAAAAATGAAAAAAAAAAAAACAACAACTTAAAGATCAGATGCTCAATTAACTGGATGTTTTCCCATTCATCATTGGTCTTGCTTACCCATATTTTTTTAAAATAAACAGAATTTTCAGGTGGAGCTGACTTCATTTTTCCAAATGTGGATTAATTACATTGGTTTTAAGTATAGTTATTTCAAAATACAAATTTGGAATAAATCAAAGAGAGGATTAGGTGTTGTTAATTTATAGGCCTGCAAGAACAGATTAAATTGGAAGGCTAAATGTAAACTTGATTAGATTTTGGTTTTCCTCCAGAAGTCTGAGAATCTGAACAGGCTGAACAGAAAAATACCAGAGAAGCTTTTCTGGAGCTGTTGTCAGACAAACTTCCTGTTAATCAGGCAAGCAGTGGAGGTAGTGCTGCTCAATGCATTTGTTCTGTACATACCACACCATTGCAGGACCAGGGTGGGTTTTTGGGTTGGACTGTCCTTAAGCAGGAGGTGATGGGTTTATGGCACTTGAAAGAAGGGGCAGAGGTCTGGTGGAAGTTCTGCTGCACAAGCGCAGAGCTGGATTTCCCAGGGCAGTGTCTCAGGAGTGCTGTTCTGAGGTGAAACAAGAGAGAGCATAGCATTTGTGCAATTCAGCACATTTTCCTGTTGGTCAGGTTTGGGTTCCTGTCCTGGTTTCAGTTAGGACAGAGTTATTTTTCCTTCTAGTAGTTGGTAGGGTGCTATGTTTTGGATTAGGATGAGAAGAGTGCTGATAACATGCTGATGTTTTAATTGCTGCAGAGCAATGCTTACACTACGCCAAGGACTTTTCAGCTCCTCGCTCTGTCCTGCCAATGGGCAGGTTGGGGGTGCAGCAAGAGCTGGGAGGGGACAGCCCCAGGACAGCTGACCCAAACTGGCCATAGGGGTATTCCATACCATCTGAGGTCATGCTGAACAATATATAGGGGTGGCTAGCCGGGGTGGGGGGCTGGCTGCTCGGGGTTGGGCTGGGCATTGGTCAGCGGGTGGTGAGCAATTGCATTGTGCATCACTTGTTTGTACTTATTATTATTATTTTCTATCTTAATAAACTGTCTTTATCTCAACCCACAGGCTTCACTTTCCTGTTTCTCTCCCCCATCCCAGAGAGGGAGGGGGGAGGGTGAGCGAATGGCTGCGTGGTGTTTAGCTGCCAGCCCGGTTAAACCACAACAGTTCCACCTGCGTGTACTCATACCTGCAACTAAGCAGAGAGCTCAGCAGCATCTGTACTGGCGGGGGTCACAGATCAGTTCAGCACAGTGGTATTTTCGGGTCACAGGTGCATGGGGGCAATAGTAAATAGTGCAAGCATATAGAAGTATCTCTAGCCATGTGCTTATTTAATCAAAAGCAATAATTCTGTTTATAAGTGAATTTGACTAATTACTTTTAGAAATCACTTTTGGTACCTGCTGCAGCCTGTAACAATGAGTTCTTTTGTTTGAGTCACAAATTAACACTGGTGCTGGAACAGAGGCAGCAAATGGAGATACCCAGAGAGGGGATAATGCAGGATCCAAGTTGTAGACATCTGAATCACGTTTAATATGCTCTTTTAATTTTTTTAAAGGACTTTTCACCTCTGCTTTAGTGTATGCTTCAGGGCTGTGAATATACGTTGTCATTTATGTCACTGGATTCTGGAGTAAGTTTTTAAACTCTGGTTTGTTAGAAATAGAATTGGCTAAATGAAAAATTAATGTCACCTGCTTAAAACATACTGCTGGGCTTTTGAAAGCAATATTTGTAGTCTTAATTTCATATTAAGTTGAAATGTAAAATGTACATCAAGTATTGTTTTTATTGCAAGTCCCTTAGAACAAAGATTTGGACGCTGTAAGTATAGCATTACTGGGAAGGCATTTTGGAGATTTTTTTTTTCTACCACCCAGATTAGATTAGCATGGTTTGCTGGCAGTGCATGAGGTTCAAAGCTGAAAAAATATCAAATCAAATGAATTTGATTTCATTGGCACATGCGTGCGCAAGTTTACAAAATGCAGGCTAAGCAGAATACTTGTTTCATCCTACTTCTGTGGCTCTATTAACTAAAATGAACTGTGGCTTATCTTAACCAAGAGAAGATGGAAGTGATTAGATAAACATGATATATTCCTGTGGGGCGCCAGTTGCTAGAAGCAGCATGCAGTTTGCAAAATGATTTCTTGTAATATCCTTTTTATGTCCATTCAATCTGAAAGCTTGGTCTTCATTACCAGTGAAGTGCAGCAGTGTATCTGACATGGAGGCTGCTTTGTTGTAGGCGATTTCCATATATTATGAAGGTGTGCAGCTGACTACTTCAGCCCCAGGTTCTGAAACTTTTAAACTGGTTTGCATGGATTTTTTTTTTTTTTTTTTTTTGTGAAACATATGGGGTTTTTGCCTCCCTTTGAACAGGAACGTTATATTGAAGAGGCAGGAAATCTTTTTGCTAATGGGGGAATATATGAATGCTGAATGAGGCATACTCAAAACGATTTTGAAACTTTGACCCAAATCTGTATTCTCTCAGGTAAAATTAGTGTAACTCATTGACTTGAGTGGTACTACTCTGGGATTTACTTCTCTGATTTGAATTTACATTCCAAGGAGTGCATAAATGTTTTGTTTCAGTGTGAGACAGTTGATGTTTGTCAGTTTAATCACTGTATAATTAGAATTTGATTGCTTTCTGAAGTTCTTTGATCCTCCAGATATAAAAAGGGATACTGGAAAATAACTTGGTAATCACCAGTTAATATTGATTTTCTTCAGTAGTGTTTCTTTCACTTTACAGCTGTTCTTCACACCTAGTGGCTACCCAGTTACACTGAGAAGACAGGTAACAATTAAATATTTTTAAATCTCAAAACGTTGATATTTAATAACTCCTAGTTTTGCTGGTTGTTTTCAAGTCCTTGTAACCTTTGTTTGAGTTGAATTTGTTCCCTCAGTATGTTGAAATTAGATTGCTAATCTGTAAAATGTTGTAAATTCTCAAGTGGCCTATGCAAGATAAACTTTTTGTACACCAGCAATCTAGCAGCAGAGTACTGTTGTTGTAGGATGTGCTGGAGAGAAGCATTCATTTTAGCCTCATGAAACAATTGTTTAGGTGTACCCTTGAGCAACCAGCTGCAACTAAGAAAATGAATCTTTCGAAGAGCCTGTGGTAATGTAGCTTTTCCTTGTGTATTTAGTAACTTGAAAATTAGTCTTACTGTACAATCTTTGAAGATTACAATTACTTGTCTCCTCATTTAAGCAAAACTCATAAAACTCTCTGACAGTTATCTGATTCTATGGTTGATACTGTTAAGCAGGCAACGGTATGATACTAGAAAATCTGTGCAGACTGATATTTCACTGCTTTGAAGATGCCATAGTATCTTCAGTGAATGTAAGAGAATATTAAAAATCTGGAGCTTGATTAATTTATCAGGGGGATTATAAATTATAAATTGACTGGACTTGATAGCCAAGGCAATCTTTCAGTTCTAAGTGTTATGAAGGCCATGACGTGGAAAAAACTTTGAAAAGCCAAAATAATTGAAATACCTACTCCTGTTCTGGGAAAAGCTTAGAAACTTCAGCATAACTTTCTGCTATTTGTGAATGACAAGATTGAAACTTTATTTTGATGTGATAGGTAGGTGGTAATGATAGCTATCATCACAGGAGCAATTCAAAAATGCATTTTGCCTGAAAGGAGCAACTTACTTTTCTGCTTCTCCCCTTGTGGGAAGGCTGTAACCTTATCAGTCTGTTCTCCCTTTCAAGGGTGTGTCAGCTGAACAGAAAATAGCATTTTGAGGTGGGTACTGGAGTCACGGTAGGTACTTTTGGAATCAGTTCCCTCCATACCAAGGATCTTTGACGATGAAATAGAATAGATGAGGAAGTTTCTGTATCCCCTCTTACACTTCTTTGTGACTGTGTGGGGAGATATACAGACCTACTGTTAATTTCTGGGTTGTGTGGGGCATGTTACAGGGTCTGAAGAAGAATCTGATGGTCTCAAAGGGTGTTATTAGCTTGGAATTGTCCAAGAGCAGAGCTGAAGGTTACAGGGGAGTAATCTCAGAGAAATAAAACATGAAAGAGAGATTTGAAGAAACAGCCTTTGTCCATTGCCAGAAGAAGAAAGGATGTGAAAAGTTTATTTTAAGAAAATAAGGAATTCTTACTATTCTATTAGATATACTGAACATGTTTCCTTCTCTAAACATTCCTAGAAATGTATGTTGTGGCCAGTAAGTTCTTTTTTTGTCCAATTCTGCTAGCATTTTGTTATATTTCCATACGTGTCCTTTATCAGTTTGTGTCCCTTAGCAGGGACGCGGTGGCTACCAGTCCAGGGAATATTTCTTTCGTGTTTGGTCAGTTCTGAATGAAGTGTGAACAGGCATCTAGTGTCTCCTGGCATTTTGAACATGTTGAAATGTTTTCTGCTGAGAAGTTTGAATTCTTGTAATGTTATTTCAGAAGGATTAACCTGTGTTTAATGACTGGTTTAGTGAGAAATGGAAGGGTTTGGAAGTGTAAATCCTCAGCATTCCACCCTGGAAGGGCTCTAAATATATAACTATGGTAATAAAAATCAGGGAATAGTCCCAGGAGCAGTTGAGCTTCTGTAGCTCTGTCAGAGGTGGGAGCTGCACAGCCCCACTGATGAGGAAACTGTCCCTTTTTCTTTTCTCCTGGGTTTGGTTCTGATAGTTTGGTGAACAGAATCAGCTCGGGAGTGACCAAGTGCACTTCCATGCACAAAATAAATGTTCTAGGGATGTGGCACAAGGGGCAAGACCTTGCTCTCTTGGGAACCGTGAGTTGCTTAACTGGCGCATCCTATCCTTTGGAGATGTATTTTAGTGAAAATCCCATCAGAAACTCTCTAAACTATTTTGTCCTAGAAGGGTAGAACTGAGAGTAAGACAAACTGTTAATCTTTGGACATTAAAATTCATAGCCTAAAAAGCTGTGGTGTCTCTTACATCTTAAGGCTGTGGGACTGGATTCTACTTTCATTGGTTAATGTCACTGCAAGTCAACATGGCATACAGAGGGGAAAAACAATCAGACTTTAATGAGGCACAGTTGAAGAAATCCAGTGAGACAAACTCAGTGGAATGAACATGTAGGAAACAACTACAGTTGAAGAGCTAATATGCTGTGTCTTGAGAAATATAAACAAGTAGGAGGGTAGTAATAAGTGCTTGTGCAGGGTAAGCCAATTGCCTAGAGCTGAGTGCCCCACAGTACTTAATTGGGGAGATGAAGCTATTGTCCCACTGCGTTTGGAAAAGAAACAAGAAAAACTGGTCTGGTGCTTTTGAAAGGCAAGGCAGCAGCTGAAGCAGTATCATGAATGACCTTGTTCAGAATTTCTCACTTTTCCTGAAACTGGGGAGGAAAAAAAAAGGCAAACAAAAACCAACAGCAAGCCCTGAGCAGTTACTGGTGCTCTTTTAGGAATATATTGTTTTTCTTTTATAATGGAAATGTTTGGATTGTTTGCACAATTATCTTACAAGCAAGTATTCTGGAAAATCTCCTGAAGTGATACATTGAAATTTATCTATTCTGTCTTCTGAAATACAAACTGAGGAAGTCATGTAAATGCATCCGTTCTATATTTTCAAGCGTTGTTTTATAATATATAGATTAGCATGTTAATAATAAGAGAACAGAGTTTGTATGTTCTCTCATAGCATGTTTAATTTACCATATTACCACTAGCTTCCCCAATAAGTTCCTCAGTGTTCTGAAACAATGTGAGCTTTGTATCTGACCAAGGCAGGTCCCTACATGCAATGCCTCTCTAGAGGTGCAGTCCAGGGTCGGGAGCTTTAGAAGCAGTTTCGCTTGTTCTTTCTCTCCATTGTAAAACACCCCCTTCAGGCTGGTTGCAGATGAGAAGTGGAGGGGCCTGGTCTCAAGGTGTTTGGTATCATTCTGCTGCTGTTCTGACTGCTGAGAGCGCAGTCATAGTTGTACTGCTTTAGAGCAGTGGAGGTGTGATGTGTGGAGCAGTGCTCTGCTGTTCCAGATAAAATAAGCTTTGTAAGCACTATTAGATTTTTTTTTGGAAGCTTGTAGTCCTATTAGCTTTTAATAAGAGCAACACCAGTTTGCATTTGCAACTGGTGGAGTCAGAGATGAGCAAAATGTCTGGTATGAGGAGAGTCTCTCACTTTTGGATTGAAGCTGAGCCTCAATGGTGCTGGCCTTTCCTCTTCCTTCTCCTGTCTCTTCTCAGAACAGCAGCACAGCTGAGGCTGGCAGACACCTTTGGAGGTCATCCTGTCCAGCTGCCCTGGACCTGCTGGAAGTCCTACTCCTGCTGCAGGCCAAGAGGCACGCAGCGATGGCTGTGTGTCAGCCTTGCAGCAAGAACACATAGCTGGTTTATGGTCTGCCTGTTGTCTGCCAGGTCCCTGCGCCTTGTGCCAGGCTGCTTTCTAGCTGGTTAATCCCCAGTGCCTGGAGCTATTCCTCCCCAGGTGCAGGGCTTTGCATATTGAACTTTGTGAGTGTCCTCTCTGATCATCCCTTTGGCCTGCTGAGATCTCTCAACGGTATCACAGCTATCTAATCTATCACCTACTCCTCTCATTTCTGTAATTTCCACAGACCAGCATGGGAGTGCACTCTGGAACTGCATTCATTAACGAAGATGTTGAACAGTATTGGCCTCTAGCTGGAAACTTGTTTTATCTCATTAGATTAAAATTCAGTTCTGTCAGTGGCTAATTTCCTAGTACCACTTGTGATTCCTCCACATCTTTCTAGTAGCTGTCATCTTAAAGAGATTTTGAAACTGGGCAAAGCCAAGCTCAGTGTAGGAAATGGCCAGAATACAAAGATGTCATCAGACCTTGTGTGGGGACTGCTGCTGAGTGCTGTGCAGCCTACTCCAAGGGTGCTTCATGAACAGTGGAAAGCAGGTATCAAACAACTCACTCCAGAGTAAGAGAGGTCTTCTACTAAGCTGGAGCCAAACTAGCTGCAGAGCTGCTTCTAATTATGTATCCCATGGTTACAACTAGTGGAGAAGCCTTCCTATTAAATTAGAGTGTTTGTGATTTTTTTTTTCCATTTGTTATTTACTTTTTAAACTATAGTATGCCCTCTTTCTTGAATCTCATAGAATGCTATAGTAGCATACAAAAGCATTATGCATTTCATCATCTGGAATAATTTTCTTAAAATTATCTGTGGGGCAGCAGCTGGAATGGCTGATTGCTATGAGTGGAATTCCCACTCACCTAAGTCAGGAGTAAGCTGATGCTAGTGCCTGCCCTCCCTCACGTGCTCACACCCTGAGTGGAGGCAGCAAAGAAAAAGTCACCTGTGCAAGTGGCCAGGTGGTAACTTCAGTTCCTCCAAACTGCTGCCCAGGTGGGTGCTTATACAAAGAGTAGCTAAATTTTCTCATCTTCCTGTTAATCCCTTTTATACAGGAGGTTAGCATGCACATTTCCCATCTCCTAGACTCCGAAAGCAAGCATCAGCTACAGACCCAGATGTTAAGAGATTTTGGAAGACCTCTTTTGTGCGAGTCAGGAGAACAGTGGTTAGGTAAATGCACATCTGTTGTAGTTGAATTTTTGATTTACCTCAAGTCTGACTTGGCATCCTTTCCCAACCCTGATTCTTGCACATTTAATAGCAGGAGGGTCCACAGAAAATCACTCTGTGCCTGGGGAAGTTTGTTGTCTTATGGATAATAATTTTCTTGCTCCTACACTTATGTTTATATTTCAGGTACTCTTCAAAGCATCTTGTACTCCTGAATCCGTCATTATTTTTAATCTGTCATCATTTATTGCCATTCATCTATCACCATCTGTCTCCATGATGCTTGTCATGGACACATGCTAAGAAGATTGAAAATAATTCTTGATTTATAGAAAGCTGGGATTTTGTTTCTAGTGTGATAAAAGTAACTTCTGACATACTATAGTTTATACTAACATTTCTTTATGTCTTAGTTATATATAGAAGGGGACTGCATGCTTTTCTGAGCTCCCTGTGATGACTGGGGAGGGGGAAATACATATCTGTTGTGGTAAGACAAAATCAGAAGGGATGTTCTGAACCTCAGATGCTCACAGCACATCCCTTTTGTATCAGGGCTTCAAGGATTTGTCCACTTTACTTTTCATTAAACTGCATATACAAGTCTGACTTGTAGGTGATAGAAAATTAAAGGCAAAATGAAATGACTGGAGTTTTTAGAATGTATTTTCTGCTGAATAATTTCCCAAACAAGTTATGCAGTTACTTCAAGTGAAAAATTAACAAGCTACTATGCTTTGCATTTTAATAATGCATAGAAAGGTAAGCTCACGTCTGTTTTTTTCTTTTTCTTTTTTTTTTTTTTTTCCATGTTTTTACTCTTAAAAATAAGGGAATAAATGGCATAAGATTTATTTAGGATGTATGTTGTTGTTGTTCAGCTTTTATTGCAGGGTGCCTAAATCTGAAACTGTCACTTTTATGTGCAAGTTTCAGATGCTTTATATATGGTGCATGTAGGATTTGTCCATGAATTTAGAAAGACCTGTACAGTAAATATGCCTTCATGTTAAGTCATTTGTGCAGCATCTTGACTCCTATCAGCAAAACATACTGGCTTGTATATGTACCAGTATGGTCGGTGGTGGGAGTAGGTTGTTTGTTTTTTGAAACATTACTGTACAGTAGAGAAGAGGTTGATTAGTGGTTTGTCAATACAAATCAGAGCAATCTAACTTCTCTTTTCGACTTACGGTTTTTCTTTATTTTTCCCATCCTTTTTTTGTCTGAAAAAACCACCAGCACCTTCATTTTGTTTAATTCAGTTCAGCTACTTCCATCGCCCTCCCAGTTATGTTTTTCTGATAAATGAAATGCTGTTCTGCAGGAATAATGTTAAATGGAATTGGGTGGAAAAAAATGAAGTTATTTCTGCTTGGACTAGTCCTTTTATGCACTTATTTAATTTTACCCATCTGTATTTCCCTATTTTCTTGTTACAATTCATGTAGTACCTTCAGCGATATGGGAGGTTGTCTGGAGGAACCGGCTGACACCAAATGATTGAACAATTGAAAGCATTATTCTAGATATACAGGAATTATTGCAAGAAAATTGGCCTGATCATTGTTTTAGGCATTGTGGAAAGAGCACGCAGATACGCAGAAATCCTGACTTAAAAGAAAGGATCTGAGTTATGTGCAGCAGTGCTGTTCAGTGAGTCAGGACTGGAAGCTGCTGGCAGTCAGAGAACATGTCACAGATGCCTTTCCACTGCGGAGGCAGGATGGGAGGGAAGGGGACATAGTTCATTGCCCTGGGGAATTGTGGCGGTACACGAAGTGGGAAGATACTTGGCTTCCTTTTAAAGACCTGGCCTTGAGCTGATACTGCTCAGCTTTGCTCTGCCTCTGCAGTCTCCCTGCTACATATAAAAGCAGCTGCCAGTGTGCGAGGGGCTGATGGCTAAATGTGTTTTCCCTTACAAAAGGTTCTGTTCCCATCCTGGCTGAGGAGGACAGCAGAAGGAGTTTTTCTTGGGTATTAAAAATAAAACAGTCCCTACGCCCCATTGTAACTGGAGATAGTTGCACTGGTGGTTTCCTGTGCACTTTGATCTGAATGCCTAGGATGTTCTTGCAAGTTACATTTAGTTAGGTACCACAACACCTCGAAAACAAACACAATCCTCTGTATCAGCTCTTACCTCTTTTGCCTGATGTGGTCTGGTTCTTTGGCAAAGTGCTCTGCATAACTGCAATTTGGGTGCTTTCATTAAAATCAAGCTCTGCAGCTCCCCATGTTCAAGGACCTATTTGAGCCCACTTTGGCTTGCCGATACATCAGTGAATAAAAGCAAACAAACTACATCACCATCAAATATAGGCCAACCCTGCGTCAGTTCATGCTCTTTTATACTGTATAGAAGCCCTGGGGTTGAGTCTTCTTCCCAGCTTGTTCTTTTGGGGCTCAGTTCCGCAAAGCGCTGAGCTGGCTTTGGTCTAGCATGGCATTTATAAACACGTTCCCCTCTGTGAGCAGGGAGGCTCCACGTCAGTTTGACCACGTGGTCTCTCATTTTTTGGCTTTCCAGGTTGAAGGGCTTTGAAACAGTTAGTGTTTCAATGTGTTACTTTTTGTGCCTTGAAAAACTGGGTCTGCAGGGGAACCCTGGAAGAAGGCCAACAGTAACATAATTCTAAGTATGAACCTCTTATAGTTTTTCTATTCTGCTTTGAGAAAGGGGAATCAAATTGGCATTAAAGTAAACAGGATGCATCACACTGGGTGAGACGAAGTCCCATATCAGAATAATGTATGAGATAATAACATAATATGCCACAGGATTCTTGAATATGCTAAAAATAAAAACACTGATGTAAGATATTCTATTTGTACAGTCAATGTTAACAAAGCACCCTTGAGATAATAACTGTAGCACTGGAAATTAGATGTGCTGCTGCTGCCTTTAATGCCAATTATGTCCTTGTCAGCTAGCCTACTTGCTGCTTGTTAACCTTAATGTGTGAAACTGCTGTAGAGCTGCCATTCAGTTCCTATACGTGCTGTAGTCCAACTTTTAAATTTAGCTGAGCCAGAGAAATACTCTGTTTTGACCTTTGTTCTTTTTCTTGGGATACTTTCTGAACTGTGTTGCCCTTAGCATATATACACACACCCAGGCATATATAACTGTAGGAGAGGAGTACTCAGTAATGCACTGCAGCCCTAGATTTGCCTTGCTGAGACAGAACAGGTTTGGTCATTCAGAAATTAAATTCGGGTACCCATATGAATTTTTATATGTTCTACTTAATTTACCCAGGGAAGTGCATGGTATTTGCAACCTGGATGCAAAAACCATTATGGGGGGGTCAAATTTTCTTGTGTACATGCAGTCACCAAAAAATAAGTTACCTATTTTGAGCCATCTATTATACAACAAAAGCATTTTGTTATAAGGTCTTCTTTTACAGACCTGAACCTGGTACTCTGGGGGTACTCTGTGTACTGGCTTACTTGTTGTATCTGATCACTGGGAAAGCCAAAAGGATATGTAGCCTATTGTGCAGTAGGCTTTATGTTTGGTTATAGAATTTCAGGATTTGTACCATGCAAAATTTTTGTAATTCATGTTGAACATAAACATGTGAAGTCAGCTCACAATTATATGTGGCCAGATTATCTGTACGTGGGGCTGTCCATGCTGTAGATCTAAAAATAGTTCAGGTACGTTAGAGCTGGCATGGTGTGGCTCAGCGCTCCAGAAAATCCGGCCTGAATGTTTCCAGCGTCAGTTTGTCCCTCGTAATGGTACAAGCAGTTCTGTGGGAAACAGAGCCAAAATTATTACAGGGTTCCTGGGTCTGTGCGGAGCCACTGTGGACACGTGTTCCTGGAAGAGGAAGCTCAGGGAGGCTCAGTACTGAGGCAGCTTTTCTGCTTGAAGTCAGCTCAGCTTCACCTGCGGTCGCTATTAGCCCTCGTTCTGCTGGCTCACAGCTGATCTTTGTGTAAAGCTACTCTATCACGCTTGCTGATGTTTTTCTGAGAAGACTTGTTAGAGCAGAATACAGCACTGTGGAAAAGCACGGACTTGTTTGGGAGCAGTACTACGTCTGATCTGTAAAATCCTTCTGTTGGAGTCAAGCGGGTTTTGTTGCTGTTACTTGAATGTTTTTTTTCTGGAGGAGACAATTTGGATCCAGTATTAGCGGTGCTGAGCCAAATCGAATAAAGTTAAGTCAGCATCCCTGTGGACTGCAGTTACTTTTTGGGTTTATCTACTCACTGTTGGCTTGAAAGTAAAAGATGTTTTTTATGATTAGATTTGGTTGTAGTTTATGTAGCAGGACTTTGTTGTCTAGTGCTTTCAGGTGTAAACTTGAAAGACTGAAGTTGCGGGAGAAAATTCAGCCTCAGTGGGATTTGAGGCTAGTGTTAGGATACCTGTGCTAGGTGCTGAGCGTTTCTTATCTTGCAGTGAAAGACTTAACCACAGCCCCTTTAGCTGGATGTCCAAGTTGCTTAGAAACATTCCTATGTTCCTACAGCAGATTCCAGCAGGAGAGTGGATCTTTATCAAGCAGAAGGAAACCGTATTTATTTTCATCTATCTGGCAAAAAAGGAAGTCTTAGAATTACTTTGGTGGGAGTATCTTTGACTGTTTTATCTCAGAAATGAGATTCAGCTGGTAAATGGAAGGAAAGATTGAGGCTATGCAGATGGAACACTTAGGGAGGATTTCTTTCATGTGACAGTGACTTCATTGTTAGACTTGATCAGAAACAAGAATTTGTCACAGTGCTTCACAGTATGGAATATATTCTGAGCCTCTGAAATACTTTGTAGGGAGAGGAAAGGAATCGGGATTTTATTAAGAGATGCCATAAGGCCACTTTCTAAAACTGCTTTCCAACTGTGTTGCTGCTTTCCATGCTTTCCTCCAATTCTCCTGCAGAGGTTCAAGTCAGTTCTTGAATAATTCTTATTTTAAATAACTTAAGAAAGCAGACCTGTTATTAAAGCAGGTGTCTTGCTGGAGAGCAGCATGGCCCAAACACTGCAATATTTTGAAAAGCTGGTCTCTCAACATCAAATTCTACCTGAGTGTCTGTTATGATAATCTATCATCTTGAAGTTGGCTATGATTATTGCTAGTACTATAAAAATGTCTTTAAGTAAGACTTACTCAGTGGCACTTCATGCAACTGAGTAATAATACAAGCATGAAGGTGGAGAAGGGTGTATGCCAGATTTATTTTCCGTAAGACAACAAGGAAAAAAATGGTAGAAGAAATGATTCAGAGCTTTCTTTTGCATTGAAATTCTGTAAGTAGAGCCTGTGAAGAATTAAAAAGATTAGGAGAAAATGAGCTGGTTAGAGCTGGGATGGATTAGGTTTGTGCCTGGATCTTTCTATGATGAGGCTTAGTTTTTTTTTTCTAGGTTATTTGGAGTTCAAAGAGAGAGATGAATACGTGATTTGTGCCCAACAAAAGAAAGGCTACAGCTGCCAAAGCTCAGGGTGAAATCCACCTGGTCACAAGAGCTGACCCGATCTGTCCCTCCTTTTTCCTGTCCTGTCACTGATTCTGCCCTTGCATGCGATGAGGGGAAATACCCGGAGTGCAGGAGATGCTGGGGTTTTCCAAACTGCTTTAGCTTGGGTTGAGGATAGCCACAAAGCACCCTCATCCCAGCCATCATCTGCCTCTTGGGAGTACCTGGCAGGCTGTCACCCGGAATACCGCACCTCTCTGCTGACTGCAGATGTGTTGACTATTGAAGAGCTACAGATTTCTGAGAGCGTGTTGTAGTTACTGCTGCTTCATATGCGCTATTTCATGTGCACTGGCTTTCATAATTCCACAGCACAGAACACTGTTTTAGGAATGGAAAATACACCTTAATTTAATGCAATGCTTAACCTGAAAATATAATGCAGAAAATAATTAATATTGCATTTTGTTATGGCCATTACGTCTGATCAGCATTATGTCCCATAAGTGGGACTGTGTTTTGCCCTGCTTTGCATGTGGGCGTGCTTCTTAAATAAAACATTTTGGGGCACGTTGTTCTGCTACAGGCTGCGGTCGTATTCTTTGCTTCTGTCTTCTGCACTCATGCTGTTGTTTTCATGGCCACAAATCTAGCTGTCTAGCGTTTAGTTTTTCTGCACCTACTCCCCTCCTAATGAATGTGATCATTTACACAGTGTCACTGTAGTATTGGCATGCTAAATAATTTAGTGAGCTGTGGCAGGTAGATAGCTCGATGTTGTCTATGTTACTATGGCAATACATTTGCTTAATGTAAATATTATTCATTCTGACCATATGAATCTCAGGGCCTCTGACATTATTAGCTGTATTTGGAAGGTGGGAATCTGTGTATCTGGAAGAAAAGTTGTTCTGAAAATACTAATAGTTTAAAGATGACTTTCTTTTTTCATAATTCCTTCTGCTCTTTGACTGAGCTACATAATCTATTGATTGTAAAGAACAGAGCAGAACACTTCTCCTGTTTCTTTATAATGAAGCTGTATTACAACCATGATAAAGAATTATATGACTGTATTCTGATCCTCTAAAAATTCAGCTAACTGAAATAAATAGAAATAGGATCCTGAGGTCCATTAACTTCACTCTTGGTCACAGAGTCTCGGCAATTCTAGAAGCACAAGAACTTAAAATCAGACCTGGAAGACAAATTTCCCTCAGGCATTGGATCTGGTTCTGTGGCTTGAAAGCACAGCTCAGCATGAAGGGCTCTTCTCTCACCTTTATGGGTACCAACAGAGAGCTACTCAAAATAAATTAAAAAATGCCTCTTTTGATAGAAAATTGATGTAAGCAATATGTTAATAAAGTTTATATCTCTTATGTGGTTGGTGGTTTTCTTGTCCATTTTGTGGACCATTTCCAGAGAGAAGCAACTACCTTTAACAAAGTGTTGTCCTGAAGGCCAGTTTGTTCCTGAGTGTATGAGTAATGAGCTGCCAGCACTTTTGAGGCAGCAAAAAGGAGTAAAAGAGTTGTATCACTCTATTAATGTATTTTTTTGGTTTATTTTTTCTACACGTGGTATGGCATCGTGATTCATCAGTTGACAGTCCACATAAAACTTCAGTCACTTCAAACCACAGGTGTTATCTAATATTGAATGTAAGCCTGTACTATTCATAGTATTTTATGTACTGTTTTTGCAGCTTTACTTGTTGAACTGCTGAATGTATGACCAGTGTTGGAAGGAGGAGTTGGCAGCAATGCACTCACCGCTTTGTTTAGAATTGTCCCCAACCTTCATGCCAAACATCGGTAAAGCAGGGGGGAAAAGGCACAGTAAACACTGAATCACACCTTTAATCATTTGTAGCTCTGCAAGAAAGGGTAGGTGATACCGGAGGGCTCTGTGTGCTGAAATCTGAAATCAGTGCTCAGCACCTGTGTTTGGCCCACTAATTGGAAGTAATAACAAAACAAACCTGCAGCAGTAGCTGAGCACAGACTTCTGAGTTCTTTTTATTTCACAGAGGAGTCTTTGCTGGACTTGCACAAGCATTCTTTATTTTTCCCCTCTCCAAGATGGTGAAACTTTTGCTGTCAGTGCTTGTACGTAAGGTAATTCTCCTAACTGGACAGGAATACAAACTAGAATGGGTAGTTGCCTTGCCATGGCATCGTTGCTCACAAATGCTAGTCTGGAATTCAAGTTAACCTAGGAAAATTAATTATTTACCACTTATATCTCTTCCTGACAAGGCTGCCTGTGGGAATACTCTGCTGCTGGCTGTCTCCCTTTTAAAAATACAATATGCTTTAGATACCTCTGTTGTTTACAGATGCAGGGAGATATTGAAGCATTTAGATTCAGAATGCCTACCAAGTATTAGCATAGCTGGAAGAGTAATTGGAGCAGCCTCTCTGATTATTATTTTAGTAAATAATCCATATGCGTAAACTAGCTTGGGAGAAGCTATGTCTTCTGTAATGTATTGAAGGAAAAAGACTACAGAGCCATTTTCTCCCCTATGAGAAAACAACTGTAGAGAGGGGAGCTCCTGTGGGATCAGGCGGGCAGGATTTTCCGTTAGAGAAAGAGGCTTGAAGGCTCTGCACTTCTGAAGCCACAGGTATTGTATTTTCAAGGCAGGTTGTCAGGAGGGATGCTCTGAGTGCCCAGCCTTTACCAACGCCTGGCTTCAGGACCTGGTCTGTGCAGTAAGAACCATGTCAGGGGCATGGGCTGCTCTGCTGACACAACTTGTGCTGCTGGTAGCTGGAAGAGAGGTGGAGCTCCTCTGGCCTGGCTGTTCTGCAGCACTAGAGCTGTTCATATCTGCTGGAAGGAAATGTTCCTGCAGGTGGGGAAAGGAGCCTAGTTCTGAAGTGCCCCCTTCTCATTTTTAGTGCCTGGCTGCAGCGAGGAGTTGGGTACGTGCTGGTGCCTACCTGGGGATGCCTGTAGGTGCAGAGGAATGCTTTACGTCAAGCCCTGTGCCTAACCTTGTGTTTCTGAGCTCTGATGCATTTCTTTGCATGTATTGCTGAAATATGGCATGCCTGTATTTTAAAACCAGGCTGGAGGAAGTGGAATGGATTGTATTACGAGCTGGATGTTTAAAGCAGGTGATAAATCGAAAGGAACAAAAGCGTGTTCCAAAAAGCAGTTGCGTTTAATGCTTCACACATGATTTGCTCAGCTAGTTTCTTTTATTGTCACACTCTTAAGTGCCTTTTCGCTTTTCTCCACAGAAGAAAACATTCTGATAGCTCTGCAGTGCCTTTCATGAGCATAACGAATATTTGCTTTTGAGTATTACCTTACAAATAAGAAGTGGAGTTGTTTCATCTGTAGTGTTCTTATTCTTTTGGCTGTCATTCCTTTTGTACATTTTGCTTTGAAAAGATAATGGTGGCTGCTGTGCCATCCCTTACCTTCCATGGCTCTCCTCGTGGTCCCGTTCTTGGGTTAGGATGGCGACTTCCCAGAGGAACTGTGTCTCTTAAACATCTCCTTTTGAACTGGCACAAGCGACTCCTGACACTGGTTACTGTTGATCCATAGATAGATGGCACCTAATTATCCCCTGTCTTGCCATCTTTCTGTTGCTGTCGCAGGGCAGATATGCTGTGGAGATTAAAATGGAAAGAATGCTATCACCCTCGTGCTCTTGTGTTGTGCTTAACTATGATGGTTGCTCATTTAAGTGCCCAAGTTAGATAGATGTGGTGTAAAAATATACAGGGTAGTGTAAGGCCTAAATTATACTTCCAGTATCCTTTTCAGTAAATGGTGGGTGTTTTACAGTACTGTGTGTACTTTTGACAGAATATGGTGAAAAAGGTGAGTAAAAGACAAATACAGTCTCCAAGCTTCTGTTGTTAATGTTGCCAGTACCTCAGCGCTTTGCTTTCAGTGTTAGGGATTAGAGAGTATAAACCAAGTGTAACATACTATATTGTAGATACAAAATACTTGTTATTTAATCCTTACTGTTACTGCAGTAAAACGGGCAGACACCATTGAAATCACAGAAACAAGCAGTGTTTGTCAGCCTGTTGAGTTCTTAGACTGTGGCTTTGGGCTTTTGGAAGGGTCAGGAGAAAGGCCCAGAAGGCTGGTGCTTTCTCACAGCATTAGCTCTACAGGTGTTCATTTCCAGATCCCAACACTTCCCTTCACAGCTCCAGTAATACTAAGGGCTGCGATTCTAATAGGCTGCTTGAGTGGTGTTAAACTGTAATAACCAGTGTTATAATAAGCTTTACTAGACGTTATTAAAGTGGGCTTAGTATTCAAACCATGGTGTTGGAGATAAGTGTGCCAATGAACCTTATCAGTGGAGCAAAATGCAAATTTTAACTTGTTTATCTCATTAGTCCTTAATAGTGCTTTGCAAATCATGGCTGCATCATCCGATGATTATATCCTCTGATCTGCTAAGCAAAATAGCACTCTAATAATAGCCAAACACTGTATGAAATCCTCCAATTGGCATCCTGAGACACTTAATGCATTTTTTTCGTCATTGAGAGGGGGCCTTGATTGTGACTTATCTTTTCTGTGCAATGCCGAAGTGAAGGTAACATGAGAATTCATGACTTGTAGACCCTGAGCTTAGAAACATTTCCCCAAGTAGGGGTTTCTGATGGGACCACAGGTATAAGCACGTTGTCTGTGTGTGGTGTGTAGGGACTTGCTTTCTGGCCGGCCAAAACAGCCAGGCTGTCAATTGAATGATGGTAACTTGCTGCATTAAAAATATTCAGAGTTCTCCACAAGTCTGTTGTTCCCATCTTATGGGAGAGTGAAGAGAATTGGAGGAGAACTTGAGTCCCCTGGCTTGAAGGCAGTTCCTTGTTGTGGCTTGTTTGGATGACTATGTCTCCAGTACACTATTCAGAGCAATTAAGCAGGAATTTAATAGGTTTGGGGGAATTCTACTTTTCCCCACCCAACTGCTCATACAAATCTTGTCCAAGTCCAAAGAAGTTTGTTCAGTCCATCTAGAAACTTTCAACTTTTGAAGATTTCTCAGTAAATGTAAAATCCTGGTAAGTGTGAGTGAACACTGTTAGTTCTGGTGTCTGACACAACCAAACTTGATCACTTCCACTTGTAAGTTGATTTGGTTCACATTTACTTCCACATAGTCTTTACTTTGAAAATGTTCTACTAATCTTCTCAGATTTCTTAAATGATTGCACATCTCTGTAATTGCAGAACAACACTAAAATAATACTTGAGATATTGCTGAAATGCTCTATCATGAGAGGATCCATTGTTTATATGGTTGCTGGAGGTGCAAGATTTATCTTTTTTCTTACCATCCTGTTGTGAAATTGGTACTTAAAACCCTTTGCAGTACTCTGAGGGATGTGAGATGGGACAACTGTTAAAATACAGCACTACACCAGCAGTAGCTACAGCCCTCATGGGTCCACAGAGTGAATTTACTGCTTCTGGTGGTGGGTTTATTGTGCTAGTAGTCATACATTGCAATGCTGTATTTTATTTTTAACATTAATCTTAGTGATGGTCGAGTTGGTAGATAGGTACACTGTCACAGGGAAAGCTCAATTTTTCCCGCTAGAGACAACTGTGGCTCTTGGCTCCCAGTTCTGCTGAGCTAGAGGATGTAGAAGTATTGGGGCAACCTCACCTGTACGTGTTGAGTCAAACTGTATTGAATTTTCAAGTGTTGGCAATTTTGGGGACTGGTTCTTTCCACTTAAATTTTTATTAGGGCAGGTAGATATGCTTTTGGTACCTGCACTTCTGAAGAGTTTTCTGCCATTCTTTGTTAATTTATCATTAGTCATATGTGTTTGGTTTAGTGTTGTCTTACTAATAACACCGTTTATTTTCTGTTATTTTTTCAGAGCAGACACTTGACTGTATGCAAATTTTCCCATAAAGTCAACGAAATGCCTCCTGAGACATCCAGTGACTGGAGGTTAATGTTGCTCAGAGGGCAAGAATGCTTGAGAGCAGCAGGGATAGCTGAATGCTGACTAGTGCAAAGACATATTCAGAAACAGTTTTGAAGTGTGTCATTACTGGAGTGCCCATGGCATGAATTATGGTTCAAGTAAAATGGGGTCTGTAGGGAGAGATGGGCTTGGAGATAAAACAGTAGAAGGTGGAAGAACATAAAAAGGAGTGCAGAGATGGCAATACGTGTTGAGACGGTAGAAATACTATAGGTTTGGTTTCAGCAGAGGGATAACTGGGAAATGTAATAGTTTTGCATATACTACAGTACTTTTCATAACTGATAAATCAATACATAAAATGGATTGACATATGCTATCTAGTTCTTATAACCTATTTCCTCTCTTAAATTAAAAAAGTGTCATTTAGTTTCAAGAAGCATGTGCTCAGGAATGAAATTGGAGTCCTACTTTCAAAGGTGCTGTGGTTACAGCTGACTGCTGTTGAAGACAAATGCGTGCAGACTGATGGTCACGTGCCTCTTCAGGCTGTTGCTGCCTTCAGCTTGCACTTCTCCTTTGGAGCTCTGTGAGGATCGGTATGCCATATGTAGCTTTGTCTCAGGCTCAGATTGCAATTTTGGGTAGCATACATAATGCCAATTTTCAAGAAAATTGTCAAGATGAAAATTTGGGGTGAGGAGGAATGGGATAGAAAAGACACTGGATTTCAGGCATGGCAGATAAGTACACCCCAGCTACTTAAAAATAAAACCCCAACAAGACAAAACAAACAGAAGTAGTAGTGTTGGCATATTGTATAACTTGTACAGTTCTACACGCTCAGGAGGAGGGATGGTAGCAGATGTGAGAATCAGCAAGGTTCTCAAAGATGCACGCAGACGCTCCCTGGCTTTGGAGGTGTGCAGGAAGGAATAGGAACAGCCTGTTGCTGGGTGGAACTTGGGCTTTCCCACGCCTGTAAATTTCTCCTTAGGTGCTACAAAAGTAAATGGGAGAGGTTGTGGTTTGACTTTCTGTTATCTGTACAGAGAAGTGTTCCTGCTAGAGCTGACATCCAGCTGTTGTCTTTACTAGGCTGTCAATTTTGAGCATTCCAAGTGTGAAAAAGTTTTAATAGTAAATAAATTCTACGTTAGTAGCTTCTGATGTTCACCCCACCTTTTGGTAGATACTGTTCTACTGTAAAATTTGTGAGGTTCTTTGTTTATCAGAGCACTCCCTTTTTAAGATGTGTAGTCCTCATTTGCAATTCAGAAAGGGCTTTCACTTACCTTCTCTTGCCTTCTAGGGTGTGGAAGCTACTAGTTTATCTTCATTCCTGACTGGACTAGAAAGACCCCTCTAATTCTGTTCACCTTTTGCCAAAGGCTCAAAGGCAAAACTGAAAAAAAATATACAGAATTGTCACAAAAGTGTTGGATTTCCTGCATCTTTTTAATTGTTTCTTGGTTATTTAGCTGTTGTTTTTTTCTTAAAGCTGACAACTTGTCTGAGGCAAGTGTCATATAGACTACAAATAGATAGTTCTTTGTCAGTGCATTCGTATGCCTTATTATCCAGACAGAGATGGTCACAAGAATGGAAGATGCTGTAATTGCATTTGGTTTCCAGTTGTGGAAGACAGGACAGTATAGGAGTATAACATACTCTCATAACAGAGTAAACTTGTGTTATGAGATCAGAGATAAATTAATTTGTACTCTGCATAATGGACAGCTTGATGCTGCTTATGTTGACACAAATCATTTTATTCCTGGGAAAGCTGGAGAAACCTAGAAGGAGAAACACCTACCAGATGTATAAAATACAGTGAAACTGATTGGAAATGGAAGTATAAATTCAATAACATGGTTATTTTTCTTTTGCTTTGGCTTTTTATGCACTGAAAATAATAAAAATGCCAACAATTCACTTTGGATTTTACTGTTCAGTAGCATGTATATTAAAAGCAATAAACTCAAAGTACATGTAGAAAGACATAACCTGTCAAAGTCCATCCAACTTGCAAATCTGTGCTAACATTTTTAAACATGGGCGTCACTGCAGGAGGAGAGGCAGGTTTTCCATGCAGCTGTACTCAGAGGTGGGTGAAATGTTACCTTATGGAGATTCCTAACTTTGCAGTAGGAATTAATATAAAATGAATCGTCAACTTCTGCTTGCGTGCTTTAAATTGGATTAAAAGGGGAGAGTTGAGAGCAGCGTTTCTGTGCATCTTCCTATGGGACCAAATAGCTGGAGGTTCGTGCATTGTGGGAATGGAGAGCTGAAGGATTGGGTTAGGATTTTGTAAGGAGTACTTATTTGCCTTTTTTTTTTTTACTTTTCTTCCTCATTCTCATCCCTATTCTTCAGTGAGCAGTGTGCTACAGTGATTTGTGGGCCTCATCTGAGGCAATAATGTTAATTCAATTGTTATCCCCAAATTTGGCAATTGATAGTCATAAAAAGGAAATGAAAAAGGATTTTGCAATTGCTTTTCTTTTCACCGAGTGTGGAACATAATTTAGGAGAAAGGCAGTTCACTATATTCTGGAGCTTTCTCTAAGCTGAATTGCAAATGCCTGATGCAAACAATGGTAGTTCACTCAATGTTCTGTTCTCTCTTTTTTTTATTATTATTATTATTTTTAAAAAAGAGGAAAAAAAACACAAAATGGATTTATATGCATAATCATCAGTCCACTAGATTTAACATTCTATTACAACCCTCTGCCTAATGTCAGGTGATGCATAGTACACAGTGTGAGATATGAAAATGACCTTTCAGGTTTTAGTAGCTCATTAAGCGTAGTAGGTTTGCTAAGTAATTTGTGACAGACTTCTGCCATCCTACAATGTAATGAAACAGTTGTCCTGAAGCTGCGTAACAACATGCCTTTGGTCATTGCCTTCATTCATTAATTCATCGCGCCACTAACAGGGTGTCACTTCAGAGAGGAGGAAGTAATCTTTACGTGGTGGATAAGTATCTTGGGGGGGTAATCCTCTCTAAAATGAGTAGTTTCAGCCACGTACAGAAAGATAAATGATGATTTTAAGTCATGCAGTCAACTATTATAGTTCATGCACTATAATGAACATATTGAGGAATGTGGGAGGTTTTTATTGTGTAATAGGTAGTAAGGAAAAAAACAACTTGGTATTGCAAATGAATTCCTGAGAAGAGAAATAAATATGTTTCTAGAATAAGGAGTATGTTAACAACCATGCAGTATTCATTGCATACCTAGCAGTTTTGATTTAATGGTATATTCTGTCCTATTCCTGGGCTTTTAATTTGAGAGAGGTGGGTAAAAGAGAAGTAACGTGCATGTGAATGAGAGAGAATTCCATTTGCAAAGTGGAAGTTCTTTTCTCAGTGAAAACTTGGCAACAAACCTCTGGGGAAGCCAGTTGGTTTACTGATCAAGTAATCGGGGTAATCTTTTAATGCTTTTATTTATTTATTTTTTCTTGAGCCTGAACTGTATTTAGAATCTGCGGAATCATCTGAGAGTTTGGAAAGAAGAAATGTTTATGGCTTCTTTATTATGAAATAGTGGAAAGTTTAGAATATGTGGATTTGCACTGTATTGTGGGTTAGTGCTGACAGCGTACATGTCATCTTTCCTGTCAGCTTGTGGAGTCAAGAACATTAGTCTTGGATGACTTACGAGTATTATAATGAATAGTTTGACATGTTATACAAAGCACTTGAAAAACTGTTTACATATTGCTCTTGTAGCCATAAAATATACAACTTAATCTTGTTTTCTGTAATCTGCATATGCTAATTATGTGTATATTGATAACTGTTTTCTAGAGCATTGTTCTCTCAGGAAGATTGTATTTCCTATTCTACGTGTGAGTGTTCTGAAAACTGTGTTAAATCTTCAGAGCATAGAGTCTTCCACTGATGAGCTAGCCTCATTTATCTTCCTGTTAGGAAGCTTTTCCAGATATGCAACTTCTTAATTATTTCCTATGAATTTATTTTGTACTTTCAGCTGTAGACACTTTCTTTTACCTTTCTTAAAAAAAAAAAAAAAAAAAAAAAAAAAAGAACAAAACCCAAAACTTTTAAAAAGGAAAAAAAGGTTCTGGGTTCTGTTCATTTCATCATCACAACTTCAAGAAGCTTGTGTTGTCCTGAATCCTGAGTGAGTTGGGGCCAAGTTTGTATGACTTAATTCTGACATCTGTGTGACATGTCATCTTGGAAAGCACAATTGCTGTTGCAGGTTGAGTTGGATCACTTTGATGTCTCTTCCACTAGCATAACCAGAACATAAAGTAGGTTTTGTTAAATGTCTGCTTTCTGATGTGCTGCTCCCTCCCACTCCTGGATGGTGATAAATCTTGATATAAACCCTTACAAATTCCCAGTAGAGGTGGGGAGTTTGGCAACAGCTGTTTTTCCCCAATAATTCACTTCAATTATGATATAAAAAAAGAAGTGTGGATGCAGCAGCTGATCCGTGCAGTTCTATCAATCAAGGAATGCAAAGTAGCTGTCTTTCAGTGACATGGTTTTTGCCCTTTGGGGTTGTTCTCTTTCCCTCTGAAATCTGGTAGGAAAGCATATTCATTGTACACAGTTGTAGACAGAGTTTTGTTTCGCTGCAATGCCTGTCTCGCACAGTACAACAGCAAACACTTCAGTCTGTGGCCATCAGGCATGTTAATGATTTGGTTCTCTCTGGAAACATCATTTTCTGGGATCAGCAATTTTGGTGGTGATTTGGGAATGAACCAGTGGAGTTAAAGCCTTTGGATCAATTTCAATGCCATCTACTTTATTCAGTATATAGGTAGAAACAAACTTTTCTGAGATGCTGTTTTTTCAGTTTTAAATTCCGTTTCTAATCCCCCATTTTTAGCTGTTGTCTGCAGGTAGCTGACAAGATAGCTCAGTCACGTGGTGACTGAGTGCTACTGTCAAAGGAAAGAATAGAGAGAGGTATTTTGAAGGTTAAGAACCCCAGCTACCATTTTATTCTGACATTTTTAGCCAACATAATCTGTGTTTTTAACCACTAATTATTACTGGATTGTTGCCTTTCTGTAGTAAGCCAAATGTGGGGGAGATCAAACATACCAGAGAAACAGATTTATGTTCCTTATCGCTCTTTAAAAGAAGCAAATCATACCACTAGATTTGCAACCTTATTTCCTCGCAACCCTAGTCCTTCTTTAGCTTCAGATTTATGACCTAGGGATATGAATGTATAGCTCGTTCCTCCCGGGTCTTTGCAAGAGTAGCTTCAGTCATGCTGTGCTCTTAAGTTCCAGGAAAATTGCCTGTGTACAAATGAATGTGGTGGCTGAATGTGCCCCGTGGTGTATCAGGTAAATAGAGCCCTCCTCAAGGAGGTCAAGGTTTCTGACAGGTATTCTGCTTTGTTTAATTACGGTTCCCTTAAGCAATTGCTGCCATTTCTCTGGCTTTGGTAATATGCCCTTTGACGAATTGTCTTTGCTGGTTACTTGTGCACCTTCCTAGACCTGCTGTATGTAATGTTAGCCTAAAGCATCTGCATTTTGGACCATACTCCCTAACTGGCCTCTCTGTTCTTTCATTTCAGCCAACCCCTGCAGCAGCATTTGCTATAGTCTCGGGATTTGGCAGAGCCCGTGCCCCAGTGCACAGGCTACCAGTGTGAGTCGATCCCGTTGCTTGCCCTTTACATGCACACTGTGCCACTGCAGCACGGCTGAGCTGGCGCCATCGCTGCTGCTGCTGTGCTTACTCTGGGGAAACTGTTCATTCGTGTGTCTGAAGAACCATGTATTTATTTAAGGCCATAAACTGGAGCCCCTAACAATTAACACACAGGACGCGAAGAGGTTAGTGGGAGCCCAGTTAGTTATCTGCACTGGTGTGAAACCCCAATAAACATGTGAGTTGTGAACATCGCCAGAGATTTCAGAAAAGATGAATTGCATTTTTAACTGCAACAGGCTGACCGTAAATGTGACAGTAAGGTTTTCATCTCCTTATAAAACATACTGAGTGTAGTTTCTGTCATGAGAGAGATCCTGTTATTGTGGTCTCGGTAGGCACAAGTCACAAGGCACACTTTCTTGTTAGCGGGTTGGATTAAATTGTGCTTGATGAGAACAGATTGATACTTTGATTAACTGCATTGCTTTACAGTTCATGGTGACTTCTCTGCTGAGCTTTGATAAAGCTATCTGCTTTAGTGTAAAACACATCTCCCACCCACACACGGAAGGCAGTGTCTTTGCAGATACTGGGTAACAAAGGCAGAAGAAAGCTGACTAAACATGAAATGTTTACTTGAGGTAGACAGAGGACGAGACAATTAGTGGGCTGCAGCATCAAAACATGGAAGAACAAATGAAGGAGGAAGCTAAGTGTTAATATAGTTCAATGCGTTAAAAAAGTGTAGCTTAAAGTGTTAAATTGTTAATGTTGTTTTCTTGCTAGTAGAATTTTTGTGAGTAGTCCTTAAGCAAGCCCAGGACTCTCTGATGCAGTGGCTTTTAACCACTATTTTCCCAATTACCCACCCTGGTTCCAGTTCTCCAGTGAGCAAGCTGTAATCTTTCTGCGTTCTAGGACCATGAAGGGTTAGGATGTGACTCCCCTTCATAAGCTTTTCTGTAGCTAAACTTAACCACAAGCAGGATGAATCCTATAATGCAGCGACTGTTTTCCTCTGAAATAATCTTGTTAATAAAATTTACACCCTCTCCTGGATCATAGTCCCTAAAGAAAAGCTGACAAATTTATGCAGAAAGCCTTCTTTTTGATCAAAAATAAACAAACCTTGAACAAGGTCTCTTTTAAGCTGGAACTAAGTTGAGGCTTGCTAAAATTTGCCACTCATTTTTCTCCTGCTCTCCCTCATCCACTTATCAGAGGCTGCGGAAAAGTGATTGTATAGCTATGCTTAAAACCATATAATTTCCCTCTGCTTCTTTGAAGTTATCTAATTTCAAGCCCCTTTATGCCACACTGATCCATGAAAATGTTGTATTTGCTGTTTCTTTCACTTCCATTAAGGCTTCTTATCCAGCTCTTTATTGTCTCTGGATTGACAGGGATGGGCAGCTTTGGCCAGCAGGACAAAAGCATGCAGAATCCACTAGCAGCAGTACAGTTGCACTCGAGAACCGTTGGAGAACACACCAACTTAGAGATTCAACAGAAAACAACGTTGATGATTAAACAGGGGTGCCTGTTTGAGTCTATGTTGCCTTGCTATATTAGGCTGTACATCTTTTGTCTGTATGGTGTGCATTGCCTGGTATGCCCCAATCCTGCAAACTTCTCTGCTACTTTTTTACATTCAAAAGTGAAACTTCTGAAGAGATGTTTCAGTGGGAGTGGGCTTGACAAGAGATGATTCTCAGCTGGGCTGTTCTTCCAGTGTACTTGGCAATAAAATAAGTACTTCTGTTGATTGGGGAGTTCAGCCCTATAATCAGCTGTGGAAAAAGGGTTGATGATTTACAGGCTTCTGAAGGAAAACTGAAAGCAAGTATCCTCTGCAAGTCCAACAGCTAGGTCTCAAGCTCATCGTTAATCTAAAGCTACTCGGTGTAGTTATGACTGCTGCTTTTTTATTTTTAATTTTATATTTTTTCAAAAGGCAAATCAGTTAGGTTGTGCAAAAGATTTCTGCTGTCTTCCTTCCATCCTCATTTACTTATCAGAGATTCCACAGAAGTGGTTACAGATCTAGGTTTGTGACTGTACAATTTCTCTGCTGCTGCTCAGGGAAAACATAGGTGCTTGTTAACATCCTGGTTGTATATGTAACAGTTAACTGTATTTGCAGAAAAAAAAGAAAACCCAACAAACTAAATAAATCCCCATTGAAAGTTGTTTAATAATATAAATCCAACAAAAGCTTTTGAAATGATGCAATTTTGTTAAATTACTCAAAAAATATAGGAAGATCTTAGGGGAATTTGACTTGTCTGTGTGAAACTCAGTTCCTCATGTATGTGTTGCACTTCCCATTCCACATTGGGATTGTTATGTACATAAAACTTTGGCTGTAGGTGTGGGAACCTTGTGTAGGAGAATAAAGATTAGAGACAAAAGTCTTGTCAGTTTAGGCAATTACAATAGCTCTAGAAGGCATACGTAAGTGGACTTCGCCTTTTAATAGTGATAAATGACTGTTTGGCAGGAAGTGCTTGAATTACGGAAAGATTTACCTGCTAAGAAGGTTTTGTTATTGTATAGCAGGCTGAAAATATTAAACTGAGCAATGGTTTTTGAAAGTTGAATTTTGGATGGACTGCAGGAGAGGTGTATTTCCATTTGTCAGGTCTGGTAATTGATGGAGTAATACCTTGAATAGGTTTTAGTGGATAGGAAAGGCTAAATTATTGTAGTATTTCAACCCTAAAGTGATTAAAATAGACCATTATTTTTGTCTGTAGGGGTGACTGAGTTCATTTCTACCGTTTTCTCCATTTTCCCAAATTTGCACTCAGTATAATCAGGTTATTTGTCATGTGGCCTTGCAAAATAGTCAAGAAAACTACCAATCCAGTGGAAAAACCTACTTGCCACAACTATGGTGAACATACTCTTTCTAGTGCCACTGTAACTAGAGCAAACTAACTTTAGGTAGATATGTATCTTAAAAGATAACATATCTTCCAATTTAATTATTTTCCTTTTTCAAATAGTACACTGTTTTTAGCATCTATTCTGTGACCACTTGTCAAAAGGCTGTATATGCTTTTTGAAACAGTATTACCAACTCTGAATTCTTTGAAACCTGTACCATCTATCAGTGTTTTGTCTTACTAAAGAAATCCTGATATCCCAAGGTACTTTCCAGACTGCAAATATTTGCTTCCTTAAGAGAATTGATTTGATTTTAGAAATGTTACTGCACATTGCAGTCTTGCTTGCTGCTGTCTAGTTACTTTTCAATTAGAGATAATTAAAAGGCCATAGTATTTGCTGCTGTGAGGGGAAGGTCTGTATTCTCTCACCGCTCTTAAATTTCCTGTTTCAATAGCTGAGCTGGATGCAAGCGAACTTAGCCATGGTCAACTTAACATTTGCTGCAGACAAGCTGATTTGTTTTCAGCTAGTAATTTAAATTTGGGAGTTTTGCTCTTTATTCCGTGCTTCACACGATCTGTTTATAATGACTTTGTGTGGTAGGAGTGAGCATTCCAAATAAACTGGTTCTGATTGAATTTTAATGTCTGAGAGGTTACTATTCATCACCAAGGGATGAATGATCTTTTTCACGATTCTTTGTTATTAAAGATGTAAATGGCTTCAATCTTGTGACATATGTATACGCAATCTACTGGTAAGTGCAGTTTTTTGTTAGAATGCGTAAATGCAGGAGGTGAATTTGCTGTTCTATGGTGTCTGTCACTTGCGTACTTCTAAAGATCTTCATCTAGCAATGGGGTAGCATTTGTGCAGGTAATAAAACACATCTCATAAATGGATTGGGCAAGCTGCGTGCAACAGCAATTCAAGGGAACCTTCTTAAATTTTCCCGTGGTTGGTAGTAAAGGCGTTTCTAAATGCCCATACAAGTGCAGACAGTACTGGGGATCTGCTTAGGCAGTAAGCTTTTAACAGAGGTGGGACTTCACTGTTCGGGAGCACAGAAGTGGTTATAAATTCTTACATAAATGTTAGTCATGAAGTAGGTCTTTTGTGGAAAGGGAATTTTCGATCTGCACACACAAATGTAACTGGTTCGGTTGCTGGAGCTCTTGGTATGTTGCTGTGTTTTGAATGTGTGGTGAGAGATGTACCATCAAAAAGCACCTCGCTGCTGGTGTGTGCTTGGATGTCCTTTCTTCTGTATGTCTGCTGAGCCGCTCCTGCGCTTTAGGCCTTACAGCTGCAGAGAAGTAGAGCAACATTGCAGGAGTCTGTAATGATCAAAGTACGAGTACGGCACCTCTACCCTCCAAACCCATGTTTTGATAGCTACAAGATAGAAGTAGTAAAAGTATCTTTCCCTCTTTTTTATAGGAGGGTCTGATGAGGAGGGAATGCATGCTGCTGGGAACTGGCGGAGTGGAGGGTGAGGCTGGTTAGGCATGATGCATGAGAAAGAAAAGCTGTGAAGGTTAGGGAGGACAGAGAATTAGAACAGGTTGGACGAGAAGAGAAGGTAAAAGGTTTTAGATTGCTTGTGTATGTTACATCCTAGAGCACTGCATGTATTTCAAGTGTCTTACGTCACCAGCCTTTGATTTTTATTGGCAGGCTTGAAGAAAGCCATGATCTCCCTTATAGCTGTTTGCTAGATTAAATAGTGGAGGCTGACCTGAGGTTTCTGATTCTACTCTCGGAATCGTAACGATGGTAATCTGTCATGTGATAGAGAGATGTGTAATAGCAGTTTCTTCTGTTTAAATTCTTCAACAAGTGCAAACTCTACAGAAACAACCTCCAAGCTGTAAAGTCAAACAACTCAAAACTAGTAAATTCCAGAAATGAACTTGCTTCTGCTTTGTTAATTAAGTTCTCTTGCTGCACCTTATGATACCATCTTTAATTACACAATCACATTAAGTTTTCCAAAGCTGCTTGCTTCGTTTCATGGACAGGACAGATTTGCTTGAAGGGTGAATTGGGGTTGTGCAGTGAAGAGCAATTCTGAGTCTTCTCAGCTGCTACAGAAATGGGAAGGTTTGTGTTTGGAGGAGACGGCTGGCGAAAGGGGAACTGTCATGAAGTGAACAGGTGGTCCAAAGAAGGTCACATAAATATTCCTTTGGATTGTTGGGTATGATGTTAGGAAAGCTACTTGCAGCAGGCTTTTTGTAATTGGTTTCTCAGCATGTTTTTGTTTTGTTCTGTAGATATGTTGAGCTGCAAGTAAAGGTCACCATGTTTGTGTGCAAGGAACATAGAGTGGGTAATGGGGTGCCAGCATTGCTTAGGAAGCAGTGTTATCCAAATGGATAAACTGTCCCGGGTTCATGCTGGCCTTTCCATGCATGGCATGTTTTATCTGCAAAAGAGATAAATTAGCTCGTGTTAATTGTGTTGTTCAACAGTGTTTAGGAAATGCATAATGTGTATTTAAAGTGGTATAAGCTAGGGTTGGGGGTGGAAAGGAAGACCCTTAAATGCAATTGAATCTTATTGAATCTCAAACATAGAGAATATACATACATACATGGGAGCAACGGGGTATTAAGACTGCATAATCAACTTCTGTTTGGTTTTTTGTTTGTCTCAAAAATCTTAGTGGTGTAGCCTGGACTTCTTTTAGACATTCTGAATGCAGCAAAAATTTGCTGTTGCTTTTTGACTGTCAGTATGTTTTTTTCTGCTAACAATTTCAAGAATATAAGCAGTGCATACCTGCAGGGAGCAGAGATGTCCACTGTAGAGAAATATTTTTATCTTTTAAGATACATGCAGAGAAATATCTACTGCACTAGCAACGAATTGCTTTATAGGCTGTGGCAGAAAAATCTCCTAATATGTTTGACTAAGCCAAAGAATATCCAGGACTCTTGGGATCCTAATGAAGACTGGAGAAAGAGAACATTTCAAAATGCATAAAAGTCTTCTGTGTTGTACACGAGCTGTAGGAACCTGTAGTGCATTTGTTGTCTTCCTTAACTGTGTTGGTTTTTTGTTTGTTTGTTTTTGCTGTGGCTCAAAATTAATAGCAGAGTGTGCTTGCAAAAGAAGAATAAAAATTAAAGTTGATGGAGGGACAAAAATAAAAGGGGGGGAACTGTGTAACTTAGATATTGGTGCTTGAGGGAATAATATGTTCTCTTAAGCCTCCCAAATATCTGTAAGATATCTGTCTGTTTTAGCTTTTCCCTGCAGGTGTGCAACTATTTTGATACTCGGATATCTAGGATATTTAATAATGGATGAAAAGAAAGTGTCAATGTTTGGTCTTATAGTCCTTTAATATGACATCTCAATTTATTTGACTTTGAATACATGAGAGTGGTTTGTTTTTATATTTTTTATGTCCTTTGGTTTTGGTTATTGTCCTTCGGTGTTGATACAAGTGCATCTTTCTACCTGCATATGGTATACTACAGACACTTCCAGATATTTCCGACAGAAAAAATCGAAGTATTCACAATTGTATCTATTCATGGGAATATTATTTTTAAAAATATAGAAAGAACCTGTACTTTTTTACTTGTACAGTCTATGCAACAGTTAGTAAGCTACTCTGAACAGAGACACGATCAGAAGGCAAAAACATAACGAAAAAATAAAAATGTAATAAAAAATGCTTACAATGTTTACTGCATGAGCTTGTTGTATTTGAGTAGCACCTTAATTCAATCACTGATTTCAAAAAACCTGTTTGAGGCTTAAAAACTCTTATCATGAGAAGTTTAAGATGGTCATTACATAGAACATGTTTTAAAAAAAAATCCATCCTCCAACTGAATCAAAATAAAATAAATGCTTTAGTGATATCTTTAAGTATGTTCTCTGTGTGTGTATATATATAAATTGGTGTACAGATGTTTTTTGTGTTGTTTTTCCTTAAACAGAGTTCTGTGGATACTGAAGCTCAAAACGATATTGATCTCTTTGCGATGCTTGGACATCTTTTACTAAGTACAGGATTTTCAAAGGAAATCCAGCATGGCCTAGATGGTTGACCTTTGGAAAACTTATAATGTCCTCTGGAACCGGTATCAGAAAAAAACGGCAGGGTCTGAGCCTGCAAGGTGTTGACCCAGAAACATGCATGATAGTGTTTAGAACACACTGGGCGCAGGTAATGCTATTTGTATTTGAGTTGTATTGATTTGAAGTTGATTGCATTAATGTGAATTTGCTTCAGTCTTGCTTTTGGGGGTAATCCTGAACTGCTGGGGAACAACTTGATCTGCTACATTTGAACATTTTAAAACACAAAGGTAATTGATGTTTTAAGGTATGGCTGGGCTTTACTAATCACACTTTGAATCCCAGACTTACATCTGAAAGTGAAGTAGTATGACATGGTAATATCTTATGGAAGGTCTAGATCTTCCATCTGGCTTTCCTAGCGATTCACTGGGACTTGTACCCTGTTACAAACTTCTGTGTTTCCTTTCCTTGTCCTAGGTAACATTTGCCTATCTTCTGTAAAGCATTAGATGTATGGGAGCCAAGCTGTATGCAGGGTTGTTTATTATGGACAGATAAAGCTTATACACTTCTTCTAACAATTGTTTGCTTGTTATCAGGATTTTTACTGTTTGTAGGCAAAGATGTTTTGCTCTGAACAACATAGTAGAAGATCTTATTTGCTACAGTAATATAAATAACAGTTTATGTAAAATTGATTTATGTGCTTCTGCTTTTGCTGCTTCTGCTATCTTTAGAAGCAAGCCAGGAAATGGCAGTGGTGTTTCTGAGATACTTCCAGTGATGGAAGAGCCGTTTCTCAAGAGCCACCTTCTGTTGTTGAACTGCGATGATGCTGTTGTGTTAGGGAGGACCAGCTGTATTTTTGGTTTTGCAACAGTTATCTTCCACAAAAGGAACAAATATGTGGTTGTTTCACAGACAACGATCTTCACTGACTGCATGCAGAATAGAATTTAATCCATGGGGCTTAAGTGCTGGGATGGCAACTATTACTCGATCCTAAATCTACAAAGTACATGGGCATTAGTGGCCATTTGCATTTTATATGATGTGGCATGGAGAGATCAACTGTGTGGCCTTCTGCCTCTTACAACTGCAAGTCACCTCATGATATTGATGCTCCTGAGCACAGTTTCCCTGTGTGAAGAGCCAGCCCTTTGATTTCAGTCCTTTGTGACTCAGAAGCTAACTGCAAACATCACTGAAACTTAGTTTCCGAAAGCTGAAGGAACCTAGTTTAGCCATAGAGAGAACCTAAGTTTTCTGCAGTAAGACAGGTGGTAAATTTAGGTGCTTATAAAGGTGAACAAAAGAATTAACTTTTAGCCTCGTGCATGCCAAATGTGAGACTTTTGCACGTAGAGGATTCTTGACAGACAAATCTTAAAAGCATAAAAAGAGCTTGGGCTTCTTGTGTTATAAATTTTGATGTGTTTTTTGTTTTTTTTTTTTTTGGTTTGGTTTGTTTTCCTTATAGCTAAGTGCATATTTTTAAACATACACTGAAATGATTTACCTGTCATTGTTTCTTTTAGGTTCTAAAAATCTTAGAGAAGCATGATCCCTTGAAGAATACTCAGGCAAAGTATGGGGCAATTTCACCTGATGAAGCCAGCACTGTTCAGAATTATGTGGAACACATGCTTTTCTTACTAATTGAGGAGCAAGCAAAGGATGCCTCAATGGGGCCCATTCTAGAGTTTGTGGTCTCAGAAAACATAATGGAGAAGCTTTTTCTTTGGAGCCTACGGCGAGAGTTCACTGATGAGACAAAAATTGAACAACTCAAAATGTATGAAATGCTAGTAACCCAGTCTCATCAGCCTTTGCTACATCACAAGCCCATCTTGAAGCCTTTGATGATGTTGCTGAGCTCCTGCTCAGGAACAGCCACTCCAACAGTGGAAACAGAATTGGTTGTCCTGCTGAACCAGCTCTGCTCTATAATAGCCAAAGATCCCTCCATTCTAGAACTCTTTTTCCACACCAGTGAGGACCAAGGAGCTGCCAATTTCCTCATATTTTCCCTTCTGATTCCCTTCATCCATCGAGAAGGAACGGTAGGCCAACAGGCTCGTGATGCACTGCTCTTCATAATGTCCCTGTCTGCAGAAAACAATGTTGTTGCAAACCACATAGCAGAGAACACCTATTTTTGCCCAGTAAGTTGTTCCTCTTTTGTGTGGTCTTCAATGTTAAGCTAGGCATCTCCCTTGTATTCTGCTCATCTTGTTCTGTCCTTTTTGGTAAAGATGTGTTTTAACATACTTTTTTATTTCTGCCAACAGCTGTTTTACATATTGTAACGCTGTTCAAGCTGGCCCTACTCCCAAATGCAGTCTTGCTGCTTGTTTCTCTACTAGTGCCCTTCCCCTCCTTTGGACCAGCAAAAGTATAGTTTTTTTTTTTTTTTTTTTTCTTGTTCTCTGTCAGAGATATGCACATCTCGGTGGCCATCTCAACACAACGGCGTTATGGTTATGTTGCAATCTGTTACAGAACTTGGTAGTAATGTTGCATTGTTAGATCTGACAAATAGCTGTATTACATGAATGGAAAATCTTTGCTATTAAACAAGTAAATAAGCTAATTTAACAAACAGAATTGCACTATTGCACTTGCTTTTCATGCCTTATCACAAAAATTGATTTGAGATCTGCAACAGATTTAAAACCAAATATCACTGTGGAGAGAAGATGCTCTTCTGTGCCAGTTTTTGGCCCAAATCTTTTATCTTCTGTGTGGCTTGCATTTTTAGTTTAATAAATGCCATAAAAAAATGAAATGGATGGGAACCTTACATAGCTACTAAAGCAGAGTGCTTTTCAGTACTTTTACATTAACATACCTTCAACCTAAACATTTGCACATGACAGCTATTCCAGCCATAGGTGTCTGTTTCCCCTCAGACTGCTGTATCCTTTGACAGGTATAGCAGAGCCAGGTTTGTAGTCTGGAGAAAGCCTACAAGTTCCAAAGCAGAACTTGTAAATGGTATCCTTTGTCAGTTGCAAATGTTGCATCAAATGTCTTGTGCAGAGAGACTCCAGTTGACCTTATTTAATAGATGCTGCTAAAAAATATGAACTTGGTTCTTAAATTGTCCCTGAGACAGATGCCATTATTGGATCTATGCTATAACTTCCATAATTACATCTTCCAATTAATTAAAAAAAAAATCCTTTTTACACTGAAGATAAAAGCCAGCTATATTAACCTTTGAACAGCAGGGAGCCGTGATTGACAATCATTCTAATTAGGATGGCCTCTTGTCAAATGTGCTAAAATCAGGCTTTTCTGAACAGTAATGAGACTGGCCTAAGTTTATAATAAAATTTTAATGCAGTGCCATAGAATTAGCTCACTAGTACAAAGTCTTTTTTGAATTTGAGTGTGATGAGCTCAAGGACCAGGTTTTGTTCTGGTGAAAGAAGATGCTCTGTAGGCATCAGTGGCATTGCTGTATATCACTAAAATCAGGGTCGCTGAGGCTACATCTGCACTGCAAAACAAGTGGCACAGTCCTTTGCTGATAGGAGTTGTGTTTGAGTGGCACTGTGATGCTGCTGCCTCTGGTTACTTGGCTGAATTCGTTGATAGCACATAGGATTTTCTGTACCATGCCTCACTGTGTAGTGTAGATGTGCCCTGGGATGCGGGCTGACCATAAATCTCTTCTGCTTCATATGTCCAGATCTGTGCCAAAGTGTACCTGAAGGCTTTCTCCATATTATTTTTTGAGCTCGCTTTGTTTAGCAGCTTTTTAAAACTAAGCTGTCCATAGTACTCAAAGCTGTGGGTGAGTAACCTATAAAGAAGGAAGGGGACAGGCTGCAGTGAGAACACCTCACTAACAAACATTTTTGACACAGAATGTGCAGACAAGCTATTTAGGCAAAGCTTTCTGATTTTTACAGAGGTTTTCCTGTATCTTTGGTCAAGTAATTTTTACGATGTTTTAACCTGCAGCTTCTGTAACTTTGTGATTTAAAGTATTGTCTGTTCACTACATAACAGGAAAACAACATTTCTATGGAATTTTGAGCAGGATAACATCTCAAAACTTCTTCATGAAACATTGTATTTGTAAATACCCCACAACTCAGGCAAGTAGCTATAGAAGCAGAAGGTATTATGATTTCAATGCCCTTGAAAAGTTGACACTGCACAAGGATAGGACTGTGGATGTGGGAAGAAAGAGAATTATTAAAGGGAAGTAACCTAAATGGGAAAATAAGATGGCCAGATTATATATTGACAACATACCATTTAACCAAATAATGTGTCCAGGATTACAAATTGCATAGTCAGTCATTGCTTTCTCTGAGTCAAGACAAAGCATATCAGTCGAGGACATTGGTTTGCAGAGAGCCTTGTGACTCAGTGGTGAAAAATAAAATATTGGAGATGTAAGGGTAGATGAGCATGTAGGGCTGCCAAAACAATTGTTAGGAGAAAGCTAAAAGGACACTGTTTAAGGTAGAACAATAAAAATGAAACCAATCTTTCTCTCCCAGGATGTGAACTCATTTCCTTCCTTCTGGGATATTTTTTTTTTCATTGATGACTGTCATCTTGCTGATTAAAACTCCATAATGTAGACCATACGTGTGCATTATTTAATACGCTTGCTTATAGCATGCGAAGAGTTCTGTTAGTAATTTCAAATAGTAGTCCTATTTTTACCACATGCTTCTATGAAAAAAGTAAATATTTTTTAATTTAAAACAGTAAATTTGCTTCTAATGGTTAATCTGTTTCTCAGTGCTTTAGAAACATGATTTTACATAGAGCTATTTGTGTTGTACTTCATCGAAAAATGTGAAATGTTTAGAAAGCTCTTATTTTTAACAGCTACATCTGTCACTTGTTACTCCAGTAAGTTGGACAAGCTAAAGAATTCCCAATTTTACGACACTGAATGACTGGGAGTTCTGTGCTCCTTGTAGTGGTGAATAGTGTGTTTTGCTCAAGGTCGTTTTCATGCGCTTCAGAACTAAACTTCTGTATCAAGGAGAAATGTGGATAGTGCTCCATTCTGAAAATCAAATTACGTTGCTTACCGAGAAGATGTGTGCTTGTAAATAGCAATTAAATTTTAAGCAGACAATGGATAATCAAGCATGCATTAATTAGGAGATTGCCACACAAAAGAAACTTAAATTCTCTCTTCAGATTTTTTTTCATTTCTACAATTGTCTGAAGCCTGGGTTTGTGAGTATAAGTGTGGAGAAGATTACTGTAAATATTTTTAATAGGTCTAGTGAAATCTTCCTAACTTCTTGCTTTGAGCTCTTCTACCAAGAGAAAGGAAAAAAGCTCCTTGTTTAAAAGAATATGATTGTTATAAATAAACATATGCTCAATGGTTTAGCTTCTTGGATTTGTAATATTTCCTGCAGCTTTTTATTGTTGGATTTATGTATGTATGTTTGTGTGTCTGTATATATGTATATTTATGTGTGAAAAAGTAGCTTAGCATGGCAAAGCAGAGTTTCCCACAGTGTTATCTTTTTCATGATATTTCGCTTAGTTGTATATGCCAGAATAAGCCCATCTTCAAAGTTCTGTGATTTTTAGAAATGGAAAGCATTCAGAAAGAGCCTTTGCCCAGCTGGATAGGTTAACAATTGTAATTGATTACACTTGCATGTCATCAACACCTCAGTCCCCTTCCATGAACCTCGCTGACCTGCACATTGTGAAGTGTTTGTTTTCTAATGGATAAAACAGTTGTGTTTCACCTGGGCTTTGACTGTCTAGCCCTGTAGATGCCAAGTATCCATTTCTGGACAGACGAATCCCTATAAGTGTTCACCGAAGGAAAACTAAAAAGGTTTCCATCAGGCTGAGTCTTAATGATCCCATTAAAATGAACATCATCTTAAAAAGTGCCCTGAAGTTGTAGAAAATCATGTCAGAAGGATGAGAATTGTAAAATAAAAAATTTCCAGCTTCAGATAATGTTAATAATTAAAAGTTTGGTCCTGAACTCCCAATGCTATTGATATATTCGGTAACACTGAAAAAGGTTTTTTTTATTTTTATTTTTTTGGGGAAATATGCTTTTAAAATTGTAACTAAAACTACATTTTTGCTCTTCTGTGATATTTTGCATGTATCACCTGTAAACCTTATTAGCACTGGAAACAACATCTATACAGTAAGTTATTTCCTTTGCCTTCCCTTCCCTTTTCCAAGTAAATAAGAAGGAACAAAGATAAATTACTAACAGTTAAAAGTTTCTTTTTGTTGACTTGGATTCAATTGAATACCAATATCTATGAAAAGAAGTCAACATGTATCTGTGGCCAGAGTGAGACTGAGCTTCATTTTTGCTGATGGGGACACTTCCCCCTCCATTTCTATTTTTTTCTATTTCCTGGTGAAATAATTTTATATAGGCATATGTAAATAGTAACATTCAAACCATCTGCATCTGACAGGCTATGGAGATATGACAATGATGGCTTCTTCTGGAGGATAAATGAAGGAAAGTGTAAAATAATTTTACAAGCATTTTAAAAATATAAATTCTGATAAAGAATACCAGACAATCTGCTTTTTCACATCATTTTCTCAGAAGTACCAGTTCTTGGAAGAAGGATAATATGTAGAAGGCTCTTGAAAATACTCATGTTTTTCTGCCACAGAACTCTTTCAAAGGAAACTGAATTAATCATAACAGTCTCTTGAGTTACTAAAACTAGCAAGAGAAATGATGTGTTGTGCGGCAATGCCATTCAAGCAGATGAACATTTAGAAACTTATTTCTCTTCTGTCTTTGAAATACAGGTGCTGGCAACAGGACTAAGTGGCCTCTATTCGTCTTTGCCTACGAAGTTAGAAGAAAAAGGGGAAGAGTGGCACTGTCTACTGAAAGATGACTGGCTGTTGTCACCAGCCCTCGTGCAATTCATGAATTCTCTTGAATTTTGCAATGCTGTGATACAGGTAATGGAGCAGAGTTGTCCTCTTCTTGTGAAGCAGTGGTTTTATATACTCACCAAAAATTTTTGAGTGATGGAGTTTAGCTTCCCATATTGATGGCATGGACTTGTACGTTACACTAAGTAAGTTGCTTATAAAGTGAAGGCTTTGTGCTGATTGTTCCAGTTGTAAGGATGAATTAATGTGGTTTTGTTTTTCAGATGACAAATGTTTCTAATATATTCAGTGTAATTGTGCTGTTTCTTGATATTTCATTACAAAATTGGGAGTATTTTCTTTATGTTTTTTTAAAAAGTTTATTGCATTTTAATGCTACTGTTGATATTAAAAGTAAATTGAATGGCTTTACATGGGGGGAGAGTACTACTTATGTGTTTGTGTTAAAAAGCATTCTGTCTTTGTCTAAGCATTTATAACAGTGTACATAAGAAAATGGTCTGTTTAGTCTGTTTTGCCTTTCAGTGACCATTGCATTTAAATTATTAATTTTAGATTGGCCTCTTTAGAGTACATACACTGTTCCTAATAATTGTTTCTTGATTTTTTTTTCTGGCTTTGATCCAGAAAAATCTATTTGTATTGTTTTTAAGGACAGAGGACCCTATAGAGTGCTTGCCCAATATTTTATTAACACAGGATATAAATTCTACACGGGCTGTAGGTATGTGTTACTTCAAGAAATGCACCGAATAGGATTGAAAATAACATTTACTGTTATATAAAAAATAAGTTGTAGTGAGATGCATGCAAAATACAGTAAAGCAACTGATTGACTATTAAGGCATTGAACAGGTGAGAATAATAGTAGCTGTCATTCTTTAAATGCAGTATAAAAGATTTTTTAACATGTGTCCAAGTGGTGTTTTTAAGCAGGAGATCTACATTTGTAGGAGGTAATATTTAATACCTTTTTTAGAGTCCATGCAAAAGTTACCGCAGACGAATTAAAGAAGAATATATAATTCTAAAACGGCTTTTCAAATAAACTGAAAATGATTAAAGATCTTGACATGCACAAAAGAGCAGTCTCTGAGTGCTGCCTGATTGTGTCTTTATCTTCAGCAATGTGCAGGAGAAAAGTCAGGTACTGCAGGAATTTTTGCTTAATGCATGGAATGTTTTTTGTGCTGTGGCTTGTTCTGTGCTGACTGAAAGACTTTGGCCAGAGATTAATAAGGGACAACGTAGCCAAGACCTCTTGCCATTTACTACTTTTTCCCTGGATCACAGCATAAAGAAGGGTAACCATTTTTCTTCCCCTTTTCAAAGTGAGGGTTATAAATTATAGGAATTCTGGGAAGAATTGCAAGTAGGAAAATGTATTTGTGGCTGCATGTAGGCTGTGACATTCAAGTTTAAATGCAAACTTCAAAACAGAATATATTAACCTGGAGTGCTTCTGAAGGGCTATTTTTTTGCTCTTAGTAAATTTCTTTTAAATGCATTAATTGATAATATGCTTTATTTTGTGGAAAACAGTGAATGCATCATTATAAAAGTAGATTTTTGGCTTCCAATAGCAGTTCATTTTTTTTAAAGCTAATAACCTATTGAATAAATAATGTATGTTGCTTTCTTTTCTTTTTTTCTGTTTTTTTTTTTTTTTTTTCTTCCCCAGTGTCTGGGAGAAGAGCATGTGAACTGAGTGTTCTTACGCCATAGCCTAGAGAACACTTTGGTTTACCTACTCTTAGAACACAGGAAAACGGTTCTGCTTTTTCCTGTTGTAAGAGGACAATTTAATGATGGCAAGACCACCTTCAAGTGACCCTGAGAAGGTTGCAGGAGCTAAATTTAGAATCTCAAGTCTTCCTTGATGCATGGGCATGCACGCTTTGCTGTCCATCCATTCATCTTTGTCAACACACGGGGAGATTGAAAAGCCCTGTTCTCCCACTGTTGGCAGGCTTACTGTAATTAAACACAGTTTGTGTTTGAGGAACACACAATCTTTAACAATCTATATCGTAGAAAATGCTAGTGAGAAGGACAAATTAACATGGCTTTTTAAATGTGAAACTGTTTTGGTAGTGTGCAGTACTAGTATCTTCCTTGTCTTGTTTGAAATCTCACTGGAACTGTTCTGTCTTTACTCTCCTACCTTCCCCTTAGGTCGCACATCCTTTGATACGTAACCAGCTTGTGAATTACATTTACAATGGATTTTTGGTGCCAGTAATGGCTCCTGCGCTCCATAAGGTCAGTGGTGAATGCAAGCTTGGCTTGAATGAGGCAAAGACATTGTGGATGATCTCTGTGTGAAGATACTGTTGAACATAATTAACAGTAGTGAGTTCTAGGCTGACTTCCCACTTTTCCTTCCATAATTCCTATTTACTCTATGCAGATTGTTAAATAAGATGGGGATATTTATGAATTTATCTTTGAAGTTTTGAAGTGAAATGGAGAGCCAAAAAATTTTTGTTGCATTAGGCTGACATACCATCAAAACGCAGTGACCATTTAGACAGCATTTCATCATGACAGACGTTTCCATGAGGATTTTTTTTTCCAAATGAATATTTTTCCAAAAGGAAAATGTCCAAATTCCAAATGTCAAAAAGGAAAATGTTCTGTCAATAAATGTTCCCCCAACTTTAGCTAAGTTGGTAGTGTTTCCTTATCACAGTTGGTAGAATTATTTTCATAAAGTGGAGAAGAAATGGAATTTTGTCAGTTTTCTAATGTGCTGGGGTGCAATTTATGTTACTTCAAAGAAAAAAAAATCTTTGAGTTTTAGTGATTATCCTTGGCAAAATATTTCACTGATGTTGGTGTATTACTGATTTTCTTATATTTTTATTTTTGTTGGACTGCAGGAAACTATATGTCCTGCAGAATATGTCAATTAACAGTCATTTTCCTAAAAAAGAGTATCTTGTGTGAGGAGAAAAACCAGGAACTGATGAGAATAAAAATTAAGATTTTTTTGGGGTATCTACTAAAAATTGCCAGGAGAAGGCTAATAAATAACTTTTTAAAGTCTTACTAATTTTTACTAAGCCTGCCAAGCACAAAGCTGTGCACCTGTTCCATTTCTGAGAGGCCAGTGAAACACCATATCCTACTTCCTTGAGTAGGACTTGTCTTGGCAGTATACACGATTCCTTGTGGTAGGCAGTCACCATTACAGTAATAAGCAGTGTAGAATCTTCAGCGATTCAGCAGAACACAAACATTGGAGAATTTGGCAGGGGCTGAAATAAAATTTGGCTGCGATCCGGATTAAGTTTGTAATCTGTCATTCAGACAGTTTACCCCCTTTACCTGACAGGATTTTTTTTTCTATTTTATAGAAATTTCTTGACTTAATCCAGTACAAACACTGGGAAGTACAATCAAAAGTGAAACGGGAGCTAGCTTTAGGTCAACGTTACAGATAACAAGTGAGATGTCAGAAGGTAGCCATAGGATTCTAGTTTTACTAGGTACTGTTTTTAACCTCTGAAGCGCTCAAGACAAATGTTAGGGTTCTTGAATGCTACCATGCAGCTGAATGCTATTTGTATTGGTCAATATAACTCCGAACCTCCTATTGGCTTGATAATTTCCTTATAGATGCTATTTAAATCCTTTAAAGCATGCTGTTCTGATTAGTTTCTTCATGTAATAGAAATTTTATTGAACTGCATTTATATATTCTGAAATCGGGTGAAATCATACGTGTCTTGAAAATGGAGGTGTTGGCTGCTAACACACGTGAGCTTCGAGGCCAGGTCTTTCCTGAGCCCTTAAATTCTGTTGCATCCTTTTTCTTCCATTAATAAACCTTTCCTTGATTAACATTAAGTTTGACTTTTCATTAAAAAATAAATACTTTATATATTTAAACCCCAAACACACTTAACGGAGAAGATGTATTGCACCATCTAGTGGATTTGACACAAGGCTCTCACATATATGAGACCAAAATCTGTAGCAAAAGGAAACAAATAAAGAGAGGTACCTTTGACCTCTTCACTCTTCGTGTTGTGCCACATTAATTTAATGGAAAATAAATATTTTACATCTTTGCTTTTGGTACAGATGCCTCTGGGCTAAGACAGATAATTATGCTGTAACAGCTCTTTCATGTGCTACAGTGATTTTTAGCGGTCATTCCCAAAGTTCATGCTGTGTTGAGGAGTAAGCAAGTATCATCCATTTGGGAACATCAGTATTGTAATGGAACTTTTGGTTTTCTCTCTTTAATAACACAAAGGTGAAAATGAGAAGGGCCAAAATGAGAGAAAGGCCAGAGGCATCATGGTGGTTTTAAAACAGAGGTACTTTCATTACTTTAGTTGAATGATACTACATGCATCTTGATTTTTTTTTTTTTTTTTCCTCAACTTGATAGCATTGGTTTGGTATCCTAGAGTCTACTTGTGGCTGAAGATTTTAGTTCTTATCCAGTTTATCAGTTTGGGTTGCTTGGATTAATTCTGACATGAATATAGGAGCATGGTATAAAAACCTGATTTGGAAGACAGATCTGGGGAAGGTTAAAGAGGGGTTAGGAAGAGATGCTAATTATTAGTACGTGTTCTGTAAATCTCTGTTCATGGAAATTGTACTAATAGAATTTAACTGGTATGGAACAGCTGCTTCTGATACCTGTTGGTGACAGACATGGAAGGAGGCGAGTCCAGACTGGCATGCAAGCCCTAGCATCCCACATCCAGTCTGGTACCCATGGTTCTAGCTTAATGCAGAATTCAGAAGAGAGAGGAGCTTTTGGCTCTGTTGGCATACCACTTCACATCTGCTCTCTATGTATTCTATTCCAATTTTCCCTCAAGCAGTAGATGTTTTGAGTTCAGAATTGCTTTGCAGAGAGACACAGACTTGAATTTGTTGTTTTGAAAAGACAGTTCCAGTCGAGAATGCAGACATCTAGGAAAGAAATCTTCAGTGTTCTGCGTTCTCATTGTGATAAAATTTGATTTCTGTGTAGAACAACAACAGCCACATCAACAAATCACGTTAATATGACTTCCTGTCTGATCACCAAATCTAATTTATTCAAGTATATAAAATAAAACAAGCCAAACAACTGTACAAGCAATATTCAATAAATTGTGTAGCTAATAACCTTATTATCTTTTAATCCCTCATGGAGCAACAGCAACATTAGTTTGCCTTACCAACTGAGGCATTTTGATATGAACAAAACGTCTGGTATGGGGAGGGTTGCTCGCTTTTGGATTGAAACTGAGCCTTGATCATGCTGGCCAGTCTCTCCTTCTCCTGTTTCTGTCCAGAACTGCAACATAGCTGAGGCTGGCAGGCACCTGTGGATGTCATCCTGCCTAACCTTCTCACTCAAGCAGAATCAGCTAGAGCAAGTTGCTTAGAAAAGTGCGCTAGTTATTTCTTTGCCCCCCCTTTTTTTTTTTTCTCCTGATGTCAATTTGGAATTTCCTGGATTTCATTTATTGCCCCATTGCTTCTTATTCTTTCACCAGGCACTATTGAGAAGAGTTCTGTTATCTTCGCTCCTTCCCAGCAGGTATTTGCACACATTGATGAGATCCTGCCGAGCCTTCTGTTCTTCAGGCGGAATAGTCCCAGCTCTCTCTGCCTCTAATGATACATCAGATGCTCTCACAGCATATTCATCTTTGTGGTCCTTTGCTGAACATGTTCCACCATGTCCGTGCACCTCTTGTCCTGGGTGGCCCAGCACATCTTAGCAGTGCTGAGTAAAGGGGAAGGATGCCCCCCACCAACCTGCTGGAAATGCAGTCCAGAGTTTGTCTTTGCTGCAAGAATGCGCGGCTTGTGTGTGGCCAGTTTCTGTCCCCGAGGACCTGTACGTCAAGGTCCCTCCGAATGGCAGCACAGCCAGTCTGTCAGCTGCACTTCCCAGTGTTTACTGTCTACAAGCTTGCATGAGGGTACACTTGATCTCATCGTCTAGGTCATTAATGATAATATTAAACTGCCCTGACCTCATTGTAGCCCCCTCCTCACCGGCATTCAGCTGTACGTTGCATTGCTGATCATAGTCTTTTGAGTCCAGCAGTTCTACTGGTTTTCAGTCCACCTCGGTTCATCATTTTGTCTGTGAGGATGTTGTGCAAAAGGCTGTGTCAAAAGCTGTGCAAGAGGCAGTGCAAAACCCGTGCAAGATAGACATCAACTGCTCTGCATTTATCTGTCAAGCTAGTCATCTTGTAGAAGGCATGATTTCCCCTTCATAAATCCAGCTGGCTCCTAATCACCTTCTTGTCCTTAATGTGTTTGGAAATGGCCTTCTCTCCTCCCTGCTTAAAAAGGTGGACAATTAAACAAGACACGTGGTGAAAGTACCACAGCTTTTCAGAATTTCAGTACGTGGCTCAAGGCTTTGAGATGTGTATATGTGTGATCTTGAACTGTCTGTAGTGCTCGTGGAATTAGGTAGTAATGCCTTTTTAAAATTTTTGCAGGCTGTCCCCTGTACATAATTACCGTGTACATGATTCACCGTGTGAATGAAACAGTACAAGAGTGTTGAGGATAGCAGTGCATTGCTATGAATAAGTTGGGATGGGGAGACCAACGTACTTTGCTTGGTGTCATTTGATGGTTTTATTCAGCTCAGGGAGCTGATATGTAGCTGAAAAAAGAATCAGCTAGTTTAGTTTTTTTCCAGTTAAGGAAGTTTCAAATTTATTGTGCAGGCTAGCTGGCTTGAAATAACCTGTTTTTCACTGTGAACTCTCTGAAGGTTATTTAGGGAGCAGATTAACTGTGCTGTGCTTAAAAAAAAAACAACAAACATTGTTTAAGTTTATGACTCCCTAACTTCGTTTCTCCAAGATAAGTGTCCTTATTATAGCATGTTCTTGCAGCCTAATTTATACCTGGTCTGTACTTGTCTGTTGTCACTTTGCGTGGGTTATCCCACCTACCCACGTAATGAGGAATTGACAAATATGTTCATATCCCAGAAGCTGAACATTGCCAAGTGGGTAGATAGAGCTCAGATTTGTATCGTGTAGCTGGGGATATGCATTACCTGGCTGCAGTGAATAGTCCTGTCTTGTCCTTTGGATGGTTTTTATTGTACTTCTTACAAGAGTTACCTCCCTTGCTTCTGACATCTGAGTTTCTAGAGAAATGGAAACACATGATTCAGTGCTGTTCAGTGGGATTTGTCTGAGCATTTGTTATGCAAGGTCACGAATTCCTTATTTCTGTACGGATTTAGTTAAAACCAGAAAGAATAAAATATCTTCTCCATAAAGATAGACAGACAAAGGAGAGGTTAGCTTGATAGTTTTTGTTTTGTAGTAACAGCCCACGATTTTTGCCCAAACCATCCTTTGTTTTTTTCTGGTGTAAATGTCTGGGATTTAAGACAAGACTATCTGACAAAATCTGCTCATAATTTAAGACTGGCACTTTTTGACAGTGTGCCAGTTACAACCTGAAATTATGCAAATCTTTATGTTCCTCCCTAGCTTTTGGTACTTAGGAAAAAATACTTGCGAGAAGGTGTACTTCTGCTCAGGAAGGGAGCCATGACATTGCGTTGCTGTGATTTATCTCACTGGCTATTTTTCCCTTCATTTTCCAAGCTAGCTGCTTGGAGCTCTGTCAAAAAAAATATAAGGTATTCAGGGGCCAAACTTTACAGTGGTCCAAGTAATCAAATCAGGCTAACTTCCTTGTCAGTTAAAGTCTAGTTGAAGTCCCACAGTGAATCAGAATAATGCCACTGAAGGTGAAGAAGTCTTACTGGTTGTGACAGGGGCCCTGTTGCCTTGTTTTAGCCCTTCTGTATTTGGTATTAGAAAGTGCTTATATACCTTATTCTTTTAGATACTTCTCGTGCCATTGTATGAAGCTGACCAGTGTAAACCTTTTCAGGAGGTCTTTAATAGGTAGAGATTTTTGCCATCAAAACCACGTGTTAGATAAGGAGGAGTCACACTGTGACTATATATGCAATATTACGTTACCTTTGATGCAAATAAGATTGTTCGTATACACCTGTTTCTTGGAAGCTCATCTGATTTACTTTGGCATTCAGAGCACATGGGTTATGAAGATAGCTATCCTGATCATTTTGAATGTTTATGTAGTTTGTGTAATTTCAATTTATTGAAGATAGTGCTAAAAATTTGTCAAATTACATGATTAAAGCAATTTTTTCATTTTTTAGTATTTACTGCTACACTATATGCATTTAATTGCTAGGATATTATTTCTCTACTTGGAAAGCTAGTTTTAATCTGAATAAAGGAAAATTGTACTGGCTTTTTAGTGAAAAACATTGCTGTTGGCCAAGCAAACAGAACAGGTTTCTGGGAGCACTGGCACGGTCCTGTCGAATAAGCTCTGTCAAGTGGACCTCAGTTACATTGCTCACTAACCCATCTAAATGAAAATCTCTGAAGTGGTATGCTACTGTGATAATTCAATAATACTTGCTCCATGATTACACTGCTCAGCTAGGGGGAAATGACCTGTGAATTATACTGTACTGATTGGAAGTAGCATCTTTATAAATATCCTAAAAGAACATCAGTTTCCAGTTAGAAATAATCCCATCTCTCACCTTACTGAGAAGTGTTTGGACAGCTGCTGTAAAAAGGTGTAAATACAGTCTTACTGGAAAAGTTTGAATCGTTTTATGCTTTGGAGAAGCCCATCAGTAGCTACCAAACTTAATTTTACCTGCTACAGGGTGGACATATGTTAAAGGTGCCATTCACTTTTTACATCAAGCAATTGATTTGAACTTTAACGAGGTACAAACTGAACCTGTTTATTAATTGGAGCAGAAGGAAGTTGAAGCAGTTCTTGTTTTCTGGTTCCTCCCTAAGTGCAAACTTTCTCTGTCACTGATCCCACTTGTTCAGATGGGAAACTGATTGAGGATAAAGCTTGCCTTTATTTCCTAGGTAGTTTTATCCTGAATCAATTCCCTGAGCCAATTCACTGTGCAATGAAGAGAAGCATGAACACTTCTGCCAGTATAAGCAGGGGGCAAGAAGTTGAAAATGAATAGAAAGGAGAAGAGGGTGGGAATGGTTGAATTTTATTTTCTACTTTTTAATCAGGGAGGTGGATTTATTCAGGTTTAAACTGCTCATGGATCTAGAAGATAAGTTCTAATGAGGACATTCATGGTCTCTTCCTAGGCAGTGTGAAATCTTTGTAGGAAGGAGAGGGGAAATCATGAAAGCCGTACTCGTGTAAGAAGGCACAAAGCTGTAAATTAGAAAGTATATTGTGCAGATCCCAAGGGAGAATAGCCAGTAATAAAGAATCAGTGCAATTGGTCTAACACAGTCAGTGTAATATATTAAATGGAACTCGCAATGACAGTAATTTCTGGTGCTCTGCTATTACTTGGCACGGTGACTTGTAAAAGCTGGATCTCTTTACAGCATTCTGCCTCACCATCTAATCAGTCAGCAGAAGAGACGTGAAAAGATTTACTAAAAATTATTACATAATAAGAGGAGGGTATTAAAATGCTAAATGTAGCTTTCTGTTTTCAATAATCTCTGATCAAATATCTGTCTGGCTATGAAGGCTCTCGGGTAGTCCCTCTTGGAAAAATACCTGTATCTGTAATCTTCAAAACTATCTGTAACAACTGCGTGTTGTAAGGAAAAACATGTGGATGAGGCTTCCAAATGGCATCTTTTAGATACATACTTTATATGTGTATTTTTCAAAATTCCAGTAAGTTTTCGTCATTACAACTATGGATAATGGAAATAGAAATGGCAGAATCCTTGTCTGAGTAATGTAATGGATACAGATTTTTCTCATTTTTCATTTTCAATCCTACAATTTTATCTCAAGAGCAGAGATATCCCCAGTCTTTACCATTCCTGAGCAATTTTAGTAGAAAGGATCTAATGCAAAGTATGCTGCTGGTAGGTTTTCATTTTTTGCTATTGTAGCAGTGATGGATTTTAATACTGCTGAAATACCTTCATCAAAAACGTACCTCCAAATTTTCTTACTTAGCAAAAGACTTCTTCTAGCAAACTACCACGTCGTCATTCATCTCCCTTTATTATGGTATTTTTCTTGATCCTCAATTTATCAGAGGTGAGGAATTTTCAGATTAAATGTCACACTCGTGGATATGTGAAAGTTTTGGCTCATTTCTTATCATCCTTTCAAAGATGTTCACATAAATTCACTTTGAGGGCTAGCTAGGACAAATTATACTGAAATCTGTGTTTACAGTGGAATACAGTTTTTTGTAAGCTGCCTCAGGTTTTGATTGTAGTGGACGTTCTTGATTTGTGTTGTAATGTTTTGTTTTCCAGGAACATTTGTTCTTTTGTTGTTTACCTAAGTACTGATTTGGATTTATTTATTTTTTAGAAAGGATTTTCCTACTTTACCCAAATCTGTCTCACAAGACATTAGTTTCAGGAAAAACAAGAGCAGGTAGTCTGAATGAAGCTTAATGTCACGGTGTGGGTATCTTAGACAACAGAAATCTTCAATAATAACTGCACAAATTGAACCAGCCTTTCTTTCAGCACTGAATGTGTTATGTACAATGTGGAACAGTTTTACCCGTTAAAAGAGTCTTTGCCAAGGCCAATTTTTGCCTCGTGTGACTGGTTTCTCCAAAGTCCATCCTTAGTTGATTGCAAAAGAAAGTGAGTTCTCTAGAAGCTCATTCAGGACAGGTTAATGTATCCCAGTGAGGAAAAGGAAAATAGCCTCGAGGAGCTAAAATGAGCCTTTTTGAATACTTCTCTTGCTGTCCCCAATCTTCAGAAATTACGCTTACTGAAGAGAAAAAACAAGAAGCACAACCAGAATGCAAGATGGGGAAAATATGATGTGACTGTAAAAGCACACATCTGCTTGCCAGGCTAATTGATCCTAAGCTGTATACAAGGCTTTTGTTTCAAATGCCAAAGAGCAATATATTTTGACTTGCTATTGTAAGGAAGCAGAAGGGCCATCTCTGCGCTGGTTTTATGGACCAGTTGCGCACAAGGGTATGCTGAGAGAAATCCCAGAACACAGTAGCAGCATTGTCGCTTGTGTACCCTTAGCTTGCTTGCCTTGAGCATTTTATGATGGGTTGCAAAATAGACCCCAGCTTCGTTTATTGCACAAGTTTGAAGGAGTGTTGTGATGAAGGTGGTGCATTTTCACTGGAAAATGCAAAAAGATTCCTAGGAATCCATTTTAAGTCTTTACAAAGTGTAGTCTCCTTCCCTCTTTCTCAGAAAACGGCTAAGCAGATTCAACAACATCCTTCCCAAGAAGAATTAAGAATTAAACGTGATGTGGCACACTGCAAGAAAAACCTCAATTCAAACAATTGAGATTTAACAAAGTAATAAGTAACTTTCTGTGACCTATTTGGGCTGCTTTAATCGCTGTTTGGTGCTTCTAGCTCTGTTCAGTGGTGTCAATGAGGTGTTGGCTACAGTAAAGAGGATTTCTTTTTTGTTTAGTCCCCAAGCTGCACGGAACACTGAACATGCTCTCAGAATTGAACATTTCTTTCCTAAAGTAGTCTCTCGCTGGCTTTCTTCTGCCCTTAGTTTCATTCATGATGCACGCTCTGAAAAGCGTATTGCTTTCTCTTGCTGATACAAATGTAGCACGAGTTGCCCAAAGAGCATTGATTTCAGAAAAAGGTCACTGCCCTTGTGAATCTGCAGCCTTTGCTTGCTTTCATTTACAGTTTCAGTATTTTATATATCTACATAGGCCCATTCCTCTGCTGTCAGCGAACATCTGTGAAACCCGCAGGCCAAGAGCGTGCTTCATTTTCCTCGTAAAGGATGAAGGAGTGACAGAGACATAACAATATATTACTTCTGTCTGGCCTTTTCTTGGCAGAGGTTTTAAACTCTTTGATGAACTGTATGCTATCATTATGATGTCACATGATGGATTTCTTGGGGTTTGCGTTTTACTGTTTGCTGCTGTAACACACAAAACAGAAAATGCCAGTTCTCAGGGCAACAGTCAACGGCTGTAATCAGAAAGCCTTTATTTATTTTTTATTTTTTTTACCCCACAGCTTCCCACACCTTTTGGCTATTGCAAAAAAATGAATCTCAGCTCCAACCAGAAACAATTTCCTTTGTTGCACAACCCCTTGCTCATTTCCCGAGCAATTTTTATGGTGGTTGGGGTGTGGCGGTATTGCTGTGGAAATGTGTGCCTACGTGCATATGCACATAAAAAGGCATTTTATCGTAATATTTACAGTAATGCAGAATTTGAACCAGAGCTGTAGCCACAGTGTTAATCCTGGTGATCTATAACTTTGGGGTGCTTGATCTCACAACTTTTTTTTTTTCCCCACTTGACAATTGTTTGAGAAGGAGGAGGAATGAATTCATAAACTGGATTCTGAGTTGGAGTGTAGGTTAATAGATATTCTTTCAGGGAAGATCTGTTTTGTCATTTCTGGATTGGGCAGCACTGAACATACAACTACGGACCTAGCAAACATGTCTGGCTGCTGTTTACTTAGCTTTACAAAGTTCTCTGAGCCAGTGAAAGTGTGCCGTATTCCTTTCCTTTCACTATTATGTTTTAGTGCTTGATTTTGACCAAAATAAACTGAGAAATGAACTCACTTATTTCTGGTGAAAAATGTGACTATTGCAGCTTCCCTAGTGTTTTGTTTCTAATACCAAAATGATCTAGTAGTCTGCTGCGTGATGTTAAGGATGGTTTAGCAGTGTCAGAATAAAGCCTCAGAAAGAGAGGGAATCAGTGACCTCAGCTTCAGAGCTACTCTGCGTTCTCCTCGTCAGTGCCCCTTCTCCATAAGGTCTGCAGGCTGTATACAGCATTCCTGTGTTCTGTGTAACTGGCCAGAAGCAGCTTGTGATCTTAAATGCTTTAAAGGGAGCGTTTGCTGGATGACATTACTGTGCACGTAGCTAACACGCGGCATAATGGAACAGGGATTTTAATATTTACGGTTATGTTACGTAAGTGCTGCCCTTCTGAGTCGCTTCTAAATCCTCTTAGTTCTTAAGTGACAGCTTTGATTCTTTTTTTTTTTAATAAAATCAGTCTTTTCATTTATGCAGCTAAGTTTGGTAAACAAAAGATGTTTAATACTTCCTTTCATACTGAGAGATTTTTGTGTATGAGGGTTTATCTTTGTACACTTAAGCTTATTAGGTTCCTGGGTAACTATTTTTAAAAAGCTAACTTTGCAGCAGCAGTGTGTGGTGCAGAGGTGGCCTTTGGAATTCGCTGTGCCTTGCCAGTACGTACTGTCAGTAGATAAGCTCCAAAAGGCTTGCATTAAGCGGAGTAGTATGGGCTATCCAAATGGTATGCAAGCGTCGCGTGGATATGGGACAATAGTGTTTTGACATACAAATAGGCAATAGCAAACACTTCGGCCTGTGTTTTGCCTGTGTATGGCTGTATACGTACACCTTTTAAAAATTGAGTGAGATGGAAAATAGTGGCAAAATTGTGGATAGACATGTTTTGGTTTTCTAATTTATTTTTTAAAGCTCCGGACCTATGAGTTTGTACTGTGCTTTGATTCTGCTCTGTTGTCATTTATTTTTAATAACGCGGTAGATCCAGGTATTCACAGCATCTGAGAATGCTTCTGAGGAATGGCAGAAGTGTGATTCAAAACCCCTGACACAGCAGAAATGTGGTGGGGAACTTCTAGCAGGATTTGGCTCATAGTATTTCAGCATGTGTGAGATCTGGGGTGTTGGCAGTTCTGGGGAGTTTTTACTTCTGGGGAAGCAAGGCATAAGAACTTGGTTCAAAATGCTTATGAGTAAGTCAGAAGCACATCACTTCGCAGGTTTACAAGCAAGGGTCTCAGTATTTTGGTGGCAGTATATGGAGAGCTTAGGGTGGGTGCTGGGTGTCATACAGTTGCGGGGTAGGGGCGGATGTTTTGTGTGCACAGTATGTTTGCATTTGCCTTTTATTTCCCTGTAGGTGACTGTGGAAGAAGTGATGGCTACCACTGCATACCTGGATCTCTTCTTGCGTAGTGTTTCAGAGCCAGCCCTCCTCAAGATTTTCCTCCGCTTTATTTTGCTGCATCGACATGAGAATGTGCACATTCTAGATACACTTACTAGCCGAATCAACACCCCATTCCGGGTAAGGCAAGCAGGAGGCAAGGTCAGGTGCTCAGTGTGGATGCAGGTTAACTCATTAAATGGGAGAGTCCGTGTTTGCAGTGAGCATTTGTCTAACTAGGAATTTTCTCCCCCACCCAAATGCATGCTATTTAATATATATATATATATATAGATATATTGATGCTGGCAGCTAGCTATGGCGGCACTGCTGCACTGAGAAGTTGATAAATGTGTGAGGTGGTCTGACCCATACACAAAATGGGATAGTGGGAGATGAGGGCTTTTGGAAGTTTGAATTCTGTTAGAACTCTAAAGGGAAATTTGGAAGTGTTTTCATTCTGGATATCGCTGAATTAGTGCTGCCATAGATAACTCATCCCTAGGACTTACAATCAAGGTGAGGTACATTTTTGATCTTTGGAGTTCTGCCTAGCAGCGAGTATTTGCAAATTATCTTTGTAGGAGACAGTGGGAGCCCTGTAAGGATGTCTCCAAATTGCTCAAGTTGTAATTGCAGTATTGCCAATATCTTTCTCAGGAACCAAGCGTGTGTTGTCGTAGCATGTTTGCTTAACAGAGATATTGCCAGCTTTCTTGTTTGATTAAAAAAAGGCACTTCCTTGCTCAAGTGATCAGATTGCCACTTCCTTTTCTTTCTTCACTCCTCCATGTAGTAAGGTTTATCTCAAATTTGCAGTGAGCCCCTTCGCAGTATAGGCGCAATGCTCCACAGTGACTGGAGAGCTAGCTTACAGAGATAGTCAAGTTACCTTTGCTAACAGTTTCATCTTCTGGCAGATAAAATGAACACTTGTTGCACTGGACCACCCTTCTGAGCCTTGCTTGTCTGGCAGCCTTGGCTGAATCTTGTGTGGTGGGTGCACAACTTCATGGATGAAATACAGTATAAAGTTTTAGGGCGAGAAGCCAGAACACCAGCACGTGCATTAAATCTGTGTATTAGGGACAGTATCTTTGTCTGGAATTTATTTGGAAATGTGAGTGAACACAGATATGGATATATGCTGTTGTTACTGCATTTTTAAGATGGATTAACTCTGAGAACTGAAACAGCCACTGTCAACAAAAATGCAAATACTGTTGTCTCTGCTAATCATTAATTACTGTTCCATAGGCGAACGAGATTGGAATTGTAAAGACTTCTCCAGCCCTGAGTAACTCAGGATCCCAGCCAAAATGGTTCTGTGATACTAAATGAGTTTTCTGCAGTATAGCTTGGCCAAGTACAAAAGCCAGAGCTGCAGCCTTCTGTGTGGTTTCCATAGCACAAAAGCTGCATATGTTATTATCGCTGAAAATACTTATTAATAAATCATGGGATTAAACTTCTGTACAGACAGGTGGCCAAATACGCTTGTAAATACTGTCCTCTTTATCTCCCGGTAGTACATTCAATCTTTTCTTTTTATGAAATGCAAAAATAGACTAGCTCTTCTTCTTCTTCAGAAGATTCTTGATTTCTCACTTGTCCTTGCAACCATATTGCAAATGTTTCCGTATACACTGCAATTACATAAATACAGGAAAATGTAAGGAATTGGCAGGTTTTGCACTCTGAGTATATGAAGAACAGTTAGGCTTGGCTCTCAGTCTCTCAGAGGAAATGAGAATTCCCATTTTACCCCCGCAATCCTCGCTAAAACACTCCTTTCACGTCGGGATCTGACTTCTTCCACCAGCTTGTCTTGCAGCTCTTCATCTCTGCCCCACATTGCCATTAACAACTGCAGTTCTGGTTGTTTCTTCCTTTCTTGCCCTTTCACTTTTTCTATTTCTGTAGGCATGAGGTCTTGGACTAACAAGCACCCACCTGTCAGCTCCTGATACAAGTGGTGGAAGGGCAACAAATTGGAGCTCTGCGTTGCCTCACAGCAGGCCAGCTCATGACTGTTCCTGGGTTATTTTCTCTCTGTGCCTGGCTAGCCGTCAGCCATGCTTTATTACCTTCATGCTTGTCCACATCCCAGCTTGTTTTTTGAGTGCAGGGCTTACTCACTTTCTCTTGGTCTTCTGTGGGTGTTAGTTGAATGACCAAACTAGGGAAGGTAATCAAAGAAACGTTTGCTTTTTAGAGGTTCATCAAGTGAGGTTCATTAAAGCTTTACTGTTTAATAGTTCCACAAAGATAGCTACCAAGTAAGGGAAAATGTATATGTATATATATATTTTACAAGAAATCTGTGCATTCCTCTGGTCTTTGTCACCATGGACATCGGATCATTCTGTAGGGCTGCTGAGTCACTGGTCTGAAAAAGAGAAGGGAAATGGTGAAACATAGAGTCTTTTAAGTTGACATTCTCCAGAAAGCCTGGGCTGGAGAGAGGAACATAGCAATGTGCTGGTGCAGAGCTAGCTCAGAGCATTTTATCAGTGGGAGTAGGGAGAGGGCAGAGAAGAGGAGGAAATTCCACAGTTGGGAAGAGAAGCCTTGCCCAGGAAGGATGCCGGATTTAATCCGGAATGAATTACAAAGGACATTCTGTGACTGAAAAGAGGCAGAATATATCTATAGCTTTTTCTTTATTTTGTCCTAATTTTTTTTTTTTTTTTTTTTTTTTTAGCTATTGAGAAGTGAGATTTATTTCTTGTATTAATTATGTGATTAATGTAGTGAGAGGCAAGATTAAGACCAAAATGAAACTCTAGGAAGGAGTCAACTTATGCTAAATAATTCTCACAAGAGCCAACCTGGTCCTGGGATCTAAGCCAGCTGTGAGATGCTGTTTCCAAAAAAGAGTAGAACAGGAGCACATGCCCAAGGGAATAGGTGTAAAGAGGCAGGGAAATGATGGTGCTGGTGTTCACAAAAAACAATGAAAGAAAAGAGCTCATGCTTCTACCATGTTGTATGCATCTCTGCAGCCAAACAAGTGTCTGTTAGGTAAAAATACACTGTATGATAGTTTTGAAAGTGGTATATGTCTTATTTAGACATTATTTGTGACCAAAACTGCTGTAGAAAACTCAAGTTTCTAGACTGTCCTAAAGCTAGCGTGAAAACAGGGTGCCGATCACAAAAAGGGTATGATTTTGGCCTCTGCTGCACGTGACTGCTAAAATACTTGATTATGGGCAAGCACGCAATTCCAGTGAGGAGTCCTATTTTTCTTTTACATATTCTCACAGAAAGGATCTTTGTGCCTTGCCATGGTTCCCAGCCATTCAGATGACCTGTAATGGCAGGACTGGGAGCAACTCATATGGAGTGGATTCCAATAAGAAATGGCTTGTGTAGTCCTATGTCAGTAAGCTGTATTTTTCAAGGCAGTAGGGTATAGAAGTGTATGGTTTTGTACCGTGCAGAACGCTAATCGTTCCTAATACGTAGAACAACCAAAACTTGAGGTGGTTTATAGCTTTTTTCAGAAAAGACTTTTTGATGATTTAAGTTCTTTGTCAGAGGTAAACCCTAGCACTTTATCTTCCGAGTAACAGGATTCACTTTATGCTGAATTAAGCTAAGAAATTAGGAAAAAAATAAAGACTGGTAAATTGTTGCTTTCAGTTTTCATATAATTTAATGTTAATACCTTTTAAAGAGTATTTCTTTTTTATAGCTTTTTTGAAGGAAAATTCTGGATCATATTTTGCCAAAATGTAACACGGTATGTGTATAGCTCTAGACAACTTAATAAAATCCCAAAGGGGTGCTGACAAAATGAAATAGCATGCCAACAGTAACTTAAAGCATTATGTTCTGGCAGAGTCATTCTGTTATGCAGAATGGAAAGGTACAATTTCCAGATCAAAAACTGAAGCATTTATCATTTTCCAGCTCTGTGTGGTCTCCTTGGCACTGTTCAGAACGCTCATTGGCTTGCATTGTGAAGACGTGATGTTGCAGCTAGTTTTAAGGTAAAGCCCAGACTCTTCTTGCCACTTTTCATTCTAATCCTGGGACATGTAATCTCAGCCTATGGAGGCAGAGTTAGATGGGGGTTCTCCAAGACAGCAGAAATGCAAGCTACTACAGAGGTAGTAGCTACTATTTACGGTTCTGACAAAAGTAGGCTAGACCTGTAGAAGCATGATTTATGTCCTACGATCTTCAGGAACAAGAGATTTTTCATGTGATTTATTTCTATAAAAGTGAGAGAAGAGAAGCTAAGAATAGATTTATCACCTTCAAACTGCTTATTCCCTGCTTTAAAATGTATAATTCTTCTCTCCTGCATGTTTTCTCTAGTGTATTATGTATACAGAGGACCTCTATATTTGCTTGCAGCTTCCATCTCTGTTTTTTTTCAGCTCTGTCCCCAAGAATACTTCAGGTTCCTGAACTGTTGTACATAAATTGTTACGTAATGTGCTAGACACATCGATTATATATTACTGATAACTGTTTGTTCTATGGGTTGCTTCAGAACACTACAATTATAATTGGGTATGTGTATTAGATTAGAGTTGATTACTTATGTGGAAATCCTGGTGTAACTAAATCAGGCTTTCAACATTGTGGAAGGTGTGACTGGAAAGTGTGACTGTTTCAGGTACCCACCTGTCCCTCTACTGATAGGTGTTATGCTGAAATTCCCTGTAGCTCTCTGACTTTTGTGCCTGGGAATGGTGTTAGGAACTCTGTGAACTCAAGTTAGATTGAGCAGTACAGTTGAGTGCTGTTACCTAATCTTTTTTTTGTTTATTTAGGGAATCCTTTAAATTTTGTTTGCATTTTAAATGGCAAAACATCAGCCCAGTTAACACTAAGGGTCTTAATAAAGTTCTCCTAAAAAGTTAAACATTCATTGCTCTAAAGAAGTTAAACATGAGTGTGTTCTTCCTCTGTTCCTCGTTCTCCCCATAGCTTATTCCCTCCTCTGCCTGAGAGCTCTTGATCTAGTGCTGTAAAACACGTTGATGACCCTTCCCTCCTTTTTGCTGGCTGCTTGCCTGACACATGTAAACCAGCTCTCTGTGGTTTTCCTAGAGAAACAAATAAATTAAGGCTTCTGAGACAGAACTCATTCATAATGGGACCAAACCACACGGCTAGCCTTTGACTTGTGCCCATCCTACACTTCTCCCATCGCTTCTTGCAGCAGGCTTGCTCTGACCTATGAAGGAGCATTCGTTTTCCCCATTCTGATGCAACTGATTTCCTATCTCTCTCTTCCTGACAGTTACTCATTGAACTGTAGCCTCACGATGTAAAGAGTCAGGGTTTCATGCTCTTGAGAGGTTTAGGATATGGATCACTGTCAAGATTATTGTTATTTCTTTTAATTTGTAGAGGGAAGGAAGGTGGAAAGGGAATTTTGTATGTGTTAGCTTTCTCTAACATGAAAGGATGTAATGCTAGACGCTGCTCTTTCAGGTATCTGATCCCATGTAACCACATGATGTTGAGCCAGCGCCAGGCAGTGAAAGAGAGAGACTGTTACTCTGTATCTGCCGCAAAACTGCTTGCCTTGACACCGGTCTGCTGCTCCACTGGGATCACCTTGACTCTAGAAAGCCAGGGAAAAGATTACATTCTCTGGACAAAAGCAGCACAAACTAAAGGTAATTGTTGCTTGGAGGATGACCAGATCATGAACTGAATTGAATTTAGCAGCAGCTCATGGGAGGAGGTGGAGGAAAAGTGGGGGGTAACAATAAACTGAGCAATTAGGCTGCACTGGAAAGCTTATTTAATCCCTTCCATGTGTCCAGGTCTACCAAAACCGTATTCAACTTGGGTAGCTGTTAAAATATGCATTTGTGAAAATAATGTACAGATACCTGATGGTGATCCTTGAAGCTTCAGAAGTGCTTACAGTTGCTTTGCAGATTGTATGTGGGCGGGTCTCCGAGAAATACTGTTACAGTGCTGACTGGGTAGTAGGAACAAGTTGTGCATTTATGATCAAATCTCTCAATCTTAATTCTTTGATCTTCCTGCGTTATTGGGTGGTTGGGGCTAAAGACTCCACCTGCCACATCTTAGTGACTGTCTTGCTAGAGAACTTTTGTGTTTTCTTATTGCATGTTATGAGTAATCTTCTTTGCTTTCAGATTCTGGTAGAGGCACTTGTGAATCCACCTGCATTGTGGAATGTGGAAGAACTGTGGATATCAGCTACCTGCAGTACCTGGGGGAAGCTCAGGAAGCCATCCTCCAGTGTCTGAAAGACTGTAAGGTTTGGTCTGCCTTATATGATGGAGTAAACCCTGATCCAGACACCTTTATCCAAACGCTTGCTGAGGAGAACGATGCAGATGTGGAACACCCCATGTTTCGGCTCCAGCAAAGGATACCCAGCATGTGTAGCTCCTCTCAAACAACTCCATTCAGTGAGAAGATGCAGTTGGAGCTAGAATGGGATGACAGCTATGACACAGGCATTTCTCCTGGTTCTGATGTGAGCTCGCCCCATCCGTATGATGACCTGGGGGGCACAGAGATGCAGCCACCTATAGAGCCACCAAAACACATTCAGGAGATGAAAAAAAATGCTATCATGCTCATCAAAGGATCTTACATAGAAGAATCAGACTTTCAGGATGATGTTATGGTTTACAGATTATGTGCTCAGAAGGATACTCAAGATGATAACTTCGAGGAGAAAACTTTAAATGTAGCCAAAGAACATCAGGTCGAAAGCCAGACTGTTGTCAATGGGCCTCTTGCAAACAGCCAGCTGGAAACAGACTTGGATGAGCACAGTAAGAGAAATTCAAGCTTGACTCAAGGTATAATGAAAGAACATACAAACCAGAAAATGGCTGAGACTGATCCACAGCCAGACTTGGAGTTGAAGCTTTCTCCTCAGGAGGCAGATCATAACTTAAGTGTAAGACTGCTGAGCACAGATGGTGAGGATTTCATTGCACAGTATGACAAAATTATTAAGGAACTGGATCCAAATAATGCAAGCTCGGAGGAGGAAAAGTTGGACACTCCTGACCCCGTGTCTCCTGCAGAAGAGGAGGAGGACTTTGAGAATTTCTCAGCAGACACCCCTTCTGCAGAGAGTGTCTCGTCTCCTTTTGGACCTAAGGAGGATCCCTCTCCCAAGCGTGCTACAAGGAGCCAGAGTGCTCCGTTTACAGGTGGAATGTCCCGTTAGTTACATACATAACAAATGGGAGATGGCGATTAAAGGTGGCCAAACGAGATGGCACTGTGCAGTGCGCAGCACAAGCACAGAGCAAGAAATAGCCTTGGCACTAAGGAGGGTATGCCCAAGTAGCTGGGGCTGGCCCAAGGAGAGTGAAAGAGATGCGACAAGGAAGTAGAGCAGAGCAGTGTATTGACATGAAACCGTGGTTGCTCAGTTCTTTTGGGGCTTTTGGTTTAAATTGTTTAAAACCTTGTGATTATGTTGTTTGTGTGTCAGAGCACTGTAGTTCTAGGGGAAACTTAGTGGTTGACAGGGGACCGGAGTAATTGTGCTAATAGACGGAGCCCGGGTAAATGACGCGTTTTTCTGATGCCTTTCATCTCTGACGCTGTCGATGCGGCATACCGCTATTTCCCCCCTCAGCTATTTCACATTTTAGCACAAGGTGGCAGCACGGGTGCCACGGCTGCCCGTGCCTGTCAGCGTGCACTGCCCTGGCATCCTGCTTCTCAACGCCGGGGCAGCCCTCGCTGTTGGCACGCTGCGCTGTCACGTGCCAGACAACAATTTCAGCTTGTTCTCCAGAGACTGGCCAAAGCCCTCCGGAATGACAGTGCTTCTGGAGGCTACAGGGTGCTTTTGATCTGTGCTTGTGCAGCTCCTTGCACTGCAGGCTCCTGATCTTTAATTAGGTCTCCTAGATACCACAGTAATGCAAACAATAGAAAAAAAAAGCGCGTCTAGGTTTTTCTCATCCCAAATGAGACTTCTGTAATCTGACGTCTCGTTCATTTGGAAGGATGGAGGAAAACATTCATTTGTATCCACTGAAATGCAGCCCTTTCTGGTCAGCTGCGGCCAGCATGCCTGGCACTGTCTCTTAATTGAAAAACTCAGCCTGTTTATCCAGTCCATTTGCTGTTTTCTCTGTGGTGGCAATTTCCTTGTATTAGAGGCTAATCGCATTCAAACCTCTCCATTACCCATTATCTGCTGTCAAATGTAGCTCAAAAATTTGTCCCCGTCTCACATTCTTCATCCAGTCCCTTCCTCCATTTCTTGCTGAAAAACAAAACCCAACCAACCAAACCAGAAAACCACGCTTTGCTCCCCATCCATAACGTGTCGTCTCTTAGGCTGCTCATCTTGCTTTAGTGAAGGTCTCGGTGATCCTTGGTAAGAATCATTAAAATGGCTCAGAAATGTGGGATTGCAGCTTCTTTCAGATACAATTATATTTAATGTGGAGTGCTACGTTATGTATGTAGATGTGTGGGATAAAGATTTTCGGATGGTTTCAATTTTTGGGATGTTGTCATGGGATAGAGCTTCCCGCTGCAGAATCAGCTAACCAGACAGAGGTTCTCACACCCAGTAACTCTTAGCAGTACGAAGATGCTCTCTTCAGGCTCACAGATCTACGAAGAAAATGTCCCACTGATGTCTATATCCAATTTAAAAGTTGATTTTTCTTTTTTTTTTAATAAAAAGGAAAATAAGCATCCAATTTAAGGTTAAAAAACTTAAAAACCACAATCATCCCTGTTTGCCCTGGAGCAAGAAAGAATGTGATGTTCAGGAACAGGAATTTAGTGCATCACAGTTTTTTTTTTTTTCCCATAAATCAGTGTTTGACTTCATGGCCATGTGGAGATGAAGTCAGGAAAAGAATATATTTTTTTAGTATTTTCATTAGTTTACTCCACTTCTTACCAGGCTTGCAAATTCTTAGTTCCTCTGATTTGTATTCTAATAATTTCTTGAAGATACGTCACTCTACCGCTGGGAATTTTATGTTGATAACTGCTGTCAGAATGGCACCCAGCATTTGTTACAGACGTCTAACTTCAGCTTTACCTACTCAGACCTGAAGTTTGACCTACAGGAGAGGAACTGTGAGCTACCTCAGCTGCCTCCACTGCAACCCCTCCTGATAGAGGAGAGCTCCCGTTGCACTGTGTTCCTCAGGAGCACTGTGAAAGTGTCTCCATGGACAGGAGAGCAGGAAGCAGTAGGTTATGTTGGGACAGGAGGAAACCATCTCAGCAAAAGGGTTTTGAGTCTGCTCTGTTGTATCCCAGGCCGGGGGGATTCCTGCTGGATGTGATACCAGCCTTCGCTCTGCTGGTTGACATGGTGGTTAAAAGGTAGCAGCTACATAAATCTCACCTACGCTGGCCCTCCTACCTTCCCTCTTGTGTGTGGAGCTGTGCCGGCAGTAGCCATGAAGGATTGCTCTCAGGGGAGCGCTTGCTTTGTACTCGCAGTCACTATAAAACATAATAGACTGCAGCCTTTAGTGGGGCTCTTTTAGGCGAAGCGGCAGTGCAGGCACTTGTGATCTGATCCTTGCTGTTGCACTGGCACCATACTGCTTTGGTCTCTGCTGTGGTTTACAGCAGCGGTGTAAAACCAGGCTGAACTATGCCCAGGTAGCTCGAAGGCAGCTGTTGCAAGCCGAGGGAGCAGGAATGGGCTAGGATTATGCCCGCCTTCTCTACCCCAAAAGTGCCGGTGGCGTGTGTCTTGCGCTGGGGCCTAGGGTGGATACTGAGCGTTTGTCACGCTGTGACCCTGTCACCCAGGGGTTTCCCTGAGGGGTTACGCACTCAGAATCGCTTGGTGGGGCTGGCTGTGGGACGAGGGCTGTTCCCAGCGCTTTACTTGTGATCAGGTCACCCCTCAAGCACCCCGCCGCAGTGCCATCCAGCGGTACGTGTGATCGGGTGAAAGGCACGCTCACCTTTGGGCAGGTTTGTTAAGCTTGAGCACTACAGGGTTTTGTACCCTGGTGGTAAATGCCTCTATATTTCGGGTGGTTATCCTTCAATGTGAATGCACAAGCTAAAGCTATTATTTGTTGTTGACATTTATATGATAAAGACTACTTTTACAAATAATTTTGCTTATAAATCTATCTTAATATCTTCCCTGCTTTGTGTGACTGTTCGCAGTGCCGAAAATGCATTTTCTTGTGATGTGAGCTATTGCAGGTTTTGATGTTATGTTTAGAGTAGCATTTTGGGGTTTTCTTTACAAGGGCACAGATTTTTGATAAGACTATCTGGCTATAATTTACTTTGCCGAGTCCTTCTGTGGAAATAAGGCACAATGCCAGTAAAAAGGACAGATTCTTCAGCGGTACCAGTCTGATTAACTTCAAAAGGCATGGAATGACAGACCATAACACGTGAGGCTAAATCCTTATTGGCATATGCAAAGTAGAATGGTTGTGTATGTTAAATATGCTGTAAGTGGCTAGCTACTCAAACGCTCCTACTCGTGAAAGCTTTTAACATCTCTGTTAACTCTATTTCATCTGTTATGTTTTTTTTTCTCCTCGCTGGCTTTAATTTGCATGTAGGAGGTCTGATGTGGTTGGTTATAATGATCAAAGTTCCTTTTCCATGCTTATTTCCTGGATCTTAAGATTTTTCTTCTACGAAAACAAAGGCATTGGTTCCTTCCCTTTTTCTTTCAGGACCGTTTATCAGTGTGGTGTTGTCGAAGCTGGAGAACATGCTGGAGAATTCCTTGCATGTAAATTTGCTGCTTATTGGGATTATTACCCAGCTGGCGAGTTATCCACAGCCTCTTCTTCGCTCCTTTCTGCTCAACACCAACATGGTGTTTCAGCCTAGTGTGCGGTCACTTTACCAGGTATTTGACCACAATTCGTGCCTATTGGAACAGTATTCTTGGTGTCTTGTTAAACTTTAGCTCTTTTCAGTTCCACCTGTTCTCTGCCCACCCGAGAGCCTTGTGCCTCATTTCAATGTTTTAATGATCTTTTGTGCCAAGAACTGGAAATTCTGCATGGCCATAAGTTTCACTGCAACTCTTCTTTAATGCATCTAGAGAAAGCCTGAGTATTCAAGCTGCGGTTGCACGGGGAGCAAGGGAGTAAAAAGTAATTGTTGCTCTCGTTTTGGCAGGTGCTGGCATCTGTGAAAAATAAAATTGAACATTTTGCTTCCATTGAAAAAGACTTCCCAGGTCTTCTCCTGGAGGCCCAGCAGTACTTGCTTTTTCGCGTGGACATGTCTGATGCAGCCGAGGAATTGCTAACCAAAGGTAAATGTTAACTGCACTTGGAGGAGTGCTGTGTGGAATGACTCACCAGTTACCTCTCCCATTTGCTACAGCATGATTAAAAATAGGTGTGGTGCATTATAAATACCATTAACCAGATGTACCGTTCTGACTTGAAACTGATGATCCTCAGTAGGCCACAGTGTATGGATCTGTTTGGATATTCTTTGCTCTTTAGAAGCTATTGCTATGTCGTTGCTACAGAAAACGTCTCTTTAAAGGAGTAACAAAATCAGCTCTTGCTTGGCTTGCTGTCAGTTTGGCCGTAAACAAACTTGCTTTCAAGGCATGAGGTGAGGTGGCATATGTGCATGATTTCATTTTATTTTTAGCCTGACCTTCTGCTAGTCATTGGTTTTTTTTTGATAAATGTAGGGAGGACAGAAATCCAGAATAAATTGGTTTTGGTAACAATTGAATAAGGCTTCATATCATAGCTTGGGCTTCAACTGAGCGGGATAGAGATGAGCCAGAAAACTTCAAATGTGCTTTCTTGAATGAAAACATAAAACATAAAAATAAATGGGGGGATATAAGTCAGGACACTTCAAGAGCAGCAGGGAGTTAAGCAGGTATTACCCCAGCTTTCCAAGGGACTTTGCAACATCTGCTGCTTGTCAAGGACAGCGTATGCTACACCTGTCTTAACAGTTAACAGTACTTACACTGCAGTGAGGGAAGCTAATAAAAATGAACAAAATGAAGAATCTTACGTTCTAATTAAGAAATTTCCAAAGGTGGCTGGGTGACTGGTAGAGTTAGGGGCCCTGCCCTCGCAGTTATGTGGGTTCTCAGCTTGTTGCTGAGCAGGCAGAGTTGGGGTGCAGGTTTTCCTTAAAACAAATAAAGAAACCTACCACCACCACCAAAACAAGTAATTCCCATGTGATGAGAATGCATAGAATTTAGTGAGAGCTGTGACCAGAGGGAAGATTCAGCACCAGGGTGCAAGAGGCTGCGTTTACAGATGTTCTTATGCATCATTTGGAATCAGTAATGATCGTCCTGCCTTGCCTAGACCTCTGTAAAGATGTTGATGTTTTCCTTGGATTTCCAGAGGTGTGCAAGGCAGGATTTATGTGGCTTCTTAATTGTGTTTTCATTTTTCAAGGCTCTGAACAATAATTTACCTAGTTGCTAGTCAGCACGGTGTGTGTTTGTATGGTTTGCAGCACATCTATTTTGCAAAACTACGATCTCGCCGACTGCCTCTCGAAGAATTAGCCTGTAGAAGGTGCGTGCTGTAAATGAGCTGTGTGTTGCAAATAGCGGTAGGGGCTTAGGCTCTACATTCTGGTTCCACAGATTAGCAAGCCGTACAATTAGGTGATGTTGTAGCTGGCACGTGGGAGACAAGATTAGGAGGCAACATTAAATGTCCTTTTTTCAGGTGCTGGCAGTAGGAACTTTTATATAATGTGTTCCCAGCAGAAATTCATCTGTCTGAGAAAACTCGCAAGCCTTGCACTTAAGAGTTTTCGGTGCTGGTTAGTCGTATCTCAGTTAAATATCAGAGTAATTTGGGGCATTTATTTGTACTTCCTATTTTACGTCAGTTTTCCTCTGTGGGCTTCAGAATATGCCAGGCTGACTCATGTGGGTCATTGTTTAAGATCTCAAAACAAGGCTGCTTAGTCACTGTGTTGGTACATTTTCTTCTGTCTTGTGGCAACCCCTGTAAAGAAGGCACCTCTTGACAAATAGATGGAGAGTAAATAAATGTCTGGATGCCTGCAGATTTGGTTCCCAACAAGGCTGGTGATGCACGCAATCAAACTAATTCTTGGGGCAACTTGGCTCACTACTCCTTCGACACCCAGCAGGTCATTGTATTGATTAAATGCGCCAGGGCAAGGCAGGAACTGCTGTACTAATGGTAAATGAAAAAGAATGAGGAACTCATACAGGAGTCTTGTGTGGTGCTCACAGGTGACATTCAAGCTAATAAAGCATTAGCTGGTCTCCGGGGGGTTTCTTCCCCAAACAGAAGTGATGAATAAACCCCCAAGTTTTCTCTAAAGGCCTGAGCATGACAGGCCACCTACAGAATTTGCATCTGAAGAACACAAGCCAGATTTAATGGGGAAAGAAAATGTAAACATGAAATACTCCAAAGCATTTTCCCTCTTTTGAGAGTGACAGCCTCTAAAAGCATTTGAGCAGGAAAGGCTGATTTGTTATTTTCTGCTTGCAGTACTATATGGCTGGCTTACACAGTAGCTGGGGTTAGGGTTAGATATGTAGAGTTTCATGATGTAGATCCCATATGAAATGCTGCCCTTTTTTCAGTGCATTAGTCACGCTGTCTCCAGAGTGCTCGTTTTCTCAATGTCGTGATTCAGTTTGCATTCTGACTGCAGGGAGAAGTGGACAATCTCGGTTGAAGAAAAAAGTCAAATCTCTGATTCCTTGACCAGCTTCCTCCGCTTTCCTTTTTTTTAAATATAAGTATATAAAAAGTTTAAATCAAGATGTTTTTTGTCAAACCGTGTCAATTTTGATGCTTTATGAAGGGAAGAGTTTAAGAAAAAAAAAAAGCTTTCAAAGCACAGTAACGTTCTGGTTATATTGGCTAAACTATTTAAAATACTTGATATTAATTATGAAACGTTTTGAGATTGTAAGAGAATCTAAAAGAAAATCTTCAAGGGAAGCTCAAAACTTCGTCTTTTGATTGTAATTCATAATTTAAGTTGTTTTTCCTCCACAGTCAGAATTTCCACAGAACTGAAATTCCTGTACTGTGTCTCTAGTAGACAGAAATTTGTAGAATAACAGTATGAATGATTGATAAGTCTGGAGTTGGAAAGGTTTTTTGAAACTCAAGAAAAGTACAACTCTGTTAGATGATTAAGATTAAAATTTCTTTTGAGTAGTTGAAAGCATACAGTGATGCCACAGTGCCGGAGGAGAGCTACAGGAAAGAAACCCGAGCGCAGAGCTGTTGAACAGAGGAATTGCTCTGCCACATTGAGGGAGGCGTTTACGTGGGGTACCCCCATTAGCTGCTTGCAGATGTTTCAGAAAAGGTTCCTGTAACCTGGGACTGAATTGTTTTAGTATAAAGTGCATGTGCTTGAAGGCAAACCTCTCCTTAATGCAGTCTTGTGGTGTTGGGCTTATCTGCAGTACGTGAGTTAATATGACAGGTTGGGGTTTTGGTTGTTTCGTTGGTTGGTTCTAGGTCTTGTGCGTGTGTTTAATGGTTTGCGTATACAACTAATGAGAACATCCACTTGTAAGTTAGACAGGATGCTATCTGGCTGAGATCTTGGCCTCAGTGACATCTTGTGGCAGGGAGTTGTGCAAGTTAATTTTTCTTTGTAAGGTATTTGTTTCCATCAGTGTTAAATTTTGTCACATTTTTAGTTTCACTGAATAGCATTTAATTAAAGTGCAGTTCTGCTTCAGGATGAAACAAGGAGCACTTGATTGAAATTTAAGTGCTGCTGTCTCTGTAATTCCATGCGTCCTGATGTTTGGGCCCTGATCCCCTGAACTCTGGCATCAGAGATCATATAGCTCTCTATGCTGTGCAGATCACATGGTGGTTTTTACTTGTTCTTTTTGCTTCTTTTTTTTTTTTAATATATATTTTGCCGCTTTACAGGGAGTGTAAGTAAGTAAGTATAGTTGGCAGGAGCTACAGCTGTAGGAAAATCAAAATTTCAAAATTTTTTTTCCCTTAGTTTCCAGCTTGCTTCAGACTCCCGTGGCAATTTTGATAGCTTGGCTTCAAGCCCACTTAGACAGTGATTCATGGGGGGAGGAGAAAGCCAAGTGGAGCCGAGTGGTATTTTGATCTGGGGAGGGCCAGAGTATAGTATTTTAAACTGAGGAAACCATGCTGGGTCTAATGGTAGATATTATCTATTTCATAAAGTAAATCCATATTACTCTTTCCCTTGATGACTCTTCTGCCCACATATTTCTCTCATCAGAGCTGCAGCTGAATAATATATAACCTGGGGAAAGCTGGCTAATAAAAAATGCAATAGAAGCAGGCCATGTAGAACTTCAGAACTTTGGATTAGTGGAGTATCTGCCTGTGCAGTCCGGGTGCTGTAAACTACAGCTCTGAACACAATCCTTGCAAAATGCGTTTGCTCGCTGTACAAATACTGTGTGCTTAACATACTAAGTCTGTTTTTTCTTCCTCCCCACCCTCTTCCTGGCTTTAGGTAATGTCCAGCACGGCACAGGGAAAGGAAGGAACCTCTCCGAAGCTTCCCCAGCTGTACTTCATCCTTTTCTGGGACATAAAGGAAAAAGGGGCCTGGCTCATCCCAGCCTTCCTGCGCACGTGAGGAATGCTGTCCTGGCAGCTGCCCTTTTCCCGGAGTTCCTGAAGGAGCTGGCAGCTCTTGCGCAGGAACACTCCGTTTTATGTTACAAAATACTGGGGGATTTTGAGGATTATTTTTAGGAGGGTTTTTAAACATGGTTTTAAAATGCTTTTGGAGTTCAAACAGATTTTTTTTTAATGCAAAGCTGCTTACAAAAGAAGGTTGTACGTCAATATTTCCTGAAAATACTTGATGTGGAGGGGGGAGAGAGAGGCAAAATGTCATTCCACATTACCTTATATTGGGTTTCATGATTTCCCTCTGTGCTACATAACTTATTTTAGAGATCCCTGATACTGCTCTTACTGCAGCTTCCTAGCTCCTCTTCTCTTTATGCAGCTGCACGTCTTCAGTGTCACTGATTCCTGTTGAATTTCTGCAATAGGCGCTTGTAGGTTGGCTACGAGAGGTAAATGTTTTATCTTTTTCTGCTCCGGAAATACTCTTCTCGAAAGCCTGTTAGACAATGGTTTGTCTGCAAAAACATAGCTCCATGGACAAAGTTTGGGGTAAAATCTGCACAAAATCCCTTTCTGTGAGGAGCTGTGCTTCTCCATGTCTCTGCCCTCCTCCCCCCTTCCTCCTCTTTTCCATGAGATGGGGTTCTTACCAGTCCACCTCCGAAAAGCCCTCTTTAACTGGTGGCTCAGGTTTGTGAATTCAAGCGATCTTATGTGTGTTAAACCCATGACTAGCCGAAAGCAGGTGCCGGACCCTCCACATACCTTGTTGCCTTATGTTGCAGACAGATCTGCAGCTATCAGCTGTTGGTCTTTGAAGTCAAATGAACTGTGTAAGTGGATGTGGATTGCAGACTGCCTGGAATTTTCCTTGCAGTTTCTCAGCGTTCTTTGATAACTACTGCATTGCTACCTAAACTCTCAAGCATGCCTTATTTAGTAAGATTTGCACAAAGTACAAAACAAAATGTGTCTATGCAAGCGCTAATTAATTTGTGGTTTGTTTTTATGCTTATTTTAATAAGCTAAGGAAAGGTATTCAATACCTTTCAGTAGTATTAAAAGGACAGCAGGCTGGTTTTGTCTTTTTTTTTTTTTTTTTTTTTTTTAAAATGAAGAAGGTTGGCTTAAGGTTGGCTTGCTCCTGAAAGCTGTTCTGTTTTATTGTTCATTTTTTTGGTTAAGGGAAAGTTGAATACTGTTTGTTTACTTTTAATTTAGGTGTTGACTTTTCCTAATGCTGCACTTTCGGGATAGTGAGGGGAGGACCAGACTATTCACCAGCTGCAGGAAAGGAAGCAGTAACAGGGAAAGCTGTCTGCTGGTGACTAACTGCTCGAGAAAATTCTCTTCTGTGAGTAATGGGCTTCATTAGGAGAACCCAAGCATGATGAATTGGTGCATCACCACTGCATTCCATCTTATCTCAGTAGCATAATTGTGCTTCCACTCTGCTGTAGCTGGCTACATAAAGGGGTGTTTAGTTCAAGAAAGCCTTAAACCCCCTTTTTCCAGGAAAGAAACTTAACAGCCTCTCCAGAAAACCTGAAGAACCAGTAATCAGAAATAACACTTGTGCGTGTTAGTTTTGCTCACTGTAATTCTATAACACTGGGATACTTCAGTTAATCGCATCCCAATTTCCAAACACACCTTCTCAGAGATAGCTTGGGGAAAGCCTATGATAGTAAAGAACACTTGGTTAAAAACAAAACAAAACCACCCCAGAAGAGTTTAATTAATTACAGGTCAATTCTTGTGGACCTTGCTGTGCAATTTAAGCTCCTAAATCCTTTAGATGCTTCTGAAAAAAAAATGTACCTTTCATCTACAACTGTGTGAGAAGTATTCATTGTCAGACTGCTGTAGGCAATTCTAACAAAAAAAATCCCAAAGTGTACCTCTAACAAAATCACCTCAAGAATTTCTCTGGGTCTGTCTTTGCTTGTTTGCTATACAGTCTTCACTTCGACCATGGCTGGGGGCCATGTTGCTTCCTGGCTGATTCTCTGGTTTGCTTTCACTTCTGACTTGTCTATTTTTTTTAAGCACCATTGCATTGCCATCCTGTAAATCACCTTCTGACCTCCACGTGGCCCTGTTTCACTTCACAAGCTTCTGTGGAAGCTGAAGCCAAAGCTTTTTTTAAAATCTCAGTTACCCAGGCTTGGGAGAGCTCTTCCTTTTTCTTTTTTCCCCTGCATTGCTGTTGTGAATGAGAGATGAGCTAATTAAGATATTTTATGTCATCCTGGGAAATGCTGGGCTCTTCCTCCACTCCTGCTATTACCCAAAGTGCTGTCTTTCACGCTGCACTCATGCTGTCTTTTCAGGCCTGGCCTGAAGGAGTTTGGTGGCATTATGTGTGGAGAGTGTTTCAGCACTGTGGGTGTAGGGCAGGGCGTGCTGTGCTCCTCGCCTCTTCTGGTAGGAACTTTGTGAGCAAGAGAAAAAGTACTGAATAAATGTGATCAGCTCACTTCTAGTGGTTCAGAATCATGTCCTAAATTGCAAAAGTAATCCAATCATTTTTAAAGGAGGATTCCTTTAAAAAAAAAAAAAGGAAAATCAATTCTGCAGACTGGCGCTCAAGGCAGTGAGGTTACTATGTGAACACTCCCCTCCCTCCCTTTTTTTATTCTGAAACAACAATCTTCGTTGGCTGGGTAGGAGCGATTTCTTTTGAGATTGTTAATTTTAACTGGTGTTTTCAACAAATGTGCAAAGTCATGGCGGTGTTAATCTCAGCAGGGCTATTAAGCTACATGGGGATTTTAAAATTTGGACTGCTCAAAAAAGCACCTGTAAATTTGAGAGAGAGGAGGATTTTCCCTCCTGGAAGAGGATAAAGGCAGGTGCGGGAGGATAAAGACAGCCTTTGGAGTGATGTAGAGGACTTCTTGCTGAAAGGTCACAACTGTTTGTACACAGTGTCCCCTTGTAAGAGGGAAACCTATCTGTCAGCTCCCCAAAAGGAAGAGGTGGATGAGTGCAGTGACCCTGGCTCAGGACCATAAAAATGACCATAGTATGAACATTGTATTTCTTGGTTCCTGAGCTGAGTCGGGCTTGCAGCTATGACTCAGCTGTGACAGAAGCATAATGTCAGCACCCAGTGAAAAAATATTGGCAGGAATTACATCTTCCTGTCTTCAAAATGCAGAACCTGTGATTTATCTCGAAAATGTTGATCCTTAGAGATGAATCACCTTTTTGTGCGCAAATTCTTCAGCTAAATGCTTGTTTAATAAGCTCCTTCCCTCCAGTTAGATAATGTATTATCCCGTCTCTCACCGAGACATCTTTTTTTTCAAAACAACAAAAAAAAATATATTAATAAATTATGCCTCTGGTGCGGCCAGTACACCGCTGGAGGACACAGCGTTATGTTGCTCTTTCCAGGAGTGAGGTGTTCCACGATCTGGATCTCCCCACGTTCACATGTGTGTCGCTGGAGTAGTCCCCTTCTGCAAGTTGTCTCAGCATTGGTCACGAATGAAGTGCCCTGGGGTTGGCAGATCTATTCCAAAACCTGCAGGTGGTGACTCAGTGATACCAAAGCTCATTTCCAGTCTCCTGTTATACATTTCAAACTGTGAGTGCCACATTTTCAATGATGCAGCCTTTCAGTGTGGTTTTAAGCTGTTCTGCTCTAGCAAGGAATCTTTCCTGCTCTTTCAACCTGCTGTTTTCTTGCAACCTACCTATAAGGTGAACACTTTGTGTCTTAGAACAGTTGCAGTCATTCTCTTTTACCTTTCACCCGTTTGGGATGCCCTGTAGTTTAGGCTCAGCACACACACACGTTTCCTATTAATTGGGCTGATGTACTCAGCAGCTTTCACTCAAAGCTGCATCACCCTTTGCATGTGCTGATCTCTGAACATACACATCAGTTGCAATTAGTGCGCTGTGTTGTTGGCCCTGCTTAAATTTGACCTTTCCCCTATGTGCCATAAAGGAAAATCTGGGATTTTAAAGGAGACCAAGGTGTTTATTGGCATTGCAGTTCCAGACGTGAAAGATGCACTCCCTCGTTTGTGCAGGTAATGCCTGGACTTCATGCACTTGCCTTTCAGACTCGATCTGATGTTTTTAACAAGGCTGGTAAATTTCCTGGGATGGAAGAAAACCCCAGTGATTGGGGTGGGCTAGAGACATGGGCAGGAGCCTCGCTTTTGAATGGGAACAGAACTGGGAGACAGTAAAGCTGAGCGGTGTTTCTGCCACCAGCACAACTCTAATTGCTCTTTGGCCCAGGCGCGATGCCTGAGTGGCCTGCACGCTCCTTCTGAGAAAAACATTTGCAAACAAACTTACAGCATCCTGCCGAGTCCAAGGATTTAGGTTCAAGAGGTTAAGTCCTATTTACCAAGAGAAGCGGACCATCTAGCAGAGCGCACAAGCATTCGCTCCCCTTTTGTGTGCTGCGCTTACGCCTCACAGGTTTCGTGCTTCAGGAAGGTTTTTCAGCTCCTCTAGGAAGCTCTAAAATCTCAGGGTTCAGAGGAAAAGGATGGGAGCTGTGTGATTTGGCACGGCGAAATTATGTCATTGTATCATTTAAATTTGTAGCCACAGCTCCCGTTTGTGGGCAGCTTGATTTAATAAGCAATTTACTGTGCTGTATTTACTGAAATTGCTATGTCATGCCTGCAGTTTTTATGACAGCTCCTATTAAGTTTGTAACATTTAAACTGCACCTGCAGTTATGAGAGAATACTGGCGCTTTCTTCTTTCTTTTCTTTTGACTCCGATGCCTCTGGCACAGTACAGTAACGCTGCTGTGTCCAGATCTGATTTAGCTAATTACAGTACGTTCTTCCTTGCACGTTCTGAACATTTCCAGCAGAATCAGGGTACCTGACACCCAGGCTGCGCAGGCTAATGAGCAAACCAAAGGTAAAACACCGCAGATTAGCAGGGGGCACTTGCATCTGTGTGAAACAGCAAAAATTTACATTTCTGTTGTCCTCACTTAACAGGGACCAGAAAGAAAAAGCTTGTGGCAAACTTGAAAAAATGGATCTGACAGTATCCTATGGTAACTGCCCAGTTGGGTAACGCTGCCCAGTAATGTTTTGGACCAGAACTGTGTGAAGAAGGGTAAAAATTGCTCCTTGATAGTGTGGTGTCAGACTTGCATAAATAGGTATTCAGTTAATAGGACAGCAGTGCCAGCTGTCAGACCGAAGGCAGCCACAGAATGCAGTGCTACTTCGGTGACTTTGTTAGTTAGCTGTGAAAGCCCGACTCTGAGTAAATGTCCTTAATTTTTCAGGGGCCCCCAGCTTTTCTGAACACGTTGTGGCCCTGCATCAACATACTTCATTTGTTACATGCTCAGCTGGAAGCCTCTTATTTATGAATAGGAGCATTACTTGTATTCTTAAATGTGTAGGTACTTAGTGGCGTTTTGTTGCTGACTGTGCAAATCTTCTTTTTGTTCATTGATTATAATGGTTCTTGTGTGGCAGCTGGATTAAATTAAGACTGAAGTCTCTGGGCTTAAAGCCCTGATGGAACTCTTGTGCAAAGGCTGCAGTTCTCAACCAAATAACTTTCTCTGGTGCTTCGGCAGAGTGCCTGCATACGATTAGGTATTGTGGACTGAATACCTGCAAACTTCCAGTTCCGATGAAGCCAATTCCACAGCAGCTGTATTTTATTGTGGTCTGCTTCAAAAATTACTAGCTTGGATTTAGACCAAAAAAAATGAGTTAAATCCAGGACAGCTAAACTGGGTTTGGCTGAGCGCTGCTGCAGCAGCTTGGCCAGGGCTCAGACAAAATGCCCTCCTGTCCATCCTCCGAGGGAAGGGAGAGGTGCTGGATCTTGGCACTCCTTGCTGCGCCTTGAGCCGAGGCTTTGTGCCGCTACAGGTGCTTCCCAGTGTCCAGGTGCCGCTTAGCATCTGTCTTAAAACTCCAGTGTGGCAACAGCAGCGTCTGAGCACCTCTAAGACCAGTCTGAAAATACAAGCTTTAGGACTGAGGAGGCAAAATGTAACTTACTGGTGGTTATGCCAGCTTTGCGGGTGTAGCTGCTTTCGGTAACTGAAGCCGTGGTTGATGTAGCAGCGTCAGGAGAGCTCTCACTGGGGGTAACGCGTAATGGCTGTGAGTGGAGGGAGCGCTCCCTGGGGTGAAATTGTTGGGCCTCGAGTGCACTCACTGGGATGGGCTTGTGGCAGCCCCAGCCCCAGGCCGTCCTCCAAAGGCTGCGGTGATGAGGCAGTGGATGTGGCCTGGGGCACCTGGCTGCCTGTGTTGGGCACTCTGCGGGGGGAGCAGGCATCACGGGAGATGGAATCACTTGGTGGCTGTAGGTTTGGTGCTCAGACACATGTGGAGAAAGGAAGGACAGGAGGGTGAGGGCCCCTCTCCACCTGTACATACAAACAACTGTGTAATGCCTGAAGGCCCCACAGGAGGTCTGGGGGCTGGGACTAAGTGCCTGCAAAGGCTGGCTCAGCGCTCAGTAGGACCACACACAGCTGCGTTGCCCCCTGAACTGAACTCACATCCCTCTTGTCTCGTGGCAGCAGCCGGGCACTCCTGCTCCCACTGAAGCTCTGCTGTAGTGCAGTTAAATTCAGGCTGTATGGCCAGACATGGGCTGTGTGTTGGAGCACAGTCAGAAAAGGAGAAGCATTCCTGGCGGCTCTGTGTTCCTGCTGCAGTGACCCCCTAATTACTGGTCTGGCTTGGTCCAGAGACTCTTCTAGTTGGAGTTTAGATTTGCCATCACGATGGGCAGAAAAACACACAGCAAATCACAGGCCTTGACAACTTAGGATTTGGGATTTTATTGCCTTCCTCACACTGTGTAGCAATACATTTCTCTCTTTCTCTGTGTTTTATGTGAAAGTTTGCCACATCTTGTTGGGGGCAGGGAGGAGACTTGCACCAAACAGCCAGCCCAGTGCAGGCAAGCTCCTGAGCATTCGGAGGGATAAATCTTGACCTCCTGTCTGTGGCAGCTTTGTTTTATGTGCCTGTCACGTGAAGCATAATATAACAAACTTTGGGGTATTGTAAACAGCATTGCAAGGACGATGCAGGTGATGAGGGCAAAAAGATCAGCGCACTGTCCTGCCTTCTACCTTGAGCAGTTTGAGAAGAGAGTTGAGGGCAAAACCTAACTTGCTTAAGAGAATAAAAGCCACTCTACATGTCAAGCATACACACAGGGCCATAAATTACTGAGAAGGTGCTGCTGAGGTCAGTGATTGTGAGAGTGTGTAGGTAGAGGGGTGCTCAGAACAGAAATGAGAACATTGCAGCGTGGTGATGCCATGCCACAGAGTGGAGAGGGGCTGCGGTGAAATTACAGTGTGAATACTCTAGCTGTAAATTTTTAGTTAAGGCTCCTATCATATGCTTCTATTTTTAACACAGTTAAAATTAAACTCTGCAGCCAAGGCTGAGCGCTAGAAATTCTTTCTTTGCTACTTCAGCTTTGCCAGCATCTTTTTTGTCAACTTTCTTCTCCTCTTCCACAGCCCCGGGTATGGGATACCTCAGCTATAGGGGATGGTAAGTATCATCTCTCCGCCTCAGGGGTGACCTCCTGCAGGACTTTCAACAGTTAGATGAGCTTGTCATGACAGTGTCTGGTGTCAGCTTTTAATTGGCAAGTATTTTCCTCGTCCCTCTGTTCATGGATGGCTACTGCTGAAAATCTGCATGAACCTGTCCTTAACTCACCCTGCCTGGTGCTGTTGCACAGATGGCACCTGCACTCAGTAACTCAGGGAGCCCTGTTGTGGCTAAGGAAGGCTTACCAGTTAGGGGCAAAGCCTCCACCTTACTTCTCAAGTTCCTAGCCTTGATACAACTGTGTTTAAAATAGCCTCCTGGTCTGCAGCACATGCTGACACTAAACGCTTCATCGCCAGGTTCTGCATTTTATCTTGCTGGACCTAGCTGTCCTCTGGTTTTGGGGTGGTTGCTTTATTATTATTTATTTAGTCTTTGCAATAGCAGATACTGAATTCCTTGAGGCTACTTCTGTCTTTTAATGTGCTTTGCAGACTACTGCTATACAAAGCTAAGCCAAAGCTGCTCTTGTGCTCAGTATAAAGTTTACTTCTGGGATATTTAGAATTTGCCTTTAGCTCCATTTAGGACACAGTGAGGTGGTGGTAGAATTTAGGCTGATGTATCAGGCCCTTGGCAGGCATGAATTTTGGTTGTATGGGTTTGATCAAGATGGTGTTGCATGACTGACGAGCCCTTTACTGCAGGCTGCCATGTCAGAACCATGTGAGCTGGCCACGCTGAGCTTTCTTACCTCTAGGTCCTGCTGCCAGCTCAGACTGCTTCGAAGCTGATAGCTGGTATCTCCACAAATGTTAAAAAGATCCATCAACTTGAACTCCTCTGACTCAAAAACACTTCTCTTCCTATCATAAAGAAATTTACATTTTGTGTGTGTCTGCAGAAGACTTGTTTAAAAATTCAACAAGTGACTGGTTCTTAATATAGTTCAAAATTTATAGGCTGTGGCTGATCTTTGCCTTCCCTCAAAGAGAAAGAATATCAAAATTATCCCTTTCTATCTTACTAGTTATTCATTGTGTCTGGCAGGTGCAGTTGAAAAATAGGTTGAGATTTAGAGTAAATTCAAGATCTAATGCTGTACTTATATAGAACTTGGCTCATGATTTTCAACAGATTTTGTGCTGTATTAGCAAAGTCTAATTATTTAGGAAAAGAGTGGCTATGAAGTTATAACCCTTGAAAAGAAAGACATTTACCAGCAATAGCCATGCTACAGTAGTGGAGAGCCTTCCCTCTCTTAAATAATTATTACTGTCCCAAACACAGTGTTGTGCTTTTCAACTCTTTATTTATTTTTCAAGAGGCACCCACTCCTATAGAGGATAAACTCAGCACAACAGCATCAAGCTGTGTAACAAAAAGAATTAACCTTGGAGAACAACCTTTTGGAAGCAATTGTGTTTTTTACACCCAGGAGTACCTTTAAATTAGGATTTGAGATTTCACACAGAAGCTCTTGTGCCTTCTGGTTTCTTCCTGCCATGGCAGGAGTTGAACAGACCTCCAGTTCTAAAATGTAAAGTTTGCTGTAGTCTAAACTTGTATTAAGTGAAAACTTACCTGAAAACTTACACTACTGTGTAAGAGAAAATGGTACTTCTTGCTCATGCTATGAAAACTGATAGTAAAAGCCTTTGTGTGACTGTCAGGCTACAAGAAAATCCTGGTTTTGTGTTTTTGTAAGGGTCACGGTTTTTGATTGCGACCATGTTACTGCTTTTTGTCAGCTGTATGACTTTTTAACTGTAAAGTTATTTTTATGTGAATTCTGGGTATACATTTTATTCATTAAATGTATTTGAAAGCCATGGTTTTTGTCTGGCTTCTAATTCAGCATTCAAAGGTGAACCATGAGCCAATTTGTACAGAAATTTTCTCCTTGAGACAAACGTTAGCACTGATACTCATGAGAATTAACTGTCATCAACCTAGCTTGAACTAGTGTTGCAAACATCACCTTTGCAAAAGGTGACTAAAATCCTGGGATATCCCTGCTGCACGTCTTCTGTGGCAACATGTGCCCTGTGGGCACCTCTTCAAGAACAATTCTGAAAGAGCATCTCTGGGGTTGGAGGTAAGTGTGGTCTTGAAAACATACCATTGAGCAGCCTCCAAAAGGGATTTAAGAACTCCGAAGAGACCCCTGGTCCTAAATGAGATTTCTTGCCCTCCTAGATGTAAATTTGAATGGCTGCCCCTAGTTGGGCCTCTTGTTAATAGCTTGATCAGCTGCAGGATTTAAACATGTCAAAGAGTTGGGAAGAAGAACTTAACTCCAGGGCCCTGGACTTCAGTGGATATGTGATGCTAGGGGCTGCAAAATGAAAGGTATAAAAAGCAAACAAACCAACCAAATACAGTATAAAATACGCTTTAGGATTAATGAGTGGAGCAGACCCCGGAACCCAGCTGAATCCTGCTCATTTTTGGTAAGCTAACAATGTTCAGTTTCCTCTACCATCTGCCTGGAGTGCCAAATGAGAGCAGAAAGCCCTGTGCCAATGCAGCATGCAACCTTCAGCTCCGAGCATTTGCATGGGAAACACAGGCATGAGTTCTCTCAAGCAGAGAGAAAACCAAACCAGAGTGAATGGTCTCTCCCCTGAGGCGCTGCACAGAAGAAGAGCCATGCTTTTCCCCGTTGGTTGTGTGGGGCTGTAAGAAGCATAACTGCTGCTCTGAACCTCAGAGGCCCAAAAGGTAGGTGAGTCTCAGAAGCACTCGGGTACACATCACTTAGGAATTGTTCAGGGCTGCGTAGCCAAAAGAGATGTTTGGGCACATTCAAAGAGGAGGCAAGCAAAGAATCTGACACCAGGTCCTAGATGCAGGCACTTGGTAGCTGTTGGTGGCACCCGCCTCAGGCACTTCACTTAAGCAGCTACTGACTGTCCTTGTCCTGTACCTAAGAAACCAGGAAGAATGAGGACAATGGCACTTTTTAAAATTCCCCTTCTGCTAGGCACATGTGGCCATTCTTAAATAGTGCTAGATGTTTTGATCGTATCTAGTGCGCTCCCACTGACTTACAACAGGTTATTAGTATGTCCCACCAGATTTATGCATTCAGGAGCTGTGAGTGGCCCATCTCTGGAAGCTGGAAGAGCTCAGTTTACGCTTGCTTTATTACAAAACTAACAAATACAACTTAAGCTCTGTATACTTACAGACTTCTCTAGGAAGTTGTTCCCTGTGGCTGTGTGTAAATTACATTTCTGAATGCCCCACCAAAGTGGAGGACACGTAAACAAATCCATCATCTTCTGTTGAGGTGGTCTTTCACTCATCCGTCTTTGGCTGATGCAGCTGGGAAGGCAAGAGAGTAATGCTCCTTGCAGTAGAACCGATCTGGGGCGTGTAATGCTGACACACAATGAGGCACCACAGTTCGTTAGCAGTAAGCCACACAGAACAAAGCGTGTCTTCTGTAGACAGTTGTGCAGTTTTCCCTTGTGGCTACTCTGACAGCTTCCTCGCTAATATTTGCTTCACCAGAACAGGATTGGATCGCCCTTGGGTTGCTCTTTGAACCAGTCCAATTAACTTATTTACAACTTTTTGATTTCCTGCTTTTATCGCCATAACCTTTAAAAAGAACAGATAAACACCATTGTTACTGGAAAACAGCATCTTCACTCATTCACAGCCAAAGTATGAATATTTTTGTCCTTTAAGACAAAACCTAAATGCTTGTCCTTTGTCCAGCATGGTTGAATATTATATTTTGGGGCTAAGCTGTTATTTATAAAAACTGCCTTCAGCTTTGCAATAAGTTCCTGCTCTGCTCCCCTGAGAAAACAGCAAGTCTCTACAGCAGCAGGGCCTTGCAACTAATAGAAAGATTTGTTCTTATTGAAAAAGCCAGAGAACATTTTTGGATGTAAACAAGGTCTGCAACTTTAACAGTGACTTCCTGGAAGACAGCAAGAAAAATGAGATAGATAGACTTGTTTTTGCTAATAGGCGCTATCTTATGTTTTCTTCAATATGCTGGTCAGGTATAATAAATAAGTTGCATTGAATCACGAGCTATTTGGTATTTGTGAAGTCGTTCAAGAGCAGACTAAGGTGTTTTGGTAACAGCACTCCTGTTAAAGGAGTTAAACTCCTTTAAGCAAGGAATCCTTTGCAAAAAGCAAATATGACCTCCTGTCAGGGAGGTGGTTTCTGATGCACAATTACCTGCAAAACATCAAAGCCATGTTTAAAACCTAAGTAAAGAAACCATAAAAAAAAAGGGGGGGATTGAAAAATGTACTTTTGGGCATTTTTAAGCAATATACTACTGCTGAAACAAGCTTCTGGTCTTCGTACTGTTTGAGTGGCAGGAAGACATTCCCTACATCGTCAGAATTACCGGGCAACTTCAATTAAACAGGACCTCGTATTTACAGACATTAAGGGAAGGATGGCTAACATATGAACCACCAACTGTGACAATGCTAAGCACAAATGCAAATAGTGCTGCTCATTAGGGTATCTGAATTATTGGCAGGCTAACATCTCTGTAATGTCACAGTATGGAAAGGACTCATTACGCCTTACATGCTAGGAATTCCTTATGGAGGGGAGTACACTTCAGCCTGGATACCGCACTTTCATAAACTGCTCGGTGTTGGTTTGAACAACTTTGTCTAGGTTCGTTCTTTTAGAAGAAAGTTGCTATCAGAAAGCAAGGCATACTTTTTCCCCTGGCAAGTACTTGGCTAACTATTTTGTCATGCAAGCTCTCGCAGCAATTTGAAGCAGTGAATTACAGGGCTTCAAGGCAGCTTTTGCTGTAGTAAAGGATCACCTGAAAAAAGGAGGAAAGTGAGGCCATTCTACTGCATTGGGCTTGACTCAAACAGGGGAAAGCAGAGAGGAATTACATTCTCAGGCAAGGCATTATTATTGAAATGGGAGTATAGATATGGACCTTCAGCTTCTGCACTTCCCAATCAGTTCTAATGTTCTTTCTATCCACACTTGTGCTTCTGTTCTAGTCAGAAAATACAGGAGCACTTTTATCAAGCTCTGCAAATAAGTCAGTCTGATGGAGGTCACGCCAACCTACTGCAAGCTCATTTGCTTTATCAAAAGCTCTTGCGGAGCTGTTAGCATCCCCCAATGAGATCTGGGGTGGGTGGTATTGTTCTCAAAAAACGTTAACATCTTTTTTCCAAATGGCAAATGTATCTAGACAATGTTTATATTAGAAGCAAGCTATTCACTTCTGCTTTTACATTTTCACTCCACAGTACATGTAAGCCCTTGTTTTCATTTTGTTTTTTATAAAGCAGATGTTAAGACTCTGTCAGGATTCCTTCCCACTCCTCCCCTTCAAGATCAACAAGTACTTTTTCCCCTCTTCCTGGCTCAGAGCTTGTTAGCCTGATGGCCATGCAGGCTGCGGCACATCCTTCAATGGGGATGGGGAAGAGCTGAAACCCTGTCTTGAACACACTGCAGCGTTTGCGCTGCTGCCACAGCCCAGGCGCAGGACAGCAGAGCTGACAGCAGCCCTGTTGCAGCACATGCAGCCCCCTGAAGCCACCGGTGCTGCTGCCACATGGGTCTGGCCACTCCCCACCCCACAGACAGCGCCAGGCAGGACAGCAAGCGAGACTTGCCTCTGGCACTGAAGGAAGGTGGGGACACAGAGAAGAGACAGACGCAAGTGAAATTCTGGCCTTGCCAGTTCTGACATTGTCTCTAATCCTGTAACTAACATATGCCTTGCTGGCGGCTAGCCTCAGTCTTCAGATTCAGAACAGTGTAGCACTGTTGCTCTAATATCTCAAGAAATGACATAAAAATGAGAATTACGTGGCCAAGTGGCTGGGTCAGGTTAAGGCCAGTACACTGCATAGGTGAAGACAGAAGGAAAACCCCGTAGCTTTGCTTTCTTGCATTAAATTTTTATGGTCTCGTAGAATGACTTAGCACATTAGCCAGACTGGTAATTTCTTCTGCTGATCATTTTGTGTAAGCTTCAATTTCCAAAGAAACACTTAGTAAAATAAGAAAGGAGAAGAAAAGACATGATCATAGCTGTGCAGCAGCTTTAATGCTCCTATACTGGCTCTAGAGCTCAAATAGCAATTAAAAGAAAAAAGGCCATTTTAATCCCCTTTTTAGTGCCACAGCCTAACACAGTGCCCGAGCTTTCCAGCACCACCATAATCACCTCCTTTTTGTGTTCATCAATCACTGCTTGGCAGATCTGTTCAAGCTCCTCTCGATCCTCTATCAGTTGAAGCTGCTTTTCTTTAACAATTTCAAGAGGTGTCTTTCCTTTTCCCTTCCACAATTCCTCGAACACCTGAAAATCACAGTGAGTGGTGAAGGTCAGTTTCTTTACATATCAATGTTATTTACATGCAGTATTTTAATTACAGAGCTAAGAAGTCAGGTTTTAGTAAGAGCAACAGCAGATTGTCTCAACATGAACAAACCCAAGATTTAATCCTGCGCTGCGCTGAAAGAGCTCTTGTGCCTTCCCTCCTTTTCGGCACCCTGAAATCAATTGAAGCCTTTTCACTTCCCACACAGAGTACTGAGTATGGTTGGGAAACGGTGCTCTGCAGCCTACTGCAGCACCAGGAGCTGCCCGCTAGCAGCAAGGATACCTGCTCCAAGAAATTTGCCTGGTGCAGCCCCAGTGTACCTGCTGTCCCTCCTTTGGGCTGGAGCACACGCTGCTCACCGCTCTGAGCTCTGCCCCCTGCTGCAGGTGGGCCCAGCGGCAGCCACCGCCACCAGCAGCGAGGCTGTTTCTCAGGCAGCACTCACGCTCGCCTCACATTATGCACAAGAACTGCCTGAGAGCAGCAAGAAAATGCATTTCCATGAGCGATGTCTCTGCACAGGAGCTGACGATTAGCTGACTGTTGTAGCGAGTCCAATCCCAGGTAACTCATCTCATTACCAGCCCTCATCAGCAAGCTGTAATGAGGGTACGTATGACAAAGCAGAAGAGAAATGGTGCCAAGCCGATTCCATGCAGCAGCTCCAGCCCACCTATGCATCACCTCCAAGCACAGGGAAGCTGGGTGAACCTAAGCCTCTGGAATAATTACTTCTTAATGCTAGTGTGTTTTCCTATGCCGTAGCAGGGCTATTGCCCTGGAATAAACTTGAGAGAGGAGAACATTTATAAAAAAACAATTTCCTTGGGCAGTCATTTTCTGTATTCCCTTTGCTCTTATTTCAGAGCTGTGGGAGGAGAGAAAGAAAACCCTTATTACAACAGCTGCTTGTGCTTCATCCTGCTCTGAAGATATAATTGTATGTTTGGGCCACTGCTGTGTACCAGTATGGAAATGGATGTCACGTCAAAATTTCAACACTAAATACTCAATGTAGGATGGACGAGAGGCTGGGAAGGGGAAAGGAGAAGGGCCATTCAAACCACGTGTTAAATAATTAGCAGGGCAGCAAGACAATTTAGGAAAAATGGAATGTGCGGGATGCTACTTAAAGTACCCCAACAATAGTCTTCAGCGTGGAAGACTTTTCTGATACAAAAGACCCTCAGTTAAGCAATTGTGTAGCCACGACAGGTGTGTAAGAACCATGTGCTGACACAATTCTTGTAAATAGAGATTTGTTTGCCAGCTGTACCCCAACGCTTTTGAAGGTATCTTATCACAGTGCTGGAGACCCCGAGAGAGGGCAGTGGCACAAAGTGTCTTGTTTTTCCCCCCTCTAAGAGGGTTAAAGGCAGATCACAATATTAAAGTTGCCGATAAGCAGCCAGAGTTAGAACCACAGGTAAGTAAAGCTGTACGCTGCTGACATCTAAAAAAAAATCAATGCAGTATATGATGTCTTCTGCAAGATCTTCCTTCCAATGGAGTGCAAACCATTGTGCCAGTGCTACCTGGAACACCCCTAGAAACAAATACACCCAACAGTTCAACCAGTCTGCAGCACTTTGCATTAATTCCTTTTTGCCACACTCCATGGCCTAATTCCACGGCAGCCTCCATCTGCTCCTTCCTTCCCTGAGGGCCTCCCGAGGCACTGGGCTGGTACACCACCCCTCAAAAGGTGCTCTGTCCTCTTTGCACAGCACAGCCCATGGCAAAACACCCTGGAGAGCCTGAAGCACTGCACACAGCAGAGGTTGGACAGTAAATAAGCCCCATCACCATCCTGGAAAGAGGCAGATGTTACTTTTAGGACTGGTATGTATGCAAGCAGGACATTCTGGGCTGCAGGAGAAAATCTGCAACAAACAAAATCTAAGCAGCCAAGCATGGCAGAGTTACCCAGGAGCAACTCATACATCAGGCTGCCTTAGATCAGGGGGCAGGACAGCTTGACAGTCACAGACACCGCTCTGCTTCCCCGCTAGTCCTCTGCCAAACATCTCCTGGCACTGAGAAAAGCTTGCCCGTTAGAAACCTTCAAGGCACCAGATTTTCCCTGTGGCATCTGCATCACGTGTACTTTTCAATTTGGTAACAAGCCTATCCACTCAGCTACTGGAGCAATAATGTTATCAAGGCCCCTGCTTGTTTACAGGTATGAAGGAAAGCAGAAAGAGATGTGGCCAAGTCCTGTCAAAGATGCACTTTAAAAAATGTGTTTCTCTACTTGGCAAACAGTACAGATCTAAAGAAAGCAGTTTAAAAATGATTTCAACTCATTTACACAAACTGTCTGCACCAGAACAGTGGGATCAAATTATGAGGTCTCCAGAGCCAAAACGAGAATCTCAGGCCTCATTTCCATTACTGAAATCTCAGTAGTTTCTACTATTGATTCTTGCCTGAGCGTGATTAGGTTTTAATGATGTTCTGCTCTCTCTACCTACACAGGCATAGCAGCAAACCATTGGTCAAGATGAATTAATCAGGACTCACACGTCTGGCTGCCATGGGCATCATATCAAACATTTTGCAACTGGTGAACATGCCAGCTGACTGCTGTGCCTGAGAATGGCTCCAACTGGAAACCCTATCTGCAGTGATTTGCTGCCAAAGGTGGGAGGGAAGCAGCAGGCAGCACCACTCGAGCCTGTCCTGTGGGCATCTCTCCTTGCCACTGATGGAAAGCCTTGATGCCTGGCAGTTGTCCCTCAGCCTTTGACAAAAGCAAGGGGCAGGCTGGGTCCAGTGCTCCAGATGGCGCAGCCATAATTGTCAAAGCAGATGGTTCTGTTTAGGTTTGTGTACTGTGCTCATTTTCCTGCTATCTACTTTAAAGTAAGGGTGCCAAGTGGGTGTGTTGAAGTTATTCCTATGTGGGTGACATATGCAACTGCATAAGCAAACAAGACCTGGGGGCTGCTTTGCTCCGTGCCCTGCTCCAGATCCCTGAAGAACAGGCGATGAGGGGCTCCATGCTGAGCTGCTACAGCAGGGCTCTCAGCAGCCAGGGCCACTTTCTGCTTTCCTGGCCCAGGATCCGTCCTCCTCCAACGCTGTAACTCACAAGTGGGCCCTGAAGCCACAGATGTACACCCTGCCAGCCCCACGAGTGAGAACAGAGGCCCTGGTGAGGCATACTGCCCAGCAAAGCGGTTTCAGCCCTGGGGAAGTTGCACCGGGATGTCCCACCGTGGACTTTGAAGTGGTGCCTCAAGGCTCCCCTGGCCCAGGCCACGCTCACGCCACAGCCCTGCAGCGTGGGAAGCTGCTCCCCTGCACACAGGCATGCCAGTCTGAAACCGCTTTGGAGACCTCTGGGGCAGGATGCTATGTTTGATGGCAAGTTGGGCGTGAGCTCCGTAATTACCTAAGTGTTAATTATGCAAGTACACAGTGCCCTTTCCTTGGCATATGCATCCTACCATACAATGTTCTGTGTGTATAATCAGCGCTCACGGCTTTTATCTGTCTGTGTTTCTAATGCCTTACACAGCAGAGACCGAACACAAACCTCTTAAAAAATTAAAACTTTTAACAGCTTCCTGCTGTGAGCCGTGTATGTGGATACATGTCTGCGTGCTCACCCCATCAAACCCTTCTATCATTTCTAGTTGGATCTGTCTCTGCCACTGCAATTCGTTCTCCCCCACCCCAAGTGCTGCAATTCATCTGCTGTTGTGTATATGTAGCCCTTTCTGCCCTCGGGCCATCCAGTATCTCTGCCTACTGCTGAGAATTGTTATAAACATTTGTTATTCTTCTGACATCCAGGCAACCAAAATACTTTTCTAAATGCGGCAAGGTTCCTGCAGTTTGATAGCATCACTCAGTGATGGCAAACAGTACTGTTATTTCTCTGTGTCCAATTTCAGAACAGAGAGGACAACACGCACATTACAAGGAGTTTGTAATTAAACAAGAAAGGCATCTCTGAAATTCTTGACATTTCATAACCTGTCAGAAGCGCTGGCAGATATATCACAAGGAAAAACCTCCAGTAGAAGAGCATTAGTACCCTGTTTCTACCTCCACAAGGAAGCTGAGAATTAAGAATGAAGTTCTGAAGCTCCTCTCTCGGACGCAGACACCAAGCTGATGGGTGTCCCATTACCCCACGAGCACACAACCACCCTGCATCGCAATGCATTTCCTGTTAACTTTTCACGTTCTTCTCAAAGCTTTTACTTTTGCAATCGAAAATTTCCAAATGCACATGCCTGAAGTCAGGCACTTAGATTTTGTATTTATGGTCCCTACAATAAGCAGCTGGCTATTCCAAGGAGCAGACCAACCACAAGTCCAGCTTAATTAAGAAGCAAAAGAAACTCCCCAAAACCAGGAGGTAGAGAGCCACATTTGCAACTGTTACTCTTGGTTTATAATCCTGCAAAAGGTGAACTGCTCCCTGTACTGTTCCAAAGTTGTTCTTGGACTCAATCAATTTGTGCTGAAAAGGTGGAAGCCACCCCTGTGTATTTCAGAGTGTTAAACTCTTGAAAACACACAAGGCAAACTAAGTATCTTCATTAACAACTTTGCTGATGATCACCTGAGAAGAAACGTCCATCTGATGTATTTATGTAAAGGCCAATCACTAATTGAAAGAACAGTGCATTCCACAAAGAACGTGAGATGAATGGCAGTTACTCCCTTTCACAAAAGAACTCCAAATTTTGTCTATATACACACAGACATCACAGTACCCATCATAAGCATTTCATAACTTTAGAGATGAATGTGCCAAGTGCTGATTTTTCTGACTGTCCTGCCGGGGGAAAAGCTGGCTTTACAGACAGTTCTTGCTTGAGACACCAATAACAACACTTGCTCAAAGGAGCTGGAATAAAAGAAAGGCCAGAGGTCTCCATGTTTGACTCCCAGAGTATGCCAGTTCAGACTTCTTTTTGTGACTACAGTCAGGTAATTATATCCATTTCCATATGCTAATACTTGGGAATGTAGACCCTAGTATCCCTTAGCACACAGTAGCTGATACTCCCAGCTTAACTGCAAGTCAGGGATTAGTTCCCACTGACCTTTTGCTCAGGTCTGACTCAAACTACCAAATTGAGATCTAGTGTCTGGTCTGTTCAGATGCAGAACTTACATAAATGACTGCAGTTCACATGGTGAAAATGTACTATTTGGTTTGTGCTCCCTTCTAAAGCTGAACATGCAAATATATCTGTAAGATTATATACATGAGGTATTTTCATCCGTTATATGTATACAGTATAGAGGCAAAATGTATCCTTCATCAACACTCTGAATAATTTTCTCTTAAAGCAACCGAAGTACTGGTACACACTGAATATAAAATAGCTATGCAAATGGACTAAGTGCCCACAGATTCAAAATAAAATTACAGTAAAATCAAAAAGGTACTCACCTGCTTTGCTGCTGAAGCAGAAATTTCTTTTTTTTCTAGAAGATTCAGAAGGTCAGCTAGGAGAACAGAACTGATTGGGCTATGGAAAAAGGGGGCAAGAGTTACCTCAGAGAAAAGGATAAGTAATATATCTAGGCTACTGTTGCTTGCCTAAACATCACACCATTTAGCATGACAAGCTAGTATTTTTCTCCATGATACACTATATTCAGCTTTGGTATTGATTGCCTGATTATGCCTTAACGTTGTCATATTCCAGAGAAGGAAGGCACTGATTACTACTCTTAACTACATAGTCCCCTTCTCTGGAAAGCATTTGGATAGCTTCATTCATCTTGACAGTGTCAAGGCCTAAGTAGCACTGCCTAGGATAACAAACTTCACAGATAATAACTAAAGCAGAAGTGAGCAACTGAGTGACATGATACTATTCTTAGTATGTGAGAAAAGGAGTAATTTTGTTTCACCATTGTAGTAATTGAGAAGCCTGACCTTTCCTTTACTGTACAGGAATGTTGTTTTAAGTAACTCAGCAGGTCATTTAAAATCCAGCCGATGACTTTCTTTGGCTTCATCTGGGTCTGTTTTACCACATTTTCAAAGAATTCTGTTAATCCGTCTTCATTCTGTTAAAAGAAAAATTAAATGCATCAAAGAGATACTGAAGCGCAAACATGATTAGTTACACAATTATATTCAGAGTATAAATACTCAATCCTAAAGTCAATTGGTTTTGTGAACTCATTTCAAAACCAGAAGACTGTTGAGCAATTTTATTAACATAACAGTAAGCAAACTATGTTGTCTAGAATGCATACATATAGCTTGTATGTCAGCCTGTCTGTTTTAATGTAACTTCCAAGAAACAAGTGATCTTTTTTTCTCTGAAATCCTCCCCAAAATTATCATTTGGAGAGAACCTTTCTCATCTCCTTTGTTTTAAATACATACAATGCCAGAAAATATACTGCTCAATATCATGCTCCACATGCTGTCATGCTATCTGTTACCAAGAAGACTTTGCCTGAAACTGTCTACAGATACTTCACTTTTGATCTTACAATCACTTCTTCTTATTTTGGATCGATGGAATAAGATTGGCTTGTATTCACCCTTGAATGATATGGAAAGGTCATACTGTAAAGAGTGGGGTTTTATTTTCCTAGTTTCTAGCTTTCACAGAAGCTATGTAAGGCTTCACACAGCACCCTAAGTGCTCAGAAGGTATGACAGTAAGGGATTCAGTTTATAGTATAAGTGAAATCTGAGACTGTTTTTAGAAGAACAGACACTGCACAGTCTGTTGAATGCTGTGCTGCTCGACATCAAGGCAGTGATGGATCTTTAACTATAGCACAGAACTTATTAGGTCTACTGAAGGCTTGTAGTGCTCCTTTTCAAGGAGGAATCCAAATCCAACGTGCTAGTGGACTTCTGCAGTGTTTGGAATAACTGCACAGGAGGACATGCCAGCTCTCAGAAGTTGTCAGAGGTAACAGTTTAGAGGCAGCCACTGAGTTATTCTCAGTACACTGTCATCACAGCAAAAACATTTTCTAAGCACATAGTGATAGCAGACAGATCTCTGTGAACACTTCTGAGCAAAAAGAGTCCAGGTACACGCTAAACCAAAGCCTGACTTTTCCACCCAAACTCACTCCCTGTCAAAACCGTCTCTTTTGCCCTTGTTTTTATAATTTATCACCATAGCAATACAAAACTTTGGACTTTCCACCTTGAACATTTCAGAACGTAAACTTCTACCATCTCTGGATACCACATTCATTAGTAATGATGTATGGCTTTTAAGGAGGCTGCAATCTACCACTCTATTCAGTAAAAAAAGATTAAAACCTACTTAGAATAACGGATTGAAGTGCCGTAAAACTGGTGTGACAAAAATCAGATCCTTCCCCTTTACCTTGAGACCACGAACAAAGAAAGAACCAAAGTTCTCAGCCTCAGTAAGTCACTGAGGACTTCTGTGGAGTAGATCCAGTAACTCCCAATACTTATCTAATACACACACACAAATTTCCTTTCTTGACCTATGTTCTTACAAATTTAACTAGCAGTTACTTAGCAATAAATCATGTAAAATCTCAGGTTAAATATATTAGAACAGATTTTACTTAAAGACAAAAAAAAACACAAACAAAAAACCTCAAACATCAGAGGAGTGATGTAATTATCAATGTCTAGTGAACGATTAAAAACTAGGCATGTATGAACTGGAATTACTAAAATGATAAACTACTACATATTGTACTCTTTCTAATTCACCCCAGGATTCATTAGCACAAACAAACACCTATTATTTAAACAGCAGACTCCCCTCCGCAGAAGCACCTGTCCAATTTAGGTAGGAAGAAGTGACTATGTATAAATGCTGTTTTTGTTGTTGTTTTTTATACATGTGCTGCAGAAGGTTTTACAAACACTCCAGGCAGAGTAGTCTAGCTACAACATTATGCACACAAAAACAATGTCTGCAGATGCCACATGTCTGAGTGAAGGCTACACAGCTCAGATGCAGCATGTCCAACGCTTTTATCACATATATGATGGAGAGCGTATCTCCAGCAGTAGGCATATTCAGATTTCTGGATATCAAGAGCCTGGCTGGAGTTACAGCTCTGATGCTGCTGCCAGACCTTTGAAAATCAAGGACAAACATACCCAGCCTTCCAATTTTAATCAGATGATTTCCAAGCAGTAAGAGGAGAAAAGCCCAGGAATACTCAGAGAGACAGACTTACACATACTACCAGGCACTGAACCCTATACCTACCTGCTACTTGTGCACATAGAATTGGATATATTCCCCCAAATTCCTTGCCCCTTCATTATTTTTTTAAAGTGACTGTAATTTTCTGTAGCCAAAAAGAAGGAAAACCCAGCAATGCCAGATTGAAATGAACAAGGCAGAATGTCAAAATGTCAAAATGACTGGTAGAATTAAAATGATTTCCTTATTTTCTTGCCATATGAAGAAGGAATAACTTGATTAACTTTAATTTCTAGATACCATACTACTTGAACTTGACGTTAACTTCTGCATTGTGGTCAACTTTTGTCATGCCAAACTCACTCCAACTACCAAATTTATTTTGATGACTTTCCCTCAGAAGATGTAGTTAATCTTGGGGAAAAATAACCAGGGGGCAGCTCTGATACATTGAGCTCTACTATCCATCATTTCACTTCTAAAGCAAACAAAAAAACCTCAGTGAAATCTTAACTTAGCTACTTCCCTAATAATTTGTCATCACAATCTTCTGTGTGCTGTCTGCACATACTAGGTATTTCTGCTTCTATATTTCTACACCGTGGCTTGAGACATCATAAAGCGTTACTGTACACACACACACACACAGACCTGTCTCTTGTGACAGAGCTGAGCTGAAAACCACTGCAAGCTCTAATGTTCTGGTTCACAGGAATGCTGTCTCACCTAATTCTGAGTAACATATTTTATTCTTCTTATAAGGAAAACGAGAATTCTGGAATTGCAGCACCATGCTTGTGATTGAGGCCTGCTTGGGTGCTCCCATTATGCACAAAATATGTTGTAACTTATTCATCAAAATCTCACTGGCATGAAATATGAAACTCAACCAGTTGCAAATTTATTTCTGAAATATGGTTTAACACCATTGTTTAATAGTACATGTCAAAATCTGGTGGAGTAATTCCAGATGCTTTTAAAACAAGTTTAAAACAATACGCTACTTTACAGAATGCCATGGGTGTCATCTGCAGAGATATTGGCTCTGTAATGCAAACTTGTTCTTTTAAAGACCAATAATGTTTCCTGAAGAACCGAAGGGGAAAACTACATCAGTGTTCACAAATGTCATTTTCTGCTTTCTTCTTCCCATTTTCACCATCACAGCTCCCACAATAACCAACTATGAGGTAACAACTGCCACAAAAATGTGCAAGACTGTCAGGGGGAAAAAAGCAGAAAATGTGCTCTGTTAAAGCAGTAAGAAAAGCAGTCAAAGACAGTTCAAACTTTTTTTATGGCTTCTTATAAAATGCTTTAAATTCTAAAAAGAAGTGTAAATTCACCTGCACACCAAAGTGTATGAGTGTATTGTCAAGAACTACTTCTTCAGCATCCCATTCTGATCGTTTAATGGATTCACAAATGTAATTGTTCCAGCAAACGAATGACCCCAAGCCCAAGTGGAACTGCCGCTTTTATCTGAGTAAGCAGAGGAACAGTAAATGTATACTAAGAATTGAAATTCAGATGAGAAATGAAGTGATCAGACTTTTTTTTTTCTAATGCTGTAATGTAACAGCCAATCTATTTTTTGGTTGGACTTCAGCATGGTTTTTGAAAACAAAGCATCACATTTATATCTATGCCAATGCATCTTATTTTTTTGTCCCAACATGAAGCAAGACAAAAATACTATGCTACCATAACTGGACAAGTTCTCAGAGATCCTTCTTGACAGAACAGTATTTAACAGTCTAACTGTTTACACAGCAAAGTAGGAACTGCATGCAGAAATTGAGTACGCAAATACCACTCAGTCTACCCAGCCCAAAGAATTGTATGTTTACAAATACGAAGGGTTTTGCATGAAAAAAATAAAACTTCATTTGTTTTTATAATTTGTACAAAACTATGAAAAAGCTAGCAGTTTACACTTAGGCAATCTCAGGCAAAGATGTTAATAGTCAAAGCTCTCCTTCCATTTCAATTCATCTTGTAATTAGGCAACGCTAGAGTCTTACATTTTCAATACTGCAGTGCATACAGGCAGCGATCGTAAATGAGAGTAAAGCTCATGAAGTGAGCTCAGAAACTAACTTGCATTCTGAGGTATTGTTTTATTATAACTTTTTTTTTTTTTTTTTGCATTTTCTCTAACAAGTTGGCGCAGAACAGAGATTTTGCATTTTAGAGTCATCCCTCCACCACTGCCATTTATTTAATGAGCACTCCTGGGCGCTCTAACCTGAAAGAATGCTCATTAGATTTGTGCATCTGGCCCTATCAGCAATCTTCTGTAACTTCCGATGTAAGCTTAATACAGCAATGGACATACCATTTTCAGATGAATTAAGGTTAACTAGTCTCCCAGTGAACAGGCAAGCAACTTTTATGGAGAGTATACATGCTGACATTCTAATGCACAATAAAAGAAGACCCACAATGAAGAATGTGTTCACTTCATGCATTCAAATGGATGCATTATCTTATTACAAGCTGTATCCCAAAATTCAGCTTGGAGCTCATTAATTATCTTATACGCTGCAGAAAGGAAAAAGCTAATAGAGAAAAAGCAAAGGCAATAGTGGATTTCAGAGAATGGCTGGAAAGAAAGAGGAGCTGGTCAGGCAAATCTATAGGGCTAGTTGCTAGAGATGACAGAAACCACACAGCAGAGGCCATCAGTACTAGCAAGATTGAAGAAGAAGGTTGATGCCAAGTGAAAGGAGTGGGTGTACTGAGTCTGGCTGGGATTAAGTTAATTTTCTTCATAGCAGGCCATAGGGTGCTGTGTTTTGGCTACTGCTGAGCAATACTTGCACAGCATAAAGGCTTTCTCTTTTCCCGCTCTACCCCTGCAGTGAGCGGGCTAGGGGTGGGCAAGAAGAACAGCTAGCCTCAATTGACCAAGGGGATATTACCTGCCATATAGCGTTATGCTCAGCAAGAAAATCTGAGGGCAGAGGGTTTTGGGTGAGGCACTCAGAGACTGGATGGGCATCAGACTACTTGTGGTAGGTGATGAGTGATTGCTTTTGCATTACTTTTGTTTTTTCCTTCCTCCTTCTTTCACTTCTTTAAGTGTTACATCTATCTCTACCCGTAAGTTCTTTTGCTTTTGCTCTTCTTACTCTCTCTCCCATCCCACTGGTTGGGGGAATGAGCAAGCAGCTGCATGGTGCTTAGCAGCTGCTCAAGGTCAACCCACCACAATGGGGGAGAAGAAGAAAAAACAACAGAAAAAAGGGCGTGCAGAGATCTATTTCCTCTTCTGAGCTCCTTTTATTTTAATGTGCAAGATAAAATGTACACTTGGACAGGAATACTGCCTGCTAAACCACATTGTGCAATTTACACAATGAAACAGAAAGGTAAGATACTACAGACGCTTCTCAGTCACTGCAGCCTCCTCACTTTGATGAGACTTACAACACATCTGCCTTCCAAACAGTAGCCCACTAAAATGGTACACCAACACAAAAGCAGATTTCCTAACATCTTTCTTCAGAAGAAGGAACCGTGTTTTCTGTAGAAACAGATGCTATAAAGGTGTATTAAAATATACACAGTATACACAGCACAAGCGTATTAAAGACACACGAAGAAGGGATATTAGGTAGTTATGTGCACTGCTCTCCCTGCGTTTACAGCCAAAGGAAAGGAACTCCTCCAGAGGACAATTCAAAGTACTTACGCTTATTCTCTGTATCTTACCATGAAGTTGTTTTCCTTCTGTCTCCACTAATCACAGAGGTAACCAAAGCAGAATACTGTCCTAGCTTAGCTGGTTATGTGAAATGTCTAAGTTTGGGTGGCTATAGTAACCCCCCCCAGAGTTTTCACTGCCAGAACAAGACGATGCAATTTGTATTTGAGAAGCCGGAAGTCCTTTAGATCAATTTTGGAAGTTATGAGATTTTGCTGTCATTTCCTTATTTACATCCACATTTGTCACATCCTTTTCTTTCGCATCCCCTCTTCTCAGCCTGTCCCTGGTAAACTGTGTTGTGAGGCCAACGTTGATGTTGTAAAGCCATTTTGTTTATTTACCTAAGAATAAGTCCATTTTTTTTCTAAAGAGTATGGAAACCAGTTCAACTGGAGCACATTAAGCTGAACAAGTCCTACGAGGAGAGGCTGAGGGAGCTGGGCTTGTTCAGCCTGGAGAAAAGGAGGCTCAGGGGTGACCTTGTCGCTCTCTACAGGTACCTCAAGGGAGGCTGTAGCGAGGTGGGGGTTGGTCTGTTCTCCCATGTGCCTGGTGACAGGACGAGGGGGAATGGGCTAATGTTGCTCCAGGGAGGTTTAGGTTGGATGTTAGGAAGAACTTCTTTACCGAAAGGGTTGTTAGACATTGGAACGGGCTGCCCAGAGAAGTGGTGGAGTCACCATCCCTGGAGGTCTTTAAAAGACGTTTAGATGTAGAGCTTAGGGATATGGTTTAGTGGGGACTGTTAGTGTTAGGTCAGAGGTTGGACTCGGTGATCTTGAGGTCTCTTCCAACCTAGAAATTCTGTGATTCTGTGATTCTGTGAAAGATTTAAACTATGGGTTTTCCTTCTGCAGTCAGGAAAGCATGTCTGTTAATTAGCTGTATACTGACAATGTGCCCAGCATCATACCAGACATAAAGACAAGAAGAACATGCAATTGCAGACAAGAATTTCTCAGCAGGAAGTTGTACATTTGTGGCAGTAAGTCACTAGTTTGTCCATGTGTAGACAGACAAGATCAATATTAAATAATAGTTATTTGACTGCACATTGCATGAGAAATGCTTTTTCTAGGAGTACTGAGCAAGGTTTCTTTTTCCCCTAATATTATATTCATGTGGCTCCAAGGTACAAAGTAGGCAATGAACTGGACATATTTCCAACCAAAAAAAATCCATGAGAACCAATAGCTGGTTAATAATGACATTTGTAAATGTTTTTAAAAACAATGGAGCTTTGAAGTTGCTAGGTTTATTTTAGCACTTGATCAATAGACCTACCACTAAGGTGAAGCTGTGTTCAGGAAGAATCCCATACAGCTCAACAAGCTTTGCTCTCTTCACACTGGGGAGGTCAGGAAGTCTCTCATGAATCCAATCAATATTTACCACTTGCTGATGGTTCACATTAGCTGGCAAAGATTTAGTATCATACAGAATCAATGGAGGAAGATTTGGCTCTGGCATGAACCTAGAGAAAATAAAGAAAAACTTCCTTAGAATTATTTTCAGTCCAAAAGCTAAGCAACAAAAAGTATTACAAGTTTAAGCTTACCTGGAAATTGTACTACTATTTTAACAAAATAAAACATTAAAAAATAATTACTTGGTATACCACTGGTAAGTACTAAGAGATCAGTCCCTGGACTGCTGCAAAATCCCAATTCTCTCTATTTGCCACTGATCGTCAAAGTCAATGTTAAAAAAATGAGTAATTAAAACACTTCTGCACTCAAAATAATATTAGTAACAATGACAATGATAGCTATGGAAACAACCTATTCAACCTTTTGGCATGAAGCATGAATTGTAGATCTGGGCAAAAAGACTGCAGTGGACTGGCAGGAAGAAACCCAGATTAAGAGCCAACTGCCAGGAGTGATTTGGGCAGGTTGTAACCTTTTCCATACTAACTTCAAAAATTTAGATGAAATCCCATGCTGTGCTAAAAGCAAAGTCAGTATGCTCAGCAGGGTGCCACCACAGAACAAAAGGCTCTCTTAAAGAGAAGGCCATTTCAAATCACTGGAATAACTGCATTTGAAGCAGAAACTTCATTATTAGATGATCAAATGAGGGGTTCAAAAATTTCAGAATAAAGGACATTGGACAACCTCTGTAATTTGTATTTCAAATCTGCCTAACAATAGATCTCACATCTGATGCATATTTGCAAGAAGTAAATTATAAAAATCTGAGAAAACACAGTTTAATATTGATCATAATCTTAGCACTAGCAGTAATCTTTCCAGTCTTTATTTGAAATATATTGGACTCACCAGTTTTGCCAAGGTTTGCATGAATTTTCTTTTGCATTTGTTCTTATTCTTGTTAAACTAGTTGTGTTATTAGTCTTGTTAAATAAGCCAGCCCCTACCACATAAGGAATTCTTAAATGATCACTGCAATTTCTGCTGCATTTCTACAAATGCTAATTGGAAAAGCAGATTTAATTTAAAGTTTGTGGGATGTTTTCAAAATCCTTGCTGTGCTTCAATAAGAATAGATGTAGGTTTAACAGGAATACAGATAGGACAGAGCTAGGAGGCTCTGAAAGTTCTCCTGCAGAACTACAGTTCTCCAGCTGAGAAGTGAACTCTGGCAGTAACAGGAAGACTGTCCTAAGACGCAAAGCCAAGGAACTCCTGGGTGGATAACCATTAAGAAGACCCTGACCAGGGGAGGATGAAGGCAGGCACAGCATAGGAGAAGAGGAGCCCAAAGCCCTCAGTAATCACTGAGCTGCATAACCAGCAGCATTGTCTGATCATCTCATCCAGACACTACTGTGATTACCTCCTGTGCTAGGGCACTCAGAGGTTATGCTGCTGCTTTGCAGTGCTGCCCCAGCTCCCAGCAGCACTGCTTCCTGCCAGGAGTCACGCCTTAGTCCCTCACCCTCCAGCTCAATCCTTCTCGGCTGGCTGTTTATGGCTTGACTGTGCTGCACTGACTTTGCCGAGAGTAGATGAAAGAGTGCTCACATGAATCATGCTAGCAATCGAACTGTGATGGCTATCATCTCACACTGGTGGAAAGCAAGAAATACTTAGCAAGGTAACAACCTCAGTAGGGCTACACAGATCTTAAGGCAGAAACCTACCTGTGTAAGCTGACACCCTTCAGCAGTAGTTAGGATTTTCAAACAGTGTCTTAAACAGAATTTAAGTGTGAAGAGGCAAGGCCTGCCATCTGAAAATCATTTCCCTCAGTATTTATTTAAAGCAGGAACAATGCTTAACTCAGAACATTCTTACATTTAATGTCAGACATTCTTAATAATACATGTGTACTGGCCACAAAGCAAACCTTCAATTTATCCACTTGGAGCTAAGGTAATCAAACTTAGTTTTTGGGAAAGATGTATGGGTTTAGCAGAAATGAGAGCGTTCTAGATCTGAACTTCTCAGAAATACATCGATTTTGATAGGTCTCTTTCCCTTCCAATGGAAGGTCCACTTCCACACTCACCATACTAACTTTACAGGCTCATTACACTGACTACGCTTAGCATATTAAATAAGTTCTCAGTTCTTGAAATGTTAACTTTATTTAAAAAAAATATACCGATAATCCTGCTTTCCTTCTTTGTCTCTCATTGGTACAGTGCACCTAAAATAAAACAAAAAAGGTGAGATGTGAGAGGTGGTACACCACAGAATTAGATTCCTGGCAAAAAAAAAAAAAAAAAAAAAAAAGAAAAACATCACCTCATGAAGATCAGGGGAACTTCTTAAAGCCACTTCAAAGAAAGTGTGTATGTAAACTCCCAGACACTGCTTGATGTAACACAGTTTTTTTGTTGCTGTTGTGTTTTTTTTAATCAACAGATTGTGTTAAAGCCTCAGCTCTAAGAGTAAATAATTACTACAATTACTGCAATGAAACTGTCTGTGAATTTTGACTTTAGAAGAAAGAAGTTGAGCAACACCACGTTATCTCCCCTGATCGGGTCACTGGGTATCCCTAGCACTCTAAAGCTATTATTCCTGATATTCCTCCAAAATAAAAACTCACCCAAGCTTGGAATCAAAGGCTCTTGTTTCATTCAGAATTGTTCCTCCACTTTCCAGTTCTTCAATTTGCCTCTGTATTTCATAGTCTGACAGAAACAAAAAAAAAAGAATAAGCTTGCTATATTGCACTATTAGCTTTTATACATTCTATTATTTCACTGCTATGCAATAACGGAAAAGTTTGTTGATTAACCTTAATGAAATCAACAGCAGTAGTTACAGACAGAATTATTAGTCACTGTCTTTCTCTCCAGCACTGTTTCTTTCCTTGCATGTTTTCCTCATCTTCTTTCATTTTACTTCAAATTGAAAACATTTTCTCCCAGGCACTGCAGCCAAGCTATACATTCCTAGTGACCTTCCTCTCACCCAGTGGAGTATTTGGAACAAGAATTCTCATATCCCCCTTGCCAGTTTTATTTTGGAGATGTAATGATCATCTATCTGTTCTTGCTCATACCCAAGATGCATCTGAACTTCACACACACCATGTACTGTACTCAGTGGAAACCAATCACCTGCACTGGAGGACACAGAGCTACTGCTAACATATTTCAGAGCCAAACACTCTAATCACTGAATCATTTGCTTTGTTCTTCTTACAGGCAGAAAGATAAAAGTTAAAACTGCAGATTAATGTGGCTGCTGTCCCCAGAGTGCCCCATAGGTCCACTGGCAGGGTCTCAGTCACAGTGATGTGGGTGAGCTGGGTCCATCCAGTCAGAAGCAGCAGGAGATAAGACCAGCTACAGCACTGTGAACAAGACTACAGCACAGGTCCAAGGTCCTTCAGGAGACAGGACTGGAAACTCACACACCTGCGACATTGCTCAGGCAAAGTCTGAAGGCCCCAGCCCCAGCTTAAATGAGACTCCTGGACCAGGGGCAAGACGCATGGATGGGATGCCCAGACAAAGCTAGTCAAGGCATTTAAGGCCAATTAGTGTACTCAGGAGCTGGGCATATTTCATTTACTGAGACCTCCTAAAATATCTACAATGCTCCAGTAACAGAGGAACAATTTACCTATTGCTTTTGCCAGGAACCGTATGCTATTGATATTCTTCACCTCCGTCCTCACTCCATAAGGCTCTCCAGGGTGATGCACAGAAACATTGGCATCCACTCTCAGCTGACCCTCTGTAAAAGGAAACTTTATCAACAGAATAGTCTGCCCTGTAACCTAGAGTAAAAAACAAACAAACTTGGCATGCATTAATAAACTGCATGTTACGTGTATAACATTAATAGCCGACTTCCATATGATCAGAAATGGGTAACAACCACCTCATAATAGCTTTCTGCTTGTGATTCCATTTCAAGCTTCTGCCTCCAATCATTCAAAATTTTCCAAGAATACTATTTATATATATATACATATATATATACATATACATATATTATTGCTCATAATTCCTCTCCAAGAAAACTGTATGGCACAATGCAGGGCAGGTCCTCTAAATCCGTACAGCAAAAAGAGCTTCTGACACACAGCCCTTCAATAAAGGGCAGAATTATACTAGCAGTTTAAAGCAGTAGACTGAGTTCCATTCCACTAAAAACAGCACAAAAACTTTGGAATTACAACTTGATGGATATATATACTACTCTAGCATGGAACACAAGAACTTGCAGTTCTGTTGAACAGATTTACTTAGGTGTCCTTGGAAGTTTAGAGTCCAAAGACAAAATGTCAGAAGTGGTGGATTTTTTTGTAATTTTCTTCCTCTCCTTCAAGAAACTGCAATCTTTTCCCTCCTCAAATTTCCCTGGCTGCCAAAAACACTGAAACTGAATACAAAGTTACATATAAAAGCATCCTACAATTTTAGTCCAAAATGGGCTAATGTCCTCAGAGATCTTTGATGACTCAACTTCAAGTAAAGAGAACTTTAATCTTTCTAAGTCTTCTCCCCTAAAGACATTACTTCTAAGAAGAGAAGGTTTGCCATAGATATTCAACTGGTGGAAAAAAAACAAACAGGAAAGGTTATATTATAAAGACTTACCATTTTTTCCCATATTGCACAGTAAACATCTGTAGCCTTCGTTTTTGTTTTTAATTCTTAATACAGATAAAAATAAAAACAAAACAAAACCAACCAACCAACCAAAGAACAAGTAAAAACCACTTGATGTTTAGATACAGTATTAATAATAAATGAAATACAAAATAGCTCAGAATCAAACTTGATAAGTCTATGGCTCAGAGTCCATTCTGGTCAAGAGATGTAAATTGACTAGAGAGGATTTGGTACATTCTGTAAAAGTAGTCTGGATGATAGTTCACTCATTTCCTCTGTCTTCAAAGAGCCTTTGCCAAACACAAATTAAGAATAAAAGTGCTGGAATGACCCAACATCTCTTTCAAGAGAGGCGTTTTGCATGTGCTTCCTCATTGGGGTGAAATGAGTACTTGTTACAGAAGAATATTCTTGTCCTGTCCTTGCTTCATTTTGAGACACAACCTGCTTCTACTTGGATGTAGATGTCAATGTGATGTGACAATGAAGTTCATCAGGCATAAGTGAAAGGAGAACCAGAACCTAAATGTTCTTAAAAAAGCTTTTTCCCTTTAAGCCCACTTTAAGCTCAGCTTCTTTTCTTTTTGCAATGAAATAATCTTTTCACTTGTCTATTGTTAATGAAGTAACAATGAATAAAACTGGGCACTTGTCTTCACTGAACACAGAAGCAGAATGAAGGTAAAGTATGAGAATGTGAAGACCTTATTTGAAAGCAAGTAATTATGATTTATAGCAATGGTAATTATGAATTACCATTCTGTGATGAGGGAAAACCACAGTAGCAAGCCCTTAAAAATGCCACCTGCAAAAAAAAAAAATCAAATACTTTTAAAGTGAGTTATACTGCAGGAAAAACATTCCCAGCACTGGACTCCACCTTTAGAGTCAGAAATCTCAATGCAGTAAAAGGTACAACAGAACAATTCCAGTGGCAATATTAGGGTCAAATTTTGAAGTGATAAGTGATGGTATATATATATGTACATGGAAGGCTTTGAAGAATTGTGCAAACTGGCTGCTTAATAACTAAACACTGTGCCCCACCTGATGGGTACAGCACTTGTGAGAAAAGATTCAGAGAAAAGATGTAGGCAGCGCAAGGCACTATGTAACATATGGAATATCTAGCAATTATTATTTCTCCCTACGTTAAATTAGATTTGAATCAGTAGCTAACATTTCTTGGATCCTGTAAGTCTTTGGTAATACTTGGACCATTCTGGCTTAGTTCTCTAGGAGATGTACCCATTTATATTACGACCTGATTTTGTTGACAGATCAGTGAAGCCAATTATCACAGGCAGAGGAAAAAAAAAGCTTAAATTGTGAACACTAACAGGCAACAGATAAATGAGTGTGTGTACTGGGGGGAACGAATGCCCCAGACTGCACTTTTAAAAACTCTCACGCAGAAGCCTGCTGTTTGCTAGCTGTAACCATGGACTGGTTGTAATTTTTGGTAACAGGACTGAGCAAAAATGGTACGTCCCAAATTTAGGAAGGGACATGAGAGAGAACAACCAGTTAGGAGGCTGAAGACATGCTGCGTTTTTGTACATCAACTATTTAGACTAGGAAAACTGGGGCTTTAGAGTTCCAGAAAAAAGAGCTGGTGCCAAGATGAGGGATTCTCAGAAGAAGAAGTGGTCTCAGGAAGATTGTAGTGATCTCTGCTGGAGAAATCCTGGAGGTAGAGGAAAATCCTGAAGATCAAATTGATGTGTGGGGACAAATGCCAGAGGATACCTTGGGACCTTAGCTGCTAATGCTTGCAACTGTTCCCTGCAAGCCTGCTGCACAGCACGAACCAACACAAATTTCTGCCCAGCATCCCCCAGTCAGCAGTGATCTCCCTAGTGGGAAGACAAGTTGAAATGTAGTGAACGTAACGCCAGAAGGGTGTGGGGTGGGACAGACTGAATGTGTGAAACAATCAGGTGGGGTAAAAGCTAAAATCTTGTTGGTTCACCCAAGATACCTGCATAAGTTTACTGCTTACACCGATTTTACGACCAGCTGAGACCTGACATGCAACTTAGAGGATGATCCATACTCCTACTACTTTGTGGGAGCTCAGGGAACATCCATATTCCACAGCTAGTCCTTACTACATTGCCTCTGAGCTGCAGCTCTATGGCAAGCAACATGAGGGCAGACAGGGAGAAACACCACAAGAACCCTGGGGACACTCTTTCCTGCTTAGGCTTATCCTGTAAAAGTAATGTGTGAGTCAATATAAAATCTAACACTGCAAACCTCTGCAGAGGAAGGCAGGCCCATAAGGACACCTGAAGCATGGGAGACATTAGGGCAGGCTCTGAGGATTGTAAAAACAGCTAGAAAAAGCTATGTGTTATAAGCAACTGCAGAGCAAAACAACCAGAAGCTGCAAAACTCTTGCAAATGCAGAGAATTACTGGTGACAAGAGAACATGCCCTTCCCCCTTCTGTACCTGCCATTATTGCCTGGCTGCTCCCAAGTGTTTGAAGAATAAGTTGAAGCTCTCTGACTGCTGCAGCTGCTTCTTCCCCACAGCACATATCAGGCTCCATGACAACCTCCATGAGGCCGACTCCTACCAGGGGAAGAGACAAGAGAGTTCCAACAATAGCTTTTGATCTCGTCATACTAGAGTGTAACTAGTTAAACACATGAAAGCACTTGGGCTTTTTTAAAAAAGCACACACAAAAAACCCCTCCACCCCAGTAAACAACAAGCCCCCAAAAGAAAACATAACAAAACAAACAAAAGCAAACATAAAAATCATGTATTATTTAGTGACTGTCACAATGGACCCAGCTGCAGACCTCTATAAAAACTTTTCCTCCTATTTTTTTAAAGGAGCAGACAAACTGCAGGCTGTCCTCCACCCTCTGATGACTTGCAGAACAGACATACACATTCCTCTTCTGCCTTCCTCTAGGAGAACTCCAGTTTAAAGCCAATCTGACTGCAGATTCAAATTTACTGATCTTAAACTAATCTTGGAACAGACAGAATTGTAAACAGATGTAGTCTAGCTTTTATTTTCAGTATCTGGCTTTCAAAGAATACGAGCAGCCACAGCCCTTAACTTCAATGGATACTGGAACACCACATCCCTGTTAGGCTAGGCCATCCTGATTGCTGCTATCTATTTTGCATTAACTTGGTTCATTCAGTTTATAATTTCAAAGCTTAAAGAGAAAATCTACATTTTTTTCAAATCTAACAATTAAAAGAAATCTCTGACTCATGCGCTGTCAAATTCCAGCAGCTACTCCTACATACAAACTTGATTCACTATGGGTCTGGAAATTTTTATTATTTTCATTTCTTAAACAATGCCTACAGTATCAAGAGCTCAAACAGCTGAGTGGTTGTATGTTACTGACATACACAGTTTTGAAGAATTGGAGCCAAGAGATTTCTAATTTGCTATTGCAAAATGCCATCAACCAACTGTAATAGGAAAGGCCCATGGGCCATTCAAAAATGCAAGCATTCCCCTGCTTCAAGTGTAATGTGCATTTTGTTCTGTTTTTATTTTTGAGGAGAGACATAACAGGTTGTGTTTACTTTTCACCTGTTACTTGTCACCCATTTACTTTTAAAGACCCATCTTACACAGAAGGAAGGAGAAAAATAAGAAAATAGTCCAGGCTTACCAGCCCTATTCAAGTCAATAAGAGTTTGGCTCATTGAATCATCATGGAGACTTTTTCCACTGTCTTGCTCCAACTGAATTTGCTTAATCCTCACAGTTTTGGTCACCATCTGGCTCATTTTGTTATCTATGCAGAGACTGTATGACAGATTCCCATTCACTGCAATAGGGACTCTTTGCTGAGTGATTTGATAGCCAGCCTGTCAAAAAAATAGCTTTATGCTCAAAACATTCATTTTATGGAAAACAGCACCTTTACCAAATGCAAGTACCCTAGACTAAGAATATTAAAATGACAATGCAACATCTTCCATAGTGACCTCTAAAGATGAAGGTAGACATAAACAGGTAAAAACACAAATTATTCTGCTTATCTGTAGAGGAGGGAAGCCAGAGGATGGAACTAGAATTTGAAGTAACTGTGAGAAGCTGGAGATCTGGGAAAAAATAAAGAGTGCTCCTCAATACAGTATACAATACTATACTAATGCAGAAATAATCAATAATCAACTGCACAACCACTTGCCAAGGATGACATCAATTTCACTGATACTGCCTTGGGGCAGAAAATGGACTAAAAGAGGTTCATCCATGCTTGTGGTTCTGTCATTGCGTTAAATCTTGTCTGAAGACAGTAACTGCACCTCCATCCCCAAGCGAGACTATTGCTCGTCTTCCCATCAGGCTGAACATCCCTCTCTGCCAGTTCAGTAACTGACTCATTAGTGTGGTGGGGCGGGAGGTGGCAGGAAAAAAACATGAAGAAAAGGAGAAAGTTCAGTTTCATTAATGCAGCAATTTACAAGCTAGACACTGCAACCCCCAATGGAGCACACAGCTGATAAATACCACCTCATAGTTGGGACTCCAAGCAAAGGGGCAGCTCCCAGCCAGAGAAGGGGCTACCAATGACAAGGGATTGTAATCACTGCACTTATGTAAAAATACAGAATTGAATCAATTACTCTGTTGAGATAAGGCCCCTATCTCTTCCTCCTTGCTAGCCTGCTAATGCCCCCACTGGTGAGAATTTTAAAAAAGCCTGCCAGTTTTCAATGAACTGGGAGAAGCATTTGTGTATCTTGCAGGGAGGAAGGGCTTACTGTAAAGTTTAGAGATGGTGACACTGCGTTGGGATGGAGCACAATGGTCTGGCACCGTGAATAGCTCAGCTTATATATGCAATGAAGTGCACGACCTTCTAGCCATCATCACTACAAGAAACATAAAATAATTGACTCTATGCAGACTATGCTAACCAGACAGCTCTTCCCATCTCTTAAAACTTCTCATTAAAATGATTTTTTTAAAGCCTGAAATGGTGAGTGACAATAAATAACAAGAATCCCATTTCCTATCCAAAGCCCTACGCTCATGAGTAACAATAATCCCATTGTCAAAAGACCCTAAGAGCAGGATTTATTTTTATCTGTTCTGTACAGCTCATTAGCCTAAACTCCGCATCTTATTACAGAGTTGCTGGCTAGACTGCTTCACTGTGAAATGCAGCTTCGGCAGTTTAATGTCAGCACTTTAAACTACAGAAGTCAGTCACTACATAAAAAGAATTACATGTTTCAGGCTAATAAAATCAGCATCTCCTTCACCAAATTTCCATCCATATTTTACAAGAGGATCCTATAATTCATGTTCACAGACAATGGCAGCCCACATGATGTTGTACACTTTTTCTTTCGCCTCAGTTTTCTCCTCTAAACACATAGCTGAGTTTTCTTTTACTTTACAACATTCTTTCATGTAGTTTCTGTGCAGTAGACTGATAGCAGGAGAAAACACAAGAATATTTGAGAATGTTTTCAGTTTAACAGCAGAAGCACCAAAGGTGGCGTGGAAACAGATCTGTGATGTTTTGGTGCTTCTTTATTATCTATAAAGGAATTTTGAGAGTTGTGTTTATTTCTTGATATTTCACTTTTTTTCTCCTTCAGGTCTGGAAATGGGTTCTATTTTAAGTTTTACAAGTAAAAAAAAGTATTGATAATTCAAAGTGATAAGGATGTGTTTCATATTCCCAGTAGCTTATTACAAAACTCCCAACAAAAGGGCCTCTCTTAGTGGCTCACAAATATTAGCAAAGTTATCCCCAGAAACAAAATCAGCAATTACGTCAACTTCACAGAAGTGAAACTAAGAGTTGCACATTCTCAACGCAGAAGAAAACAGGACACAAATCTCTTCTGAGATCCAGGTGTCCAACAGACAACCATAAAATCATTCTCTTTCCAAGGTGGGAAGCAAATGTATTTCATTATGTTTTGTGTAACTTCAAAATATTTTCAAAGCTTGAACAAAGACTGGGAGAGAAGATAGCCTGGTTAATAATACAGCACATCCATACTTTGATTTGGGACTTGAGAAATCTCTTTCTCTGCCTCTCTTGATATCTGGGATACCTCACCTAAAGAGAGGATAAGCTAACATGCCTGATCTTTCTCAGATAAAATAGGAACAATTTTTTTTTCTTCTTATGCAGTCAACAGATCTTCACCCCCAAATCAGAGAAAGTAAAACTCGTGTTCCTCCATTTTTACAAGTTAAACTGAAAAATCAGCACAAATAAGCTGACAGAAAAAAAAGTATTTAAAATTAGAAAGAAAAAAAAAATCTATTTACCAAAATAGAAAAAGATTCAAACAATTCTGCACCCTGTTGTAATGACAGAAGTCAGGCCCTTACTGATTTCAGTATTTCTACACCCATATCAAGTGTGGCAAAATGCATGTGACTTCCACTGACACTTTCTAACAAACACGAAAGCTACCAACACACCACACTGCAAAGACTCAGTCTTTTTTTTTTAAAAAAAAAAATTGGAACTACTGGCTGAGAAATTTTTAAAGGCAAATTAAATATTTCTAGGTCCTTAAGCACACATAGAAAAGACACTACCATGTTTATACCACTGAAACATGTGTTTGTTATACATTCACTTGAAATGAAGGGCTATTATCAGACTGCTTTTACCCTAACAGACAATTAGTACTAAGCACCAGGAATGGAGAACTTAGGGGGCAAAGCAGCTCCAGCTTCCAATTCAATTACATTAAGCCACTGGAATCGTGCAGCTAAGCAAGGAGTCAGCAATCAGAGCAATCATATTCAATCAGCGAGCACCAGGGTACAGCCGTCTATTCATCAGGGCACAGCGCAGCATCCTGTTGGGGCGAGCAGAACACTGACTGGAAACAGAAAAAACATCTCTTCACTCATCTCCTATTGTCACCCGTACTCCAGACTTGCCCTTTCCTACAGCTATTAAGGAGCCACCCACACTGCATACTTACAGGCAGATCTGCATAGAAATAGTGTTTTCTGTCAAACAAGGACTTCTTGTTTATGCTGCAGTTGAGTGCCAGGCCTGTCATCACTGCTGCTTCTACACATCTCCTGTTGAGAACCTAAGGAAACATGACACAGAGTTTTGCTCAGATGCTCAGTATGTAACAAATGTGTTTCCCACACATTGCCTTACATGGAGTGTATATTCAGTTTTGCTTTCCTTCAGCCACCCTCATATCTCTTTCCTTGTGTGGGTAGTTCTAATTCATCATTAAAGTTACGGTAGCTAGAAACCCGCAGCGTTTTAAGATGAAAAAAAATGTCACTGTCATGTTGTCATGACACATAAGGAGGTATGCACTGCTCTGGCTTGCCACTTTTGCACACATTACAGTACTTCTGCATACTCAAAGATAAAAAAGACAAATCATAGCAAATGACAACTGACTTGCAACTAGCTGTCATGTCATACTGGGAAAACAATGGACTTGCACAAGGGACTGCAGTGCTATTTCATTAAAACACTTTGTGGTTACAGGTGTTCTGAAACCACAGTGAATTCATGAGTAATTATCCATAGATTTGCTTAACGATGAAATGAAGCACGCTCATGCTTTGTTAAAAGAGAACCAAAGAAACATCAATTGATCCCATGGCTACAAGTATGCATGCATTCCAGTACCCAGGGAACCCATGGCATTAAGGTTCTTGCAGAATGCCACATGAGCTGAAGACCCAGAAAAGCCTCAATGAAGAAATAAAGGAGTTGAAATGCAGTTTCTCACAATGAATCATCACTCTCAATGTTACACCTTCCTGCCTCCTCAGCAGGTTCAGGATCCAGAGGAGAAAGGAAATTCCACTCCCAAAAGTATTAACAAGCTATGTTTTCATAATTTCTTTTCCAAATGTGCTCTCATTAATTTAACAGTTGGTTCAACTAATATCAAATTGATAAAACTGGAAAAAAATAAAAAAAGACTGAGTTTGCCTTAGTGCAACTCCAACAGGCTCACATTTAGTGTTTTGAAGCAGGAACAGAACTTTATTCATCTTATTCTGCATTGTAGAGCTGCCCAAGAAGTCAATTTCTGGGCCAAGGAGTACATGAGGTAAAGGTATTTACATGATTTCATCTGCATTGACCAAAACATAAAAGGCTTAAACACTGTTTTCTTCAATGTTTCTGATAGAATTTGGTTTTTCAAAACAAGTAAGAGGAAGAACAATTTCCCTTTGAAACAGATCTGCAGCAAAATGACCACAATTAGCCCTGACTGTAATCTAAAGTAAAACAGGTAACTTCAAAATATTACTTTATCCTAGTATCATAGCTGCAGTTTATTACATAGTAGATGATCCTGTTTTTGGAAATTAAATGCTTCCAGGCAGAACAGAGACTTTTTTTTACTGTTTAAAAAAGCTCATAACAATGCTTATAACAGTTCAAATTGTTCTATGTTTAAAACACCACAACATTTCTAAGTGCACCAGCAAAAATTCCTCCTTCTAAAGCGTTATGGCATGACACTACTCAGCTTTACAAATTAGAGAGGACTATTCCCGTCAGCCCTTTAACCAGAATCTATTAAGGCTCCATAAGGACCAGGGAGACTCAAAACACTACTGAACCAAAGCAGTGAGCACATGCCTGATGTCCTGCTGCGTTTCCTGCCTGCAAAGGGATTGTGACTGACTCCAATCTGAGAACAAGACAAAACCCAAGACCCAAGCTGCAGTCCACTAGAGCCTCAGAGGATGTTCTACAAACAAAATGAATCTTTCCCCCAGCACCATACTGAGATGTCCTTTCTCCTGCCCTGTTTGACTAGGAAAAGCAGATAACTTTTGGTTTTTGAGGAAGTAGATGGTCATCTAATATTGCTCCACTTCTGAAGTAACTATCACTACTCATTTCAGTCTTTTATGATCAAAGCTGTGTGAATAAAGCAGAATTGGTTAAGCAAACTACTAATTTTCCTTCAAACAAGTTTAGCTTCTCAAATAATCTATAGTGATAAATATCAATTCAGTATGTGAAACTTCCCATACTAATGACCTAGAATAAGTCCCCCCAGCTTGTTTAGGTGGTAAGCTGTTATTAAGTTGACAGCTTTGACTAGCACCAAAGATTTAAATTACTGGCTTGAACTGACAAGCTGCCAGTCTGATATGCTAGCAAAGTGTTGGCCTTAAAAGAAAGCTATGCAGTTCCTGGAATATCTATGGACAAAACACAACAGTCTCAAAAGCCTTCTTAAATATTTCTGGTCTTCTAAAACAGAAGCATCTCTCCTAGGTATTTATTTCATGAAATTCCTAGAGATCTGTCACAGAATGAAATGTAAATTGTTTGTATTGGAAACTCATGAAACACCTTAACAATGGCATCACAACATCAGCATCATTTCCCTTGTAACTAGGCTATCCTGCTAGAGCACCATGGTAACTGAGAGTTAAAGGAATGAAAGAACAATCCAACTAAGATCTCGCTTTTTCTGATACTTGTCTATTCCTTACATCTAGTTCACAAGTGGAAAGATGCCTTTTAAAAATTTATCAACTTTATTTGCAAAGTCGGTTTAGTCAAGACCTTGGTTTTAAATACAGGACTATTCAATAGCTATACAAAAATACATGCATAACACCTTCAATGGCATAAATTCCCATGAAAAGCAAATTTTAAGTTTTTTTTTTTTTTTTTTTTTTTTTTTTTTTTTTTTCAGAAGTTTACTCCTTATACTAATACATTAGAAAAGCTGGTTCCCTTTTAGGTGAAGGTATCTTTTCTATATTTAGTAAATGATCATTTTTACACTTTAAGAGTTGGCATAGAGCTTTTTGTTTTGCTCATGAATAATATATAGGATAAGCAGCCTTTCAATACTTAAAGAGGGCTTATAAAAATATGGAGAACAACTTTTTATTTGGGCACATAATGATAGGACAAGGGGGAATGGTTTTAAACTAAAAGAGAAGAGACTTACATTAGACGTTAGGAGGAAATCCTTCACTCAGATGGTGGTGAGGCACTGGCACAGGTTGACTGGAGAAGCTGTGGATGTCCCATCCCTGGAGCTATTCAATGTCAGGCTGGATGGGGCTTTGGGCAACTTGGTCTGGTGGGAGGTGTCCCTGCCCATGGCAGGGGGTTGGAACTGGGTGGGCTTTAAGGTCCATTCCAACCCAAATCAGTCTATGATTCTAAGGTAAGTTAAAAATATATGTATATATAAAATAAACACCTAGATCTCCTTCCTGAAAAAAAGTTCATTTCTGCTATCCCTTAAAAAAAATACCTTTATAGTGGTGGATTTCCAGAAAACTTTGTTATAGAAAAAAGTATTTCTTGTACTAAACACGGTATAATCAACATAATTTCCCCAAAATTAAGAAAAACATATATTGATTCCGGGTCACACACTTTAATAAAGTAGACTCCATATTAATTGGCTATTTTAAAACTTTCACTCCTACTTATAAGCATGAAGAAATCAGCATCCTGTGATTAACTACGTGAGTATTTATCTTGGAAATAGGTAATTTTAGCTCCTTTTAATTTAAAATAACAGCTGGAAGAAGGAAGTAGTGCAATGTACTTAGCCAGCTCTCTGTAGACCAGGCAGTAATCTTTAGAAACCTCAACAGATATATCTAGTCATATTTCCTGTTACTCCTATTTCATATCACTCTGATTTTTATTTGCTTCCATTAATGGATATATTCAGTTTTATTATTCTTGCAGTTTTAAAAGTACCAACCTGAACTAGTATCTACTTCTTCAAAGTGCATTCATAAGTTAAACTTCAAAATAAATTATTCTCATATCCACTTAGTCCAAATGTAATTGTGACTGTTCAATCTGATACTGTAGTTGAGTACTTCAACCCAGAGTTCTTTCTTGGCATCCTCCCACATATAGAGAAGGGCATAACTGTCTTGTAGCTATCTATGTACAGAATGCACACGACAATAAATGAAGAGTTAACCATGTCCCACATAAACCATTGATTTCAATAGGATCATTGGGAATCACACCCCATCCTCTTTGGCATACAATATTATTTTTTTTAAAAAAAAGAACAAGCCAACATTAGTCTTGTCATTTGTTTGGTCTGCAAAGAACCTACATATTCCAACAAATGAGGTCACTAACTGCAGGATAATTTTAAAAAGAAGGCCAGCTTCAATTTATGCTTTTTTTGCATTTCAGTCCAGCATCTACTCCACAGCCTATTTCCAGTCTTAAGGTGAGCGTTAGGTTTTTATCCCTTAGGAAAGGTGCAAGTAAGTAGAGGAGAAAGCAGCAGACATTTTAAATAAAGGTCTTAGATTAACAGAAAGAGACTCTAACTTAAGGAAAGACAACTAAATGGCAACTGAGAAGTTGAAGCAGTATATTTTGGTTAAATATATCATTACATTTTGTAACCTTATCTTTCTGCTTTCAGGTACCAAAGATATATGCTGCTATACAAAACATATTATTATCCTTAACCTTGTCTCGTGGCAAAGAACAGGGAACAGGGAACTCTGACATCTTAAGAAGTGCCCAGCTCCTAAACACATTACTTTACATGTATCCAAAGAATAACAGGGCACATTCTCTGAAAATGAAGAGCCGGTTTGAGAGCTTGTATCACAAGGCTTAGAATAAGAGGAATTATCTTCCAGTGGCAGTGATAATCAGAAAAATTCAGCAGCAGTAGGGAGAAATTCGGACCTCTGAGAGTAAGAAAACCAGGAAGTTTAACACCAAATTCAAAGCTCTTTAAATACTGACTGACTTCTGGGTTTCTCAGTCCTTTGAGACAGGGTTTGCTGAAACCAACGGAAGGAAAAATCCATTCAGACCACTATGTGGGCAAAGCGTTCAGTGTTCTCTTCTCAATGGAAAAAGTCTGTTTCTGGGGTGCTAGCGAGGCAACCAATCTAGCAGCATTGCCTCAAAACGGTGATCTTGGTGTCTAAAGCTCCATCATCCCTGTCTACAAATGAATAAACTTCTACCATTCAGAACTGATTCCAGAAGCAGAAGACAGAACAACAACACAACAGAGATATAACGGATCATGATATCCATAATCACTCTGTTTCCATGGCATTGCCATCAAGAAGTCCAGTATCTAACATCTATACCCACCCTGCTGACAGTGCCACCTTCTGAGTCTGCCACATGGCTTTTTTGACCTCTCATAAGGATGCTTCCTCTGCTGTGCCACCTGAAATGTAAACTACTGCCAGTGCTATTTGGTCCAGGAAAAGCTAAATTCGGGAAAAGCCATTGAAAACAACTCACTGATTCTAGAGGTAGGGGATGAGCAATGGCTAAAACCGAAGTTACAGAATGGGATCAAATCCAAAGTCAGCCAGAGCTTTGAGGCAGAACTTCTCAGACCTTTTCCTATGCTGAGCTCTAAAAAAACAGAACAAAACAAAACAACAACACTAATAAAGACTTTTAAGCATGAGTAACATCTGCTTTCTTCAAGATAACTTATATTGCTTCGCTTGTTTTAGAGGGAAAATTCAGAGCATTTATTACAGAATGGAAATAGAAAGTGTTTCTAGATCACCCCCTTGCCTTATTTATCCTTGCAGGTAGTTCTTGGCATGTAGGCTTGTGGAGGGCCAGCTCCCTTGTTATCAAATCCCTTGCAACAAATTCAGAACTTTGATACATATTGACTGTCATTCTCTTGCACTTCTAAATCTTGCCTACCTGCCCTCTGCTCCTTGTTGCGATCTTTAAGTACACTAAATGCTCCCAGCCCTTCTTTGCTGCTACTCCCTCATCCCTTCTTTCTCCATTTGCATACAGTCTCCTGAAACATGCTTATTTGCTCCTCAAAAAAGGTGCCATCTTTCCCTCCTGGGTGGTTCTCCTGACCTAGATCTCTTAAGAGAGCACAACTTACAAATTGCGAGTAAAACAGAAGTCTAACACACACACAAGAATACAGTAATTCAAGCAAACAATAGGTGACATACTGCAACAAGTCTTGCAAAAAGCTATTAAGAAAGCAAATTAAAATTCTTTTTTAAAAGGCAAGTTTGTTTGCTTTTGGTTAAAATTCTTTGTTAAAAGACAAGAACAGCAGGACCAATAAAAATTAATTTCCTATAAATAACTGTCCAAGTTTGTTTTAACTAAGTAGTGAGATCAGCACTGTCTCCTCCATTATTCCCTTCACCTTTTCCCTACTTCATCAAACATCTCAAACTGAGTATGAAGTGTCACAAATACCTGAACGTCAGCAGCCCAAATAAAGCTAGTAGCAGTGGGGAGAAGAGAGCAGACTCAAACGCTATTTTCCTCGTCATGCACTTCCTAATAGATTCACAAAAACATCGACAGACCTAAATCTTTTTAGACAAATTTGGCTGAACCTGGCAGCAGAACTGCAAAACTAACATTTCTGTACAGAAACAATGGCTGCAATAGCAAAATCTGCACATATAACTAATATGCTCCTGAGGCACAAGCTTACGTATTCCTTTCAAAATCAAAAATACAGACGTAACATATTTACAGTGCCAAGGTGGCTGATAGAGAGGAAAACACAAAGAAATAAATTAATTTTACCCTAAGAACCAATTACAGCCTAATTTCACCAAGATAAGTTTCAAGCAAAATACATAAACCTGAGAGTTATGCAACATTACACATGAGACAGCTAACCATGATGAGAACAAAGACCCAGTCTACAATTATCTGTCATCAAACGCTCTTGGACAGTGTTTCCTAAATACCTTTTAATGAAAAAAGTCTTCAAAGAAAAAAATGTTAATAAGAAGAACAAAGAAGAAAGATGTTTGCAAAGTTAAAATGATAAAAAAAAAAAAATGGTAGAGCCATGATTGCTACCGAAGCTCGCTCTTAATAGAGCACTGTTTTCACATGCATATGTACACTCCACTACCTTGGATTTCCTCAAAAGGAGTCACCTGGAACCAGACTGGCTGTCCACACACTGAGAGAAAATTAAATTAAATCCTTAAGGATGCCAAAGCATGTATTGTGACTAATAAGAGAAGGAATAGAAATTTGCCTCTCCCCAAAAATCACCCGCAGTTCAAAGTTAAAATAAATTCCCAGCACACAAATAAATACCAATGCAAATGCCTAATGTGCATTTCAGCAGCAATTTCAGACTGAATTGGGAAAGAGGGGACACTGATCCTTCTAGATGTCATGTAATGCTCATGCTGTCCTACCATAGCAGAGGTGGCACGATAACTTCAGTAGCAGAACTATGTGAAAGAAAGGAAACAAGATACTGCAAACACCAGCTCCCCACTATGAAGTAGAAAAAAATATCTGTATAAAGTAAAAGGTAAAGCAATAAAAACCAACACAAAAGGAGGTAAGTGAAAATACATAGATAACATCAGTGATGAATTGAAGGATCTACTGAAATAGGTGACAGCAAGATGTTTTATCAACTCAATGCAGTTCTAACAGGCAAGTTTACATCAGCCAGAGGGACCTGTTAAGGATGAACAGCAAAGCCAACAAGAAGAAAAAAGAAGAGAGCTCAATAGGTAGCACAGTTTCTGAGATGTTAAGGAGACAAAGCCCTACAGGAGTTGTTAGCCTTGACAAAAAGATTAGAACACCCAGAATGAATGTTCCAACTTCTCACAAATAAACAAGACATAGCAAAAAGTAAGAGAAAATCTTACAGGGTACTCCTTCAAAGCTTGACAGAAGAGCATTGACAAACATCACCAAACACTTCACAAGAACAGAGAGGCATCTCCAGAAAAATGGTATTCATAGTTAAGTGTGAAATAATTTTGACCCAAGCAACTGCAGTAACTGAGGAGGTGTAACACTTCTCAGACCCCAGTGAAGGAGACTAGTTCCACATATAACCACCCCGGGCTGTGCGTGATGCTATGAAAGAGAAGAAAATATAATGAGGAGCACCCCTCACTCTAAGCCAGCCCTGAAAGTCACCTAAAGCACGCCTCCTTAGTCTTTCAAAGACTTCTCCTTACCAATACAACAGCACTGAACTGCTTAATAGCTTGAAATTACATAGGTAGGCTCTAATCCATCACGTACACAGAAATTCAAGGGTTTATGAATTGCAAAGCCCTTCTCAGGGAGCAATCATTTGAAAGTCTGTTTCCCTGCACCAGTTTTTTTCTAAACAAAGTGGTATTTTCTTTTTAGAGGCTTACAGGGACTAGGACTAATATACTTTGCAAGGTGGGGCTGTCTGAACAACAAAAGGCTGTTAACCACTGATGATACAATGCTTGTAGCAAACCCAAATACCATCAGGAATGAAAGGACTGCAACCGATAGGTACCATGAATTTCTAAGAAAATATCTCTTTTTCCACTTGAGCACAATTATTACAGCTTTAGTGAAAGAAATAGCAAACAGTTAAATAGAACCTAGACATAAGTAAACGGTTTTAAACAAGTATGCACTCACTTTTTCCTTCAGGCGCTGCTACTAATTTATTTTTAGAGGAGAGTTGAAGGATACAACGATCTAAGCACATGTGGTTTCAAATAAGAAAATAAAATTTAAATTACACCACCTAAACCAACATGCATAGAAAGAACCCAAGACTGTCCGCTTCCTCAAGAAAAGTGTGTGCAATTAAAAATGTAGTTATTGAAAGGAAAGCTAAGAAACAGGGTTTTTCAAAGCAAAGTAGTACAAGAAGGGAGTAAATTTATATGCATGCCAGCAGGATTGTCAAAAAACAACTGAAGTCACAAGCTGATAAAGCAGATGCTGCAGTCACCAGATCTAACAAGCATGGGATATCAAAAAATCTAGTTTCAAGTAGTAAGGTATAAATTTTAGTCTCAATGTTTCTGTTCCAACATGTATAAGATGGTGACAAATCCACCAAAATCCATACCAACCACCCAGTGCCTTTGAATGCAAATGCACCAGGAAAATCCTGTATGTTAATAGCATCTATAATTCATTATGAAGTCTGATAATCACCCAAGACACCTGTAAAAACACTGGGTATCTCCCACTGCCAAGGATGGATGCAACCTCAACACAGGAAGGGGAACTAAAGCATCCTCCACATCCCCAGGCTGGATATTACCACTGCCAGGTCCCTGGGCAGCTATGTCACAGCACAGCACTGCAGGGTGGGGAAGACAACAGCATGACATGCATGCTCTGAGCTACTAAGCAGTGCTGCAGTCACATTCCTTAGCTTTGGATAAGTTAGAGGTTGCTAGTAACACAATACCTGAAAGAGCAAGGACTGACAGCTGCTCTAGCCCCACTTTCTTCCATGGAAAGGTGTATCGATTGCACAAACGTCACTCACTGTACAGCTCAGAGAAGATACAGTAGGGTGCGAAGGCTTCCTTCCAACACCACAGAGGGAAAACAAGGGGTTTAAATTAAGGATACGAAAATCTCAGTAGCAGCAATGAGTGATTTGCCAAGAGCTTAAGGATGTCTAATGAAACAGGAAAAATATATATATTTAGATAAAATCATTATATTCTACAGCAGTATTCAACACAGTCTGTACTCTACTTTTTCTAAGGTCAGATGGAATTTGTTTTTCCTTCATTAGAACCAGAGCTTGATTACCTGTGTTTCAGAAAACTCTACCTTACAAAAAGATAAAACAGACACTGTTCACACTGTGAAGATAATAAAATTCAAATGCAAGAAAAGGTGTCAAAAATTTCAAAATACTTAAGGCTGTAGGGCTAACAGTCATTCAAATCTTATTAACTTAAACCTTGGTTAATAAATCCTAGGTTATTACTTAGTATACCTGCATACAAAGAAACAGGATCGGGTTTTCACTTCAGTCATGAAGTATACAAACACAAAATGTGCATCTTCTGGTGTGATTAGCAACAAAGACTAAGCACAGACAACAAAGGTTTCAGCCTTTAGTTCCCAGATCTATCATCTTATTTCTTAGGCTGAGCTATAATTAACTCTTAGTCAGCCATCTGAAGCATGAGAATAGTTGGATTCACTTTCTGTGAGGCCAGTCTCACCTTTATAAACCTTTATAAAGATTCTCAGAATTTTCAAAGAGGATTTATCAGACTGGAAGTGAAACCACATTTATGGATCCTCAGAAGAATTTAAAATCAACCTACATGTACATATAATGCATCATATGCAGTCCTGTGTAGCTTAATGCTTTCTTTGTAACAGGTTCTCCAAATACACGATGCTAAGTTGATTACCAAGTCCATCTACCTGGCAAACAAAACATAACAGGTACACTTTGCAGACTTCATTAAATTTTGAAGGCTTGTATATTGTCCCAAAGAGAAGCAATCCTTAAAACGATTTAGTATGATGCTATCTGGCCTAGGGGTGAGGGTTCCATCACCACAGGACATGAAAATGAAGCCTGTAGAGCGGCATGGGATGTGCCCTCCAGTCTTACTATGTCTTAATCTACCTTCTCAATTAAAGCTTTACCATGTCAATTTTTTCTGCTTCATGCTGAACAGGAGTACACCTGCATTGCTGTTCTTGCCTGTAGCTGTCTCAGAGGCACATTATGAAAGCGGCATAGTGAAATGGTCGTGACACTAACACTGTTTTTGATGGTCCTCTGAAGGCCTACTTGCAGCAGGAACATAAAATAAATTGTATGACAGTACGGGAGGAAAATATAAAGCAGGAAGATGGAGGAGGTCTAAACAGATTCCTCTAGTTTCCCCTCTACTGTGCAGAGCACAGCAAAGTATCATGCCCACACTGATTAGTGACCAAAAAATGTGTAACAAGTAGGAAAGTTCCCCCTAGCACTATTCTTTCTGGTCCCACTGCGAAGCAGCAAATACTAGCATGGTTTTCTATCATAGCCATATCACGGTCCCACAGTAAGTTTAAATCCCCGTGACATTGAGAACTGTCACTATACTTCCCAGTTTATAACAGTAGTTATTCTCTGCTGCAGACAGAACTACCATTGTATTTTTCAGTTCTGCTAAGACTTAGCTCCAATTTTTTAAATTTCTCATCAAAACAGAGTTGGAAGGCTAAATATTTACCTTCTAAAGAGACTTAGTAGGCAATAATCTTAATGTTTGTTAGGATGTTACTTGATTTTTTCAAATAAATAGAAATTTTCAAAATCTACCTTCTATCTTTCCAAATCCACCGAAATCTATCAAATTCTACTTCTGGTACTACTGCTATATACAAATACATATAGTTACTTCAAGAAAATAAGCCCAATTGTTTGCTGCCAGAACAAATACTGTTCTCTGACATTAATTCATGTGCGGCAAGTACAATGCGAAAATAAAGGTACAGACTGGATTCTGTATCACATGCTAGCGTGCAAGACCTGATATTTGTAACATTCACTTTCAACTCTATTTTCAGTAGTACTACAGTGAGAAAAATCTTTCTTTTTGTAGAAATAAAAGCACCTGGGAGAAACTAACACTGAATCACTACTTTTCAATTAACCTAACCGTCCGGCATTCGCATCTCAGGTGCAGTTACCTTCTGTGCCAAAGCCTACATGTATCGGTGTGTTCTCACAAAGGCCATACCAAGCCTCATTTGTAAGCACTGTGACAGACAAAAGCTAGCCAAAAAAGCTCCAACCTGGACAAATAGAAATGTACATAAAAATGAAACCCTACATAAATACTCATTTTTGTTCTTTCAAGAACAGATTTTCTACTTGACTGAAGACAAGCATTAGACAATTTAACAGGATTTCTGTGCATTCACAGAACGTTAAGTAGCTGTAAAACAAAAATTTGAACCCTTTTAAATTCTGTGATTATGAACTCCCTAACCTTGGCCTACCCCCAAATGAAATTAACTCATCTTCCATGTTTCAAGTCTAACTGGGATTCAAGTCTAAAACCAAATGATTGCATAAGATTCCCATTCTCTCTGGAAAGTTTTCAAGATTTCCATATAGTTCGATCTGAAACCCTGAATTGGCACTGAGACCACAGTCAAGCCCAAAGTTTATCAGCATCTAACCTCTAATTTCTTAGGTTTCAATACCTTTGCAAATACAGAATGAATATACCAACTCACATCTCTCATTAAGGATCCCACAGCACATATCAAGCCCCTAGAAATCCACCTGTAAGTTAATTCTCAATTTTGTAATATTATTTAAGGCTATAATATGGTGAAGAAAAGCTTCCAACAGTTAAAAAAATACATCTGCAACTGGAATTCAAACCTCCACTCTAACAAATATACTCAGGGAAGCACTTCTGCATAAAATAATTTGACCCCATTATAATCTCTGCATGTTTTTTGCATGAGGCAATGTAAAGTCTATTCACTACTTACTTTCGCTGTATAGTGTTATACTTTTTTTAAAAACTATTATATTAAACCTGATAGATTTCCAGAGAATTCTACAGAAGCACTCTCATAGCCATCACAAACAATGAAGTTATAATTAAGCTGTGTCTACAGAAATGTATTATGCTGTCCCTAACAAATTCTCATTGCCAAGCACTAGTTATCTATTCTGACTTATAGCTCACAATGCTTCACACAGATTTTTTTTTTTTTTAAATAAAAATTTTTAATTATGTTGCACTGGAAATAGGAACAGTTGACAATTTCCTAAATCAGAGAGTTTCTACTAAGGAAACCAAGTAACCCTGTAGTGAGACATTCCAAATGGCAAATGACAGCTACATAAACACACATATGGCAAAGTAACATCAAATGGCCACTTGGAAATAAATCTAAGATGTTCTTCTCTCACAGGATTTTAAGTACCTCTCATATCTAAGGAATTTCCTGTGTGGCATACTAACCAAATACACCCATTCTGGCCTCAGAGAAATACCGTGATTCATTTAATATGTCGAAAAGACAGTCCTTATTTTTTTCCTTTGCAGGGGATATCAAATATCTGCAGTGATAACCAGGGAGTCAGTAGACTAAAAAGAAACAGTACTAAGGATCTCAAATTATCAAACAGACAGAAAATAGACAAATGTGTAAAAGCAGTTCTATAGTCAAATATTAGAAAGAAGAGAATATTTAGAAATACACTCAAAGTTGGCTGACATAAATTCTGATAAAAGTTAAGTGGAAACATAACTTACTGGTAAAGTTCCCGGTAAAGAAGCATCAAAGAAAGATACCAAAGAGTTAGGAGGTGCTGCAAACTGGACTTGGGAACCAGAGAAAAGTTTTGAGTTGGAGCTGATCTGTGCATGAATTTCCAGACCCACAACTGGTACCCATGGAGCAAGACTGAAAAAGAAATAGAAGTGAAATAAAGTATGGATTATGTTATCTACACGTAACTATCTATGATTCTTTGTTAAAAAACATAACCATCTAAAAATACAAGAATTAAAACCTCTTCATTTAGTTATTTGTCAAAAACTAAATTGCAATTGTAAAAATTTGCAAATGGTATTGCAAATCCATCTACAGTGTGACGGCAAAGGTTGTGCTGCAATACTGGAGACAAGGCACTAACTCAATATGTAAGAACAGGACTGTATGGCAAAGTGTCTTGACTATGTGCTGGAGAGAATGCTGTAAGAAAGAAAATGTAATGGTCTGAAACTTTTAGCTTTGCCTTAGATGAGAAATCTTACAGAAATTAATGAGGCAAACTTGCACGCTGAATGAACCCTGATTTGGTAGCCCATGAAAATCACAAAATCATCATAAATATCAATTACTTCTCATGTAGCTTGATAAATCTCCAACGGACAGGTGGCATAATAAATTATGTATTCTTTGTCAGACAGTCACTTGCATGCTAGGAAAGGTGGCTCTCCAGAGCAGTGTTAGTAGCATATTAGCATAAACATTAGTAATGTGGTAATAGAGAAATCACAATTTCCACTAGAGAGCTACTGCTCTCTGAACATACTCCATAGAATAAAGCTTCTCTATATCACGTGAAAAGTAATTTTAATTCTCACATCCATAACCTTTATATGGACAAGGGAAAAGGGTCACCTTTACAGTATGAATTGCTTGACAGTTTCTGTAAGTAATTATCTGGCCTTGTACAAATGAAGTGGCACAAATAATATTTCAGTGATGAAATCACATTTCTGTGGCAAGAGACTTCAGCGATATAAGTACCCAGATAGCTATAGCAGATAAGCGAGCTACGGAAAAACATTAAACAAATATATCAAGTATAGTGTTCCTTCCAAAGGTGAACATAATCCACTGCCAAGATTTTAGTTCTCTGTCTGACCTCCAACAGCTGAGGACATCCCTACAAACACAAAATTAGAGATGCAGATACCACTTATATTGCTGCTTTAGGAAGAGTATTGTCCTAGAAGATTAAGGTTCAGATGTTTAAAGCATTCAATACATTTTTTCTTTACTGAAATGTTTTCTTCAGTGTTTTCCTCTATGCATAGAAAATATCTCATTTGGGGAAAAAGATTTTTTTTTTCCAGGACAATTTATCTCACTGTTTCCTGTTTCTTTGGATGTGTATCCCCATCACGACTCCCTCAGTGTGCTGGCTCACACTCAGATAAAAAGATCCGTACATCAAACAGTCCTGAAGTCCTACTCGCAAAACTGCCGAGAAACCTTGAGTTTCTTCCCGTGTTTGCTCAAGGTTTACATTTATCTATGCCTCCAAAGAATCAATCCAAAGCAGCATACTTCTGCTGGCAGCTACATAATTTCATTTAGGCGATCAGCCGTGCAGAGAAGCCTGAATTTTGACAGAGAACATGAAAGCTTGTATATGCCACAACTTTCAGTCACAGCAGAAGGAAAAGCGTTCAGTCCCAGGCAGCACTGTCAAAATTTTACGTTTCTGCACCAGAAACGAGAGCTTCCTTGGGTCCCGATGGAAACGTGCACAGCGTTTGCTACTTGAACCCCTGCCACGTGAACGCCAGGCTCTCTATTTGCTTGTGTGCTAACCAGATCAGAGACACACGTGTCTCTGTGACAGCCTGTGTTTTTTAAGCTCGATCAGTACGTGCTGTCAGCTAGGAAGCGGCTGTAGCTGCCTCCCAATCCTGACAGGAGGGTATTTAGGCGGGCCGCCCTGAGGGCCCCGCCGCCCGCCCCACGCCGTCCCGGCACCGTACCCGCTCTTCCCCGCCGGCACCGCCCCACCTCCGGCGTTACGGGCGACGACCCGCGGGGGGCGGCAGACGGGGACAGCGACGAGGGCAGGGATAGGGACGAGGACGGGTCCCCCTAGGCCGCGCCGCCACGCCCGGCGCAAACCCCCACCGCAGCCCAGCGCCGCCGCCGCCATTTTGCGTCGCCAAAAGCTTCCCCGCAGCGCCCCCTGGGAAATGTAGTCCGGCGAGCGCGGTGGCAGCGGAGTGGCGGGCGGGGGGACTACAACTCCCGGCAGGTCCCGCGCCTCGGCTCCGCCTGAAGGGGCGGTAATGGCGAGCGGCGGCCTCGGCGAGGCGAGGCGCTCTGAGCACCTCAGGGTAGCGGTGCCACGAAGGCCTTGCCACGGCACAGCTGTGGACGGGGAGCCCCACGCTCCGCACCCCTACCCTGACAAACTGATTTTTTTTTTAAAAACAAAGATGCTTTATAGTCGGTGTTTCCCAAATCATGGGCATCAAACGTCAGCTGCCTTTGCCCACCTTGTTTCTTGTCACTAATATGATAGCCTTCCGTTGCAGTCCTGGACCTTAGCTGCATATGTCGAGCAGTGAGATCCAGTAGCTGGAGGGCTCAAGAATGTTATTGCTGTACAAGTACACGGTGACAAGGACCACTGCCCAGAGAATAGGCAAGTTGCTGTTTATGCAGCTACATCGAACAGACAATAGAAGTAACAACCTTCTGTCCTAAACCACAGGCCTGTGGAGCTTCAATGGGAATGTACGTTAGCTGTTGCTTATATCATCTTTGCTCTATGTCAGATACTGCTAATAGAAGCTAATCAGTCACAAATGTATAAGACTGATTCCTTCCAGCAGAGGACAGTGGTGCACATAAGCACTTGACAGTATCTTACTGCCTTTATGCCCTTTACTCTCAAATGTGAGATGATGAAGGGTTTGAAATAATGTGGAAGATAACTCATTCAACTAAGAATGCTCTAAAACATTTATTCCATAGTACCAATTCTCTCTGTTTATATGTAAAATGAGTCAAATTATCAGCTCTTCCCTAGGAAGAATCAGTTGAAACCATCAGCAGACACAGATCTACAGTTATTTGCACCATCTAGTTTAGGGATAGCCGTTTGTTGTTTTCCTTTCCTTGAAGAAAGTTCCTTCTGTTGTACCCAAAGCGTGACCAAGACAAAATTCCTTTGCAGTAAAGAACTGGCCACAGGTGGCCTTGGACGTTTGTGAGGAATGGTGCATCCCGTTTCCTCCTCTCCTGTCATGGAGTTCCCTGCATGTGACATACCCCAATGTAACGCCTGTATAGCAGTCTTTAAGCCAATGGAATGGGTAAGATTTATTGATAATTTTTATACGAGGAAAACCCTGTTATTTTTTCTACATAGCCCTACACCTGTGCAATGTAAAGTGAAAACTATTTAATCTTGAAACTTTAGTATATTATTGTTATTTCTGTAACAGATTCACTCATTTACAAATTTTCTTCCATGAGCACTGTATTTAATTATTATTTGACGCTTTGAAGGGATTGGCGGATTGTTTCAACCCAGCTATGAGGATGGGTTCTGAGTTTAAAATGTTTTTACTGGTGTACTAGTGGTAAGTTTGGGATTATTTTACTTTCTTTTAAGCCTGTTATCCTGAAGTTTTCATAATAATCACATAATCATATTTTCATAATAATAATATAGAAGTTTTCATAAATAATCACTAAGAAGTTAAAATCTTATGAATATTAAAATCATGTTACTTAAAGCCTTACTCTGCCTCGGTTGCACAGAATTCTGCCCTTTGTGCATATTATTTAAAAAGCAATAGAAGGTACAGAGGGGTTGAAATCTCCTTTCTACATCCAAAACTATTCCCCTGGAACTTTTAGCTATATAGGTGTTGTCTTACATAGACAGGAAGATTGGAAAGTGTCATTGTTTATGATTTAAATTGCCTCCATGCTATTTTAATACCCTTTCTAGAAAAAATCCCATTTAAAAACCCTTTCTTTGAGGCCTCATGCCAGTGACCGAGAAGATAATAAATGAAAGCTCACACATCCATATACAGGAAGCTGATCAATCACAGACAAGCAGGGAATAATTGCCTTTCCCAGCAGCTTACTCAGAGTTAGGAAAGGCTACAGATTTGTTCCTTATGTACGCTGCACAGCAGCCTCTACTTTGCAGTGTGTTTGTAGATCATTCTGTGGCTTGGAATAGGAAAATGTTTTCAGCACTGCATAAAGATTTGTATGATGATAGTTCAGTACTGACTAAGTAGACTTCTGTCTTAGGGAGGGTACATCCAGGGGACATTTTGCTCTGACTGATTTTCTTACTACTTTAGGAATTTAACCAATGTCTGAGAGGAAATTGTATTTTTTTTTTTTTTTTTGAGGACAGAAGCCCAATGGCGTATCGTTTAAGCCATAAACTTGCAGTCTGTCCCACTTATTTGAAAGAAGATCCCTCTGACTTTCAGTTTTTAGGGTCTGAACTCTAAACACTGCTTTCTTGCAAGCCACATTTAGTACACATGCTTAGTCTTTTTGCAGATTGTAAGATCTCCTTTTGGAATAACAAGGAATGGGGTATTCAGTGTGGGGTGTTTATTAGATACTTCACAGGTTGCCTGCAGTAGCTTATTTCAGTGTATGAAATAAGGAACAAGCAGGAACCCCAGGTGGATTTTGAAGTAGTGTGCCTTTTTGCAGAGTAGAGTTGTAGCCTTATCAAGTAAGCAGATGTTCAAACTTTTAGGCCCCTAATGTCACCTGTGTACAAGGGGCCTTGTATCAAAGTATGTTAATGTAAAAATGGTATCAATTTTTATTGGCAAACAGGTAGTGCCCTTGTATTTCATAAAAAGTATTATTACTTGGAATTTAAGGGCCAGACATAGCTAGAAGAAAACTCACAATAAACATTTGCACATTTCTGTTATACAGTAATAGAAGTTGAAAGTAACATGTGGATACTAACAGTTCTGTGGAAGGTAAGTTCATTGTTCCTCAGAGACCACAGCAGGATAGAACCTGTATTTTTGGTTCAGCGATGAGAACCTCTTATACTATGGCTCTCCTTTACTGATTTTTGCATCGTTTGTCTTGCCTGGCAGTGCTGCAGCAAGCAAGTGGCTGCACCTGTGGTTTGAATCAGGTGTTGGCAGTCTGGTAACTAGTGCTTTGGTACACTGTATGTGGTGTTTGGTTCAGGGAACTGAATTGGAAACAGAGTGGCTACTGGGCTTATTGTGCCTGGGGTGCATTGCAGCCAATTCTCCTCCAAAGGCAACATTTCTTTGAGAGGCTTCAATGCTACTGATTGTCTTATGGTGAGTCCTACTGCAAATACTGCTCTCTAATCAAATTGTTTTTGCAGTGTGAAATTCAGTTATTGCAGGTGTAACAGATTTTCCCAGTATATTTTTACCATATTGGTGTTGATTTTTGTCAAAGATTTTAAAGCTTCATTATGAGCCTATGGTACTTTTTGTATGATTTCCAGTACTCAGGCATTCATTTTATCTAGGTGGAAATTTGTATAATTTACTTCAAGGGTGATCACTCCTTTTGGTTTGGACATATTATAAAATATAATGGTTTTTAAGTGTTTAAGTTGTAATATAGTAGTTAAGCTTATACTTAGATACAACTCAGTCTATAGGGAATGTGTTTTATTGCTGGTAGTACTTTGTTATGGATTTTTTCTAATAGTATGTTTTTCAAGTAATGGGAACTATATTTGGAAACAACAGAGTCTAGGCTAAAGAGTCCAAGTTAGAGAAAAGTTCATAAAATTATCATGTGGCTCTCATGTATATATTGCCTGATGGGGCCCACAGAAGAAAATGATTGATAATATTTCAGTTGATCTTCAGTTGACTTGTGTGTTTTTAATTGTATTGGCACCGATGTGAAAGTCATTTAAAAATGTCTTCTGAGGCTGTGTGTTCACTTCGGCCTTGTTCTTTACTGCATGCTTTCTCTCTACTCCATTTAGAAGCGGGACTAACTTATCCCTGTGTTTAAGTGCTCTTTTTTTTTTGCATAACATTTTTGTGTATTCTTTTTTTTTTTCCCATGTGCATTTTCCACTGAAATTTCAAGGAACTGTTATGTCTGAGGCCTGTTACTTCCTAAATTAAGAGCTACAACTCTTGTTTCAGACGATCTGTGACTTTATACATAAGGTCAGAGAGATAATATTTCAGTAGCATATGGTTTCACATAACCAGTACTAGACCAAGATCTTTCTCCCTTAACCCCAGGATAAGGGAAGGAATTAAATACTGTTGTACAAAGCACAAGTCTAAATCCTAATCTGCTGTTTCTGAAGGTAGCATGGTGTAGTCTTGCAGCTTGTCAGAAGTATTTAGCTTTAGAAAAAGTATACCTTCCTAAATGCACTTGAGATATAGATTGTCTGTTCTGGTATCCTTTTAAATTATTTATGGCTTCAATTTCATGGACTCATAAGATTCCAGCTGACAGCCCCACCCCAGGAAAAAATAGACACAAAGATCTATGTTAAGTTTGCTAAAGAGTAAAAATTTCAGTTGAACAGTCAAATCTGGAAAATATATCTAAGTGTTTTCACTGACTAAGAGAAGGCATTAATAATCAACAAAACCTTCAATTACTAGTGACTTTTTCTATCACGGAAAAAAAGTGAAGGAATTGTTTGAAAGAGTTGTCAAGCAACATAATGCTTGATGTAAGCCAATTACAATAATGAAATTAGTCTAAAATTAATTTTTTAATCAAAACCAGTTTAAAGGTAGTCTCAATTGTTGAATCCTGTTAAGGCTCTGTTTTCAGAGAGGGATTTTCTTTAAAATGTAGGATTATTTATAAGTTAAATATATTTTAGAAGAAAATGATATTCCACAGCATTAGCACAGTGCTTTGAGTGACTGCCTTTGGATACTTGTTGTTAGCGGTAAAAACTACTTATACTGTCTGAAGCAATAAGGATGTGAATTAAAACTGTTCTCCAGATAGAACTTGGATTATTTTTTTCTATGCTTTTAGTGCAGTACTGTACATGAAGGGGAAAGAGGGAAAATATCACAGGTAGATGCTCAAAAGCTTTGAATAAAGTTCCACATCCTCATGTGAGGCAGCCCTTGGCTCATCTTGTTTCCATGCAATAACACAGACAACAGTTTTACTTGTTTAGACTTGATTTCTAAGGAGTGGCTTATTCACTTATTTTCAAGACCTTCTATATTCCTACACCGTGCCTTCGACTGTTTACGGTTATGTGTTGTCATGCATCACCCAAGTGGGCTCAAAGAACCCAGGCTGAAAGCCCTTATCCTGCAAGACATGTCTTTACACTTTGACGTAAATAAATTTTTACTTCTGTAGTTGCATTGCTGTCCTGCGTTCTGTAGAAAGCCTGTAGCATTTGAAACAATCACATTTATCTTCTCATTTCTTGATAAGTGACAAGAATGTTGATTATTTTTCATTATTATTTTTTCCATCTGCACTGTATTTAGGCCATACCTTTGTGCTTGGTAACTTTTCTGATACTGAATTTAAAAAATGTAAGCATTTCTTTCTCTTGTGATTGAAAAGAGATTGCCAGTGCTCTTCCTTGAAATTATTCATTCATTTCACTATTTGAATAATATTTATTCCTGTGCAAACTTCCAGTGTTCTATACTAGAACTGATGAGTGAAATACCGAAGAAATGAAGTACCACTATGTATAGATTAAGTGGAGAGACACTCCCCCTTTTTTTCCATCTTCATTTCCCAAGACTCAAAGGCTGATTGCTTATTAATCCCGGTCATGATTTCTTCATGGACCTGATACAGATAGTCTTATTCAAAGGTATTAATTGAGAGCTTGTAATCAGTGTGTCACATTGTGACGACATGGAGAAATGAGTCCCTTTGGGTACAAAATAGGGCAGAACACACAGGAGCAGCTCAAACTTGCTTCCCGTCCTGTTACTTGTGTATCTAGTGTCCTAACAGAAAGTACTGCTACCAAAGTTGAATCAAATATTTAATCCTGTGTTGTTTCTTGTGTCCCTGGGGCACCATCAGTTCCTGCTGACTGGTTTGAACTGCTGCCAACCAGTGCCAGATCTCTTTCACACAGCCTGCAGACTGATCAAAAGATGGAGACAATATTCTATCAGAATCTTTTTTTAATTTCATTTTGAATTAGGGACTTGGATGCCAATGGGATAATTTGGCACACAACGAATACTCTTGAGAAGGTGTTTTATAGAGATGGTGTTTTATAAAGATTGTGTTAAAGTGGGCCTGTCTTCCGGTTTATTCTTTAGAAAAGGTATGAATAATTGTTCAGTCTTGTGTCCAACAGCCATATTAAAGCAATATATCTGTATAAAATATGTGGATAATAGAATGCTTCTTTTACTGTTGTTTTAAAGTTATGGTAAAGAATTAAGTGCTGCTGTTGTCATCTTCCCTCCCCCCCAGTCATCTCAGATTTGCCCTTAAACTTCCAATTACAGAAGGGAAATTCTCTCTGTAGAAACTTTTATTAACCTATCAGTCAGTAACTGCTGTGGGACTGAGGTGCTTTAGCTTCAGAAACTGATTAGTAAATTGCAGTCTGAAGCCAGAATGTAAGAGATGCTGTGTGCTTTGCACATATTGCAGCAATGGCTCATTAAGCTTTAATAAATTGGATAATCTCGGAAGTTTGTATTTCCTCCTTGCCTTGTCCAGTATAGCCGTGTGTGCGAGGAATTGAGTACAAACCAGCAGCAGCACAGTATAGCCTGACTGTGTCAGAAGGCTGCTTCCATAGACTGTGTTAAAAACAAGATTGAGGGAATTGAGCAAGAGTTTGCAATGAGTAAAGTGTTTGGGATCGATCCCAAAACTTTTGTGAAAGCAAACCCAAAAGAGTTAGCATGTGTTAGACAATTGAGATAATGTCTTTGCCTAAGGTACTTTAGAGACCAGCCTTTCTAGCTTTGCCATATGCCCTTCTTCTCAAAGTATTGGCATTTATAGGATGATAGCTGGGCTTTCTGTCTATAAAGTAGTCTGAAACAGTATTTCATTTTTTCCTCCTTCCAGTGCTCACAGTAGTGGCCTTAGCAGCTGTAATAGCATGTGCATGCATTGCTGGCTTTTGTTCTAATGATACCTTTGATCTCTTCTTTTTCTGCTACTGTACACATTAAAGCAACGCAAGTGATTCCATCAGGGCAGTATCACTGTGAGGAGAAGTGATATTCCATGTCACTAGAAAATTCATGTGTTGTGTTGTGTGTATAGAAGGGAGGCCAGGAGTGCAGTAGTAAGCATGTATTGGAAGGCTATGTGATATATCTGGCCTCATCAGCACGCTTTGGATTGCTGCTTCCTATGTTACTGAGGTGGAAATTCAGTGAGTTACATGACTGACTTTTCCATGGATGAAAGAAATGCACATATGTATCAAGAGATTTTCTTCTTCCAGTTATGATCTTCTATCTCATGGTACTAGATGGGAAGTGTCTAATTTGGGGAGCATGTTATTACCACTGTATGAGTTACGCAAAATTTACTGTTTCTTCTAGGTCCCAAGGCAGAGAGATTTAACCTCTTCTTGGAATCTGCTTTCCCAAAGCATGTCTCTTGGCTTCTTACAATGCTCTGAAATGCCCAATTAAGTATTAACTGGGGAAAAAATATTTAGTTTTAATTTGTCCATTTGTTCATGTGTTGTTTTTTTGATGGCAATCTTTAGTGATTGCCAGCCACAAAGGACAGGAGCAGCACAACAAGATATGTTCTGAGATACACGGGTCTGGACATATTATTTATGTACATAGGGCTAGATAATGCAAAGTAGCTTATTTCCTCAATGTAAAGGGGGTAATCTACCTTACATGGTAGTTACTATGTGAATTCTAATGTCTTGTAATTACAGCCTTGCTTCACTAGGTTGTGATCATATTTACTTGGTCTTTCGCAATCACTGAATGTCTCCAAGTTTTAATAGTTGCTTGCTTCCTTTGTATGAAATAGAAAATGGATTTTTAAATTAAACAAAGCCATATGTTTAGTCAGGAAGATTTTACTGTAACTTGAGAAGAAGGAGAAAACTTTCATGGAAAAATATAGGCAGTTTATCTGCTAACCTCTTCTGAACTGATCAAAAAATGATTTTTTGTCTTTTTGGGCCAAAATGTGCTTGAGAGATTTGAAAATGCATGGTAGTAGCATAGTAAGGAAACAGAACATTGCAAATGTATCTTCAAAGGCCAAGGAATAGCTTAAATACTATTTGAAATTGTGGTTGATATAAAACATTTCCTGTTGGATCTTGCATAGAGGAATTACTTTTGACAAGTTAATTTTGCAAGTATCCAATTAAGCTATTCATTCATAGCTTCTCTTCACAAAGAGGCTGTATTCACTTGGGTGCGCAGTAGAAATTCACATCTAAGAACTGATCCAAATCCACACAATATGAATTCATTTAAAGGGCAGCTCTTCATTTTGAGAGTTTGAAAACCCAACTCCAGATCACAAGACTGGCTTAAAATGGTGTGTTTTGTTGTTGTTGTTTGTTTGTTTGTTTGTTTGTTTGTTTTGTGTTGTGTGGTTTTGTTTTGTGGGTTTGTTTTTAGTAGTAGTGCTAATTTCTTAATTACTTCACTTCTATTCAGTCTTTTTAAAACCATTGAGATTCATATTCTCAGATTTTCTTTAAATTCACTTCAATTACCAATATGAAATCAAATTTTAAGGGTCTGCTTTCTCATGAAGCCCTCAGACTCCCAAAGCTGTGGCTTGAAATGGAAAGCCAAATACCAAAATGTGTGTTAGAATTAGAAAAGACAGAACTACTAACTTTGTAGAAATCTTAAAGCAAATAATTGTGGAGGGTCCTATTTTTGAGACTGCAGGATGGCACCTGGTATTTTCAGTTGATAATGGAAACTGTTGATTCATTGCTGTTGATAGAAGTGGAAATAAACCAAGACAAGAGCATACTGTGATTATTCAAAAGGTTCAAGGCTACCTGTAACTTGCCACAATCAATCAGGTGTTTAGTTTTTAGGAGTGAACTAATTATATGCATTAAAGATAGACTTTGGCCTCTAGAAGCTTTAAAAAAAATAAATATAAATTAAGTATCCAGTGCTTATCCTCTGAGTGAGCAGTGCAGGATTAGGGAACTGCCATGCAATTAATCAAGCTAGTGATTATCCCAGGCTGAAAACTCAAGGGACCAAATTTATTAGGCCCCAGGCAGGTAATTTACATGATCTGCCCTGGTATTAGTGAGGTGAATTCAACAAGATATATGATAGTGCTGGTAGTTAGTGTTTCCCCTTAGTCATCTGTCCTGTTTTTTCACTTGCACAGAAAGGTCTCTAGTGGTAATGGACCAGGTCAAAGCATAACTGAACCTTTATGGTTCCGTGTTGCTGACACTGAAGTTTGTAGGTTGCTGTTCTAAATCCCTGTGAGGGGGAGAGAAGAATGTTCAGCACAGGCATGAAAACCTGGACTAACGTTTCTGGACTTTTTTTTTTTCTTGTATTATACTACTTTGAGAGAGATGTTGAATGCCACCCTCTCACCCCCACCTAAATGTATGAGTGTGCTCAAGCTACGTGGCTGTTTACAGTTGAGACTTAAGTACTTGGATTCTCTAAATTCCTTTGTCTGTTTTGAAACTTAAGCTATAAATGGATCTTGGACAACAGGTTTCACACAGGGATCTAGATGTCAGGCTGTATCATCTCCCATACATAGTTTGGATTCATTTCATATCTGTTCTGCAACTCTCACGTTGACACCTGTTTGAACACAGAAAAGCCTGGCTTTCCCTGCATCGTATGAAGTCACTCAGCTGAGAGAAGGGGGCAGGCCAGGCCGGAAGAGTGCATGTTGGGAAAGACAACTGGAAGTTTTGAATGTATATTTGATTTCTAGGAGTGGCCGGAGAATCTAGTGCCTTTATCACCCGTTTTGTCAGTGCCACCAAGGAAGCGTGTAAGCAGCAGAGATTGTATTTCCCCAACTCTATTAGCTCACCTTTCTCAGAAGCTCTGCAGTCTGGAGGAGACCCTCCATTATAATTTACTGAGTGGCTAAGGAGGCCACAAAAATCTCTCTCATATAAGGCTTTTCTTGAGTTCATATGCATCCTACAGACTGCTGGAACAAGTTACAGGCTGCCTACGTAGAAGCCCAGGCAGAACAGCAAAATCACAATGGTGCCTCAGTCAGCTCTTCTCACCGTCCAGCACATCCGAACAACTTTAGACTCTTCTGTGGCTTGTGCTAATACACCAAAGCACAGATACCTGCCTTATGCTCTGCTGCGTGAGAGGTGGTGTTTACTTCTGGTATAGGGGTGGACAAAACAGGAGATAGAGTAAAAGTTGTCTGCCCCTAGTTTAGACCATTTGGGGACTATGTTTAGACTGGGTCAGACTTAGAGGCCATTTACTTCCCTCTTATGAAATAGGGGAAGAACAGGTAGAACATTTACTTCCAATATCCTAAGGAATTTTGTTAAAGGCCCACATATATACACATTTCAATAAACCACATTCCTCTGTGACTACATTTGCCCTTTACCTCCACTACAACCTAGTTGAATTAGTTACCATCCACTATTCAGCTAGTCCTGATTTGTCCTAATATGTAAATTACGCTCCTGCCTCATTTAAATACCCTAGAGAGCAATTTTTCCCGTATTTAAATCATTGTACCACATACTACATGGACAATGAATCCAGCCTGGAGTGCTTGCCTACACTAATGCATATAACTAATGAAATGAAGATTAATTAGTGAAATACTAGTGCAGCGATATAAGATATGAAGAACTCTGAGTATATTAACTTTTAATGACATTTTTAAGAAATATTTGAATAAACTCTGAAACCGAAAGCTTCAGAGCTTGAATCCAGACATGCAAACAAACACGCAATTGCCAGCATGCGATACACAGCTGAGTTGTTACATTGGCAATAAGTGCTGTGCCAAATCCACACCACAATTCTCTCTGCTATCACTAAGTACAGGAAGTAAATGCAGCCACTTCTGTACTTTGCTGACATATATGGCTATTGAGAAGCAGTTTGACTTTTAATTACTTAAAAGAACATCAGGTTGGTTTTAAATTACATCTTGACGTAGCTAACGTTGAACTTAACCAGATTTTCTGAAGTCATTCATTGCCAACACCTGTTGAACATCAAATGCTTTATTTTAATATTGAGCTTTTAAAAAGTCTATTTTTAAAATGAACTTTATTTTAATAATGCTCAAAAATTTCACCACCTCTTCAACTCCCACACCAACTTTGACACAGCCTGCTTAAGACTGCACTATCTGAATGTGTTTTTCTACCTGGAAAACCCTCAAGGTCAAATGTTTGTTTGAAGCACCTCTTCCCTCAGATACATTTATTCTGCATCCTGAATGCTATTGTCACCGAAACTCAGACCACAGGGAGATTGTTGCTGTTTTTCCTGTCCTCAGAATGGAGTTTAGGGGAGCTTTCTTGCTTCAGCTAAGGATAATTATACCCAAACTGGTATTTGTTTGTATGAAGAGTCAGGAGTTACTACATTATTTGCACCAAAACAGGGGTCAGAGGGATACCCTGGAACACCGAGCTTTTTATAGTTATTTTCTCATATATAGAAGCAAGCCACGATGCAAGAGGGAACAATATGAACTTGAACCCAGACCTACTGTAACTGTGCTGGAAAAAAAAAAAAAAAAAAGGTAGAAACAATGCTGTAAAACCTGGATGGGAGATTTATATTACTATTATCCTCTACATAATTCCCAGAGTTGGATACTAAAGCCAATATATAAAGTGATTTTCAGTTCTCTTATAAAATTAATCTCAGAGAAACATCCCAGCATACAAATACTGAGTTTTCTTTTTATTATTATTATTTATTCAATGAGTAGATAGATAAATCACATCAGGCGAGCCACGTTTAGGAAGTCGAGATCAATGGTACTGAAATTGGCTTGCTCTTTGCGTTGGCATAGCTGTGCGAAACTAATGGCATGCTCATCCTTTGAGTTCGGTGAGACTGACATGTAAATTACTACTCCTTACGCATATGTTGTCTAACTCTGTCCTTCACAAGAATAGATGAAGTTCCAGAGGCTGATAGCTGTGTCTGTGCCACATTGTGGAATTTCTCAGTGGCACAAATAGTCCTGTAAAATCTCACATTAATGAGGACTGTTCACTCAACAGGACACACAAATCTTAAAACGTTAAACAAAGCAGTAAAAGCCTATTGCAAGATTTTTTTTTTTTCCTAAATAATGTAAGTACTGATCTAACTATAATATCGATTAACTTATTGTGTTTGTCCTGTACAATTGCATCAAATTTCATTACATTCATACCTACTGGAGCCTGTAGCCATTCAGGTGGTTGTTGGTTCTTCTTGGAAGATAAATAACGTAATGAAGCGAAGAGGTTAAACAATACAGTGGTACAATACCTATTCTTATACAGATGAAAAGAGCCAGAAACCAGTGTGCAATGCTTCAAATAATCCTGTTCTTTATTACTAATGTACTTATCCCATTTGCTCTGTGCTTATTAATGTTACTGTGTTACCCATTAATAAGGCTTTTCATTAGCTCACTTTTATCACCTCCTCCTTCCACAAGTAAATACAGCAATTGTTGCTAAATCATGTGTAAGGGATGAAGATAGTTAAATGTTTCTGAAAAGACAGGTTATTTTAGCATGCTGTGATTATTTGACAAGTGAACACAGAGACATATTATAAGCAGGCGGATATTATAGTGTTGTTGCATTGTCATTTTTGAACTTAATTTTCTTCATTTTGGTTCCTAAGCATAATTAGTATGTGCATGTATGTGTCAGGTGCAAGAAGATATATATGTCTGTCTAGAATTTACATAGCTTTTTTAAAAAAATGGAAGAGAGAAGGGAAGCACAATAACTTGCACAGCTTTGATGTATTGCTTCTCAGCTGCAGTAATGCTTAGCTTTGATTTAACAAGAAAATGCTCAAGAATTTACCGGCTCTCAGGAAATCTTACAGTGGGTCACACTCCTTAAATTACTACTTTGAAATACTTTACTTTAAAATACTTTCTTTGTAGAAGTTCAGGTTTTTGTTTGTTTGTTTTTTCTTCAACCAACAGAAGTTTTCCTGTCTATTGTTTTTTCTGTCCTCAGACCCGGCAGTTTGGCTTGTAACAACTTTGACTGCTTGGGCTATCCTAGGCCAGAAAGTGGAGATAGGCTAGAATGGGTTAGGTACTACAAAACAGTTTGAAAAGCAAGGGGGGTATGCAAAGAATCAGGAGTTAATCTTGGATCACAAGTTGTCTGTGCCAGTGTTTTGAAATAGGATAAACTACACTGATGGCATTCTTGACAGGTGTTGGTCTAGACTGTTCTCAAGGACCACCAGCAGCAGGGATTTCCTACCTCACAGCCAACTAATTTCAGTCTTCCATTGCCTTTACTAATGGAAAACTTCTATTATCTAATGTGAATCCATTTTTTTTTCCTGTGACTGAGACTAAACAGGGATTTTAAAAGCCAAATAGTCTTTTTTGTCTTTCCTATTATCTGATAATCTTTTAGATCTCTGACCATTCTTGTTCTTCCCTGAACTGTCTCCAAGTGGTCTGTTTCTTGCTGAAATGTGGTGCCCAGATGTGAATCCATAGCTTAGCTGATGTCTTACCTGTGCTGGATAGTTATGACACTTTTGTCTTTCAGCTTGTATTTGTTAATGCATACAAATGGTACATCTGCTTTTCTTATTGTATGGTACTAAAACAAGGAAACAAAAACTGTTTAATTCATGTTTGTGATCCCATGGAACCAGCAGAACTGATACTAGGCAAGCTGTTCCCTGTTGTGTGCTTGACCAGGTAATTATTCTTGTCAGAGCCTATGAGCCTGTGATTCTAATGCTTTCCAGTTACTACTATGTTATGTAGTTATGTAGTTTTTTAACAGATTAATTGTTCTGCTTGAGAAAAAAAATGTTTAGTTCCTTCCCTGTAAGAGAAAATGATTGCAACACAGAAAACTTTTTAAATGATGGTAAATGAAAAGATGAGGTGGTGAGTCAGTCTTCTCCAGGGGATTTTTTGGAATGTAATGCCATTGTAGCCCGTTTGACTTATCAGTTGCACATCAAGATTTTTTCAGTAGAGTTTTTTCTTTTTACCTTCGCTGAATGAGTTGGAAGGGGAGACTTGTTTTGAAAATGTACTTTTGCAAATGTACAATGGTGTTGCAGTCAAAGGTGATCATCACCTCTGGAGCAATGGCTTATCCTGTCAGTTCTAAAATTCTGTTACAACTTCAGAAATCTATAGGATTCAGTGATTTTTCTTTTAAGCTAACTTTTCTGCCATTTAATTTTCATAATGATCCCTTATAGCACTGAAATCACTATGTGCATTTGAACATTAGAATATGCATGTTTATAAAAAGCTACTTTTAAGGAGAATCAATCCTTTGCGTGGAAAACAACAAAAAGATGGAAATGACCAGGGAAGGGTACACTCATGGACTGGAGTATGTGCAGGAAAGCAAGCTCTGCCCATGTGGCTTGGGCAACTGAACTGCATATGATAAGGAGGTTATCAGACCACCCCAGTCCAAAGTTCCTGTGATGTCTTCATAGCACAGTCTAGTAATCATGGTTGATTAGATGGAAAGAAAATGACTTCCTACCTGCTCATAACATGGACTTTGTTTGAGCATCAACTTTAGGAAGAGAGAGAAGAGCAAGTCTTCAGTTCCCTTAAACAGGCAAATAAAAAGAATTAAGGAGGAAGATCTGAAGTTGTGCCAGTTGTCACAGGAGTGTGGAACTGATGAGAACTTAAAAGGCTTTCTCCTTTCTAATTAACTTAGGCATTTCCATCAGCATCCCCGGTCTCTAAAAAGCTGTTATTTCAAGGCCTCCACAGGGACCAAGATGTGTGACATTCTTCACCACACAGGTGATCTGCAAATGGGAGATGCTGATGCGAGATCCTGAGACTATGATGTGGGTTTGTAATATTTACTGCTATTTTTGTGATCCTGTGGATTTCGTGAAAAAGAACTATAGCCGTTGTGAAATTTTGGTTTGAAATTTTGGACTAATTTGCTTATATTGTCATGTAATTGCAACAATAAAGATTGAGGTGAGATGCAGTAAATTGCCCTAGTGCTGATTTTTAAAGCACCATCTGTGGCCTGATATTTCTGGGTCTGTAAGAGTGGTATTGTTCAGAAATCTGTTGTGTGGCATACAGGTGGTTCATTTGGCTTGTGCCTGCTAATCAGCAGTAGCCTGTGTTGGTGAAGGATACCTCCACAGCAAAAGATGATGATACTTTTCATTGGTTTTGGAGCAGAAGTGCTTCCCACAGGCTATAACATAGTGTTTTACTTGATTGTCAATTTCCCACAAGACTGCGTTTCCTGAAAAGGGCGAACAATTAACCAAATGCTCGTTATTGGGCTTCATGTATTTGAACACAATCTGATATAATTGAGTCAATTCCACTAAGTAGCATGTGATGAATTTGTTATTTTAGGTGCACTGTACAGGGGAAATAATGGAAAGAAGAACTCCCTTATGTCATGTCATTATTTTGTGACCTTCAATCACGACCAATCCATGTTCTTCAACTAGAAACAAAACAAAATACTCTTAATCCTGTAGGAATACATCCAGGATGCCAGGAAGGCACCACTCAAAGTTGACATAAGGGAATCTACATTTAATTTGTATACCTTTCACCACTCAGCTCCTTCAGTTAACTTTTTTTCATTCACTGGGCCACAATAGGCAAGGAGTAATTGCCTGTTCTTTGCCAGTTTTACAAGCAGGACATTATAGGGTGGTGGCAGAGTAAAAAGAAAAAAAAATACTACTTTACTCTAGAGGATATGAAAGAAATGTTACCTGTTACAATTATTTTTGAAGGGGACAGTAGAGTTTTGCAGTCAGTATTTGTTCTTGTTGTGATGGTGAGAAATATCACCAAGAAGGATATCCTATCACCAAGAAGCTATGCCATCAGCAGAACCTCCCAGGATCTTAAATTAGCAGGTGTCCTTGCAGGAAACCTACCACTAGAAAGGCAGATGAAACCTCAGAGGGAAAGTAAACTTTTAATGCTGTAAACTTTACTTCATTGTTGTGCAGTGGCAGTACTTTCTTGCTAGTCAAGCTGGCATCCCATTGTACAGGTGTCTATGTGAAAAGAATGTGCTGAAGTGCCAGGCTGGGCGGGAGAATTGAGATATGAGCACTCTGTGGCCCAGTCAGAGCTTGCACACAGTGTGTATTAGTGTGGCACATGGCTGTATTGTTCCTGGTCATCCCAGATCTCACTATCTTGTAGCTTTGGCATTTGGCATGGCTTTTGTTTGGAAGAGCAGTACTTTCTTCTGTTGATTTCTCACCTGTCACTAGTGTGCACTCACTAATTTTTAATATCAGTAACGTAAATGTATTACTATCAAATATTAATGAAATGGAATTTTACTGCATTAAACAAAGGATGAATATTGATAGGAGCTTTAAAGACATTTTTTCCAGTTTTGACCATTTTCTTTTATTTGCAAAGAACATGCACACACAAAAAGCTCACATGGTAATTGCCCAGAGCCTATTAATGACTTATTGGACATTTTGCTTGTAAGGTACTTTCATTAACACTAGTTACAATTCATGTTTTAAAGTGCTGGTCAGTTAGAACCCGGTTACCGAATGAAGCAGTTCAGTGATGAGTGATTACTAAGCAGAACACATCTAAATTCAAAACAAGGTCTAGAGATGGAGTGTACCTTCATGTTTGTAGGAGTTGTGTTGCCCTTTCTTTCCTTCTGCTCTCAGCAGGTAGGAGCAACGCTTAGGTAAAAGTTGGTGTGATAATTATTAGCTAAATGCTAATGCTGCTTAGAAAAGTTTCCTCTAAATATCATTCTGCAGGTTTGAAGGAACTTTTTTTTTTTTTTTTTTTTTGCCTTGATATATGCCTCAAGGTATGAAAATAGGATAAATGTATTTTGGGTCCAGATAGGAACATAAATGGAGACCTATAAAATGACAGATTTTAGTAGAAGGTACTTGTTCATCTATATAATTCCAGCCCCATTGTACTATTGTGCAGTGCCTTTCCTCCAGCTGCAAAAGCTAACTACATATCATTTACTAGGTAAATATTTCCAGTTCCACTTCCTTTCTACCCTCAAGTTACATCATCACTTGTTTGTGCTAAAGCTTGATTTATTGGTTACTGAAATTAGTGTGCTGTGAATAAGGTTGGATGCTGCTGAAGACTCTAACAAAAACTGGTTAAAAATTAGGAATTTGAAAAAAGCAGGGTGAAATGTCTTACTGGAAACTTTATTGCAGATAACCTCAGTTCATTGTAGAATAGAAACTATGGAATATGCATTAAATTCCATAATGGTAAGCAGTCAGTGTTGAAGATTCTGTATCATATAATTATTTGTCTTTAATCTTAAGAAATGTTTTAGTTTGTTTCAAGTGGTTTTGCTTCATTTCAAGTCTTTTGCTATAGGCTTGAACCAAAATCATTTAAAGTAAATGAGAAGATAATATTTCACCTTTACATCAATAGGCTTTGGATCCAATACTATGACTCATGGAAGCTCCGTGGAGTTCTTATTATTGCACTTGACTGATAATACAATGGCTATTCAACTAGCCAGGAATTTAAATAGATTTTGAAAAAAATGAAACTTTTCTCATTTGGCAAGCAATAGAAAACAAGTTTGATTTTTTTTAATGTTTTGCCTTTCTTTGTAAAAACGTTCTTTGGGTGTTATTTGTAACATTTCTGATAATACAGATATACTATTTGGCAACACCTAGCTTCAGATCTGTCTGTATTTTATGTCAAGCTTAGCTTGGCAATCTTTAGCTCACCTGCATGTGCATTTTTAGCAGTCTGTAATTGCTGCAGAATAAAAACAACTGCAGGAAGGAGAAGCAGAAGACTTACAAATATTCAAGTGTAAAACTCCTCTTTTCAGACTGATACTGGTATGCTTAGGAAAGGTTACCTTTGCTGTGTGCATACGTTCCTTCTTAGAGATGCTTTCATAGAGTTTGGTTCCTGTGCCTCTCTGTTCTGATGGTCCACACGTTCATAAGCACAAAATAAATTATATTATTGAAGGAGTGTAACTCGCCGTCAGATCAGGAGTCAAGACATTGATCTGTTTTTATACACAGAGGTCATATGAATGAAGTCCCGGCTGTGGCAACACTCCTATTACAGCAAGAATTTGTTGTTCTTGTCTACGGCAACAGGGTGCGTTACTTTCTTCAACTGCTGTTATCTTCGTGCTCATTTTCTCTTGTATTGTCAGTGACAAATGCTAGTGAGATACGCGACAAGCAGTCTGCTCTCTGACTCAGGTGGTGGTTTTTCTGGTGGGCGAAGTGATGGGGGTGGTAGGTGTGGGTTGGGATTTATTGTTGTTGTTCTTTTCCTTTTTAATAACTCATCAAATGTAGTGTCCAGTGGCTAGTCTGGTAGGTGGGATTTCAGACTTGCATTCTTCAGTCAATCCTTTTACTTCTAGGATAGTGTTTGGAGCTCACATCAGCTATGTTAAAGCACTAGTATCATCTTGTTCTTCAGTAGCCAATGTGAAATAAGTTACTGGTTATAGTTTGTAATGGATGCATTGGATCATTGACCACCACTGCAGCTGTCAAGCTGGCATGCAGGATAGGCAGGAACAGAACAGACAGTGGAAGCTTCTCTGCTTCCTCAGGCTTAGAGGAGAGCTGCTGCGAACAGTTCTGAGGCAGTGTTCTGTCCATGCTTTAGCTCTGTGTGTAAATGCAGCTTCCACAGTTTTAATTTCACAGAATTTTCCAGGTTGGAAGAGACCTCAAGGTCATCGAGTCCAACCTCCAACCTAACGCTAACAGCCCACCACTAAACCATATCCCTAAGCTCTACATCTAAGCGTCTTTTGAAGACTTCCAGGGATGGTGACTCCACCACTTCCCTGGGCAGCCTGTTCCAGTGCCTCACAACCCTTTCAGTGAAGAAGTTCTTCCTAACATCTAACCTAAAACTCCCCTGGCTCAACTTAAACCCATTCCCCCTCGTCCTGTCACCAGGCACGTGGGAGAACAGGCCAACCCCCACCTCGCTACAGCCTCCCTTGAGGTACCTAAAAAGAGCGATAAGGTCACCCCTGAGCCTCCTCTTCTCCAGGCTGAACAAGCCCAGCTCCCTCAGCCGCTCCTCATAGGACTTGTTCTCCAGGCCCCTCACCAGCTTCGTCGCCCTTCTCTGCACCTGCTCAAGCACCTCGATGTCCTTCTTGTAGCGAGGGGCCCAAAACTGAACACAGTACTCGAGGTGCGGCCTCACCAGAGCTGAGTACAGGGGGACGATCACCTCCCTAGCCCTGCTGGTCACGCTGTTCCTGATACAAGCCAGGATGCCGTTGGCCTTCTTGGCCACCTGAGCACACTGCTGGCTCATATTCAGCCGACTATCCACCAGCACTCCCAGGTCCTTCTCTGCCTGGCAGCTTTCCAACCATTCCTCTCCCAGCCTGTAGCTCTGCTTGGGGTTATTGCGCCCCAGGTGCAGGACCCGACACTTGGCCTTGTTAAACTTCATGCATGTCACAAGTGTCACAATGTCACAAGTTCAGTGACAATTGCACTGGAACTACTGCTTATGCACAAGGTTTATGGTCTGTAAGACTTAGAACTTTGGAAGAAACCCACAAAGCTTGAGGAAAATGGAGAACCTCCCTAGGCACGATACAATCCAAGGACTGCAGCGTGACCATCTCCACTGTCATGTAGGACTGCTCATACCCACTGCACACCCAGCATGGAATTACAGCCCTGGCTTTTCTCATTCTAAGCTACTGCATAATTTCTGCACAAAGCTCTTCCTTGGTGCTTTGAAGAGTAAAGTAAATGGAGCTTTCTTCTTGCTGTAATTAGAGGGGAGTATTTCAACCTTACCTAGGACTTTTTGTTATGCAGAGTAATGGTTTCATTTGACCAGATCCTCAGCAATAAGCAGAGGGAGGGTTTGGGACAGGTAGATTTTAAGATTTGTTTATAGTAGTTTCTAGATCATTCTGAAATTGCCATGGGCAATACTAGTAAACCTGCAAACTTTTCACTGCACCAGCTGCCTAGAAGAGCAAAGTTCCTTGTTCTGAATGCTGTATTAATTTGAGGGAAAGCACTGAACTTTGTGTCTTTGTTTGATGTAGAAAAGAAACCTGTTGTTCCAAAAGTTGCTTTGTTTTACTAGGAGGAGAGCTGGGGGGGAGAAAGAAGCTGAAGCTGCTGCCTCTCTGAGAATTTTATGACAGTATGTAAGCAGTTATATTTCTCCTGAGCTGTCAGTAGCTCAGTCTTCTACTTTGATTAGATCCGTGACTAAAAAAATTACCATAATCCACTGACAGGCTTGAAGAAAGCCATAATAAGACTGATAACAATGTGTCAGTTAAGAGGCTATTATATTTTACTGCCTTACTACAGCAGACTAAAAATCTATTCAAACGTACCATTGATATAACTGGAGCCTTTAAAAAAATTTTAAAAATCTGCTGCCTGCCCTAGTCTTAATAATTATGCCAATGGGAGAAAGAGCTAAAATATGCACCTGTTTATATGAGACTTTAGATGTTGACAGTTTTACTGCAGGCATACAGAGTAGCTACAAATACAGGATCTTGGATTTTGTTTTTCTTCGTTAAATGGCAAACTTACGAATCTGGGCTAGAAGCAAGCACAGGATGAGGACTATGAAACACTATGAAATAACAGCTCGGGCTTGCAAAGTCCTTTTTGTGGCATCTTCACAATATGTTACATATCTAGAAAAGGAAACGTGATCTCTGCTTCAATCTCTACTCCTGTTACCTGTCATCACCTACACAAAGTTTTCAGGGTAAACCAGTGCAGGCCTTATGCTGGTGGAGTTTATACTGCATTTTTTTTTGTTAATTTCTTGGTATTTCAGTTGGAGATATTTTACTTGGTTGTTTAGATTCAGCGGGACAAAGTTTGATTTTGACAAGAAGGTTGGTGGCATTGTCTCTCTGCATGTTGGGCACAGAGAGGATAGCCCAAGGAATGTGTTGACCCTCTGGCATAAATTAGGCAGCTCTAAGACAGAAATTTGCAATGTGCTTTTCATGTTGTCCTGTTGGAACCTTTGAAGTTGCAAATTGTGGTCATCACGGCTTGTTATATCATCTGCTACAACCACAAAGAACGTGGCTCTCTTATCTTTATATCCTTTCTAGCAATGCTTTGCCTTTTCATTGAGCTATAGAAGCGTGACTTCCCTGATTGCTCCTTACAAATCATGTTCTCTATGTCTCTGGCCATCTTGATGACTTTTCTCTGGATGTTCTCAGATTCTACTTATCCACCTGAAACTGGGCACAGATTCCTGAAGCTTCACCAGCACTCAGTAGAAGGATAATAACTCCCCTTGATTTGCTGGCCATGCTTCTCCTAATACAGTTGAGTATATGGTTTGCCTTGCCCATTACAAGCAAACATTTGCTGCTCATGTTCAGATTGCTGTCTGCTACGGGTCACGTTCTTTTCAGCAGGGTTGAAACTTGCCCGCCTGCCTCCCAGTGTGTATTGGTGCATGGATTTGTTGCACCCCAGGTGCAAATCTTTGCATTTTTCTGAAATCTTACTTGGTGTATTATTATTGAGCAGTACAGTCCCCAGTGTGAATTCCTGGCATATGGTGCTCATTTCTGACTGCCAGCCATTGGACATTCAGTGTTCTTTAAGCACAGCAGTGCAGCCTGCTTTCAGCCTGCCTAGCTGTTCTTCCAGCCTGCGGTTCTTCAGCTTCCAAAAACCTTACCAGCATCTCCACAGATTACATCCACCGTTCTCCCATTTTCCATCTAGCTAGTCATTTGATCATAGAAGGCAATTTGGTTGGTTAAGCATGATTTACCCTTAATTCCATTGCTGGATTTTCCTGATTACCTTCTTGTTTTGTGTGTTTTTGGAAATGGATTCTGAAACAATGAGCTCCACAATTTACAGGGTTTCAGGTGAGAAGGTCCTCCTTACTTTTCTTAAAGACCGATGTAACACACTTATTTTCTAGGCATCGGTGACCTGAACACCATAAATGTATGGTGATAAATAGAAACGATGGTAGCAATTTTACTGTTGGATTGGCTGAGACTTTCAGGCCCTTGAAGACTTCAGGCTTGGTTTGGTCTTGTGGGTTTGAAAACATCCAGCTTCTGTAAGTAGTCGTAACTTGTTACTACTCCATTGCTGACCACACTTCTCACTGGTCTTACTAGGAACTTTGCTACAACCTTATCTTCAAACATGCAGAGGTCTGGGTGCAAAGTCTGCCTGTGAAGACTAAGGGAAAAAAGATACTTTTTGGATGTCTTTATTATCCATTACTCAGTTCTGTTGGGCTTGTAATGCAAAGTCCATGAAATTGCCTGAGAGATTTTAATTATCTGACAATTGATGTACTTGGTTATTTGGGAACCTTAAAGAAGCTAAGTGTTTTCATTATTCTTGTCTTGTACCAGTATCTCTTCAATTCATCCATGTGATGAATTTCATCGCTCATTTAGAGGAATTGAAAACAGTCTGTCAAAAAGATTGAAGTTGTTTGCAGGTTGGTACAACCTTTAAGTTGTTATGATGTCACTAACCATTAACATAAAAGGATTTTCCACAAGTATTTTACTTGGTTTCTCACCAGGGTCTGGGAAAGGAGTGGACTTTGCAGCACTCTGCAGGTGAGCATCTTAGAAATCGAGGAGAAAAAGGTCACAGCGGTTGTCTGGTTTCATGTGGATGAAAAGATCTCAAGCTGCTTTTGTTATTTCCATTCAACCTTGCAGTTTTCTAGAAGAAATGAGAGAAGTGATGATTGATGGTAGTATATTTAATAGTGAGGTCCTGTAGGGTAAGCGTAGATTTATTTCTTTTAAATAGAGGAATCAATCCACCAAAAACTTTCTCGGCATAAAGCTTAGGTATGAGATCTCAGATATAGGAAGCTGCGAGTGACACTGGGGCTTTTCCCTTTGTTTTTCTTTACTAATCTGTTTAGAAAAGTTTACAAGCAGTGGGCGTTGGGTCTTTAGGTTTGGCATGGTGAGGCTCTTGTGTTTTCCATGGGGTGATTAGCAGATTACGTGGTCAACCAAGATTTAGCAGTCTGTTCGTCAAAGTCTGACTTTCTCTGTTTGACCACTGTCACTTCTTTCCTGACTCCATCAACTAGTTGCATCTACTGTCTCATTAAGTGCAAGATGTTTGTCTCTTGTTTCGATGGCTCTTTATTCTCACACTTACTGCATCTGCAATATTTTACTGTTTATTCCTACCTCCAGTTGCCAATCGCTGTAACCCACTTAACCTTTTAATACTTCTTTTTCATGCTATGATTTATATTATGAGCAGGCCCTGGTCTGCAAACCATCTTCATTCAAAGCCCTTCTAAAAAGTCTGTGACTACAAAAGTTTATCATGAGGTAGGCAGCTGTCTTATGCTGAGACCACTCTTCTTCATGCTGCCCAATGTTATCCCTTTATTTCCTTGTATTTTTCCTTTTTCTTTTTATTTTATTTTTTTATCCTTCCTGTATGTTATTTAAGTTGTTGTAGTGCTTTGTGGTGTAGTGGACATTTCCCTCTCTCCAGATGAAGGGTGCTTTGTATTGGTTCATACAGCACATAACAGAATGGCTTGAGCTGTGCAGGCACCGTGGTTTACACAATGACAGGGACAATATTTATGGCTATGGCTTTCTTTTGCATCCAAAAGATGCTTGTTTGCAAACCTCCTGAAGAACAGAGGCTGCAGAAAAGAAGTTAATTCCATCTGATATTTTTTTGACTTGCATAGCATTCCAGCTGTAAAATCATGGGTGTAGCAGAGAATAATCACATGCATGTAATTTGTGCTCCCTGGTCTCACTAGGAACTTTGTTACAACCTCATCTTCAAGCAAGTCAAATTGTTGGGAAGACTTAGTGCATGCTTTTCAAAAGTCATGTACTGAAGGAAACAATCATGCAATTAATTTGCATCCCATCCCATTTTGGGCTTTCACTTGCAGGGCAACGTTTTCACATCTCTGCTTCTGCATGAGCCGAAGTGCCAGAACCAACTAGTCAAATTGATTGCTACCTGTCAGCAGGCATTAGCTATTACATTTTGCAGATGCCAAGAGGAAGTACAAGTGTGTGTTGCAGCTGCAGATGGGCCACTTAGTGGAACCCCATGAAATGGAGCTCTTCTGGAAATCATATTCCTCGTGTGCTAACTAGTCTCATGCTCTTCTTTAATCTCAGCACATTAGATAAATGTTTATCAGATGTTTCAGTTTCGTGACCATGCACGATGACAGTGCAAACCTATTTGGTAGGTGCTTATTAGAATTTGAGTCAGTTCTTAGTCCCCCATATGTTGTTCTTTAAAGGGAAGCATTTATGAATAGGTGATAGATCTAAGTCTTATACTAGGTAGTTCTTTTTTTTTTTGACTAGATAGATGGCTGGTGGAATAAGCAGACACTTCCTTTGAAAGAGTATGCTTTAATATTCTCCTGTCCCTCCTGTGTATGCTGCTTGCTGCTTCAGAGGATTCAGAATCTAAAGCACTGATGGAATCTATGACAATCATCCCCTGGACTACGGGCGCAATAGTAATTCAAATGAACTAATGGTGGTAATAAGATGACTGATATATTCTGTCTGTATATAATCCAGCAAACAACAGCTTGATATGTTTCTTATGTTTTGACCTTTCTCTATGGAAATTGAATATTTCTTCTTCTTTTTTTTTTTTTTTTTTGGAAGCAGGATGCATTTTGTTACAGATTCATATGAACAATATTTCACGTGTTGTATCAAAGCATAATATAAACAAATTATGATGTTGTCATTACTGTGCAATTACCAGACTTCTTTCTGTTTTTGGGATTGCTTTTCTTCCTCTCTTTTTTCTCCATTCTCTTCCCATTTCCCCGGCCCCCAGGTGTTTTCCTCTGTACCTTTGAGAAGGTGTCTTGTTTGTTTGTTTGCTTGTTTTTGTGACTCTCACTGATTGCTTTTGGATCCAAGCACTGAAATAAATTATTTTGGAGTATCTGAACTTAGCTGGGTCTTTTGTAGTCAATATAGAGTCCATAGCCTTCAGTGCACGTATTCATGTATTGAAATGGAAATAAAATTCAAATGTGAATCTTGTTTTGGCTGGAATACACAATGTCATTATTACATTCTAGTTTTAATACTTACTAACCTGTGATTTTTAGGGGCTGTGACAAGCTGTGTATTAGCTTCAAGGAATATATATTACCGTCATCATAACTTTTCTCTGCTTTAAGCTACTACTTTATTTTTCAGGATTTCTTGAACCATCTGTGATCTTAGAACAGCTTTTCTTTGAGCTTTACTCTATCACAAAGAGAAATCTGCCCACATCCTAGCATTCTTGATTCTGCAATTAACTAGGTCTTGGAAAAGCAGTGGAAATTTCTTTCTGTCCCTAACCTCACCAAAATCTAAGTCTAAACTGACTTGAGTCTTGTGTTGAATATTCCAGCGCAGTTAAAAAAAAAAATGGAAGGGAAGAAGAGGTCCTACAAGGAAAAAGCAACCTTGAAGGAAAAAAAAAGATGACTGTAGGTTTACAGATGAGGTTTTGCTGTTTGAGGTATTAGCAAGTCACAACCCAGGAGGAGCATATACGTGGGCTATAAATCACAGTTATAAATATTTTCAGAACAAGATGGGAAATCTGCTTCTGAATCTGAATCCATTCTGTGACATTAAATGGCCTTTAGGGTGTCATCTGGGCTCAGTGATCACTGTCTGTGGTCTGCCACTGTCTGCACGTCCTCTTTCTTAAGTTCCATAAGTTTTCCGTCTGTTCATGTTCTCTGCTAAATTCCTTCAGCCAGCCCTTCAGTTTTCTCCAGCTGCCCGATGAAATGCCTGCCATAGCAGATGCTCTGGCTTCATTCTTAAAAACATATCCTAGATGTTTTCATCTTCCGTTTTTTTTTTTTTTTTTTTTTTGTATACCTTTGGAGATAAAAGTTGTCAGACACTCTACTGAACTTCAGCATTTGTTGTCAATTAATTAATTTTGATTGAATATCTAGTATTTTCCAGACACATATGCTTTCAAAAGACACTTGCCTATGTCATTTTGTCCCTCTGGATTTCATTAGGTTGGATTTCTTTATCTTACTTTCCTATGCTAAAATGAAAATAATACGTGAGATGAGCATTTGCAGTTGAGTCTGTAGAGGTTTAATGGCAAAATTAGAAATGACTGCAAATGCAGCTGTTTGTTTGCCAGCTCATTACATTATTTTCTCTGGTCTTTTCCAGTGACTGCCATTATACTTCTGGAGTAGGGGGATGACTGATCTTCTGGTATTCCTTTGCCTCATAATAAAGTACTTTCTGAGAGACGAGGGGACACCATAGTCCTGGCATTAGCTCCATGGTGTTAGGCTGGGGGCAAATGAACTCTTTGCTGATGATTTTTATTTATTTATTTCTTGAGTGGTTAAGAGGCAGGCTTGCTACTCACCCAGGTCATAGAGTGTGATAAGCTTCTGGAACATGTTTCTGTTGCATTCAAGATGGCCCGTCTGCCAGTACACCATCAATTTGCAATTGCATATAGCTTCTCTCGCTGTTTCAAGCAGGCAAACCAAAGCTTACTGGCATGGTTTAGTCTCTGAGCTATATCTGCAGCGCTCTTGTAAAATGGTTACTTTCCTTTAGCGTTTGGCAAACGGTGCATGTTACTGCAAACAGGAATGACATTCCGTACATGTGCAGTAGCAGCTGGAGCATGCCGCAGCTTTACAGAGGTAAGGCAGCCTGGAATGCACCCGGGGGGAGGAAAAAAGTTCCAAATCCAAGTACGTTTTGAGGTCATTAATGTGTCACTGCAGCATTATGGTTAGAGGGGCCATTTAATTAACATTAATTGCTCACAGCTCATTGTGTGGCTCATGAAGGATTTACAGAAAAGCACCTTATAAAAGATAGACACAGCTTTGAGGGAAGTACCTCTTCTCTCATGCTCTCAAGCTCCATTTATATACATTTTTTCCATGCAAGAGTCAGTGGTATCAATATTATTTTTATTTGCATAATATCTGTGGAATGATAGAGGTATTTTAAGTACAAGGCGTGGCAGGAGAGAGACTTACGGGCAGAAGCCAGCTCTCCAGCATGCATTGTGTTTTAGACAGATTTTTGATAGCAGGAGAGTAGAATGTCCTTTGCACAGAGAGAGCAGATTTATCAAGACTTCTTTCCCTTTCTTCACCCTCCCTCCTCCTTTGTTCCACATTCCTTTCAGCTTATTTTTGTATGGGTGGCTTTATTCTTTGATAGAGACTGCATTTTTTCCCCTTCTTGCAGCTTGTTGGCTACAAAGAGGAAGAAGTGACAGGTTTGAAATAAAGGTAATGATAGGTAATGGTTCATATTTCTCTGCCAGTGCAATCAGAGAAAAGCACTCAAAGCACTTTCATATGATAGCTTCAGTACAAAATAAAGTAAGCAGGTTAAGGTGAAAAAGACAATTAATGGTGTAAGGGAAGAATGTTACGGTTTTATTATAAGACCATAACATATTTTAGGACTAGCAATGTGCTTTTTAATATTTATTGGTATCTTAATCCCACCTGTCTGCTTTTTACAGCCCCTCTGCTGTTTTCATTTAAATAAACACATTTAAAAAACAAACAACCAAATAACCATATGATATGGCTAGAAAAAGCAGTTGAAATGATCTCATCTTTGTCACAGAACCTCTCAGAATTACATCTTCCTGAAGTGAGAAGTTATACTTAATAAAGACAACTAGAACTGGCTGCATATTTTCATTGCTTGAAGGATCCAGCAGAGCCTTTGGTAAGCCATGTTATTGTAGAGTCTTTCAGTTATACATATCGATATTTATTTTCTTGGACTGTACAGTAGCTTTACACATCTCTTGTTATATTGTCATTTTAAAGTTTTGATTCCTACGTCGTAACTTCAGTTTTGGACATTAATCCTACTTCCATTGTGTGGACCTGTGAATACGTCTAATGGCACAAACAGGATTGCCTTTTTTTTACTGCAAATTTTGCCCTTTACTAGTGTGAAAAATAACTTTCTAACAATAGTCAGTTGTTTGAGAAACCTCCATTTTTCACATCCGTGTCATCTTTCCTGGTGAAAATGGACCGTGACTGTCTGCGCTTCTTCTCATAACGTGCGTTGTCCTGAAATGTCACTGGTCATATGTGATAACATCCTTTAAGTGAGCCCATTCCTATTAGTCGGTGTACCACAAATCTTTCTTTTAGCTTTAGCCCTTCATCTTTGCCTTTGTATTATATTAATTTTTAAAAGGACCAATTTGTGCCAGAACTGACGACCCTGCAGTGCTTCTCCATAGCTGGTTCCCTGATCTGACTACTCTACTTTGTTGCTGTTACCATTTGTTGCGCTGTATTTTGTTCAACAACACAGTGCTTAGAATAATGGTTTTATTTCTACATAAGTTATTTCTACGTGCCACGGGGATCTATGATACATATAATTAGTGCAGATGGTTGTGTATTCTTCCAAGTTTTAACGAAAACTCAATTTCTATCCTTCTAAAGGAAATTTGTATTAGGGAGAGGATACTTGCTTTAGAACAGCCCTGGAAGCTCACTGTAGAAGAGCTAATAGTGAAGTGATGAGAATTCTGTCTAGAGAGACCAAAATCTGGAGTCCTTCATCTTCTTAGTTTAGATAAGGAACTTGCATTTTGGCCTCATATATGAAACCCACAACTCCAATGGGGAGTCTGAGAATTCTCCCTAAGATACTTCTTTGTTGAGATATTGACTAATAATTGAGTAGGCCAGGGTTTCTCACTTTATCTGGCCTTGTTTTGGGTTTTGGTTTTTAAACTTCAAAAGGCTTTAGTTTTATCCTAGCGTACTTGATCTTCAAAGAACATTGCTGACTTTAGATACGATACTATGTGATGCCAAACACATCCTGTAAGGTGTTGAATGCTTCTGCTGATACTTGCACTTTCACACTAGTTGGTTCTGTTACCTAATTAAACTACTTCCTGCCCAGATCTCTTGATTGTTAAAACAGATCACGTACATTATAACATGTAGAATCTAATAAATGCCTTTTACTATTTCCTTTTTTTTATTTATTTGCTAATATGTTGTCATAACCTTTTTCTTTCTCTCTTTTTTTTTCTGTGTACAGGATGGAATGGTTTAATTTTTTATCCCCACAAATAATGCTGTTTCTTAATCATCATGCTATATGATCATCCCATTTAGTACATATTCCCAGACCAATTATTTTACATTTTCCTACACTGAACTACATTTGCCATCTGCTGGCCTAATTACCTAGATGATCCAAATCCTTTTGAATCTGATTGTATTATTCCTCATTATTTGCACTGACTCCAAATTTAGCATCATTTGAAAATCTGGAGATCTTACTATGATTGCTGTTCTGTAAACCAGTAGCATAAATAATGATTTGAAAAATATTAATAAGTATATATAACACTTCCATTTGAAGTGTTAAGGGTAAATTCTACCCTCAAATAGACTACATTTGGTCACCATGCATTTGATCTTTAAAGAGCTGTATGGTTAGTTTGATTTTGCAAGGCACTAAAATGTATTGTAAGGTGCTGAATGTCTTCCATTTACATTGACATTAGTTTATAAGAGGCTTATAAACCAATTCAGTTTCCTAGCACTTCATGAGGTGAGTGGGTATTTCTTATTTCTCTTCTGGGGACACTGAGGGCTGAAAGATAAGATACATCCCAGGACGTGGTGGAAAGCAGTATCACAAGTAGAACTCATGTCTAGAGCTTGATTTGCCAGTCAAAATCATCTGCCATAGTATTCACCATGAAATCTTGTAACAATGTTTTCCCCGTGACTTGTCAATATTCATAAGAAAGGCACATGTCAGCTATCAGTTCAAGGAATATAAATGTCAAGTAGGTTAACTTCTGTATTGATGACCATGTAATTTTATCCATAGTTCATTATTGATTTGATTTTGAAAATTAATTTTGTGGTAGGCCTTACTGCACTTGGCAGTTTTGCGAGTTAATTTAACTGAGTACACCATGTATAGCACTGAGATATCTTACAGGTTAAGTAATTAATTTTCTAACATGCTCAAGATATTTGCTGCCAATCAAAAACTGTGCTCGCAGGGGGAAAAAAAAAAACAACACAACACTTCTCAAAGCAAACAAAACAAAGTAAAAACCCTCAACCCATAACAGAAAGGCTGGGTTTTGACTTTTAAAAAATGTCCAAGTCCATAATGTGTATATTAGACTTACTCTCATCATTTTTCAGCTTTGTGTTTTCAGTATTTAGTGTGGAGTCCGAGTATTGTACCTGTTATGAACCCTTCTGACTAGTGCAGTGTTCTGCACAGAATGTGCTTTCAGCCTGGTTCAATGAGGAAAAAATAGTTGCCTCCCTATTTGTCTTAGCATCTCTGCTGAAATGTAGAAGTACTGGCAGATGTTTATATAGGTGTAGCTTATCCAGATTCCCCAAAGATCCAAAACTATTATGCCAAAATGTTCTTTATTTTCTGATAAAACTGAGTTATTTTACACTTTTGTATTAACATACCTTGGTTTTGCTTTCTTTTTAAGTCATACTCCCAGCTCATTGTCAGTCTTTAACGCTGTAGTCCCTATGCTGAAGCTTCCTCTTCTGATTCTTCATGGTTTTGCTGTGTAGAATGTGTACATATGTGTTTGTGGGAGTGTGTGTGAATATGCAATGACATTACACAGTGTTCAAATGGACATGTATCTGCTTGCTTACGTAATTGGAAAAGGAAACCACATTTATCTAGCATAGTCCTTCGAAGGCTATTGACTCAGAGTAGCTGTAAACGGCAGGTGAAGCTCAACTGAAATTAAACTGATATGTCTGACTAGAACAACTCACTTCTCCCTCTCTCTGTGGTTCACTCTTGACTGATACTGCCCATTTTTGAAGAGGTACTTGCAGGGGGAATTCCCTTAGAAAAGTGCACTCCATCCCCTAGAGTAATAAATGATGGACTCAGAGGGCAGAAGCCATTGTCACATAGACTTTAATACAGCTCTTACCTTTTAAACGTTGTCTTGCCAGGTTTGGGGAGGCTGAATGATACCTGGCATTTTCCACTGTTGCAGTAGTTGTTTGCTTTTTCCTTTTACTTACCATGAAAAATAGAATTTAAACTCTCTACCCAGTATATTGCAGGGTTTTTTTTTTTTTTTTTTTTTTTTTTTTTTTTTTCTTCACGTAACAACTCTGTCAGGTTGAGCAGCAGAGAAGTTAGCAGTTCTCACCAGATGCCAGTTTCAAAAGGATGGCTGTGGGTTTTTGCAGACTGTAAACAGGGTGCCCAAGCAGGTGCAATTTTTCTCATGGAAGCAGAAAGCACTAACATGCAATAGAAGTACCACTGTGTAAATGTTTCCCCTGAGCTTTCTATTAATATAAAAAGCTTCCAAAGTTTGTCACCTTAGCTGTGTTGGGTTCCTTATGGCTAGCAATGCATATATGAAACATTCTGGCTCCTGTGTGTACCTAACGCAAGTACTTCTAGTCCCAAATCCAAGATGCTCACTCTCCACAGTTTCTCTGTGTACTGAAATACAGACAAGCATTTGTGCATGGGAGAACCAGGAACTGAGGCTCGTTACTTTGTGTACTTCTCTTAGAAGTGACACAGTACTCCTACCCCTCCACAGCTGCCTTCTTCAGTATAAGAGCACTCCCTAGTTTCTGGGACAACCTGTAAACACATTGTTAATGTTTTGAGAGACAAAGAAAGAAAACAGCCTAGTCTGGGCTTCACGTGTGTCTTTTGGGAACTTCAAGAGATAACTTAACTATAGAAGAATTTCTACTTTATTTGGAACTTCAGCATATTCAAATGTGATTTTTTTTTTTTTTTTTTTAATAATGAAAGTGTGTAGGGTGAAGCACTCACCAAGTCTCCTCCTCATTTTCAAAAATTCAATAATATGATATACATCAGCAAATAAGAAATGAAAAAGGGGTCGTGACAAAGAGAATTTACATCATATTTTCTTCATTCTTCTATGTGAGTCATAGAGAAGACAAATAGCTTTTATTAGATGGAAATTTCATTCAGAAGGAATTTAAAATTAATGTTTTTTGTCATGTTTTATCCATTGATATACAGTCAATTGAAGAACTCTTGAACTGAATTTTTTTCTAAAAGCAGTTTTGCATAAAGTTAGTCATTATGAGGCATCGAGGCTTCTTTCATTGTTTTGGGTTGTGGTGTTTTTCTAAATTCTTCCCGCTACCTAGAATAAAAATAAAGGAAAGAAGACATTAAACATGTGTAGGAGTTTATTTTCAGCACCATTTTCCTCGTAAATAATAATGTTCTTTTTAAACCCTGTTTATTATGCATGCCAGCTGTGATGCATAGTAGGTTTTGGTACAATATTAAACTTCGTTTAATAGCTCAAGTATGAGCTAGCGCTCACCCAAATGAACTTTATTACACTTGTAGGTGTGTTTTTCTTAAACAAGACAGACTCAGGTGCTGTAGTGGCTGGACATCAAGAGGTGATCTGGGGACACTATGCTCTTGAATATCTGGTGGACTGAAGAAGTCAGGCTTGCTTCACAAGTGCTCAGCATCTGTGTCTTTGAGCGATGCTGGTTATGGGGAGGTGACACTTTTATTGTTTCCCAGTGGGGAATGAAAGCAGTGATGTTTCACAAGTATAGCTCCCTCCGCTTTTCAAATGCATTCATTTTCTTGTCTCTCAACAGTAACGTTTTAACTCTTTAAAGAGTAATTGTGCTGTATGCATTTGAACCACTGGCTCTAAGCAAATTGAAGCTGGCATTTCAGAGGACAAGGCATTATAAACTCCTGACTGTTTTTTGCCCTACCACTGCCTGCAGCTTTTGTAGTTGAGGTCATCTAGCCAGTCAAGCAGCAAGCGCACATCACAACTGAAGCTAACAGACAAACAAAACAAATAGGTGAAGCAGCTGATAATAGACAACTGCTGAAGAAATGAACCACTTTTCTCAAGGCTCTGTTGTAATTTCATTAAGTAAACACCATTGTTCATTTTTTCATTTTACATGTTTTCTTCAAGCATTTATTTTACAAAGAATTATGCCATTTCATCATCTCACAACCATTACCAAGAGTACTCTGATATGTTTGGATGGATATTTTATGTATAATTTTTCTTTAGTAGATCAAAAGGTAAGCATAAGACATGGGCACAGTATGATTCCCTCTGAGCTTAAAAGGAAAGGTCTCAGTCTCTTGTACAGGAATTAATTTAATAAAGAGATATTTGTCTTGATGACATGCACTTCCTCTTAACAAAGCCATTCCTCTCAGAACAGGGGTCAGATAGGATTTGACTCCATGGCTACAGTACTGTGAGAGGGGGGGAAAAAACACAACCTTTGCTTGCTGTTCTTTCAAGCTAGCAAATTTCCACCTAGTTCTTGATAAATGCCGACCCAAATGTCTTTTTCCTGTTCTGCTTCTGTGGGTCGCTTCTCTGTAGGGCACTACAGCATTCAGTTCCATTGCATGGGATGAAGAGTGATGTCTGCATGGCTGGTCTTCATCACCACTCACCCCTGGGAAAACAAAACAAAACCACAACATTTTGGCAGGACTCTTTGAGCTGTGTGTTATGGTCATGTGTGCCCTCACAGGATGAGGTTTTTCTTAGTCATATTCCTTCAAAAGGAACTAGAGGCAAGTATTGGAATAGTTCAGTTTCTTGCCCTTGTTCATCTCATTGTTCCCTTGGAAGCAATAAGTGGAAGAAAGGAGTTGGTCACTACTGTTCCATGCATCCCTTGGTCAAGTGAGCTGAAAGAGGGCTAAAGAAAACCTGTTGTCCTAGGTGAGGGTAAAAAAACAAAGATACTGTTTCCTAACCACATCTTTCAGGATGTAAGGAACAGCAAAGACTTATGTGAAGGTTTTACAACAACAGTTAAAGAAACTAAGTTGTTAGAGTGTTGGGGAAAAACACTATTTCATGACCTGCACGTTGATTAAAAGCTGCAAAGCAAATGATGGAGTCTGTGTCACTTTTCAGGATGAGAGTCAAGAGAATCCTCAGGAATCGCTTTCTCCTCACCTAAACTCTTGAGTGCAAATGATGCTAAGCATATTTCAGAAATCAAATGCTGTGTGCTTTGTGAACCAAGTCCGCGAAGGTCTGACAAAGTTGGGTGTATGTGTGGGGAAAGATGGCAGAACAAGCTTCAGAATAGATAAAAGTGAGGTAATCATCTAAATAAAAATAATCTCAACCATACCAACAAAATGCCAAACTTGGAACAAGTAATTGCAACACAAGAGGAATTACCTCAGAGTCAGTTGAGAGATTTCTGAAATTGTTGGCAGAATATGCCGTAGCAGCAGCCAAAAGAACCAGCAAAATGTGGGGCATTATAACAAGCCAGAGGCCAGCATCTTGGCACTATATAAGGCCCTGGTATTTTACACAGCAGGCACTGAACTTTTGGAACGTGCTGTAAGGAGCTTGTGGAAGTAGACAATTTCGGCAGGTTTGAAAGGGATTACATTAAATCATGTACAACAGGTCAATAAATAGATACTAAAGGATTAGGCAGGAATCTGTCCTCTAGCATCCATAATACAACACTTTCTGATGCTAGGGGAATATTAGAGGAATAGATTGCAGACAATGGAAGGCTTGCTTGTTCGGCCTAAATAGCATCCCCTAATGCCACTCTCAGGGACAGAATCATGGGCTAGATTGTCTGCAGCAGGACAAAGGCACATTAGGCAGCTAGAACAAGCTGAGGACTGAGCACATGTGCCACTGAAAGCTGGAAAGGAGGAACAGTAAGGGGGACTGGGGAGCACAAATATCAGGGTGGGCAGGCTAGTGGGGAATGAGACAGGACTGTTTTGCAGATTCGGGGATTGAAGGGGGGAGGGGGAGAAGAGGTGGGACAAAGATTGGCATGCGTGCAGTGGGAATTGTGCTCGTAGCAAATGCACCTTCTTCAGTAAGCTGTGCGTAATGAGCAGTGCCAATGTGTTCCTCTGACACGTGAATTGGGTAGGATGAGGTCCAAAACAAGCGAAGGAACAAAGTTGCAATGTAATAAATCTCTAAGGAAACTTAACAACTCTTGATAGGTGCAGGTGAGAATGCTTTTGGTTTGCCTAGACATTAAACCATGTCATTTTTCGGGTTGGAACACCACCACTAAGATGTTAGGAACTCCTATATTGTCCAGACAGTTATTGTAGCTTAAACCACGCTCTTTGTAAGCTGCAGGAGCTGACAGTTACTGTGCCATCTGACTAACACAAAGGTGAGGAAACACATTATGGACTTAAACTTCCATATAAAAGATGTAAAAGCTAATAAATATAACATAAAAACTGCCATGGCTGAATATTTATGCAAGTCTACTAAATGCTAAGTGAACATAAAAATGGGCATTTAATAAGTTTGTTGGCATTAACCTGTATCTTGTCCAGCTTGAGGTGTGGGGAAAGCATTATAGCATTTAGAGAGCAGGTCCAAAAAGCAAAGGATCAGATTCTCTAGAAGCACATGGTGTAAGAAGTACCTAGTCTCTAATCTGGGCCCCGTGCAAGCATCCTCAGCCTCCTAATAGCATCTGCCTGTGCTAGAGCATACCTGCTATGCCACAAATCCAGAGTTATGTGATTTTCAGTACCACGAGCCTTTGACAGACTCTCAAGTGTATGTTAATGATAGCATTGTCAGTCCACCAAGTTCAAAGGCAGAACGTTACTGACTTGTTCTGCATGCACAACCAAAGTGGGAAGGCACAGGCTTGTATCCAGTGTTGCCTTGCTGCATGCGTCTTACAGCTTCATTCATGTTCTGAAGGAGTAATTCTTTTTCCCTGCCTCAGTTCACTAATGTTACTTTCACAGCCTGTGCTCAATTTAACAGGTCTTCCTTGATCACATACGTTCCTTGTTCTATTGTAAATTGCACATGGGACTACAGGCCATTGCTTCTCTTGGAGCCCAGAGAGAGAAGCGAGAACCCCAGAGCACTGTATATTTTCTGTGGGTCAGAGCTATTTCAGTCCTCATGGAAATGGTGTGAACAGCTCACCACCTCTTTAGCTGGGCAGGTGGAAAGGGGAGCATTAATAACGTTAATAATTCTACCAGTTCTGCTTCACCCTGTCAAAAGCCGTGACCGCCTGATTTCTCTGCCTCCTGAGAAGAAGCAGCCTCAGAAAGTGATGTTGTACTATAGGCAAGCAGAAAACTCCTGTGGGGCCCCTGGGCTGTGGGCACAGATGGTTGAAGCAAGCAGCTCTCAGCTGATGTCTTCCTGACCCACCTCTGCAAATGAAGTGTGAAAGTTCATGACAGTCTGTTGCCAATATTTTTGGTAGAACAGATGAAGTACTCTGACTTTCTGAAGTTTTTCAGGTGGAAGCAAGTGAGGAAACCTTGCACCATTTTCTCAAAGATAAGATAGAATAGAAAAGATCTGTACGTGATGTTCTCTGTCAGGTCTTTAAGTTTGTGAGTGTCTGCATTAGTTTTGTATCTCTCTTCTGAGCTGTGTTGGAGACCTTTGTGGTCATGGCAGTGTTTTCCAGATGTTTGAGTCTCATTTCTGTGCTCGGCATCATCACTGGAGATGTAGGAAAGTTTATTCTGAAGTCTTGGACTGGATTCCTCATATACTTTGGAGAATTTTGAGTTTGCTGTTCTACATAAACTCTCAAAGCCACGTGTAACAGCACTGGAGGGGAGATAGAACATGGCTGCACTTTGGAGGTGTCCGTAGTATCAAATTCAGTATGACATGCTGTGCCAGTGCCATGCTGTGAGATGCTTTGGCAGTAAATGTATTTTCCTTTATCATTTCCCAATGGGTTTAAAAACCTCTGTGTGTTGTAGCACCTGGGGACCGCTAAGCAAAGTAGCAATTATTATTCTAGCCATTAGGGTATTGTGGAGCCTGGATTTGGTTGAATCCAGGTGGTGCAGTGGCTAAAGCCCTAAGACTCTGCCTTCACACTTCTGCCAAGCTTTATGTACAGGGAGCTTTGCTGGGGTTAGTACTGCAGTGGGAGATAAAAACTGAAATGCAAAGGTATTAAGGTGTAAGTAAAACTACAGTCTGAGGCTGTGCATAAAGAAGAGACAAGAATGTTCTATCTGTGCCTTACATATGGATTTTAACTGTCACAGAAATGGGAGATGCTAATAAATGTAAATGAGTTCTATTTAAAAAAAAATGTCTTTACCATGTAAGGTGGTATTTTTCAGCTCTTTTGAGGAAACTGTGAAGAATTATATGCTCTTATCTCCGCTTTCTCTCATTTCCTAAATATGCTATGGAAGAGATGGTGGTTTCCCAAGCATTTCTTCTGCACAGTGTGGGGCCCCCATACTCCTTTTGGAACAAGGGAGGGAATCTGGAAAAGCTCCTGCGAGGGCAAAGAAAATTAGAGCTGCTAAAAGTAGGAGGCTATGTACGTGGGATTTTTTTTTTTTTCCTGCTAATAGTAGATTCTGTGGGTGTACAACTGCTGACAGCCACATATAAACACTGCTGCAGAATTCCACTCTCCCTGCTGCAAATTTTGGGCCTGTTGTGCAGTAATTTCAGAGGTTCTGTTTTTGTACCTCCAAATATAGATCTTATTTTGGTGTTGAAATTTCAGCAGGTGGCTATAGTAGGCACAAATCTAGCTGATTTTTATATATGGAATCGTAAAAGCAAGCACCAGAGACAATGCTTGGTTGTAAACTGATTGTGATTTATTCCCTTTTTCTTATTAAAGAGAAAAAGCATACTATCCCTATAGGCATGGACCCCTCTGAGCAGAGAAGTTACAATGATATGCAAAGTATTAGTGTTCAACACATATGCTACATTGCAGATATGTAAGAAATGGTAAACAAGAGTTAATTGCATTGTAAGTGTACATAATCTCATGAACTGTTCTCCACTGAAGTCATAATTAACCGTCTGCATGCATAGGGCTGCCCAATATTGTTTCCTAGCAGCACTTATCATCAAGGACTTGGCATTAGGTTAGAATGGCTTACACAGAGCCAGTTAGAAATTGTAATTTTCATCAAACAGTACAGTAGTTTTGTCTGTTCTGATTAAAAACCACACTCATTTTCTAGCTTAAGATGTAGTGACAAGTGTAAAAGCAAATTTGTCATTTAACAACATATTGAAGCATCAATACTACTGGTTAGAAACAGAAGAAAATCATAGCCCTAATGCACAAAAAAAAAAAAAAAAAAAGAAGAAGAAAGAAAGAAAGAAAGAAAGAAAGAAAGAAAGAAAGAAAGAAAGAAAGAAAAAGGATGGCTGTAATTGTGTCCATAACCTGGGGTTTTGGGAGCAAATTTTAAAGGTGGGTTAATTTAATTGTTTTGTTTTTTTTTTTCTTTTCACCTCCCCCCCCCCCCCCCCAAAAAAAGAGAAAAGGTTCTCCAGTTTGCATTACATCTTATTTAGCTAACTAGTCAACATAATTAAATGGAAAGAAATTATATTAAACTTCCCTATGCCACATGCTAATGCAGAGACAGAACAAAGAAATGGAAACAGTTTTGTAGTAGTTCAAAGGTAATCTCTCTAGTGATCATGTAAAATTTAAACTTCAACATGAGTATGCTCGTGAAATGCCTTCAGATATCAGCCCACATTACAATCTGCTATTTTGTTTTGAATGAATGTGTCGTGACTAGAAGTTGAAGTGGTAACTACAGATAAGATTGAACACAGTGCTTTAATGATATCCCTTTTCAAGTTAGCTGCTGGAAATACTTTCATTTAATTTGCTGAAGTCCATTGAGAATGTAATTTTATTTTGCTTTACGTAAAATTAACAAACTTGGGATGTTCAAAAGCCAGTGCCAAAATCTTAATTGAAATGGACATTTTTTACAGTCTTAAGCATGTTGCTTGGAAAAGGAGCGTCTTGTCTGAAATAATTTTATCTTTGATCTTTAAATACTGAGACAAATTCAACCAGAATACTTTGCATGTGTTTCAATTGTGTACAGTATTTGCTTTTCTGTGCCAGTCTTTCTTTTAATATGTTGTACTATAACACTATTAGTTTAGAAATGTGCTCTTGCTGGGTTTTGTTCCAGAGCATTCATTCTCACCCTCTGTAGAAGAGTGGAGCTGCTTTTTGTTTGTCGTCAACAATTTTAGTAAATCTGATTTGGAATACTGAATTTGTGTCAGTGGCAGTAAGCTCAGTTCGGCTCAGATAGCTTAACCTTTCTGAAGGGCCTCTCTAGCTTCTGGTCTGTAGGAGTGCAAAAGTTTTCTGCAGTGGAATTGGTGTGGTTTTCCATGCAGAAATGGGATGTGTAGGAGGACAGGAACTGAAAGTTAAAATCCAGAGAGATCAGAAGGACATACATATCTTTGTTATTAAGAACTGAGATCTGAAATAGCATCTTTTTGATCCTGTGAAGGGCTGGGGGAAGGCATTGAATTGAGATGGGAGGCACAGGCTAGCTGAGCCGTCAGTGCATTTCTTCTATTCCTTTCTCTGCTCTCCACTGTGATAGATGTCAAGAACAAACATACTCAGGCTTGCTCTGCTTCTCAAAGCTGCCTGCATATGAGCTTGGTCTGGTGTAAAACTTGTGCCGTGTCTCAAAAAGCCTTTTGAGGCTATGGTGAAAGAGCTTGCATAGTTATACACATTCATGTAAATGCATCCAAAAAGGGAACCTACACATCCTGATTTTCTCCATTAATGGAGTAATCTGTATAAACTGGACCCGGCAAAGGGATCTGGAGCTGTGAGGTAGATCTTGTGGCTTTTGCTCTTCATTCGGAAGTGCCACTACAACTGAAATAAGTACTGAGGATTTTTGTGCATGGTAATCGGATCGAACTCTTTAAAGAGAACTGTTAAATCTAAGTAGACACTACATTGCTCCAAGCCCCTATAGCAGTGGTATTTCTCAAGCTCAGTTTCATCTGATCCTTCGTACTGTGCTCCAAAGTATTTTTGAAATGAAGAATAAGGATCCCCTAATTTGCAGTCCTTACTAGGATGGCTTCTTTGGGCTGTTATTTCAAAATAATCCAAGTAGCAGTTGACACATGAACCTACTTGGCAAGGATGCCAGTGTAGCTATTTCTTGACTATGATACTAAGTAAGACAATGAAAGCATTTTCTCACTGCCCAGCTTTTCATTGTTATTTACCCTAGGGTCACATTGAAATAGCTTGGAAAGAACATGGAAGTAAATCTTTTGTGCAACAAAGTTTGGAGACAACTACTTATTTCATAGGTAGATAGGATTTGATTTTAATGATTTAACATTTTATTTGCCTTCAGTATTGGATATCAAATGAAAAGATTTACTGCTAGAAGAAAACTGAGCCTGTCCACCACTGAAAGCACACACACAAAAGAAAAACAGAGAAGAAACAAGCAAAAAACAGCAACAACAAGAAACAAAAAACACTGCACACCTCAACCTAAACATATTCCAAATTTCATCTCAAGGTAACTGGGTATCATATAAAAATTCCTTTGTACTCCCATCTGCTACAGTCAGGGCAAAGCAGTTGTAGAGACTGGACACAACTTTCTCTGAATTATTATTTTTGAATGTAGGCTCCAGACGTTTTTACAATGCAGACATGTTTTGTGACTGAAGTTGAACCTGATCTATCCTCTCCCCTTTCTGCCTTGTTACAGGATTCTTGAAGTGTTCAAGGCATTGGACACAATGCTGAACATTGCCTGAAGATAAACTGCAGCACTTTTGTTTGTGAGCCTGTATGAGCAGGAGTCCGAATTTGGAAAATCAAAGCTCTGACCTTCAGTGCAGAGCAACACTCATGCTGCTCGCGTGTCTGCGTACATCGCTTTCTGAATGAGCTACTCAGTGCTTAGCTCTTTAAGAAAGTGAGTGCCTTCAGGGGAAAAAACATGGTGAAAAACCTCAGTCAAAACAAAACAACAACCAAACCAAACCAACCAAAAAAACCAGCCAACCAACCAAACAAAAAACATTTATTAAGTTGTGGTTATATTTGCCTATCCTTAGGGTATGTCACCAAAAAGGCTATTCTAATCTAGATGTTCCTAAAGTCATGTATACTAGAGCATGAATTAATCAATTGACATCATTTGGAGTCTTTGCTAAGTTTGCTATCTCTTCTTCCTTTGAAGGGCAGCGTGGTGAAGTGTCCCAATTTATTAATGTGATTACAGCCTTTGATGTTGTATTTCTGAAGAGGACAAAAGCTGTGGGAGATTATTGTCCCCACCTGGCTGTCCACTGCAGAAGAGTCATGGTTTATCTAAGCTACTAAGAAAGCTGATGCTGTTCTTTGATTTTCTTCTCTGAAGTTTCCAAAGCTTTTGTAAGACTGGAACAGGAATGGCTTAGTAAGTCTGAAAACTTGAGTTCTCTGCTCCCCATCCTTCCTGGGGAGAAAAAAAAAAAAAAGAAAAAAAAAGGCTTGTCCACCAGTTCCTCACTCTTCCTCAGCCTTTTCTTCTAGGCATGTAGAAGTAACCTCTGTAAAAGGAAGTACCTTGATGAAGCTCCCCCATGAAAACCCTGAAAGACAAAAAGATCCCCTGAAAATGATTTTCCTAAATTTAGATTAAGATGAGTGCATGAAAACATGGGTTTTCCATACCAGGAACGGTGAGAGGGAGGGCAAGTGGCAGGGCTGATGTTGGCTGCCCAACTGAGGTGGAGTTGAGTTTATGGCTTGTGACACAAAACTATTGATATGAGTGCAGAATTTCTGTGTGTTTCACATATGCATACAGTACTGTTGAACTGAGACTGGCACATGTATTAGATTGTGGCAGAGAGGCAGCAGTTAAGTTTCAGGGGAAAAACTATCAATGGCTGTATCCAGTTCATACAAGCGCATGTATGTACTTTCATCTCTGTTGGATTTCTTGTAAAGTTGTCTGTAACGAGAGCCAAAGACTTCATTACTCAGTTTATAGCTGAGAGGCTTCCAGTATCATAATTATGACACATACTGTGGATGATGAGGGACGTTAAGAAAAATAACTTGAGTCAAACCATGAATAGAAGACATTTTTAAATGATTTTTTTTTTAGTAATGATTAGTAAATAATTTAGTAAATGATTTTTTTTTAGTCTAGTAATTTTGGACAGAGAGCTCACAAGAGCACTAATCTGACCCCTTTATGCTGCCCTGTGTGAAGGCAGGAAATCCTCATCTATGTGCTGGGAGTTCAGTTCTGAGACAATCATTTTCCTCATTCCTCCAGCCTGGGATGCTCTCAGTCAGCAGAGTAGCAAGAGATTGCTGCCTGGGTTGGGACTGTAGAAATGGTGAGAAAGGCCTCTCATCACTTAGACTGGAGGTGGCACAAGCCTGAATTTTGTGGGTTCTCCAGTAGATTGCACACTGAATCTCAAGAAGAGCTCATCATATTCATGATACTGGTAACATAGACTAAAGAAAAGAGCAGCAGCTAAAACCAGTATCTTCTCACTACTGCAGTCTTCTTCCATCTGACAAACCAATTTGTTCAGAAACAGGCTTTGATCAATGATGTCCTTATATATAATGTATACAATTCTATTTCTAGGTGTGCTATTTTCTAGAAGTATTTCTTCTAGAACTGTAGCATACCAGTTTGGGCTTTAAAATTATGAGTATTCCTATTTTAAATTGTACAACTATGATTCATTTTAATAAGCTATCATATCTGTTTCAACTGATACTCAAGTGCATATTCACGTTTATCAAGAATATCTTGTTCGCTGCATAGGAAATAGAGCTCGGTCTTTCTATCGAGAACGTGCAATCAAATATCTGACTTTTTAGCCTGCTTGTACAGCATGTTCGTTGCTGCAGTTTCAGGTGAGACATACTCCACTAGGGCAGTGTATCTTTGTGTTATGCTAGGTACATGGGGGCCGAGTGCAAGCAGCTCTTGGCCTGCAGAATAAGCTATTGAGCTGTATTGATTCCTCATTCAGCTATATTGGGTGTTCACCTGGAAATCTAGCTGGGTTTCTAGTTGCTAGTGAGAAGGCTGATTAGTATTATGTTAACTAACAAATGCACATAGGCACCGATGTCTTATGCATCTTTTATGCACCTTATGAACAAAACAGACAAGATATAGATATGAATTAATGAATTTACCAGTGAGTCAATCATGCAGTTTTCTAGACTGCACAATTAAGCTTTTTTTTTTTTTTTTTTTTCCAATTTTTGGAAGGCAGAAATAAACAATAGATAAGTAGTTTCTTATTTGTCTGTTTGTATTTTAAGCCAGCTGTGTACTTCAAGATTCTTCAGTGCAAGTTGAAACAGAAAAAAACTATGGTTCAGAAACCTGATGGAATTGGGTTAAGCATGTATGGTTGGAACCCTCAGCTCCACTTCATTTGGCCTCTGCATTGTCACTGTATGAGCATCCAGGAGTTACAGATTCCTGCTGAGCATTTTTTACATTGCATTTAGCTTTTCCAAATGTTTCTTGAAGTCAGTGCTGGCACAGCTTCTTAGGAATGCTCCATTACCCTGACTCCTCTGGCTGTGAGACTGGGTCTGTAGGCCAGTACCCTTGCTTGTCTCCATTTCAGATGATGTAGATCTCACTGGTAGGAGTGTGGAGACTCCTTTTAAGGAAGGTTAGACAGCTAGTGATGAGTTAAAGCTAGACCAAGTAGTTTTTCTAAAACTAAACCAACAATTCCCTTCTGGATCACAGAAGGTCTAAGTTGTTTGTTCTGAGAGCCCAAATAAAGTCCTTTCAGAAAGAGGGTAATGGAGCACTCATGTTTCTCTCTGAAATCCATGAAGAATATCTCCCATTCCATCTTTTGCATTTTTCTTCACGTGGTTCCTTTGATCCTGGTTGCAGGGAGTGTTCCTGAGTTTGAAAGCTAATGTCCAGTTGTGCATGTGTGGGAAGAGGGGAATGTTTCATTCCTTGCCAAGATACGCTTTTATGAGTGGGAGAGGTTCGTTCTAAGAACTGATTGCACATCACATCAAACACGACATGCAAATGTCCACCTTTATCTTAATTTTAATAAAGGAATTTTGACTCAGTCATTTGTCTTAGAAATGCTACCAAGAATAACAGGAAAAATGGAGCCATGTGCCTTAATTATAACAGCATTGCAAAATGTTCTCACATTCTTTCTTCATGAAGTACTCTGAGGAGATTTTGACGAGGAGCAGCAGCAGTCTAGCCCAGCATTGTGGTGTCAGGCATGTAAAGGTTATGAAAAGCAAATCCTTCAGTGGTAGTTTCTTCTAGATTGAACTTTAACATAAATCTGGAATGAGAAAAACTGGATAATATCTGGGAATTTGTAGTATCTTGCTGATACTTTGTATTTCAGAAATGAGCTTGAACGTGGCTGTTTCCATGTTACAGTACAAAAGATTTGCTGTTTATTAAATGAAAGGATATAGAGGATTATGAACACTTCTTGTAAGTACTTTATTTTCACACCTTATCTTGAAGCAATCCAGGAAGGAACTATCAGAGGTAGATAGAGCACTGGAGCAGAGGCAGTGATTTAGGGAGAAGCTAGGGGAGCAAATAGCAGGGGCAGGGAAGAGAGGAAACAACAGGCAGTCAGAGACATAGGTGCCGTGAAGAGAGAGACAACATTCTTGTTATGTTCTTGTTAAGCTTCCATGTGAATAAACTTTACTGTTATTTTCAAATGGCCTATACTTTTTTTCTTTTTTTTTTTTTTTTTCCTTTTTTTAGTGTAGATTTGAAGGTATTGCACTTATAAAATCTGCCTGCTTTGTGTCCATGGAACTTCACATAATTTCCCTGACAATTGTCCTCCTGTTTAATACAAAGAAGATGGTTTAGAACACGTAGTATTTCAATGCAAGCTGGCTAAGTTTGAATTTTCTGTTTAAATGACAATTGTTGTTTACAAAAGTAATGATTTTTTACCCGAAATTAAGCACAGCTCAGTTATATGTGTAGAGGTCAGGAGTTACTTGTTACTCCTACTTGATCATGCTCTACTGTTCTGTAGGAAACTCTTCTGTTGATTGCATGGGGCTTAGAATCTCATGCTAAAATTTGTATGTTATGATGGCCCCAGGTGTGATGATGGTATTGGCAGCTGATCACAGAAATAACTGCCCAGTGAAGCTTAATGCAAGCATGATGCATGCATTGAACAAAGTTAGTCTTAAAAACTGGGGCCTTTATAAATTACTGCAGAGGAAATAGAAGGGTGCGAATGAACATCCGGGCCTATCCTTTACAGAGCAAATAAACTGCAAAAGGAAAAGCAGTATCTTGAGGAAAAGAAGGGATTATAGGGCAGTGTTGAGAATTTTAGACAGGCAAAATTGCTATCATATTCATTAAGCCCAGCAGTCAGAACATTCCCCAGCATTAGTTGTTTTGATTTCACTTCACATAATCTAACTGAATTTTGCTTGCCTCCGATGGTGTGGCTTCAGTAGCTGGACAGATGACTCCTTGTCCTGCCAAATGTGTTCTCATCTATGGTGTCACCATCTGCTACGAGAAATGGGACAAGCATTGTTAGTGTCCTTTGCCAGATGTGGTTTAAAGCTCTCTCGTTCTCTGGCACGTGCAGATGTGTCATGCTGGGTTAGTAGGTGAGCTGGAGTCTGTAAGGTGCCACTGCTGAGAAGAAGCTGTAAAAGGTGATACCTAGACATTGTGTATACCATATATTTGTAGTGGGGTTAGACTTGCTTTTCAGCATCATAAGAAATAGGTAAAAAATAATTTTGATGCAGAAAGTTTTTGAATAATTGAATGGAGCTTACTGCTTTTCAAAGGTTCATTCTTAGTGTTGGTAGTCGTTTATGCTTAGACCACTCTTAAGCAAATGCCTATATTTTAAAGTAAAGAAAAAAAAATCATTTGTTTCTTTAAGAAATTGTAGTCTTTACTGGAATACAATTACATGAATTTTGCATTTTGGAATCTTGTACATTCTGGTGTTATTATTGTTTGTTCTTTAAAATATTCAAGGTACATCAAAATACTTAATTGTTATTCTTAACTAACTTTGGAAACAAAATAACTTTCTTAACTTCTGCTATTGAATAGAGTAACTTTCAGATTAAAAAGCTAGTTGATTTGACAGGCAGTACATGCATAATCCCTAGAAAAAAAAAAAAAACAACAACCTTTTCCTGGGTTGTTCTTATTTATTTTTCCTTCCGTGTCTAAATGTGATTGACACAGGGTAGCATTGGTTTTGTTCATTTCACAACCGTGACTTGCTGAAAGCTCTGAAAGAATAATTGTGCAATGAGGAAGAAGGTTAAAGTTTAGCTGTTTTAGGATTATTATTTTAGTTGTGTGATTGTATCACAGAAGAAGCAGCATATCCCATGTGACACCTGTGATCTCTCTCCTGTGTTCCCCAGGAGGGCTCTTTCCAGCCCTGAGCTGCATTTCCCTCAGAGTAGCCTTCTAGTTCACTGTGCTCTCAATTGGATTTCCAGACTGCAGCACCAGTGGCAGCACCCCTGCCCTTTTCACCTAAAACTCTGCCCACCTCTGAGATAAACATCCCCTCAACTACTGGCACAACTTTTGCAGTCTTACTCATTTCTACTTAAATGTTTTATATCTGACTATTTCATTTATTTTGCCCCACATCTTGGTAGACTAGCAAGTTAATAACAAGGAAGTAAATCTGGAAAAAGTAGTATGCTGTATACTTAAAATATAAAAAAGACCTCACTCTCGTCACTTTTTAGTGTGTAGGGCTTTCTCTTGTTTCAGGAATCTGTTAAAATAGTACAGCTGGGCAAAAAGAGAAGAAAATGTGACTGTACAACCTGAACATAGAAAGGAGGCAGGTTTTGTGTTATCTACAGTGAGAGCCTAATGCTGGGTATCAGACCATAAATTAACAATAGATTGTTAATTAGCACATTGGTTTATTTCCCTACTTAATTAGGCACATCTCTATTCCTTTTCTTGGGGAAAAATAATCCAATACTGTAAATTTTGAACAAATAATGCCTATGAAAACAAAACTTGTTCTATGGCTGGTGTTTATAAATCACCCTGCACATAGTTCCTCCTAGGGACTCTGAAATCATGACTGTTTTCCAAATATGCTGAGTTCAAAGGATGTTGAAGATAATTATTCAATAAACTAATTCCAGGTTCATCTCTGTTCCATTGATCATGTATCCGAGTTATAAGACTTCTTGCTTTAGTATATGTTGTTTGAATCCCAATTGCCACCATATCTAGTAGTTGTTGGTAGTCTTTTCTGGATAGTCTTCATTCTAGCTAGTATAAATTCAGTCTATTCCACATATAACTGGACTTCTCTGCAGAAGCTTGTTTGTAGTATGCACACCTAAGAAGTATTTCTGCCCATGAGGTATTTAGCTTCATTTTACAAATAAATGCTTGACCCTTTAGGATAATGTTGAAATGTCTCATGCAAGGTGCTGGATGTCTTAGCTCTCTATTTAACTAAGTGCATAAGAATAGACTTAGATGATCCAGTTCAAGCTTTCTGAAGATTTACTCTCCTTTGTGTTAGTAAGATTAATTTCAGTATAAGAAGAGTTGGGCTTGTGGACAACTACAATACCGTGTGGGTTTACTATCCATGTTACAATTCTTAGCATTCTTGTCTGTAATTTCAAGAACTGGAATCTCTAAAGTTGAAGAAACACAACTATGGTGACTTGAAGTGTGCTTTCAAATGCTGTTTTCCTCAAGTAATGTGACTTCCCATACAATAATTATAATAGGCAATGTAAATAAACACATGCAGGAGAAAAGTTTTGCTTTGTCTTTTCTTTTTTGTTGTTGTTTAATGCTAGAAGTGATTAAAATACCAATGGCTTTGCATTAGTCAGTGCAGTGTTAATGATGTTTCTTTTGGGACAGACGCAAAGCATGCTTCTAGTAGGAATCATGCTTTACTGACATCCTTTGAACTTAGCAGACATTGCAGTACATAGTGAAAGTAATGTAATGGTGCTGCTGATTTAAGAGATAACAGTATAGGCCTGTCCAGGCATACCATATTAAACTTTCCTGTGATGATTTGTGATACAAAAGAGAGAGGTTTATAATCTTGAAAGGTACAAAAATTACATTGGTTTGAATAGAGCTGTGAGAAACATATCCATTACCTGGATCAAAAAAGGGTTTTATGGTCTGGGAGGGAAAAATAATCGCTAGGAAAATTAGTTTTTCACAGTACTTGAGAAGTTAATAGCAGGTTGGGCTATGTACTCATGTTGTATATACACAAGGCTAGTGCTTTCCAGCAGGAGAAGCTTCAGACTTCAGGAAGTTAAAGAGCTGCACATGTGAAAGAATAAATAGCATTCAGTCATTTATTTTAGTAATAAGCGGTACCGCTTGCACTCACAATTATTACATTCATTGAATGTAATTAAAACGATAACTTGTAATATGGAATGCAGCATACCTACTTTCAGACTGTGGATATTTTGTGTTCACAAAAGCTCTGTTACATGTAAAAGTAATGCATTAGAGATACTCAGCTTGCAGCAGTGTGTGGCATCGGCATACTATGGCAGGGCAAGCAAAACAGACTTGAGTTGCAGCAATGCGTTTGAAAGGTTCTGTGGGTAAAGGAGTTATGATGTCTGATGTCAAAGCAATGAGAAAATGATATTGCTTAATGTCTGTTGCTGAGGCAGGTGATGGGACCTAGCATAACCAAGAGCTGGAGTAATAGAGTTGGAAAGTGTCTTTAAGACTGTCCAATCCTTTAACCATGTCTTTCACTACTGTGTACCGAAGGTAAATGATGCTCTGATGGATTCTAGCCAGCCCATTTCTCCTCATGTGGGAGACTCATTCTGCTGTCTTTGCAAGGTCTATGTTCATTCTTTTCAATATCCATAATGCATAAGGAGGATCTTAATAGGATTTAAAAAGAAATAGGATTAGCCAAACCATGAAAACTTAAAGGATTTGAATAGCACTAGAAAAGGGCACTATCAGCAATAGGAAGTACTTACAGATGCACTTTTAGTTTAACTGTGTGTGGCCACATGTGTACTGGAAGAGCTCTGAGAAAATGTCCTGACTTTGTATGACATCAGTTTTCTTATTAACCCCTTTTCACTCTTGATCAGTTAGAGAAGGCATTCTAGATCACGACCTGGAGTTATTTCTTAGCCATGTTCTTGTTCTTTAGTATCTGCACCTTCTGCTACTGATTGGCATGAGCTGCTATTTCTGGCAACAGCAGTGAAGTACGTTTTGCTTTTGTTCTCCTTGATAAAGAGAAGGCCATGTGGTAAAGGACTATCTTGCATTTCAGGAATTAGTGAGTTTGAAAGGACAGTGTTTTATTTGAGATGTTCTGTTGAGATTCAGGAGAATTGCTTGAGTCCCTGACTGACAGAATTCTTGCATGAATTTTGTTTGTTGTGATATTTCTCAGGGTAAACAGCAAAGGAGAAGAGAGTTGCTAGTTCCTAGTTCCTAATATTTATAAAAAGCCTCATGCACTACAGAAAAGCGAGTCCTGTAAATATATTTTCAAACATTGATTTCTCCTGTGGTCATGAATGTCATCCTTTTTTGTCTAAGATGTCACTTCTACATTCTGTCTCTAATAAACACTTAAGAGTTATACAGTATGGGAATGACAAATATTATGTGCTGTAAATGTAAGTATAAGGACCGATGTTTTGAGGATAGTAACTGTCCCATCAGTATTGCCCTTGTGCTTAGCAGTCTTACTAGCGGAGGTGAGGCGTCAGGCTGAATGCTCAGACTGAGTGACTTATGTCGTCCTTATCTCAAGCCTTTGCTTCCTGCGTGAAACCAGCTACTTCCAGGAGGGTTTATCTTCACAAACATCACTGTAATTTTGGCAGTAAATTTCAGTGTTTATAGCATTGAAATATATGTGCCTCCCGTATTGCAGGCAGAGATGATTCCTTTAGCTCCATGATCAAAAGGTGCAGAAGCAAATGACAAACAGAGTCATAAACACTATTGGTTAAGACAGTGTATTGCAGAGGGAGCATAGAGTACTTAGGTTCAGGACCAGATCCCGAGAATTAACCTTGTCTGTTTTGCCCGTTTGAGAATAATAAATCTCAAACTCAGCATCCGCTGAACACTAATATCATTTGGGCTGACAAATTATTGGTCTCTAAGGAAAACTTCTGAGGACTGTAGTCTTTATTTCAACTAACCTTGTGTTTTATATTGTGATGAATTACTTGGAACGCATTATATGTAGTTAATATATTTTTCCACACATTGCAGTTCACTATTCTTTATACATTAAATTCTAGTTTTTCCAGTTCTGTATAGACACTGTTGTCCAAAACTTCAGCATTGAGAGCCATTGTCTGTTCAATTGTAAAGTGAGTCAGTGAGACACTTACCTTATAGATTTTATTTTGTGAGCTGCTTATTCTTTTTCTTTTGCTAAAACGCTTAGCTATACAATAGTAAAAGTTGTTCAGAATTGCTTTTTAAACATCAGACACACTGGAGAATGGGAAGAAAAGAGCAAAAACAAACAAACAAACAAGACCTCTGTGTGTTGTATGTGTTCATAAAGCAGCTCATGAGTAGTGAGAAGAATCAGAAGTTCAAACAGTGCTGTAGTGGGCAGGATTTGTTTCAGTTTTGGAGGAAACAAGAAAGGGATTTCGTTCCCTGAGGATGAGAGGCACAAACAACTGTGGAAAAGTAGACTTGGCTGTATTTCTTAACCAAAGAGAGGTGCGGGATTTGTACTCTCCTCCCCGCCTTCCTGCTGTCCTGCACCTGTGCACTCACAGGTAGTGCAGTGGTCAGAGTATTTCTAGCTGGCAGGACAGAATAGGTTTAGGGTTTTAAATACCATAATATTAATGAAAATTACAAATTGGACAACGTTCCAAATGTTTCAAACTAGAAAAGACACAAAATTTATTTATTTTTTAATGATAAATTCAGTCCTAAATTTGAGCATAAATATAAAAGGAACAGTTCAGACCAACATTTTGAAGCAAAGATTTTAAGAACCTTTTATACAAAGTTCAACGCTTCAGTTGCTATTGATATTAGTAGAAAAACTTCCTTCTGCTACAGTGGGACATGGATAAGGCCCTAACTACCTTTTTCAGTGATAAAATGTGGTAGAAAAAAGCTTAATTGCTGAAGATGCTGCACAATAATAAAATAGTCATGCATGTTCACTCCCCCTTATTCACTTCTACCTCAGATAAAATTCTCGCAGAAATCCCATGTGCTACTATAGGCACAATCCTCTTTAAGAGGAGGAAATTCTCTTCTCCCAGCAAGGCAAATGTATGAGAATATAGTTGAGGTACAAAGAATACTAATGATGTTGATTTATATTTTTCAATTTGTGAGTGCTAGAAGGCAAGCCAACTGAAAAGAACAAAAGATTATCTGGGTTCAAAACAAGCAAATAAAAACATTGGAAATTTAATTAGTCCCCTGCCAATTTGTCTGAAAAATACCTAAACTCAGTTAACTCCGACTCCAGAATTTTGAGAGAGATCTTTCAACTGCTGATTCAATTGAATTTAAGCAATTGAATTTTAAATTACAACTGGTTTTAGAATATCTAATTGGTAGAGTTTGGAAATATGAACAGTAATGGGAAAAATAAGAACAAGGATGCAGTTTTTTAATGCAGTGATTGACAAATGTGTAGAAAAGCCTCTTTTGAATGCTGACATAAATGTCAGATGTGCCTTAAAATAATTCCCAGTAAGTGATCTTGCTTATAGTGTGGAGTCTGCGCAAGGACAACAGACAAGTGTACGTGGAGCTCTCTGTACTTTAAGATGTATAACTGCCATGATTCAAGAGGTGTATTGAAATAAGTCTGCAACTACTACTGGGTTTATAAATCTTATTTCTATTGGTCATTCAAGAGCTAGGTTCCATGTAAGACCTTCTGATTTTTTATCCCTGGTTCTGTGCAAAGCACAATGAATTTTAACTGAAAGTTTTAGCCGTGTAATGGCTAAAATGAGGCGGTGGTGTAGGAACTTGATTTCAAGTTCTAAAGAGTTCAAGGAGTCTTTATACAAGCAAGTCATTTGGCACAATAACTATGGTAAGAATTGAAGAATTAGGTGCTGAAGCCACCATGTCTGTGTTGTGTGGGGCCTGGAATACAGTCCAGTCCCTGGTTCAGACAGAAGAGCCTCTCAGTTTAGTTTATTCTTAAAGGAGGTTGTGGTTTGTGTATCCCAAATCCACTCTATGGGCAAAACCAGTGAGTGGTCAATAGGGATGACTGGGGAATTTGCTTCCAACCCGCTCCAAAACAGTATCTGTCCAGTACAGACACAGTTCACTTTTGACATGTTTACATCCTCACATTCAGGTTGGGAAAAGTCATTCCCCCTTCTTTATAAAGAGTTAGAGCTTACTGAATGTACTTCTTTCTTCTGCAAAGCCTAAATGTTTTATTTAGTGTATTTAGTGTTAATTAATGAGTTCAAAACTTTGCAGTCTTCACAAGTCTCTACATGAATCTGCAATGCATGTCTCGAAGCCCAGTGAGGAGGGGTCTCTCAGTTAAGAAATTACTGAGCTGAGATCTGAAATCTTTTGCTTATGGTGACCTCAGCATAGAAATGAGAATGATGCACATCTTAAAAAATCTGTCAGGAAAATCAGGTCAGAAGGTTTAAATTCTACTCTGGGCATGTCAGTAGAAAAAAAAAAATGAATTGTAATTATTTATTATAAACATGGATTGAACATGTTTATAGACTGTATTGTCATTTTTTTCCCTTTGAAAAATAACTATACCTCACCAATCTACTAGGTATTGTGGTTTTTTTGTATCAATGAGCATGTATTTAGAATAATGATCTGCTTGGTACAGCATGCTGAGCTCCTTCAAAAATCTTTTGAAAATAGCTCTTATAAACAGATCTTGAAGCAATTAAGCTTGATGAAGTAAGTAGAAAGGTCTTCCTGTGGATGAATAGCTACTTAAATACAGAAAATGAATTTGAGGTAAAAATGGTCAGCTGTGGGGAGAGATAAACATTAGAATTCACTAGCACTTTGATTGTGGGATTCTTACCATTTATCATATTCATGAATGAGCTGGAAAGGGGATGAAATCAAAGCATGCTTAACAATATGTAACATACAGTAGAACTAGAACAGGGGAAGTGACATATGGGATAGTTCTTACATGAGCAGAGACTGAAGAGAGATTAAGGCTTCTCTGCCTCGAAGCGAGGCAACCCAAGAGAATGTGAGAGGCCTGTAAAATGATGGAAAGCACAGGAAAAGTAACTAGGGAAAGACCAATTGCTATTGCCCATAGCACACAAATTAGAAAATCATCAGACTGAACACTTAAACAGAAGTTATATTTTATGCACCACATAAGGACACTTTAGAATTCATCCATTGACAGAGGATATTCTAAAATTCCAAAAAGCTGTACATGGGTTAAAAAAACTTTAGAGAGTTTTGGAAGGCCTGTCCTGTTTAATAGCACAGCTGGGTGCTATTAGGTCCAGAGGAAGCATACTACTCCAAAAAGTCCTGTAACTAGCTGCTAATGATGATAAATATTGCAGGATAGCTGCTCTTATATCCTGATTATGTTCTTTCATGCTCTGCTTCTGCCTATATTTCCCCCTCCAAGACAGCTTCAGAGTATCAGCAGAGCTCTGCAGCAGTGTATAGAACTTGTCAAGTTACCTTAGTTTTCCACTATTTGAAACTACTATACAATGCAAAGAGTTTTTTTGTTTGTTTGTTTTTGTTTTTTTAATGTTTAAACCTATATACATTATTACTGTCATTGGTACTGCATGTTATTGTTGATACTTTCACTTGCATAGTATTTAAGTAGTTCTTGTTTATTACATAGATGCTAGACTACACTGAAAAAACATATATTTAAGGGACTGGCAAAATTGTAGATGGCAATAATATCCCTTATAACACATTGATTTTTACAATTGGCTTTTCCAGACTCGGAGTTGTGTAACATTTTTCAAAAGGATGATGGTGATAGGATTAAGTACCACAGGACAAACTCATACTGGCTATGCTAAGTCCTCTGTCTTTTTTGTATGTCCTTTATGTACAGACTTAAGACCTGGGCAAAACTCCCAGACTTGAAGTAACATAAGCAGGGATATGGACTTCGTAGGGTAGAGACTAGCCTTAGTGGAAGAAAATCAGGAGGTGCTGCATTGAACAAAATGGCATTTTTTGGTAGATTAATTAAGGAAAACCCATTTCCTTTGGCTTAGGGTAATCTCTGTGTAACAACTCAATGTGCAGAATTACTCTTCTAGATTACCAGTGATCTATGTGAGTAAACATCCACTGCATTAATCCTCACACAGTACCGAATATTCTCTCCTGCTGTGGTCTGCTCATTGGTCCATAAGGGAGAAGAGCATGCTGGGCTCATATCTCAGGGATGTTTGTAAAAAAAATTTTAAAAATCCGTTAGGTAGTACTGAAATTTAATCTGTATCCTGCTACTGCGCATGGATGTAAGAAAAATGATGTGCCCACTCCATCTCTCTTTTTTTTTTTTTTTTTGAGCTCATGTGGCTGTTATGAGCCCTTATTGGCAAATAAGAACAGTTCCAAAAAAGGAAGCTTTACAAAATGTGATTTCAGTAGTGCAAGCTTCTGACTAGAATTTTGACAGAATGCTGCTGCTTCCAAGGGCTCCGCGGAAGTGGCTGTGAATAAATACTAATGCTGAAATGAGTTCTGCTATTACATTAGGTGTAATCTGAATCTAAGTTAACAGACCGGTGCTCGGAGTTTTTATTAATGAGTTCCAATAAATGGAAATTAATTGTTTTATTTTATTTTTCTTGCACAGGCAAAAGGTGAGGGCAGATTTTCATCTTGTAAAACTGCAATTTCATCACTCACAAGAACACTTAATTTATTTTTGAATAAATAAACAAACAGAATCAAAGTGAATGGGCTCAAGGTAAGAATGTTCTGCTATGTCCTTCGTAGCTCTAGCCAGAAGATACTTCTGCCCATGCATCTTTACAACGTGGTTTAAGGTTTCTTAGAGTACTTCTGACTTTTTTTGCAGTCATGCCAGTTGTTTCTAGACATTAGTCCAACTACTACATTTAAAGAAAAGATGCAACTGTGGCTTTCTTACAATGATTGCCATGTTTCCTTAGAAGGCTACTGACGTATGAAATTCACGGGATGAACCGGGATAATGGTAGTAGAGGTGCCAAGCTCTGGCAGTTGGATGAGGGAAGCTTAAAATGTGTCTGTGAGGCTCTCCTGAAAGCTCTGGGGCTTTCAGAATATTCAGAATTCAAGGTGACTTATGTTTGCATAAGTTCTCAAATACAGGACAAGAAGACAGGGTAGGTAAATACTATCAAACACTTTGTGTGTGTGTAAGAAATACAGAAAAGGAATAGAAATATGGGGTCTTGTAAAAGACATAGAAATGTGGAGTCTTATTTACTAGGTTTTGAGCCCCTCAAATATTCCAGATCTTATGTTCCAAAACAGAATGATGAGCTCAATTTTATGCATTGTTGGAAATAAGGATTATAAGGTTGAGGATTATTTTACATTGCCAACCATAAAATACCTGAAATTAAATCCTATGTTCTTGTTTTTCTATTGTCTCAGACTTCTCTGAGTAAATTAAAATAAAAGAAGTCAGAGTGGTTTACTCAATCAGTAAAGGCTGAGTACAGAAAGAGAACAGATTGCAGTGCATAAAAGTAATGCCTTCTTTTTAGCTCACTTGCTTTTGAGAATGGAATGGCTGTTTAAAACAAGGAATACTGTATTCTAAGTCTAACAAGGTTCACTGGTTTGAAAATGATTATTGTATTCTAAAACTTCTCTAATTAATTGAAACTTAAACCTGTCACATCTCTTTTAGGGTGACATTGTATTTGTGTTAAAACATCTGTCATCTTGTCATATGTATGAATATTTTTTCCTAATGGTCAGCTTGTCACAGTTAATTAGTCTTTAGACAGATGAACAGTCATAAAGCAATGTGACTTTGAAAATTATGTTTCTAAACACCCATAACTTTGAGCAGTAAAGAGACAGGATGCTCACTAGATATTTGTGCTACAAAGCAGGCTGTAAACCACCTTCATTCACAAGGGCTGAGGGAGTATGCAGCTTTCTGTTTGTAACATTTCTTGCATTTACTTTTAAGTTTGCTGTGAGCCTGTATCCAGCTGAGAGTTCTTCACTGGTGGTTATTATTATTTTATTGTTATTTTTAATAATAATACCTAATTACACAACTTGATTTCTGGATTTTAAAGCTCTTCCCTGAGCTCAAGAAAAAAAATAATACTATTATTTTTACATGCCTTAGTTTTTTATGTCCTATTTGACTACCTTGAAAGGATCCAATTTTCAGAAAGCCCCACTGTCCTCTGAAAACAAAAACGGCATTGTGTGGACATCAGGTTACATCTCCCCCAGAACATCCGTAAGAATTGTGAAATATCATTACTTTACTCTGGGATGTGTTTAGATTCGTTGGAAGGGGGACAATTGATAAAATTTGGACTTGTATCCAGACTTGAGAGAAATCTGACATTGTTTTTTTTTGATGAGATTTCTCTATTATTTTTAACTTTTTGATGTCTCACATAATCAGTGTGGTGATGAGAATATACATGGGACTCATCTTGCAAGAATGCAAATGGGCTCTAAGATGTCCTGGACCTCTTGAATCCTAGTTTGTTTTAAGGGAAGCTGAAGGATGTTGAGCATCCTGCATCATTTCCCATTTTGATTGGGCTCTGTGCTGCAAAAGAAAATTGAAAAAGAAAATGAAGCCAATAGCAAAGTCCACTCATAAAAATGAGAGCAGATGCTGTAGAAGTGTCTTCATTGCCTGATATTTGTGAAAGAGGCTTTTTCTAGCAAGGGTAATTCATGATGTCCTACACTCTATTCATCCTCTTTAAGATAAGATGATTTCCATTTCACAAGAATTAATGCTTTGGCATATAGGAACCAGTTTTTATTAAAACTCTCATTATGGTGTTCTGAAGAATAGGTAATTCCAGAAAGATCAGAAGCCAGTGGTAAATGTATGTCTCTAATGAATTCTATTCAGTTTCCAAAAACATAGCAACTTATATGTCTTAAGTTATACGATGATTTTTTTTTTTCAGTTTAATAGTCTCAGTAGACATTTGAAAATATTAAAAGGGATGGAAGAATTATGCAAAGGGAGAGAAAATGAATAGCTGATGTAAGAAGCTGACAAACTGTGCTACGGCTGCATAGGTAGCTTTATTTATTTATTTATTTATTTTAAGTATTCTAAAATCCAGTGGGAATGAGTAGCTAGTGCATCCCCAGCCCCATTTGCTTGCTTTATAATCTGGTTGCTAACTGTCTTCTGAGTTTGGGATTCTGTAGGGACACCAGGCAGAGTAAGGGATACAGATACCATTCATTAAATGCTGGTAAATGGTTGGGAAAAAGGCAAGAAAATCTCTAGCATTTTCCTCTAAAGGGGAGGGACAATATGCTTCCAGAGATCACTGCTAACCATAGAAGTCTCTGGGAGATTCAGTAAAGGGGGAGTGTATGACACAGGAGGTGGGCGTCTGAGGAAGTGGAGGTTCTCCATGCTGACAGACCTGTATTTAGGAGACTTTGGGAAAAACGTGGGTAAAGGCCTAACTTCGGGTCCTTTGCAGGGGGTCCTTTCAGTCTCAAGTAACTGAGAGAAAAATCCGTTATATTTATCAGCTCTCAGACAACCTCTGGCACATCTTAAGAGGAAAAGAGGTGGTCAGAGATGTGATTAGATCTTTCAGTGGTCAAATGTGGGGGTGTTTTCCCAAGGCCATAATTCTGTGGGGAGCTGCAGTTTCCCAGCACCTGACTGGCATTTTACAACCTTTTCATGTAATACAGGTATTTGCTTTGAAATCAAGCATTCAGCCTGCAGTATAAGAGTTATTCAGACTGCTGTATAAGAGATCCGTGACAAAATTACAGAACACTCATAACTAGTTTTATGAATCAAGCTCTAGCTATCTTACAGCTCCACATATACTCTAACAAGCAATAACACTAAATGTCTTGGACGTGTAAGCAGTTTGCCAAATGCTGGGGTAACAGAATAAACAAACGTTAACAAAATGGTGTCCTGCTCCGATAAATACATGGTACATTACATTTTGAAAATGAGACTCTCAGGACCGGAATCTCCTCAGATTTAGACCAGTTCAGCCTCATTAGCTGGCATGAATTTACAGGAGTTCTGTAAATTCTGAATCTAAAGTTACGGATTTCTTCCCTCCTTAGGGACAATTTGCAAACCGTGTTTCTTTTATGTCATATGATGTCTTGGAATTACAGTGCAGGGTTCAGGCTTGGCTTTGAGAAAAGCAAAGGATCTGCAGCTTGTCCAGGTGAGTGCAGCTCTTTCCAGATTTGGTGGATGGTCAGGCAGGCTGTGCTGCAACAAGGTGATCATTCAGGAGAAGACGGCTACTTCATGAATAGCTAGGAGTCCCTCAGGCTGCCTTTTGGGCACTGATTCTGATTAGGTATGTCATAAATGCTGGTTTTCATTTCCTATAGGTTGTATAGGTAGGGACTTCTTGTTGGTATGCCTTCTTGAGTTTGGGGATAGTCATTATCTCCAGTTTAAACCTAAATATTGTAGGACATCTAGGTGCTTCTGTATGTACTGGCACGAACTGATCTATGGCTTCAGAGGTTTTGTAGGTCTGCTCTTACAACAGTTTACTTTTGGACTCAGTAAGGAATTTGCAAGACTAAATTATTTTGGTTTGGTTTTAGTCAACATGGAGAGATTGCAGTGAAAAACAAAAACAACCAATGCATTTATTTAGCTAGAATGATAAGATATCTAAAGCAGAGGTGACTTCAGGACTGATAGCTTTGTGCTGAATCCTCTTGAACTTACCGTCTTAGTCCTCAGGTGAGCTTTCTTGAAACTTAGTTTGCTCAAGCCTGCATCTGCAATTAAGGAAGAGAAGGTAAATCTAATATAGTGTATGCAGTTTCAGCTTGTGGCAGTGTTATGTCAGCTTGGTGTGGTTAAGCCATTTTGTGCTGCAAATATGTTGTGCAGTATATTGCATACTGCAATACATTGTGAGATCTTAAACAAAAACAAACAAACAAAAAAACAAGGAATGTGCTTCCTGAGTGTACAAATCTCCTGAGGTCTATGCAAATCTGAGGAAATTAACTTAAAAGAGGTTAATACGGAGGAAGCGTTGTATGTCTGCATTAGATCTACCTCCTCTCTTCTGTCCTTCTCTCTGGTTCTCTGGACAGTACATTCTATAGAAGTTAATGTGATAGAATAGCTCAAGTCTCTGCACTATAAAACAGCACCATCTTGGGAAATTAACATGGAGCAGTTGATCTAATGGAATCTGGTATGTCCTCACATGAGTTCTCCTTAATTCTGGTAGTCTTTGATGAAGACCTAAAACCAGAAAAGATCAAGTTCTTCGTGATTGTTTCATAAGCACGTGGAATTTTGATTTAAGAAAGAGCTCCACTAAAAATGCTTTTTTTTTCATGTGAAAATTCTATAATGTGTTCAACTAATCCAGTATTCCATTGACTGCACTAGAGAAATTTTCCCCGAAATGCAACATTTGAACATACCACTGCTTGCTGATGTTTTGCCTCCAGATTCCCGCAATGAATTTTTAAAGCTCCTGCATTTTTCTTTTTAAAGCATTTACCTCTCTCTGTTTCTTTCTCTCACAAAGAATTGCAGAAATTGAATCTTGGATTCAGTTCCAGTTTCAAACAAAATAACCAACAAGAACAACAACAAACAAAAAAGCCCAATTCCAGAGCAAACAGGTTAGGTTTTAACAAAGCAGAGATTCTCTCACAACTGGGTTAGCAAATTGTTGACAACTGAAGCTTGGATCCAAGGTTATTGTAAAATGTGAAGCTGTGCAAGTTTTGACAAGGTTTGATAGTTTGATAAGAACATTCTCAGCGCTTCTGAAGATGCCCACACTTTGTATATTTGACACAAGAGTTTCAAGCAGTCTTTTCTAAGTCTCAACTTTGTGTTGAAAGAGTAATGAGAATTTTCACCTCTGCTGCTGTCATATTTGTTTGCAAGAAGCAAATTGATTTTCCTTTTAACAGCACATTAATGGTACCCTTACTTAAATAATAATAATAATAAAAAGCTATGTGAAAGTACAGAAGAGTAAATGTGGCTAACAATAGGCTGGTGCTGTCCTTTTGTCTTCCTCCTGATTGCGTATGGAGGGAAAGCCTGAAAAAGTTCCCTCTCAGTGCGCTCTTTTCCTGGTATTTGTGGGGAAATAAAGCGTATCGCTAATGCAGCGGAAGCTCCATATTGTGTACACATTCTGTGCGGTGAAGGTGTTTCCTGGGTGCCACGTGTGACAGAAAACTTAGCAGTACTTCTCTGAGCAGCTGTCACAGCCTCTCCAGTTCTCGCCATGCCAAGCTTCTGCTTTCCATGTGAACTCCGAACAATTTTCATTCTCAGACAAAAATTTCCGTGAAGATTTTCAATGTTTGGTAATTTAGCAATTCATTCGAGACTGTTGTAGCTATAAACTCTCACGCAGCCAACCAAACCCACCTTTCTCAATCCAAGGAATTTAAATTTGAGATTAAATGAATGTTCCTTCAAACACCTTCCATTCATAGGGATGCACCACTGTGGCCTTCTAGCTGGCCATTTAGTGACTGCTCTTAATTTCCTATCTGCTAATTTGCTATTAAATTGCAGCTGTTGTGCCATTCTTGGATTAACGTATTTTAAAAGGATGCCTAAAAGTTTTAGAAGGCTGTTATGAGGAAAAGCTCTTGGAATTGGTGGACAGAAACTACTCTGTTCAGCGACATTGTGATCTTCTCCTTCCTCCTCACTCTGCCCCTGCTCCACGTGGGTTTTGTTCCCACGGGATGTCATCCTTCCCAAACTGACCCTGCAGCAATCCTTCACGTGGGCTGCAGCTCTTCAAGGACTGCTCCAGCAGGGGCTGTACCACAGGGTGTAATCAGGAAGGGACTGCTTCAGCATGGGTCGCCCACGGGAGGCAGCTCCCACCAGATCACCACCTCCACCACAGGCTGCAGGTAACTTCTGCTTGGGCACCTCCTGCCCTCCTTTGTTGCTGACCTTGGGGTCTGCGGGGCAGTTTCTCTCACTCCTCTCTCCCAGCTGCTGCCACACAGCATTTTGTTGCCTTTCTGTGATATGCTCTCACAGAGGGACAAGCAACATCTGTTGCTCAGTGTCTGAGCTTCAGCTGGCAGCAGGTCCTTTTTGGAGCTGGCTCTTACCTGGCTTGGCGCCTCCCCTGGGCTCTTCTCAAAGAAGCCGCCCCTGCAGCTCCCCAGCTACCAAAACCTCACCACATAAACCCAAAGGAGGAATGCAGGTCGACTGAGGAGATGTGCTAAAGACTCCTCAGCTTCTTTTTGTCCTCTGCAGGACTCCAGCAAGGCTGCATTTATAAAGCCTCGAGTGAGGCTCAAGGCCAGCACAGCATTTTTGGTGAAGGCGCACCCTGGGTGCCGTAACAGGATAGTGCAGGCACAATTCGTTAAAATACTCAAAGGTTCCTGTGTGGGGAGGGAAAAAAGGGGGAGGAGGAGTACTTCATGGGAGGAAAATGCAAATCTAGAAGCATTTTGAAAGTCGGTTTGAGCCTGATAGACTAGTTTTCTCAAAGCAATTTACAGTGCCAGTGAGGCTTCTGAGGTGTGTCCTTCCCAGTCTCACAGTTAGCCCTGATCTCTACATCTTCATGAAAATGTTCAGGGAAATTTTGCCCAGAGTTTGATGGAGAAGTCATTTTTGAGATAAGGTGACAAAATCTTGTTTGAATAAACCTTGAAGGAAGAACTTTTTCCTTCCAAGTTTCCTAGTTTAAAAACCTTGTGTCAGAATCACCTAAAATTTGGATAGAAAATAGTCTTCAGGGTGGTCACAGTGCTGTTCATATAACATCCAAATTTATTATAGTCAGGGAAGATTGAACATAGAAAATACTCTTATTTTTTGGTTCTTCTGCATAACTTGGGTTGGCTACTTTTTGTGGTTTTGGGTTGATTTGATTTAGTGTTATTGATTACTCCATTCAGGTGTGCAGTCAGGAGCTTTCTGACCAAATGCATCACAGGAAGGACAAGGTTTGTTTTTTTTTTCTTTCCCAGCCAAACTAGTGTGGTGGTTCCCAGTGAGTTTGAAAGAGAAAAGATTGTGACTGCAAAGGTCACATAAATTAGCTGAAGGACTCTGGGAGCTGTCAGAATACTTTCAAGGCAAGCTTTGACTAGATAACAAATCTGCTTGTGCTCCTCTCTAGCTCTGGAGCCAGCTGAACTTCCCTGTAACGAGCCCTAGGGGAAGGTTGCCTGCGAGCCGGCTTCTCCCTACCATAACACTTGCCTGATGCAAATTAAGATACATAATTGCAATCTCCAGTTGTGACAGGATTCCTATGTTTTTGCTTTAATGAAGCTACATGAGAGTTACTTGGCAATATTAGGACTCGTTTAAAAAACTGTATCGATGATTAAGTGGCAAATACCACTGTATCATTGGGAAATCTGTCAGCAATAGTTGCTGTTTCCATTGCCTTTAGCACATTCATCAAAGGGATAACAAACAGATACTTTTTTGAATTTTAATGGAAAATTGTAGTGCAGTCATGTGGCTTTAAAATTTAAAAGTCTATAAATAATGAATTATTTCCGTGATGGTTACTGTTTCCCTATCTCTAGAAAAAAAAAAATAGCATCTATATGTTGTAGATTGTTGCTAACAGCATACTTTAATATTTATGAAGTGCCAGTATTCTATAAATGTAGAAATTTGGTCATTGTCACTGTAATGGTTTGTTATTTATACGCTTCTAAATTTTACAGAAGCAGAATACTATCAGCGTATTAAATCTGAACAACGGCAAATATCCTCCGTGGCTGTCACATTGAAGCAGTCATTCGAAAGGTGTGGCAGCAAGCCTTGGTGGAGAGGGGTCAGTGGGATGGTGTCCGTTTGCGAGAGCTCAGCCGTCAGCCGGGACGTGTTGAAGGAGCAAGGCTTCCCGCTCCTGAGTTCTTGCCTCAGAATAAAAAGAGTCATTGTCACAATGATGAGATGACTTGCTAAGGGGGTGGATCTTGCTGCACTTGTGTTGCCCCATTTTCTAAGAGGAGTTAATGTGATTTGAATGCAAAGGTTGGATGTGGTGCCTAGGGGCGTGGTTTAGTGGGTGACAGGCAGTAGGGGGATGGTTGGACCAGGTGATCTTGGAGGGCTTTTCCAGGCTTAGTGATTCTAGGATTCCAATGTTACGTATACCTCTGGCATTTTGAGAAGTCTTTTAGAAGGCACGTTATGAAAAGGTTTTGATTCACTTTCTCTCTTGCTCAGTTTGTTTGGATACTGCAACTCTAATACATTGAGGCATTTATGATTTTCTAAACCACTCTAAAACATTTTAAATCTAAGAAAGTTGCAGGCACATGCATTTCTTCTCAATTTTCAGTTCACCTCTGAGACTTAAGATTTATTTGATTCAGCAAAATGACACCTCAGCGGTGTACAGTGAACCTTCCACATTTGTTGAGAGAGTATTTTAGCTGTCTCAAGGTGTTTTTGCTATACCTTGTTGAATTAGTAAAAGACTTGTGGAAGTTCTTCATTGTTTGACAGTGGTAGCTGTATGTGTGTTGTTGCATGCCCTTTTTGGAACTTGGCTGAGTCATAATATATATATATGCTCCCTACGTGAACATCATTTTACTCCACAAGTGTCCAGCTTAATGTTTTAATCATTTTTGCCTGTGGACAAATAGCTAAATAATTGACTCTGTTCTTTTTGTAAATGAAGAAAGATGTAGTGTCACTTCTAATGTGCAGAATGTTGACATGCACTGTCTGCTTTGTTACTGAATCTCTTTCCTCCCTTCCTCTCCACCTTTCTAAATATAGCTCTCCTCTGCCACTTAAAAGGGTGTTTTTACAAAATGTGAATTAATTTGATAAGAGCTTCTGAGTTATGTTCTGCAGGGCCTAATTTTCAGGTGTGTGGCATGGGGAATAGAATCCAGAATGTGGAACGAGTCACCTTCAGCAGGGAGCAGGGAGGAACAAGGCCTCTGAAAGGCAAAGCAAGGAAACTCAAATGCTGCCTAAGGAGCCATCTAGAGCAAAGAACAGAAACCACTGTGGTGGCTCCCATCTTTGGCTTAATCTCCACTCTGCTCTAGAGCCTAGCTGCCTGCCAGAAGCTCCAAGAAAGATATTTTGCTCTTATCTACAAACTAGAGTAATATCTTATGAATGGGTGCCTGTCAGTCACTTGGTTTTATTTTACTCCAAAGAGTTGAGAAGGCCTGACATCTTTTGACTTTTATTTTACTTTTTTTAAAACAGGAATTGAAAATCTGCACATAGGTACGTGGCTGTATTTTTAGATAACTAAGAAGCTTTGCATTTCAAAAAATGAGCATTTCTGTATAGAGAGAGAAATAAGGGTTCACAAGGTCTGAAAGGTAGATATTTAAAAGAGAAAACCACTTGAAGCTGACAAAACAATAGGTTTGATTTTCATTTTTTCTCTTTTTACATATTTAGCAAAAATGCATTTACTTTAAAAATCTCCAAAGACCATTTCACATCACCCAGTTTTATTCTCTTAGAGAATAAAAATGTTTATTTCCTTCTATTTTCTATATAGTTGCATGACCGTTATCTGTTGTGTAAATTCGTTTTCATACTGGTTTACAATGCATTCAAATATGAATAATTTGAATTATGATGTACAGACTCCACTCCAGTGTACTTGGATATTCTGTGATTCATGCCAAGATTTCATCTCCAAGGCTTTGGCCACCAAGACACAATGTCTGGCTCCATTGTGGATCTTGCAGAGCACGTTTTTTTAAATGTTGGTTCCCATACATGTTCAATGATCCTTTTTCCAAATACTGCTCTAGACTAGAGGCAGAAAAAATAACCGAGAGTGGGATGGGAGGAAAAAAAAATCAAACAAATACAGAGCCTCGCCAGAAGAAATATATAGGCAATGAAAATCTGGATCATCACAGGCTGAACCAGTGAGACTGCAACTGTGTAAAGCATAATGTTGCTGTGTGGTCTGTACTTAGTACTCCATTTTGGTGCAGTTCTGCCCTTTATTTATATGCAAGCTCCTACTCAAATGTGGTACCTCATCCACAGTTCTCAGTGCGTTCAGCCTGCAAGTGACATTCAGCAGCTTTCAGAAATCTTGCAGGAGCTCCAATGAGTCAAAGGCAGAGACAATAGTTGTTCACATGTTGAATACAGTCATTCTTGTGATGCATTTCCAAAAAAGAAGGCTTGGTGAATGACAAGCATTCAGTGCACTCTGGGAGACAATTTCTACGAGAGGTGCTAAAGCAGAGTGAGAAGCAAGGGTAGGTGGTTTGGTATTATTAGCAGTAAACACTGCAATCAGCTTTAGTGGCATTCATTACTAGAGTTATATTTTCTCCTCCCCTAGTGTAGAATCCCTGACAGGTTTCTGCACTGCTTTACTGTGCTGGGGTCTGCTGTTGGTCATGACTTTGGTACAGACTATTAACCGAGTGGTTCTTAATCCTTTTGTTGAGCAGCAGTGAGTATAATGCCTTCAAATGAAGGTGACTTTCCTGTACGAGGATGAAGAATTGTCCACATGTCATTATGTGATCTCCTGTACTTTGTACTTGGCTCTGTATAAAGAAATTAGCTCTGGCTGAAATTGCACTCTGTATTTTTCATTAGAGTAAAAATGGTGAAATGAGATATTTCACACAAGTGTCTGGACACTGATGGGTCATTATTTTTTCACTTCAATAGATATTTCAAATATCAGGTTCTGAAACACGAGGTGCAGTCCCTGGGGTCTCACTGGGGCCAGTAGTTCTCCTGCATCCACCCTCCTCTGTGGACTGGGGCTCTGTCTCTGGCGAACAGCAGCCAGGCTGGGGATTCCCACAAACACCCCTGAAGTGGTGACGATCAGGAGGATACTGTGTTAGTTTATGGGACATGTATTCACATGGGAAGGAATGGAGTTTTTCCTTAGAATCAAAACACATCTTTTTAATGAAATCTTTCCTATGAATGCAGTTCTTAAACTGTCTTTCAGAGTTAATCACAATGTTTTTTCCTTAAATACTTCATATATAAATCTCTTGGTCTCTCTTAAACAAAGCCTGAAACAAAATATTTTTCCTTTTATTACTTAGGAAAAAAAAAGTCAATTACAACCAATTTCCCTTCTCACTAATCATGTTTTCTGACAGCAAAACATTCAGCTGGATAAATTCTAATCAGTCTAGCAATGTAATCTCAGTATCCCAGGCTGTAATGGAGAGTTCCCAAACTGAAGTCTCTAGAGACACAGACATTCCAGTCGTATTTCTTTCCTTTTGTAATCCAAATGTTCAGTAGAAATTAATTTTAATCTTTATTATTATTATTATTATTTCCCTGTGATCAGCCATTTTCTTTATGATCATCTAGCCGTATACATAGAGAGAGACTCGTGCATCAGCTTTTAAACACCTGCAGCCTATGAACCTGAGTTTTGCCAGGCTGCAAACATAAGCAGACAGACAGAAGTCTACATTATTTCACTCAGGTTTTTTGGTTTTGGTAACAGGAACACATTTCAGAGTTGCAGCGTTCTTACTAATTTCAGTAGCCTACTACTGACCAGCCATTCAAGACGTTTTTATGCAAAAGTTGCAGACAAGTAGAGAAAGGAAGAAGCAGAAGTTGCTGTTGAGAGGAAAACCAGACAGCAAACTTCCTGGATCTTAAAGGGAATGAATCCAAACTTTTCAGAAATTCTGTTTTGTAATAGCAGTAAGGGCTTCTATATCAATCCTTTTTAAAGCTGGATGGGGACAGACTGCACCATCAGCTTTGCCAGAGGCCCTTAACTAGCCTTGATCTTTATTTGCCAGAGGCTCTTAACTCTCCTTGATCTTTATTTGACAGATAAATGGCTCGTACCTTGGTTCTTAATGCTTTGTTTCAAACTTTGAGAGAAGGTGGGAAAGTACAGCATGCTCTCTACTTTGCCTAACATACTTAGGAGATAGCTTTGATCTGATGAAAATATATAGTGTCAGACAAATCTCTGGAGGACCTTAATAAAGAGAGCTGACATGATTGTGTGCATTATCCTAAATTTCAGAGCTCCAAAAAAGGGCTGTGTAACGACAGCGAGCCATGCTGTCAGCTGGGCTGAGCCCGGCCTCCCTGGAGCGGCAACGCTCCGAACCTGGGAGAAGTGGCTCCTCCGCACTTGCTTCGGCGTCTGCAAGGTGCCTGAACTTTGGCTAGGCCTAATCAACTGACCATTTCTGTGGTTTGCGTCAGCTGCATAGTTAGAGGTACCGCTCAGTCAGCATATCTGCTCGGATGCTAGCACTAGAGATTGTCTTTTATTGTTGTTTTGTTTTCCTAGGCTTGTTCTTAGGTGTCTTTCCCTACTTTAGCTTCTGCTTGGAAAGGTGCAGCCAGCATGCCTCTGACACTCACTCAGCTCCCTGTAGGTGTAACCTGTTCTGGTGTGTGTGAGTGTTCATGCTTTAAAGGACAACTAAATATTATGGCTCACTTTCCACACTTAGGTCTTTTAAAATATGGAAATTCCTTTCAGCTCAGCTTGATGGATCTGACAGTGTCTTGCTGAGAAGGCTAGAGCTGGCTGTGAGGCTTCCACGAGGAACAATGACTTCTTTGAGCTTACTGGTACTGTAATTCTTGCAGGTTTGTTGTTACCCTGCTTTGTGTAGCTGGAAAAGAGTTTATATATTAGGCACAGAAACAATGCTGTCTAGCTGGTGGTTTGCTTTGTGCCAGCTCCTGTTTATTTATTTATTTATTTTTTCTTGTTGTGTTGATCTTTTATGTGATCATTTTCTTAAAGGCCCAGCTCCTTCTGAAAGCTGCTCATGATGTAAAAATATTATTTTTGCACTTTCAAACACAGGGAAAGAGAAAAGAGGGAAGAAAAAGAAAATTTCTGACTTAATAACTGCAAAGAAAAGCAAGGCTTACCAAACGCGAAAGCTTAAGTCCCCCTCTTTGGAGCAAGCAAGTCTGAGTCACGGCTGACATTATTTAGTAGAGCATCTATCAGTGCTAGTAAAAAGCTGCAGCATTTGCTTCGAGTGGGAGACAATTTTCTTCCTTTCAGTTTGTACCAAGAAATAAATTCTAAAAACTTGTTAAAATTGTATTTGGTTGAAAATACAGATTTAATGACTATTTTTTACAACGTTAGACATTGCACTGCTGTAATGCACAAGCAATTGTTGCCTGAGAAAAGATGATGCTTTACTTAAAGGTGTTGTCAAGAAACCTTTTCACTGTGTAAGAAATAGCATCTATTTCTGTAAAGTCAGTTTGTTGTAAAAAAATGGATGAATAAGCTTTGTTTTAATTGTGGTTTACCAGTATGGAAGGAGTATTGTATTTTAGGGATTTGTGTTTTTAATGCTGCCTTAAGGAGTCCTGTCATGAGAGCTTTTGCTGATGTAGTGGTAGAGCATAAAAATGCCTGGGATTCTTTGTAAATCTTGTACCATGGTAAAAAAGTGGCTCCTCTTTGGAATGCATTGCAGTCAGTTGTGGATCTGGAGTAGTAAGATGGGTAAGATTCAGACTGAAATCCTCTCAGGACTTGATGGGAGCATTTAACTCGCCTCCCTTTACACACCCTTGAGCAATTATCCTTTGCATTTTGAATCTTGCTCTGATGGCATTTCCTACTCTGAGCAATGTTACTATTATTTCTGTTTGGAAGAGACAGACCTTTGTATTTCCCTAATAAAAAGGGGCCATGAAACCTCTGGATCTGAAGACCAAGGATTTCCTTTTCAAGTAAGCACTCCTGCAGGTGGTATCTAGCATTGAAAGAAGAAAAAAGCCAGAGGTCCACAGAGCATGCTTGATGCATACATAACAGCTGCTCGTAGATGAGTGGTCACAGGTTTGCTGTGATTTAGGGCAGAAGGTGCATGGAGCCTGGATCCATCTGGGGACTTTTCCTCACACATTTGGAAAGAGATTTCTGGACTCGCGTGTGCAATCTGAATTAAACTTTTTTATTTTATTTTCTTGCCTACAATTAGAACATATTTATCAGATAATTAAACGCTTCTTAGAGAGAGAGGTGTTAAGAGGAAGTCTTGTGCATTCTCTCAGTATTTCCTGGCAGATTCCAGTGGCAAGGTCTTCTGTTCATCATAAGTTACAATAGAATCATCTGTAACTTTGGGAACAAATTTATGGCCATTTATGCCTCTCTATCTGATATGCTCCATTATACAGTGGAAAATATAAAAGCATTTAGAACTCTTTGGGGATTTCATTCTGCTGCACCAATTTATGTTTTGTGAGTGTTTGGTTTTGTAAACTATGTAGCTATTTGAAATATTTGAATAAGTAACCTAATCTGATTTTGTTGTCTTTTCTGAGAAGATGCTTAGCCTCTGGTTTGATCATGTAACCAAACCTGTGTGTGTGTATATTGAATTTTTAGAAATAGTGGCATTATAAAGTATTGCTCAATGGGAATGTTACACTTGAGATGAAAATTCAATCTCTAGGAATATTCTTGAAATTCTGAGAACTGGTTTTCTCTTCTAAAGTCTGTTCACCTTTTCTCTGTAAAATTGGAAGTGTCAAACCTTTGAAAGTCAGATCTTAAAGATCGCTAGGTGTGATATAAATAGAAATATCTGAAAAGCCTTTGATTAATAGAGAAAACAGATTTCAGTTGGAGTTCAGGTATACATCACTTAGGCTTTGGCCTTTCGTATTGGTGTGCTACTACAAAGCCATTGGTAATAACTATATTAATGCAAAAACAGGCAAGGAGAGCTTCCTAGTTAAGATTATTTCATCCTTCAAATGGAGTAAATTCAATTACTTTAATCAGAAGTTATCAATAATGAATTGATGCAAATTTGCCATTGCTGACTGACTTCATGCTAATCCACACCAAAAATAAATGAAGAAAAAAAAAAAAAAGTTGTAATATATATAACCCAGCAAATCTAATCACTGCAGAGAAGGCTAGTGGTACTCTGGGCTGCATTAAGCAAAGTATTGCCAGCAGGCACAGGGAGGTGACACTTCCCCTCTGCTCAGCACTAGTGAGGACACACCTGGTCTCCCCAGTTCTGGACTCCCCAGTATAAGAGAGGCATGGACATACTGGAGGGGGTCCAGCAAAGGGCCAACAAGACAATTGAAGGGCTGGAGCATCTCTCCTATGAGGAGAGGCTGGCAGAGCTGGGAGTGTTCAGCTAGAAGAAGACGATGCTCAGGGGGGATCTCCTCCATGTGTACCAATACCTGAAGGGAGGATGCAGAGAGGACAGAGGCAGGCTCTTCTCAGTGGTGCCCAGGGACAGGACAGGAGGCACCGGGCACACACTGTTACACAGGAGGGTCTCTCTGAACATCAGGAAGCAGACCTGTGTGGGTGATGGAGCACTGGCACAGGCTGCCCAGAGAGGCTGTGGGGTCTCCTCCGTGGAGATCTTCAGAAGCCGCCTGGATGTGTCCTGGGCACCCTGCTCTGGGTGGCCCTGCCGGAGCAGGGGTTGGAGCAGATGGACCCAGAGGGCCCTTCCCATTTCAGCCATTTTGTGATTCTGTGATGCAGAGTTGCAGATGAAGCAAACAGTCACTAAACAATCTTAGTTCGATCTTGTGTCCAAGCATCACTAGTCCAAACCTTTTTACTCTGAAGAAGGAGGTTTCAAATCTACTGAGAACATATAGATAGATAGATAGATAGATAGATAGGTTGTGTGGCTATGCAATGGATGAAAACTGGGAGTTGATCAGGGTTTAAAACTAACCTAGCAAATATCCCCATGTGTTTACATTACCTCAGAAGAGCTCCTGAATCCTGCTCACTGCGTGACCCAGAAGACGAGAGGGAGCACTGCGCGGAGGGATGCAAAAGACAGGGGCAGTCCGATTGCTGATAGTGTTAACTTAGGCACTTTAAAGCTGACGTGAGCCCGAAGTGCACAGCGAACTGGAAATTACCTTCCTGGAAGGAAATGGAAGAATTATAGTTATCTAAAATCATGAGGGGTCTAGAATCAGGCTAAAAGGTCTAGAATCATTCAGGCTAAAGGTTTTCTCCAGCCAAGAAAGCTGAAAAGGTCGCATGGGAGAGCAAGTTGAGTTTTAAAAGCCTGCTTTTTGTGAATCCCAGATGTTTTGAATGTTACAGTCACATTTAGATCAGTCCCTGGGTTTTTCTGAGTGCTTATCCTAGTAGAAAATGTTTCCTTTGGAGATGGAGTTGGTGTCAATATTTTGAGAACAGTGCTGTTGTCTGTGACAGGCCTGCTGCTAAGCATATAATTGGCAAACCATTTCCTCTCTCTCATCATAAGTAGCTCTCTTTTTATGGAATGGAGTTAACAATATCCTTTTTATAAGCTTTCTGAAATTGCCTGTATAACAAAGCTTTTAAGTTTTCTGTAGAAAGTTTCATGTGCAGAGAATTATAAGAGGCCTAGTGTACACAGAGGAGTTTACTACTCTTGGGCAGTAGATTTGCCTAAAATACGGTTTTGAACTGTAGCAGCACGGTTAATTTGAACTGGATTTGTCAAATTTAGCAAATATTTTCTGTAAGAGAGGAAAATGTTGAGGAGTTTCCACGCTAATGTTAGGTAGAGTGCTCTGATACTCCCTCACTGATGCTGGAGAAGAGATACCAGTTGCTTGTGACTGTGGAAGTAAGTCAGAGGCAGGTGTGGTAGAAGCAGGAGTTTTATTGGCCTGTGCAGTTGTGGAGATCGTGTACCCAGATCATTTGTGACTGCGTGATTTTAATACCTTCTATATTCTTTTTTCCCTCTTTTTCTCCTCACACCTTCTTTCCCTTTAACAGTCTCATCCCTTCTAAAATAAACACTTGGTCTTTCCAACTGGCCCTCATTTTGTTAGCTTCATGCCTTATTTGAGCTATCATCGCTCAGGTAACTTCTACCACAATCAGCAGTGCCATTAAGCTAATCCCTCTGTTCTGTTATTGTATAATGTTTCTCATTTCTGCCATTTCTCATGTTGCTCTCATATTAGTGTATCCTTGGGCCAGTTAAATTCTGCATGCATATTATTTTCTCTTTGCTTATGAGGAAGCTTTGGTAAATTTTGGTAAATTTTTGCTGCTAATTTGTTCTTTTAGCTGTGTGTCAGACTAGGCATACCTCAACGGCTTGAGTGGACAGGCTTTGGAGGAAGTCCCCAGTGACAATGCTGCCCTTTGCGTATCTGGCAGGTATAACATGGAGTGAGAAAAGAAGATCAGTTCTGCCTCGAGAGCGTTTGTACTTGTATCTCTTCCTGCTGTGGAAGATGCCCTATCCGCAGGCAATAAGGTATTTGGAGCCAGTGGAGGCACCTGTGTTGTTCTTCACAGATATAAGCGTTCAGTGGAACCCCACTGGAGTCTAGAAGAATGAAATATGTAGATAACTGCTTTATGTATTTTTCCACACTCTGTGAAAGGGAAAATCCGTTATACTCACAATCCTAGGTGTTTACTGCCAGCAGTAATTTTCTACTGCTGGAAAGATTCTCCCTACAAAAGAGAAAATTCCAGGGGGCCAGATACCAGGCGCTGCAAGTTACAAAAATGCAAAGTGGCTGGAATGTGTCCAAGAATCTGGACCTGAGATGTTTGGTGGTTACGTAGTGTTTGGTAATTCATAAATTCAAAACTGCTGAGATTTGAAAATGGAGACAGCAAAGAGACCTGAAACTCAATAGTGTGCATTTCAGAACAGTGCAGAAGTGGCAAAAAACTGTGCAAAGAAGTGCACAAGGATGAACATGCTTTCACCTTCACCTTTTGAGTGATAAAAGTGTGTCAACAAAGCTGTGAATCAATCGCTGTGTAGTTCTGGTTTATTATATGTATCTGAAGATAGTCACTTCCAGCATAGATATAAGGTGAATTTAGACTCTCTCATTAATCCAAATTATTTTTATTCATAGAAGCATATCTTCAACATAGCAATGGGGAAATGTGAATATCAGTCTCATGATGCCTCTGGCTCAGGAATTACATATGTCAAAATCAGCGCAGTTGGGATTATTCACCTACCCCACACTGTAGACATCTGTAATCAGTATTAAGGAGGCTGTTCCAGAGGGCAGTTCAGTGCTCTCTCAGGTGTTTGGGATTATTCCCTAAACTCTTAACTAGCTAAGCCCTTGAGGGTGAATACCTTCCAGAAGACCCCTTTCTCTCTTTTGCTCTTTCCACTGTAAGATGTGGTTGTCAATGTAGTTTGTTCTGGTCTTATTTTCTTATCTCTGCAAATGCATTAAAAGGTAATTTCTATCCAGAATTTCTCTGCAGGAAAACCCAGAGGTAATCTGAGCAATGCATCTTTGCAGCTGTGGAATCTAGAGGATAAGTGCTGGTTTTCATTGGTTTTTAAATGTTCTTCCTCGGGGTGAATTTCTTGGGAAGTAGGCACAGACTTCCATGCCTCATGATGTGATTGTAAATGCATTCTGTACCCTCCGTCCCTTCTTCTGGATCAGGGTTGTGTCTGTCATTGGTACCTCGAGTACTACTTCTCCCCATAGCCTAGGGAAAACAAAATGTAAGAGCTGTCATGGCCATGAATTAAAGCAGTAGCTTCAATTATTTTAAGTGACGTGTGTGTGTGTATAAATACAACAAAGAAGATAAAACAATAATAATAAACCAACCAACCAAAAACCCCACAACTTTTCCCCAATCCCTAACTAAGCAAATTGATTATTTAAGTGTAATTAATTGACATATTGGAAAGTTTGGAGTGCTGGATACTATTCCACTGTAGGCTTAGACCGTTAACTTAGTTGGAATTTGGGTAAGCTATCAGTGGCTCAGTTCTCCTCTTGGAGCATTTCCATTGTAAGGGTGTCTTTTTAGCTCAAGTTCCTCACTCACGTAGACCATGCTGCAGTGCCACACAGGCATTTCCTGCTGCAATTGGTGCTTGTTCTTGCAATAGAAGTGCTACAGGAATGAAAGCTATAGTTATTGCTGTTGTCGGGCCTTTCAGCCACTACAGAACTTCAGAGGATTTAATGTCTCACTAAATGTTTCACTCTTTTTTTTTTTTTTTTTTTTTTTAAGAAAACAAAAAACCTATATCCTTTAAAACCAGGAGAGTACAGAAGTGCATTTTGGAGGCTGCTGCTCCTTGTACTGCTCAAGGGTCCTAACTGATGTCATTAGAGGCAGGAAGAGAAATCTTTCTTTTCTACCTTCCTCCATTTATCTCTCTCTTAGATCATAAAGATTTGAGTCTGATCAAGAGAGTGACTGACTCATGACTCTTTCCCCTTTCTAAGCCTTTTAAAGAGAGATGTGTGAAGGGAAAAACTATGTGACACTTGTGTGGAATTTTGTATAGCCGAGATAGTAATTTCTTGAAAAGTGACACTTCATTTTCTTGGTAGAACCAACCTTCTTGCATCCTTTTCCTGATTCTCAGTCCCAACTGATTTCCACTGCATGCAAATTAGTTGTCACTTTTGAGGCTTTCAGGGCTATCCACTTCGCTACCCACTCTGTCATTTGGTCTTCAGGCATCCATTGGCTGGTGCTGCTAGTCTCTGATTGCACTTGTTCATTTCTACACAAGTACCTTTTGCCCAAGGTGTCTCTGATGCTTGGAATATACTTCCTATAATTATCCGCAAAGTTAACTTCTCATCACACTTCAAATCCTGTCTTAAGTTCTCTGTCAGGATTTTTACTAAAAAAAAGTAACATTTTCTTAGTGAACTGAGACCACTGCTTATTATACCAATCATTCACTTCTCTTACTGATCTTTGAACTTCCCTGATCATCTGCTTCTCATCTTGTCCTATTCTTCCTAAACAAGGAAGTTCTGTGCAATATGTAGCACATTTGGTTCTTTGTCCATTAACGGAATCTTATAAGAGTATGAGAATACAACAGACTAAAAACAGTCCTATTTTTTTTTTTTTTTTTTTTTTTTCCAATATTCCTTGCTTTGGATTGTATGCCAAATCCACGACTCCTCCCGGGGAAAGTGCCATGCTGTATAGTCAGTTTGTTAAGGATGGGACATCGCATCTGTCATTTGTAGAGTAATAAAAGTTTAGATTTAATAGATGTTGCATTCACAGTCACTTTGTGGATGACACTGTTGGTGGTGTGTCTTTATATGCCTATTTTTCATTTTCTTGCCACTTCTAATTTGAATACATTTATTGCCAATTCTCTATATTGATGAATTCCGACCTGTTGCTCAGCCCTGCTTTTACAAGTTAGGACTCAAAATATGTCATTGTTTTTAAAAATCAATGTACTTTCACAGCTAAGACATTTTTCTTCTATATAGGACTATTTTAGTTTAGAATTAGGTAACTATGTTTGAAACCATAGAAAATATAGTTTTACTAATGAAACTGTTTTGCTGACTTTGCATGACAAGATTGGCTTGAGATACAAAGTAAGCACCAAATTTGTATTTCTCTGTTGCTGACCTAAGTATAGATAATATCCATACAGCCCCTTTAAGAAGAGGGATACATTGAGTTCTTGAAATAATTCTGAAAGACCACAGACTATAGCTGATGCATAATAAAAGAAAACAAGGTGGAAAAAAGATGCTATAGCAGTGCTATCTTATTCCATTGCTGAGGCTTGTTCTTGGTTTTGGTATGATTATGAGGGAGAATTGATAGCAATCTGTCTGAAGCGTCTCAGAATGGGCTTTTGCTCTGCCCGTAATGCACACCTTTCAGCACAGTGCTTGATGGTTTTGAGCTTGTGAGAACTTGAAAAATGACATATCATGGCAAGTGATAGAACAGCACAAATCTTTGGTCTCAGCTACGTTAATTTGCTTAGGATAACTGATGCAAATTGCCTAACAGTTAGAGGGTGCTACTATTTTATGACACTTCTAATAAATTAGTGTGTATGCTTTCCTCAGAATTTAGCTGAAATTTGGATGTGAATTAAAGACCTCTTATTTCTGAATGAGAGGGTCTGTGAAGTAGTTTATCATAAAAATAAAAAAGGCAAAAAGAAGGCTACAAACTGGTTTGCATTCACTTCTTTAGTTAATTCTTATTAATTTTCTGCAAAATCTGCCTCCCTGCATAATGCAAATTCTGCTTTTAATTTCTGCATCCCTAAGTGGAGGGCCATTAAGAACCATTCCAAAGAATGTGACTGGAGATATAGGCAGCCAACTAAATACTCAGCAAGTAAGTGAAGAACGTTTTATTTCTCACACTCATGAAATTAACTTGTTTTGATTCTTCCATTTCCCTTCAAGTTTCATGTTTGCTGTGGTAGTGTGTAGCCACTTTAACCTCTTGTGCCAAAGTCTTAGACTCATGGTAATGAAGTGCAAAGTAATGTATGGCTAGCTTGCTGAAGACTGCCTTTTAAACCTCCCTGTATTAGAAACAGCCATGGGAAAATTCCTGAGCACAGGAATCCCAGCTAACTGACATACCAGGACCAGTAATTTTGTCTTTAGGCAGTAGTAAACAGGATATATGATACGATTCTATGCTACGATATCCTTAGCTATTTAGCCAAAACATCCATCAATGCAGCACTCGATGTTTGGATAATCTTTCATCAGCTTACAAATGAATAGGACAGCTAAATATATGGTGAAGTGAAAGATCAATTACATCAGGTTAATTCAATTTCCACGTGTTACTAAATAGTGTAATAAATTAATTCTTTGTGTTTATCTGTCACCATAAAAAATGTCCGAAGAAAATACCATTATTTCAATAGATATTTTAAAATTTGATAAACTCTTCCTTGCTTAGATTACAACTAAGAAATGTTTCTACTTTTAGACCATGTCACCTGAAATATAAGGACTCCAACTTCCCATTAGTTGAAGTTTATTAACAACTTCAGAAATAGTTAATTGGTGTGGTCCAATGAAATAATTATTACAGTGCTGGAATGGCAGGATTTGGCACATGTCAGATGCTGATTGACGTGATCATGTGTTTGTGTAGAGCAGCAAATTCTTCAGGTGCAGAGTTCAATCAGTGGTAGAATAACTGAGTCCCAGCAATGTTTAGAGCCTGTAGCAGTAAAGAAGCCATAAAATTTGCATGGTTGCTCAGTAGCACTTTTTCTGGTGTGTGTTTGGTATCTTGTCTCCTGGCTATTGCCAGGGAAAAAAAAAAAAAAAAAATGGATTTCACTCTGTGTTGCATGTGATCAGCTGAATTTTTACAAGGCTCACCAGGACTACCAACGAATGCAGCCAGGTTTCCAGGTGACAGCAAGCCCTACTTTAGGCACCTTATTATTGTGATTACAATGCGTTTACTTCCAAATCTCAGGCTGAATGTGTAGGTCTGGCAGTAAGTAAAAGACATTTAGTATACCTTGAGATATAATGGAGGTAGAAGCTCATGAAAATATAGCCAGAATGGGGCTGTATTTTACGTACCAGCAGAGGCATTTTTCTGCATTCCTTGATGGTGTGCCATGCAGCTGGTGCTCAACACCTGCAGTCTTGTGGGACAGTCTGAGGAGCTGCCCACTAGATGCAGCTCCCTGGACTGGACTGTTTAAATCTTGGCCTGTAAATAGCTGAGATTTCCCAGGATACGGTTGTGTAATTTCCTACTTTTTCCATGATAGATGTTGTATCATCTGGCAGAGAGCTTATGTGCTGTGTGGTACAGAAAGGAGCAAAAGAGTGGGAAAAGCTTGAAGGGGGTATGCCACAAGGAATACCTGTGTTAAGTGACTCAGTCAAGTTCTGAAGTAGAATCGATAATCTCTTACAATTTTCTTTGGGATTCCCTTGTGCGTTTTTAGGCCAGAGCTTAGCAGCACTGCAGGCTGATGTAACTGGCAGGAGTTTTAGAGAGAAGCACAGATGAAGACAGTGTGATGCAGACCCACCTGCAGCTAACCTTTTACAAGTTTGTCCCTACCAATTCCACTTCCTGCTAGGCCAGGAGGAGAGAATGCATCGGGTCTTAGCTCTGGCTGAGATTTGGAAGCGCTCCTTCGGTTGCGTTCTGGAGGAACCCTTATGTCTGCACAAAAACAATTTGAGGAGAAAAATAGTAATGTTAAACTTGGTACTAAGAGTGCAGTGCAGTGAGGAGTGGTCGAAGTTAAGAGAGATCAAACTCACCTTAATGATTGGGAAATACATGTTGAGATTATGGACAATTGGACAGTAGTAGAGTTTATCTAATGCAACACTATGGCAAGCTCAGCTCTGTTCTATGAAAATGTAACAATATGAGAAGAATTATGCTTATGATGTTTGAGTCCCTGAGGCTTGACTCAGAGGTTGTATTAGATAATCCAAAAGATCCCTTCTTTAGGTTAGTTGACTCTTTGATAAAGCAGTAGCAGCATCAGGGTAGTTATGTCTTAATTTAAATGAAATTTCTGTACAGTGCCACATCTTAAAATCTCATTAGTAGATCCAGTCCTGATGAGGTATTTTACAAGAGCATATGACAAAATACCTATTTTTAAAGTATAAATATCTCTTAGTTTAGTAATGAAGTGGCTAAGTTCAATCAGAAGGCACTCAGTATTAAATTGGTGTCACTGCTTAAATTACATTCTGTCTAAAAAAAAAAATACCTAACCACCCCAATATTTGCTTTGCCTATGCTTGGAGAATGGTAAAACACTGAGGTATGGCTTGTGTCAGTGAATAATGAAAGCGTGTTACAGAAGCACCCTGTGTTCTTTCCCCCAGCATTGCACTAATAACTTTTAAGCACTGCTTGATAAGAGTGGAGTGGATTTGATACACATCAGCTAATGTTGCTTTTCATCTCTTTTACATCCTGTTGGATCTAAGGTTTCCCAGTAATCAAATAAATTTAGCAGAAAAGAGAGTAACTTGCATTAGGAGAGATTTAATTTTGTCATCCTCAAAGAGAGAAAGCCAAGGGGTAATATTTTAACAGTATCTCCTGAATTTAAGAAATGTTTGCCTTTTAAAAATGAAGGTACACTAGCCCAGAACAACTCATAACTGTAAGCAGAGACAGTAAGTGGTGCAGGTCAATATGAAAACTCTAGGCATTTTCTTTTAGCAGTGTAATGGCTTACTGCTCTTACTGAAACCAGTGGCACAAAAATGTTATTCATTTGGAAATTGAGCAGGGTCAGGATTTACAAGGAAAAAATATTTAAGTAATATTTATGTGCGTTTTTTTCCTGACATACTTTTAAAGAGTAATTTTTAGAATCATTTTCTTACATCAAAGAAATACAAATTTCAAGACAAAATGTTTTAGTTTGAAAATTGGCTTTGTTATAAAACTCATTCTATTACACATTCACTATAAATACTGGAGCCTTTTGAAGCAGTTTGTCTAGTTTCAGCTATTCGTTATATATATTTTTTCCTATCTTCATGGCCTGTGAATTGTGAAGTATAGCTGCTAACATCTTTATACACCCAAATGGAAATGTGCATGTTATTATTTTGTATTAAAGAGAAAAGCCAAGACTGAAATCCCTACTGTGTCAAAATGGGATGGATAATCTTGGAAAGGTGTGTGTCAGACATTAAGTGCCCCCATAGAAAGGAGAAGTCCGCAATTCACTGACTCCTGTGTTGACACTACCACAAAGCTAGCTATGTAAGAGGAGAAGACCAATTTTAATTTAATTTTTTTTTTTTGAAAAAAAAAGTACAGAAACATTGGGACATTGGGAGGAAGGATAGCATCACATTTTCTTTTGGTTTCAGAAAATATTTCTACAGTGTCTGAGGGAATTGTGTAGGACCGTGGCACTCACTGTTCCACAGTTTCAGTATTGTGCTTATCATGTTGAAAATTAGATGATCAGATAGCAGTTGAGTGCAGTGCATGGTATTGTAACAGGTACTTCTGGCTGGCATTACCATCCTGAATTCTTAACGCTACTGACTCTGTCCCCGTTTAATATGCTGGTGTCTAATTATGTCAGTAATGTTCCCACTTCTATAATGTCTCTCAGAATGAAGCATGAGTAAAGAAACTTAAAGTCTGTATGCTTTGCATAGAGTTGGAGCAGTGACATGTGGCTGTAAATAAACAAAGGTGTTTGATTACTTCTGTTCAAGACAACTAGCTCTTTTTTAGTGCTCTTTTCATCTAAAAAACAGCTTAAGACCTTTAGACAAGGTGAACAACAAAACACAACCCACCTAGATCCAAGCTGGGTGCTGGAGTGCGCGCACGTGCACACACACACTTCCCTGGTGGTGCTTCTTGAAACAAAGTGGCCATGCAATATTTTCCAGGCTATGAGCCTTCCTTGGCATTAAAAGTTTAACATATGAAAATGAAAAGCTCAGCCCTACACAGATTGAGAGATGATTGTTTGCTGGGGCTGATTATAATAATCCTCTTCCATAATAAATGCCAGTGTCAGTATTCTCATCCCACCTACCTTTTAGTTTTGAGTCATGATGAATTTTCCCATCTTGTTTTTCCGTACTGGGTGACAGATTTGGGGGCAGATTTAATTAGACTTGCACAGGCTGTTTGAACTGTTCTAAAATGTCTGGTGGTTAATGTTCCGATACCTTTTGATATTTTAACTGGTGACAAGGGTCACAGGTTGGATTAATATCCAAAGATTTTAATACCCATTCTTTTTAAGGGTTGCTCTGCACATAACCTTTGACCCTCTTAGCACTCTCTCCATTCTCATTATCTCTCTTCAATGAATTCTGCTCTTTCCTATTATTGGACTTCTTTCTTATTCACACCCTTCAGGGAACAGAGGGAAGGCATGTGAGGAAAAAAGGGAGCCCTTCTCCTTTTCCTCACTTTTTACAGAGGTTACAAATGTAAACCTTCTAGGGTAGAAAAATACCATGAAAAAAAATCTCCTCTGCTCAAGAGGAGATCACTAATAAGATCTACATGTTTGTTTGTTTATTTTTGGCATCCTTCTAATGTGTAATGTCTCAGGTATAAGACAGGATGTTGTACTACAAAATACTGGGTGAATCTCAAAGATTTTTCAAAGCATAAATTTAACCATGATTACAGTACTGATACAAACACACAAATTAGTCATAATGGTTGTTAGTACACTGTAGCTGATGGCCAGTAAAATATTTGGTGGACAATTGTGTAGTCTGTGCAGTCAGAAATGGGAGTCCAAGAAAATCGCTTTACTAATGCTCATGCTATGAAACTCTGAGCATCTCCAATAGTGAAAACAGGAGGGGAATGTAAGAGATAGTTGGGCAACAGGCAAGCAGTGCTCCATTTAGTTGGGGTATGCCGTTTTCTTCTACTAGGGAAGACATAACTGTGTTTCTCAAAAAAAAAAGAAAAATTGATAACCATGTGTTTTAATGTAGGTATTGTCTTAGCAGCACTCTGCAATTGTCGTCACTGAGTTATAGAAGAAAAGGAAATACCTATTACAAAGATATTAAATTAGGTGTAAGACCTGGACAGACCACAGCTACAAAGACAGTCTGTGCTGCTCAATAAGTTGTCCTTGCTCCTTTCCCACGCTGATGCCATGCGCTGACCCTTTGTCTCCCACCACAGTCTTTCTCATTTTGGTTCCCCTTCTCCCTCTCTCCATGATGTTTCTCTTCTATAATTCTACCCATTTTTCCTGAATAGAGTTGGTACTCACCAGTGAGTCAGTGTAATATAAGCTTGTTTCTTTTATTATTTCCTTCCCTTCTGTTCTACCGACATGCCTAAAGCTTTGGCAAAGACTCAGTTAAATATTATGGAACAAGCAGACTGTTTTTCTTAGAATATTTTCTGAGAGACCTATGAATGAAAATAAAGTTAACCTGTGTGTCTGCATCTTTTCTATTGATTGTTTCTCAATGTCTTTTATGATGTAGCTTTTAAAGAATGTGTAAGCTTGCTATCAAACCTCTTACAATTATCTGTGCAGCTTTTATCTGCACCAGCAGACCTGATCAGCTGGACCTGATACTTTCAAACATGAAAGAACTGATTGGGGGTGTGAAAGTTGGGGGCTGCCTTGGCTGTAGTGACCATCAGGTGGAGTTCAGTATCCTAAGGGGGAGCAGGGCAAAAAGCAGAAGCACAACCCTGGATTTCAGGAGAGCAAACTTAAGCCACTTCAGAGATTTGCTTGGAAGAATCCCTTGGGATATGACTGTAGAGAGAAGAGGAGTTGGTTGATATTGATCACCTCCTCCAAGCTCAAAAAAGCTTGTCCTGAGAAGCAGAAAAACAAGCAGAAGTGACAGAAGGTCTGCACGGATGAGCAAGAAAATCCTAACTGAACTCAAGCATACAAAAAAGGTAGTGCACAAGGGGTGGAAGCAAGGACAGATGACTCGGGAGGAGTATATAGTTGCTGTTTGTGCTGAAATAGCCTTAGGAAAGCTAAGGCTGACTAGGGGTTGAATGTGGCAGGGGAAATGAAGAGCAACAAGAAAGAGTTCAAGCATATAAACAGCAGAAGGAAGACTAGGAAAAATGTGAGCCCACTGCTGGATACGGCAGGAGACCTTGTGTCATATTACAGACAAAAGGCTGAGGTACTGATGCCTTCTTTGGCTCAGTCTTTGCTAGTAGCACTAGACTTCAGTAGTTCCAGGTCCCTGAGACACCAGCGGGGAAGTCTGGAACAAGGAAGACTTACTGGTGGTGGAGGAGGACCAGGTTAGAGAATGCTTCAGCAAACCCAGCACCTGTGACCTGGGGCCTGATGGGTTGCATTCCGATTGGAGAGGGAGCTGACTGTCACTGCAAGGCCACTCGCTGTTATCTTAGGAAAGTCATAGTGACTGGGAGAGGTTCCTCAGGGCTGAAAGACAGCAAATGTTGCTCCTACCTTCCTGAAGGGCAAGAAAGAAGATTCAGGGAGCTACAGGCTGGTCAGCCTCACCTCAGTTCCTGGAAAGGTGATGGAACAACTAATCCTGAAAACCATTTCCAAATACGTGAAGAACAAGATGACTGGGAGTAGTCAGCAAGGACTTCTGGTGGGGAGGTCGTGCCTCGCTGACCTGAGAGCTTTCTGCAGTGAGATGACTAGCTGGGATGACAAGGGGAGAGAGAGCAGTGGTAGTTGTTTCCCATGACTTTAGTAAGGCTTTTGACACAGTGTCTCCTAACAAAATCACAGACAAGCTGACAAAGTGCAGCTTATATAAATAGACCCGAAAGCTGGTTGAACAGCCAGGCCCAGAGGACTGCAACAGCAGCACAGAGCTCAGTTTGAGGCAGGTCGATAGCTGTGAACTCCAGAAGTCGATACGGGGGGGGGCAGTGCTATTTAACATCCTTGTTGGTGACCCAGATGATGGGACAGAGTGCACCCTTCGCAAGTTCACAGCTGATGCCAAACCAGGAGGAGTGGTTCATATACTAGATGTTTGTGCTGCCATTCAGATGAACTTTGGCAGGATGGAGAAATGGGCTGAGAGGAATCACATGAAATTCAGTAAAGGGAAATGCCACGTCCTACATTTGGGAAGGAATAACCCTAGGTATCAATGCGTGCTGGGGACTGTCTGGCTGGAAAGCAGTTCTGCGGAGAAGGACCTTTGAGTACTGATAGGTGGCAGTCTGACCATGAGCCAGGAATTTGCCCTTGCTGCAAAGGTCAGTGGTGTCCTGGGCTGCATGAGGAAGAGCGTTGCTAACAGGTGGTCCATCCTCTCTGCATAGCACTGGTGAGGCCAGTCCTGGAGTACTCTATCCAGTTCTGCACTTTGAGCCTAAGAAAATAGGGATTTACTGGAGTGAATCCAGCAAAGAGCAATGAAGATGATGAATGGACCAGTGCATCTATCCTGTGAGGAGAGCCTGAGAAAGCTGGAGCTCTCCAGCCTGAAGAAGAGAAGTCGTGGGGGGATTTTATCAATATATATAAATAACTGATGGGGTGGAATACAGGCAAGGGGGCTGGACTCTTCTCAGGACAAGTGGCAATCAGCACAAGAAAATACATTTCTATTGTACGGGTGCTCAAACACTGGAACAGTTTGTCCAGAGAGGCTGGGGAGTCTCCAGCTTTGTTGATATTCAAAACTCACCTGGCCCCTTTCCTGAGCAACCTGCTCTAACAGACCCGCTTGGGTGATGGGGTTGGACTAGGTGATCTCCAGAGGTCCCTTCCAGCCTAAACTATTCTGTGCTTCTGTGAACACAAATACCAGCAATCATTAGCCTAAACTCTGGGAGAGAATTTTTGGGTTAGAATGACATAGAGGGTTATGGTAGAATAGGTCAAAACATGTATTTGAACAACCAGTTTTGTTTCACTCTTTATACAGCCAATTTAGTAGTCGGTCTTATTTCTTTTATCCTCATCCCTTATGTCTTTGCTGCATTCTGATTTTTGTGCCAGGAGGAAAAAAAAAAGTATGAAAAAATATGGCTAGAACAGAACTCCTGCAGTTTAAGAAGGGAAAAAAATGGATGGGGGAGGGGGAAGAAGGTCTGGCACATCTGTTCCCAAGAGCTTTTGCTCACCTTGAGCAGAGCTAATAAATATGACAAGCATTAAAGTATTATTCATCTTTTGGCTTTAATGTAAGGTTAAATGTATCTAAATGCAAATGTTTTTATCCAAAGACTTTTATGTTTTGGGATAATTCACTGAACTGTGAATTACAGAAGGTTTTAAGACTCTGGATCTTAGGCAAAATGCAGAAAATCTTCTAATACCTTTCACAGAGTTTTTAATCTGTACATCTTGAATCATTTTGTTAAGTATCATCTTTTTGTAAAGACTGGGGAAAACAGAAGCAAATTCACAGAAGTTGCCCAGATTCCCAGGATGCATGAATGGTAGAGCCAAAACCAGAGAACTGATTTCCTAACTCCATAGTGGCTCATTCCCTTTGATGAAAAGGTTTTCCTGTACTTTATCATACTTTTTTTTTTTTTCTGAAGTGAACTTGAATTTTCTCTGCCCTCACATACTAAGCTCTCAGAGCTAATATTTCTTGTAGGATTCAATGTCTCTAATGTGAAAGGCATTTCTGTTTCTGTGCTTCCAGTTGAGGACCAACCACCGTTCTGCTAACACGATTTACAGGTGAATGTTCCTAGGAGTTCTGCCATAGGAAAGTAGAAGAAAGTTATGTTAATCAGTGCTGGAGCTGGGATAATGATTAATTTTTAATCTGTTTGACAATTTTGGAAGCGATCTCACTTACTGGGGGGTTTAAGTGAGACCTTTGCTGAATTGTTTTACTTATCCTTTGGCCAATTTTTAATATTTTGAGGTCTTCTTAATAAAACTGAAGAAAAAATCAAAATAAGTCAATCATAATAATAATAAAGAATGCATTTAGCAAATGTTATTAGAAACACTTGGGATTTTATGGTTTTTAAGGTGTTTTTCCCCCCTAAGCAATTTGATGAAATTGAGATTAAATTGAAAAATGCCGCAGTGTTGCTAAATATCACCTTGTTTGTGCGCGCGTGTGTGTTTGTTTTTTGTTATTGTAGTTTTCTCCTTCTCTCTCTCTCCCAGGCTCATGAAAAAACAAATTCACGCAATTCTACTGAACTTCCTGGCATGATTCCTGGTGGACTGGGTACTCAGTGCCAGTCCTGCTGCATTGCCTACTAGCTTGTTGTAGATTTTGACTTCTGCAGAGTGACTGTGACACCAAGAAGAAGCCCTGTTAGTTTATCTACGGAGGTGGAAAGAATCAGTGACTTTTTTTCATTCCCTTTTTGCCTTTTGGAACAGGATGTGCTTGGCTTCTGCCTTGCCCCCTTTGTGGTTGACTTCTTTCTACCACCTGTCTTTTTCTTTGAAGAACAAGAGTGTTGATGCCTGTGCTGTGACAGTTATATTCTACAAACACAATACCTTTCTGTGGAGAGGGGAAGTGTCAGTAGCAGTAGCATTGTTTTTCTGCTGAGTGAAGAAACTGGCAGGGCTTGTGACTCTCATGTTCGGGAGTCCTGTTCAGAGCAGGCTGGCAGGTTTCCCCTTTCTCTCTGCAGGTTATGTCAGCCTCCTGTTCCTTATGTAGAAGATGGGTACAGTATTGATTTACTGCTCCAAGTGTCTGGGTGTGATTTGTGACAACGAACATACTGCACTGTGTTCAAGATGGTTTTTGATATCATAGGCAAGACAAAATAAGAGGAACCTGTGCAGGGGTAGAGCAATTTCATTGGATACTCCCTGTATTCATCCAAAATCTGCTCCTTGTGCTAATTCAGAACTCCAAGAGTGCAAACAAATATGAAAATCCAGCTTAATATCAGAATGCCGCCTTTATTAAAAAAAAAAAAATACAGAGAAGGAAGTTCTGTACCTTTTCCTGCTTGATTCCTCATGTGCTCTCTCTTTGGTGCAGTTTTGTGTCGTACAGCTGGTTGTGCCACTTTTGCTTCCACCTGAACTGTGTGTTGCCAGCCTTTCTTTGGCATGTGTCTGATCAAACAGTGCAGAATACCATTCCTTAAAGCTTTTTATTTTTTTGCCATATTTCAGCTCAGATCATGAGAAGCTTGTGTTGACTGCAAGGGTGGGGGCAGAATGGAGTCTGAACAGGTAGCTAAAGATGGAGGGAAGAGAAGGAAATATTTCATCCTTTGCTTTCTGGGAGTAATTCCAGTTTTTTCTATGTAGTGTATGTAGCACTGTACTGCCTGAGAGCCCAATTTCTTTTTTCGGGGAAAGCTACACTGATGTGAAAGAGTGGTAACATATTACTATTGTAGTACAAGATTGAGGCCTACAAAGCCTGATTCTGGGAACCACACATCATTATTTAATATGGAGTTGGGGAATGTGGGACCTTTTTGTGTTTGATATACATGAACAATTTCTCTCTTACTGACTTAAAGATGAAATGATGGTCAAGGAACTGTCTTGCACATTACAGAAAATAACCTTTTAGCACAGAAATGGGAATGGGAGAAATAAAACTGGCTTTAACTCATCTGTCTGCAGACTCATAGGATGGATTAGGTTGGAAGGGACCTCTGGAGGTCATCTGATCCAATGATCAGGCAGGGCCACCTCCAGGTTGCCCATGACCATGCCCAGGTGCCTTCTGAATTTCTCCAGTGAGAGAGACTCCACCACCTCTCTGAGCAGCCTGTGCTCCCTCACCCATGCAGAACAGGTATGCTTAGTGATGTTCAGAGATGCCCTCCTGTGTAACAGTGTGTGACCAGTGCCTCTTGTCCTGTCCCTGGGCGCCACTGGAAAGAACCTGACTCTGTCCTCTTTGCACCCTCCCTTCAGGTATTTACATAAATTGACAAGATCCACCCCCTAGGGCTTCTCTTCTGGCTGAACAGTCCCAGCTTTTTCAGCCTCTTCTCCTAGGAGAGATGCTTCAGTCCCTTGACCATCTTGGTGGCTCTAAGCTGGACTCTCTCCAGCATGTCCATGTGTCTCTTGTACTGGGAACCCCAGAAGTGGACTTTACTGCAGGTACAGCCTCACCAGTGCTGAGCAGAGGGGAAGGATCACCTCTTGACCTGCAGGCCGTACTTTGCCTAATGCAGCCAAGAACACAGTTACCCCTCTTAGTGGCCAGGGCACACTGCTGACTCACGTTCACATGGTGTCCAGCAAGTCCCCAGGTCCTTTTCTGCCAAGATGCTTTCCTGCTGGGTGGCCCCCATCGTGTGCTGGTGCATGGGGTTGTTCTTCCCCAGGTGCAGAACTTTGCACTTTTCCTTGTTGAACTACCTAATGAGATTCTTGTCAGCCCACCTCTCCAGCCTGCCAGTGTCCCTCTGGATGGCAGCATGGCACTCTGGTGTATCAGGTACTGCCCCCAGTTTTGTGTAATCTGGAAATTCACTGAGGGTGCAAACTACTCCATCATCCAGGTAAATCCTACCAAAGCTGATACCTGAGCTTTCTCATTTTGCCTCTTTTTCTCTCCTGTGCTTCCCCACTCGGTATTGAATTAGTATTCAAAACCTTACTGAACGTTAGCCTCCGTGTGCCAAGACAGTAAATTAAAATCTGGGGGATAATGTTTTGTCTCATAACTTTTATTTTTAAGGCTGATGCTGACAGGGTATGGGATTGGAAGGGTGAAAAAACAGGGATACACGGTCAGCCTAAACATATGTTATGCATTGTATCACATTGTCTTGGAACATCTTTAAACTTTTTTTTCTTTTTTTTTTATAGTCTACTAAAAGTGAAATTATCACCAACACCCCTTGCAAAACTATGGATGGAGAAGTTTATGTACCCCGCACCCCTGATACTTGTTTATTTTGTTCCTTATTTCATTTGAGCTAGCTGAAGTGTTACAACCTATTTTTCCTCTGTAACAGTTCGTGAGAGAGTAGTTGAAAAGGAAGAAATTGTTTTTTTGCAGATTTTCCATCTCATATTACTATTTACTCAGTTATCATCTTCCTACTGGCAGTGTTCCTTCCCCTGCTGCCCTTCCAAGCCAGGGCTCTTTCCTTGATGCTCTTTTTAGTGTATCTGATACCTCATACAAGCCTCTCAAGGTACTATTTGTGTTTTCTAATTGTACATGGGACTTAATTTGGAATAGTAATACTGAAATTGCATTTCATGTGTAACTGGTACCATAAAGTTAAACATGTTATGGTCTAGTGAGAAAACTTCAGTTAAAAGACCTCTGACAGACTTTGTCTTGATAACTTCAAAATCAAATCTGTAGTCTTATGTCCTGACAGTAAAGAAATACCATGTCATTGAAGCATGATCAAAAATGTGGTATTTGGGAGTTTCAAGTACCTGAATACTGGAACAATATGATGAACCCCATCAATTCATACCTTAAAAAAAAAATCACAAGATTAAATCATACCAGATGGCATGAGAAGTATTTGTCATATCCGTAGCTATGTGATTAAAAAAAAAAAAAAAAAAAAAGAGAAGACGTAGTAGTAGTTTGTTTAACTACAGTATTGAATTCCTGATACATTGAAGTAATAGTAGAAATAATGCTATGGGGGCATAGAATCAAAAATGGCAAGAATGTCACATGGACCAAAGGTGACTTTATCATTGTTGATCACCGAAGAGGTATGAACAGGTTCTTTGTAGTGTGGAAGCTAACCAGAGAGATGAATAGAGGAAGCAGTTATATCAGAGTATTTAGAAGCACACACTCAGTTTCCAGAGATAAAATTAGAAGTGCCAGACAGTTCAAATTTTACCTCTGCTTGTCAACTTTCTATGAGGACCACATTTCAAAGGGTCATTTTAATCAAAATGAAAGACAGATCCTATTAGGGCAGCTTTGCTGACAAATAATTAAGATGAATTACTGGCATGCACTTGTCCCAGATGCCTTGCTGATGTTGGTTTGTAGGAGGCACGGGAGGGGTTACGCTATATGCTCTGCTCTTTAAAAGCAATTTACAATTGAAGTTAGCCATTCTAACTATCTGAAAAGAGCTTAATCCTAGAGCTGTCACTAGAAATTATTTACACAGATTCCTGATGCTTCTACATTAAAACAGTTTATATGTAAAAGTTAATAGGATCTAGACGTGAAGAGCAGCATTTCATTATGTGAAACAATCAACTATTTTTGCCAGAACAGCCACATTTTCTTCGTTTGGAACTGTCAGTAGCATAAAAAAATAGAACTTCTGAGCTGGCTCCATTGATAGGTTTTTATAATACTTACCAAAAATAGGTCTGAGTGTGATTACTTTTTTGGACAACAGCTAGCAGAACTTCATAGTGTGTAGATTTTGATGGTTAATGACCATGCGTACTGTTTCGCTCCCCCAGCCATCCAATTCAAATTTATGTCAACTTTTTTTTTTTTTTTTTTTTTTTTTTTTTTTTTCCTCTGAAGGCGGTGAATATTGTATTGTAATTAACTGTGGAAGCTGGGATATTTGGCAGGTATTAGATGACAAGTTTGTCACTTTCAAATATGATCAGCATGCTGCCACGCCTGAGTAAAGACCTCACTGCATCTCCATTTAAGAACGAAAAAAAAAGGTCATCTGCCTTGTGAAGTCTCTGGTATCTTAACCACTTCATTTTTGCACCAAGTAGATACCTTCAGACTTACTCAGTAGTTTAGCTATCTGTTGGTACTAGAAATCACTTCTTGAGAGGAAAACTTCAGATTCTTTTTTTTTTTCTTTTTTCTTTTCCACTGAAAAAAATACAGAACAAGAGCAAATATTTCATTCAGGACCCAAGAACACAGTGGTTCTCTTCCATTTTAAAATTGGCCATGTTAAACTTTTCCTCTCCAAGATGTGGGGAAAACAAAAGATCTGTAAAATCCTAACAGAGTTGCTATGAGTGTTGGTAGAATAAGATTTATTATTATTATTATTATTATTTAATATGATGCAGTAGAGTTTCTAGGAGTATGTGAAGGCAAGGAGTCCTGCATGGGGATGTATGCTGTACAGTACCATAATCTTTATCTTGAGTTTTGCGTCTGCAGGTATATTTTTCAGTGGTATCCCAAGGTTTGTCTGTTAGTTTGCTGGAAATATTGCTGCATCGCTTGGTAGTAATGCTGGCTGATTCTTGCTCTTTGCCTTCAAAGCAGGGAGTGAAGGCAGGCTGTGAGAGCACAGCTCCCAAAGAAACCGTGATACTGCCTGGGTTGGAAGCAGGGGGCTCAGGGCCCACCACGGTTATTAGTAGTTGTGTTGAGATGCATCTGCAGGTCAGGGATCAAGGGAGACATCTGACAGATAGGACCCTCCCTCGGAGGATCTTTCCTCCTTTCACCTGGTATATGTCTTATTTCCCTCCTAAATAAAAATAAATAAATAAATTGAATAACAAACGGAAAGTAGTCTGTCAGGAACTGCTCAGTTGTTTCTGATAACTCCAACACTATGCTAATCATAACTCTGGCACAGTGTTCCTCCATCTGTGTGGAAGAAAAGAGAATGGGAGGGGGTGGTGGCGGCGGCGGCAATGCTAACGTTAGTGCTATAACGTTCACCATAAGCAAAATTTTGTTGACATACCATAGCACGTTGTTGGTGTGATGAATTGGTACCCTCTGAGGTGCAGCGTGGTTAGTCGTCCGGAGGGAAGAAGTGATCGAATGATGGGTTGTATTTACGTTGCCATGCCTTACTGGTGTACCTGAGCCCCTCTGGCCCTCTTACTGCTGTGCTGCCTGTATATTTGATAGATTTGTTCCTAGCATAATTTTTCCCTACACAGGGGCAAACTTTTGTCTTCCCCAGAGATGCAGTGGGACCGTGCTTCATACAGAAGCTTTTAACTTGTGTTTTGCTGCCTGTTTCCATCACAGTTGGGGCTCCTATTTTTTGTTGCTGCTTTGATGATCACCCTTGGAGAAATTGAAGTCCAACAGCAGATAGGAAAAAGCAACACAAAGGGTAATAAATTCGGTTACATTGTCTTGTTTCATAGTAAACAGAACTTGACTGCTTTATGCCCCTTGTTCACGGAGGCTGAGTTGAGGACCTTTCTTATGTAGTGGGGAAAGGAAAGTACACCTTGAACAAAAGGAATTGTGGGGGAAGCATTCAGCGTGGTGAGAGAGTGATGCTTATACTGTGGTTGAGATGGAACGGAACACAAAGACCAAACATTTGATGATGTGAAAGGCTATGTATGAAGTGCTATTACTGTCACGATGATGACTGAATGCATGTTGAAATTACCTTCACAGGAATAGCAACAGATGGTCTCTGTATCTTCCCCTCCTACTCATCCAGAGCTCTCAAGGCTGCATTCCTAATCAACCAAAAGCAGGCATCCCACACCCGTGCCGAGAGGAATAACCTGAGCATGCAAACTCTGCCTTGAATTAAACGTTACAGGCATGTGCCCTATACCGTCAGGTAATAAGGAATGGAAAATCGAACGACTAATTCAGTTATAATTCTGTCCGTCTACCCTAATGCCCCGTTACTCGAATTCCAATACCGCAAACCAAATTCTCGTTAAGCGCTAATGATGATGATCATAGTTCTTAAGTCTTTATAGCATGTTGTTGTCAACAATTACATACAGCCTTAAGTTGGGATCTTTATTTATGAAAAATACGTTCCCTTTTATGGGCGCCAGTTACTTGAGTGTGGAGTGCAAGTAAATGAGACCGTAGCAGGCGCTGCAGCTATAGTTACTCCTTCTCCCATTATTGCAAGTTATTATAAGCTTGTATGATTGAAACTGCTCTAGATAAGCATGCAATAATATTTTCTCTGTCACCATGATCACTGACTGAGATAAGGGCTTGACGTTCTATTTTCGTTCGGGATGGAGAAAAACAAGGAGAGGAAAACTGGGGGGGAAAGGGCTCCATGCCGTGCAATGAGATGCAAGGGGGGAAAAAAAACTTCCCCGCCGAAAGCGGGCCCACACGTACGTCAACGATGACACGCCGCGCTGAGAGGATTTAGTGTTAAAGGGACGCCTGCTAATTTTATTTGCAACGGAGCCGAGAAAGCATGCCTGCTCAAGATCCTTGTTGTATCATTTTGAAATCAAGGCCATCTTTTTCTCGGTGGTAAACGTGCAATGTTTTTAAAGGCCAGACTTAGCATAAAATCTATCGGTTGCTATGGCGACCACTTACCACACAGGACTGCACTCTGTGTTCGACTCTGTGATTTTCTCTATTCAAAGGTTCGGCATTGTCAAAAACCAAATTAGTTTTGCAGTTGTTTATCACAAAGTTCATTATGGAAAAGGTAATAAATAATAAGGTATTTTAGTCGTGTGTGGATAGGTGCCACCCGTGAATTAACTGGGGCACTATTCCTGAAATTTGCTATTTTAAAATAATTATGGCAAAATTGGCTATTGTTAGGAAATAAAACAGATTTTGATCGTTCTGTGTATATGAATATGAAGCAAAGCAGGTAGTTGCAAGTCTGATCCCAACAAAATTACATGGTAATAAGGCTTTTCACACCTACACAGCACTTAGTAACAAAGCTCTGAAAAGGAAAGAAAGATTAAGCCTTGCTAGAGTAAAACTTTGTACCTGAGGTGCATTGCTTCTCCCTTTATGACAGGAAAGGTGGGTTCAGGACCCGGCGCTCCCTGCATGATTCTTGCTGGCTTTTGCACCTCACACACTTAGGGCTGAGTGCTGCTGGGGGGTTGTTATTAGCAGAAGCACAAACCAAATTGGGTGCAGCAGTTCAGTGGAAACCTGTTCAGCAACTCCTCACGAAGTGTTTGCCTAATTACAGCAAACACTTGCTGCCAAGCTGCGAGCGCACCTACCCCACGGTGAACCCATCCAGGGAGGCAGTGCACAGCTTCTCCCCTGGAGTTTGTTTGAAGCCGAGGCTAGTCAACACCTCCTGAGATCTGGGTGAGAGTGACAATTTATAGAAGTAGCTAGGGAAGCCTTTTACATCACCTAAGGGTTTTTCAAAGACAAATTGGTGTCAGCAAGTTCTTCCTCACTTTTTTTTCTTTAATAACATTTTAGTCTAATTTCCAATTACTTGAGGAATGTGAGAGTACCTCACCTTCAGCACTTAAGATTTGCTCTTGTCACCTCCTCGGTGCATGCTGGGTTCTAGTGAGCCAAATTTTGAGCTGCTGGAGGTGGTGCAGCTTCCCTGGCTTCGGAGAAATTGTGCTGCTGCTTCCAGTGTGTGGTCTCACCCCTGCTATAGGTCAGCGACAGGACACTAACACAGCACTGGGAGAGCGCCTCCACTTAGCTCGGGGGTTTTGTGTGCAGTTTGCGTGTTAAGCCATTCATTTGGGTTTGATGTAAGGGGTAGTCTTTCTGTAACGGGGCTTTTTTTTTAGTTTTTTTGTTAATCCTGCTAGATAAAGGAAAGCTTGTTGGAGACATGGGGGGTTGTGGCGGTCATTTTTAGAAATTCTAGGTCTGTGGGCAATGCAGTAAATTTTGCTTATTTGCAAATCTAATTTGTTGCCAAACGTTTGTGTGCATATAAGTTATTTAGAAGATTTCACTTTCGTAGCCAAATCACTCTTCTACTCAATACCAACTCTACAATGTCAAGCCCTGATAATTAACATGTTGCAAACATGCAATTAAGATGAATCAGATTAAAACATAAGAAAAATGAAAGCATAATTTAATTCCAGCTATTGTCAGTCTCTTCAAGAATTATTATGCAGTTGGCCTCCTCCTGTGCAGCTCTGTTTTAGCAGAGTGTGCACTGTTTCGCACTGCATGCAAAGTAACTAAAAAAGAAACGAGACTTTAAAAAGGAATGCTCCAGTTTAAACAAGCCGGTGGGGGCTACTTCGCAAAACTAACTGGTGTCATTGTGTTTATACTAATAGACAATGGTAGCTGACTCAAAACGCTGCAGAAAAAGCACGCTTGATAAGCCTACACTGAAAAGTGTCCTATTATTATTAATAATAGAATACTTAGAATAAGCTTTTCATTTTTCTTTGTAGTCAGGTTTTTGCCTGAGCTCTCCTGTTAACATCTTGCCTATGTTTTTCTTTGGTTCCCTCTGGCTCCTCCAGACAACTCAGTAGGGATCTGCTTTTCCTTCTGTGTTCTGCCAGAGTCCATTAGGGTGCCATAGACTGTTAATAAAGCAGAATTTTCAGCCTACCATATAGAATGGAATAATATTGTCTTTAATCAAAAGTAAATGTACTAGGAATCTATAGCTATCTGTTTCAGCTCTCTCCCTCTACTTCTAAAGCAATGTGACAAGGGACAGAGTCCTATATAAGACATTGTTTCCAGAACTATGTTTTCAAGTGAATGAAACATTTCTCAAGAGCACCATATGTCCAGCATGAAAGAAGTAATCCCTCTGCTCACAGAAGAGGGAGAGGCCATTCAAGAATCCTATACAAAATTACTAACCTCATAACATGACCTAAATCAAATAGAAAGCGTAATAGATTTTGTCCATTTATATCTGGCATGCTATCAAAACTTTTACGGGAATATTTGCAGAGAGTCATCTGTTTCATGCCCATTCTCTGAAGTTCTTAATCTCTCTGCTTAAATTGAGAGATATCTTTGAAAAAAGTGCGGGCTTGGTTCAATACCACTGCCCGTGTTCTCAGAGCTGCTTGATTCTGCAGAGCATCAGTGATGCAACAACACAGAGACAGAAATCTCAGAGAGTGGAAGGGTGATCTTTTCACTACTGTTAGAAATGAAAATCAGTGCACAGTTCAGTTTGGAAGTTTCATTTGGCTTTTACTGCATCCATACTTTGTACACCTTACTGAAGTTGAACATTTTTCCCTACAAAAATCCTAAGTAAGGATTTCATGATTTCTCATCTTGTTTGCAGTGCAGTGCATTCTACTTAAAATAATTCCACATCATCATCTGGAAAAGAGGTAATGAACAGAGTGATACCATTGTTAGCCTGGAATCTACCTGTGTCTAGTGCTTAATTTAGTGCAGCACTAGGGCCTGGAATTTCCGCTGGATTCTGTTTGCAATAGATATTAGCAATAAAGTGACTCTCAGGGGAGCAGTGTATGTATCAAAAATTAAGTTATGTTTTTTTTTCAGCTAAAAACTAGACCACCCCAAATCACATTCTTTGTTTAAAGTTCACTAATTTGAATGGGTTTAAGTCAGGGCAGATGCTATGTGCATGGGCTTAAGGTATCTGTGGAAAGTAGTCCTCAAGTGATGTCCTGAAATACAGTCAGAAAGAATGAGTCTGTAAAGCTTTGTTCTGTTATTACGGATCTCACTGCTACTTTCTTATATGAGAAATTGCAGTGATAGAGAAGAAAAGGTTGAGAAATGGGAGTTGGAAATTTAATGACAGGAAAAAAATCCTCAAAGATTTATTTGATGGAAAAGTAATATACCAGCCCAAGTAGTTGAACTGTCCAGCCCACGCTCAAAATGACAAATAAAAGAAACTATTCTACAGTCCTCTACTAAATACTCAATTTATGTGAACCAATTGATCTTTTCTGCTCTAATTTTTCTAATTGTTTGATATTCTGCAAGTAAACTGGTTTATCAGTGCAAAATAGTTACATTTTTGAGTCTGTAAGAGCATAATACTTTCTAAACTATTTCCCTAATAATTTTCCAATGTAGATTTGGACAGTTACATTATTAATAGATGGTACCATGTTCTGATATGAAAATCATACCTCAATCTGCTTGTCATGGTCGGTTAGTAAGGCAGTTGCTAGTATCCTTGAGTCTCTGTAGTTAGCCTTGTATCTACCTTTGCGCTGCCATGCAAACATTTCAATTACACAATGTTTTCAATAAAAACTGCATACAGGCATGTTTATTTGACCCAGCATTGAGCAAGCAAAGCCGTGGCATTGCTTATATAGTGCATCATCTACCTAGAAAAGATGAATGAAAGAAAATGTACACATAACACAATTACCCTAAGCCACCACAGGAAAATCCTTACTGGTTAACTGGTTTCCTGCATGGGGTTCTTCTTTCTTAACAGGAGGGGTGCTGTTTCCCTTTCTCAGCCCCTTGTGCTGACCTTGTGCCCACTGCGTACGGAAGAATGCAGTGTTTGTATTCAGCTTTTTATGGACTATGCCTACATTTTTTAGAATACAAGCCTAGGTGTGGACTTTGCTAACTGAATAACACCAAACACAATCTCGGGGTGTTCTCCTGTCTGTGGTGTTTCTGAATATCCTTACTGTCAGGACCTTCCTGTCGCTAGTTACCACAAACGATGTTTATTCTAATTACTACCCAAAGGTTGTATGGAAAATGCTGCCTGATGTTCTTCTGTGAGCAACCTGGATTGCGTGGGATTTCTACCCAAGAAGGTATTAATAGAGGAATAACGGTGAACATTAACAAATCAGTGAGAAGGAATGGTGTCGAAGAGAGGGATTGAAATAACCAGAGTTACTTCTCTGAGACTCATGAAAGATTTTTGCTATTTTGGATCTGAATTTATATGCAGGCAACCCTTGGGAACTGCAATTCAGGCATCAAATATCAGTGGCATTTAGGATTAGTCTGTAGAGCAGGTAGGAAAAGAGCCAAAGCCACATGGTAGTGAGAGAGGATGGGAGTGGAACTGATAAAAGCATGCAAGTGGCCAGCTCTAACTTATTAGAAACACAAGCCTGATTGTATGTATTTGCAATGCTCCTTGCTGTATGCAGTGTGTTCTGTGTAGTCACTCTTTTGCTGCCATTTTTCCTTCCATCATTTGGGATTTGCTTGAGGAATTCTTTCTCCAACCTACCAACCAGTAGTGAGTTCTGGGATACAGAAGTCTCTGTGCTTTAAAACAAATGTTACAGCAAAACTCATAATGTAAGTGTAAAAAAATAAAGCTGGGGGGGGGGGAGGGGGAGGGAGGTAACCTCATTTGGAGACTGAGTGGGATTCTGTCTTTTCCAATTTAAAATGGGAAATGCTTTTCGTACACCCTGCTCCCACAGTACTTTAATGTTAAATTACATCTTCATACACACACACATACACAAAATAGTTTTCATCCCAAACTTCCTGGGCAAGGAAGTCTTTTGAAATGTCTTAGGAACCATACAAGCTGTATATGCAAAATTATCCCAATGTCTAGTGGCCTCTATTCCTATGCTAATTTAATTTATGGAATATTAAGATGTTCCATAAATTAAAAATGCTAATTTAAATTATGGAACATCAAAGTCAAAACAGAAGTCATTTTTTTTTGTTTGTTTTGGAGAGCAAAGGGGATACCAAGGTAGGGTTCCGCTGTCTTGTGTTTTTCTAGTTTCAAGATGCAGTGGCTTCTAGATAGACATTTACTAATTTTTCAGTAGTCAGTTCGACTTAATAAAGAGAAAAAACAAATGTATGTAATCAAACAAATTAATTTCAAGTAAAAACAGAAGTTAAAGTTTATCAAGGGCACTCAAAAAGAACAGGGCAAATTTACCAGCTCCTGTGAGCTGTAATTATTGAAATTGTTTTGCTTCACTTCAAGAGAAATTGCTTATCATCGATCTGAATTCATACAGTCTCTGACCTCACAACACCAGAAGACTGAAGAAAGATTTAGCTAGATTTACTTTTAGCACCACGAGCACCTACAGTACAGGAGAAGGATGTACTGAATGTACATTAAAACGTGTATCTTAAAATTCACATAAATTTACATTAAACCCATGGCTAATCTGGAAAGTGGCTATGCTGTAACCGGCTGGTATTCAGCTGCAGCGTGCTGAGCTTCGTGTGGTGCACCCGCTAACACATGGGTGTACGTGCACCGATCAGGTCCCAGAGCACTGTAAAGTACAAGCACGTGTTCTCTCTCCAAGGCAGAAGATTTTTTCATTTGCGTGTCTTGGATCCCTTTTTCTGTCAAATGACAGTACTTACTTTAGTTGTTATCAGATCTCTAAGCAACTCTCTGATGAGAATAATTTTCCCTAAGTGAGAAATGAGTAGGCTTGTAAGTTCTGTTTTGTGTCGTGACACATTGAAAAATCATTTGGATTTGAAATAACTGATGAATATGATATAATAAATACAAAGATGAATTATTTCAGGTAGATGTGTCACTATTGTTGACAACATCCATTACCTTCTTTGTGCCAGTACATTTGTAAGTTGAATACTGCATGACCTTGAAAGTTGCAGGCTAAAGAGTACTGCTGGCTGCAGTAGAGAAGGGCTGACACTAGCAAGCACTGGTTGGCACCAAAATGAACAGGATTTAATTGCCTGAAATGCTTTTCAATGAATAATATATATATATATATATATATATATATATATATGTATTTTCTTGACTGACAAGACAGATTCTAGGTGATAGGTGCTGTCCTCTCCCTACTCCTGCTGCCCTTCTTTAGTTTGGGGGAAGTGATCTGTCTATTGAAGCGCTCACCACTTTCCAGAAACTGCACATTGAATAATTCCTTGGTTGTGGCAGAGCCAGCTGATTTGTAATGCTGTCTCTTCGTACTCATTTCAAGTGACTGTTAAAACAGAGCCATGCATACCTCCATCTCGACCATATTCCTTCAGCAGTATTTAATAAATGCATTCCCCGGAAACCACCGTTCACTTCACTGGAGAATTGCTGCTCCAGTACAGACATGGAAGTCAGTCCTGTGGCACAGAAATAACAGGGATACTGGCGTTCACTTCAGCAAAGACTGCTTATAACTGACAATATTACACTGGCCACAGCCCAGAGCTCTACTAGCCATCTCTGCTGGCGAAGTTGTCATCGCTTCTTTCCACAACAAAGAGCAGCACAGAGCAAGGCTCTGCATATGGCCATGCATATGTACATGGTGTTGCACTTGTCTCCACTTACAAATGAGTACGAGGGTGGAGGAACATTTTTCCACACACCTGTAAATGTAAATCCTCCCACTGTACTGTTGCTCTCTTAAAAACTGTATCTAAACTACCGTGCCAGAAAACCTCAATCAATTTATACAAATGAAACCCAGCAAACACTCTACTAGCCTATACTGTGTATGCCTAAAAGAAGACTAAATGATTTCACTGTGTGAGGAGACGCAATCATACAACTAGATCTTAAAATAGCAGCAGCTCTAGCTCTAGAAGGAGCCGGTAAGAGTAACTGTGATCAATGTACTGCTCTATAAAAAGTAACGTTTGAGTTATGAGAAACTGCATGTGCCACTGCAGGTACAAGTTGTAGCCCCAGCCATTCTGTTTGCAGTCCAGAGCACGTGGCTGAGGGTAGGTTCCGTATCTGCAAAGGGATAACCGCTCTGTCTGAAAGCTGATGGGGCTGGGGAAGGGGAAAGCAAGCTGACTATGCGACAAGAAAGATTTAGCCTCTGCAGAAACGCTGGTTTCTACTAGACAGTGTAATCAATGAAAGGATTTAGGAGAAAGAACCTATGGAGCTCTTTAAAGCACAAAAAAGGACATTTATCTGCATTATGTCCCTTGCTGCAGTTCACATTTTCAGCTGGCTCAGTGTCAATAGCAGCTTATGATTCTGTTAGCTTTACGCAGGGAGAAATCATACCTAGATGATAGATGTTACTTGGGGCTTTTTCTTTGTCTTTTTTTCACATGCACTCAGTCAGCAGTGTATTAGCAGGTTATTCTCCTACAGTACGGAAAGATGCAAGGCAAATGTTACACAGGTAGTTGATAAGTAGGTATATTGTCAATTTGCAAACAGTGCTGAGTAGTTTAGCTAAACTACTTATGGCATTAAATTGAGGTGAGCAAATGCATGGCATGAGCTCAGTGAAACAAAAAATTGCCTGATATTAATGACTGAGGTACAGTGGGATATGTCAGCCTGCTAACTCATAAAATAATGGGTCACACTGTTCTGTCAAAGAATGGTGTAATTTCAGAAATGGGCTTAAATGGGGAGATATTTGGTGTTCTCTGTTTTAGTAGGCTGGTCTTTCCTGTAGATAGCTGCACTAAGTAGGTAAGCATGGAAAACATTTGATTTGAATGATGTTTTCGCTGTTCATCTGTGGAAAACAACTCTTCCTACACTCATGCCCCTCAGCCCGAGTTCTTGCTGAGCAGAGGAACCTGAAGGTAAATTATGCCAAACACACTTGCTGTGTCAGTCATTTACATTTCTGTAACGCAAAGACCAACAGACAAATCAGGAAAGATCAGATGGAGAAGGTTTGTGTATGACAGGTACTGCAGCAAGCAAGGTAAATGTGGGCTTCACCTGTTCTAGGCCCACTTGGTGGACCTGCTTGTTAGCTGCACAAGTGGATGTAATTTCCGTGTGCTATCTCAAATCAAGTCTGTTCTCTGTTTTGACTTATATCAGGGAAACGTATGGATAGATGGTCATTTTAATACGTAAACAGACTGCTGTATTGTCACTGCTAAAGTATCAAGTTTGTTCAGCTCCTTTAGATAAATTGAGGCGGAGAATTTGAGTGTGTGGCATAGGACTGTGAACATATGGTACTAGCACTGTTTTTTGATCCTGAACAGCAAGTTTCCACTCCTTTTCACTCTCCCTTACCCCGCACCAAAAACAAAAAACAACAACAACAAAAAAAAACATGACACGAAGGGGAGCAAAGACAAGATCAGGCAGCAACAGTGCTGTTCTCCATCCTGTTCAGTGGAGCGCAGCTACTGCCTCCTCTGGCCTACCAAAAGCTACTTCCCCCTCTATAGTGGGTGGTCACCTCAATTCTGCGGCATGATCCTCAGAGTTTGCTGTGGGGAAGGTGACCTTATGGTATTCCTCCCAGTGTCATGAAAAACACTGGGTGCTTCCAGGAAGTGTTCACTTCTTCCCTCTACAGCAGATGAAATGCTTCAGACATTCAACAGTGTGTAGGAAATTGGCAATTTTTTAGAATAACGACACGTAAGAAATGTCTGCTCTTGGACTAGTAGAAGTGTGGAGTCTTCTGTCGCTGATCCTCATAGCAACAAGAATGTTTGTGGAGCAGAGGCATGCAGAAGGAGAGTGCTGGCTTGTAGTGTGCTTGAGAAAATACCCCAAGAGTTAAATGTTCAGTGCTGATTACATGTTCTTGCTCAGTGTGATTTTTAACAATCTCTGTTTTCACACGTTTCAGCAACAGTGTGAGAATATTCTAGTGGCAGGGACTTCTGCAAAGGATTTTGGAAAAAAAAATATCTTCAGTATGTCTTAGGGACTTGTTTCAAAATATAAATCACGTTGTGTCCTTTTGTAGGCATGCCCCTCATGTTGCTTATCCAAATTCTGGTGACCAGAACTTAGTCCTCTGAGTTCCATTTCCTACCAAATTTGCTTCTCAAAGACTGAGCTGATCAATTTAAGGAAGGTCTCCGTGTAATTTTGGTCTTGTCTTTATGTACATGATCTGTAAAGACGATGGCTGGGCAACTTCTGTGTATTTTCTCAGTGTGTGCTGAGAATGTTGGAGCCTCTCGTCATTCTGTATGCCATTCCTCAGACTTTAGCTTCTTGCAACAATGACTGGCTTCGCTGCTGATTCATATGGAGATATAGCAGTCTGCTTTGTGATGATGATTTGAAATAGAACTAAAATAAAGGCCAAACAGTTTCCCATAGGAAAAATAAACATTTTTTTTGCAGGCACTATAAAAATTAAAACAAAAATCAGTGTAGCTCTCTATAAAGTTATTGGATGATCCATTAATGAAAACAGCTTTGGTTGAAATGACTGTAGCGCATCTTCATTAGCTCTCCTATCTGTTGTTCTCAGGTGTGGCTTTGTTTTCCGACAGAAGTCCTGAGGTTAATGACAAGTTGGAAAAGAATTTGTACTTGAGAGTTTGATTTGTTAGGGTTCAAGGTGTTTAGAATTATATCACAGAACTGGGAAACAACGACAGCATGCACCTACTGAGTGGCTGCAGAGACCTGCACCGAGTCCAGGTCCATCTTTAGGCTTAGTGAGCTGGAAGCTTTCCCTCACGCCCTAAAGAACATGATGTTTCTGCTCCATATCCAAGCACCAGTCTGAGACAACACTGTGGCAAGCATCCAGAGAAATTTGGAAGAGTAGCTTTTCCCTCTCTGGAGCTCTGAACCCAGCTGTTGTTTGCAGGCTGCTGTTGTGCTCCTGCTGGCCTTCTTGTCTCTACCTTAAGGTAGGAACAAGCACAGGATGTGTGGGCCGCTATGACAGTGGGGTTTGAGATGCTGTGGCATCACCACTGCAGAGTCTGGAGCCCTGACAGGACGCTTACGCTGAAGTGTGCTCACCTCCATTTCTGCAAAGCCATAAAGATTTTTATATCTTAAGCATAATGTCAGCAGGAGCTGCTCTTTGCTCAGTATCTTACTGAAAATATTAACACGGTGATTCATGGTGCTCAGGGCTCTGGGGACTTAGCAATGAAACAGGTTTTCTTCTTAGTATGTGTAGGTACACTGTGCAATGGAGTCTAATTAATCAATTTCCTGATTAATCTTGAATAATATGTTCAAAACCCCACTTTTAAAAGTAGCTGTAATAATAATGACTTGTGAATTCCCTATTGGGTAGGGGAAGGGGCACAACAAACAGGTCACTTTATCAGGGTGGTGTCAAACTTGTCTTTTCACCAAAATTGTTTTAAATATAGAGCAACATATGGAATCTGAGGATAGGTGTGTTAATCCTTTTGAAGGCGGTTGAACTTCCCCTTTAATCTGCATAGGACTTGAGCATGGGGAAATTGGCCTAATTCCCAGAGTCCCCGGGAAAGGCAGCATGTCAGTGGGTTATTCGTGTGTTCGGCCTTCCCTGGGCCTTGCACAGGAACTGTGCCCGAGTGCACATATACCTCGAATGAACGCAGAGTCACATTGCCTGCTCAGTTCAGTATGAGGGGCCTTAATGTTTTCCAGTTATGTCTTCTCAGTACCATTGCTTCTCCTTTTTCCAGTGATATCTCTTCGTTTCTAATGTACTCACTGCATAGACTATGGGGTAAATTTATGGATTTAGTTGTTTCCATGCCGAATTTGGTGGATCTTCCTGGACTATAGAGAGAAGACACCTGCAAAGATAGTCACTATCTGAACTTCTTAGTCCTCTGTCGTTATGACAGTTTGTCTCCCATTGCGTCTACGTTTTTTCATTTGTAATGATTAAGAGCTTCAGTTCAAGGCTTCGGCTGGTTCCTGTTGTCAGGCTCATAGCATTGGCAATGCACTTACCTCAGCCATTCAACTACTTAAAAAAAGTTTTGATGAATTAAATACCAGCAATGCTTCAACCCTTGATTAGGCCAGTATGTTCTAAGGTTTCTGCTAATCAGGCTGGTTCCTAGCAGGCTCCCTTGGGCCAGCCTCACTGTTTTTTTGTTGTTTGTTTGTTTGTTTGTTTTGTCTTTTATGTTAAATCTAGGACATACTGTGGTGTTGAGCACTTGCTCACTATAGTAAGGCTTTATCAGGTTTAAGATGTCTCTGTCTTGGTGGATACAGAAATATGTGACCAGGGAGAAGCATGTGGAGATTGGTCGCAATCCCCATAGATAAATAAGGCAGACAGCAGCTGCTGGTCTGGGTTTTTGTGTCATGGCTGATGTGTTTTTTCAGCATCTGCTATTGAGTTTGGTTTAATCGTTGTACCAGCTCATGTGTTTGAAATGGTAAACTGGAGCTCTCAGCAATTTGATCCCAGTAAACGTTCATACATGGGTTTTGCTGTGAAACTACCCCCTTCATTGTCTGCTTTTCTTCTTGGATGTTGCCAACTGGAAAAAATGTTTTTGTCAGCTATTACCTTGGCATTAATGGGATGTAAGGATATGGCCTCGGTGTAATGAGAGATGCTGTTTATTATTGTATGGGGAGTCTGATATTCTGCTAAATTCTTCCTGAACAGCCTAATTGTATCCAAGCTGATTTTCTCCAAGGGAATGAGAATGATAAGTGGGATTAGAGGGATTCAGGGAACTTTTCTAGCTAGCCATTGGCAGTTGAGGCTGTACAGGAAGAAACTCTATCTGTCCTTGTAAAATGCTATACTGCTGAAGTAGACGAGTCTTGTTTCATCCCCTGGCCTTGGCAGTGTAAATGTTGTAATCTTTCACGTGTTCCTGTGATTTCTTGGATTTGAAGAGCATTGTCTTTTGGATCCTTTTTGGCTGTCATCAAGAAGTCAGAACTAACGACCTGCCCATTGGTTGCACTTATCTTCTTTACTGCTCTGAAATTTTGCTCAAGTGTGGAGTTTCTAGTGCTGAGCCTCTAGGTGCAGAGGAAGGTCCCATTGGATTAATACTGACTGTGATAGGGTTTCCTTATCTTCCTGCTGCCCGAGGCCTTATATCTACTATGAAGTGCTTTAGGATCTTGTCCCTGGCAACTCTATCACTAGCTTCTTCATCTACTGTGACTGGGGAGTTTTTCTGCTTGCGTTATAAGCATCTGTAAGATTCATGTCACGAAGGATCAGGGCCAAACCCAGGCACAGGGGATTGCAGAAGAAGCCTCCCAAGTACTGGCTTTTATGGAATGCTGCTTATAATTGCCAGTCAGTAGGACTTTGACCCATGCCATGACTCTGCCTAGTCCAAAAGTTTGATGATGGGATCTCCTTTTCCATCAGAGGATTATGATCAATCACAACCTTTTACTTTTTACTCACTCTTGCAAAAATGGTCATAAGGAAAGCAAATAAAAATATTTGTTTAGGAAAGTCAAAAAAACACGATTTTAAAGCTGAGAGAGGTGACTAAGCAGAAGAGCAATGAAAAATGTCCCTATGTTTGGCTCATGTTTAGCACAGAGCTATTTATGAAAGCCATTTAGATTTACTGGCTCATCACTATCAGAGAAATGTTTATAACCTTTCTGCTATGTTATGTTCCTAAGTCTTGGAAACATTCATGTCCCTTGCCCAGATACGGTTAATACTTGTCTACCGGTAAACAGGATCAGTTTATTGATAGTCCACCATTGGCCTAACCCTCAAGTAAGCACGAGGTATAAAGCTCTGTCCCACATTCTGGCCTTGGGTCCGGTCACAAACTGGTGCAGGTCTCTAAGTGGGAGTTAATTTTACGAGAACCTGTGTGAGCTGGTCCCCTTGGATCCAGTTGCTTCTGAGGAGCAGCTGCTGCTGCATACCTGGCCTTGGCTGATGCCTCCTTCCGTTCTGGACCCTACTCAGACTCCTGCATGGGAGGAGCGGGCTGGGACGGTGTCAGAGGACCCCTTGTGGGACCTTCACCATCCCTGGATGGACTCTGGGAGGCCTCCTGCCCCCAGAGCTCCTGTTGGCATTTTGCAGTTTGATGGTCTTTGAATGATGTTTGCCCAGTGAGAGCAGACGGAGCAATCCTGTGGATGAGTTAATTTTCTTTTTGTATCAGGCTTCTCAGCTGAGGAAAAATGTTTCATCTCTTGAACTGTTGCAGCGTTCTGCATGTTTTTAGTTTGACCTGCTTTTAAAAAGAAAATCTGCAGGGAGAATCTAGCTTGATGACTAATTATTTGTTTGCTAATAATCTTTTAATTTTCTTTCATCGGTTAATTCCCTCCTGGTTCAATTTTCAAAGCCTCATCCACTAGGATCTTCTAGAAAACCCACTACCTCTTAATTACAGTTTATCTTTGAATCCCTACAAAACAGCTTGAAAACTCCTATCAAATATCTTGATGTTTTGTTTGGGTGATTTGTTCAGTTGTTGTATCTTTTTTCCTTCGGTGAATTTATGTATGTGTACTGCTGGTTACTCCTAGATTTATTTCTGATGTGGAATGTTAGCTTCAGATCTTCTATGAAATTTACCATCACAGCCATCTGAAGAGACAAGGTATCTTACTGTAACTTCAGGAAGATATCATTTAAGATCTTTTGAGACCATAGTATCAATTTCACTTGCAGTCTTTCCAGACTCACCAGTAAAGCTGCTTATTTTTGCTAGATTTGATGTTGTCATCAGGAATGGAAGCCTTTCACACCAATGTGGCTTTGCTAACATTGTGGTGTTCCTGCCAGTGCTTTTTCCTCATTTACATATTTATAAATATCCTGCGAATGTACTTAACTACATGCCATGAATTCAAGTAGTTGCATATCATGCCTGATCATCACCTGTAGGCAGAGCCTTTCTCTAGGGAAGTCTGATGATACTACCAAAGAAAACCAGGTCCAAATGGGGCTTTTGGCATGTTAAGTCACTTCACGTTGCTATTTGTTGTCCCAGGTTAACAAACACAGACCCATGTTTGTGCTGTGGAAAGCTTGCTTAGTACTCACACCCAGTCACCATTATCGGTGTATATGGAATTAATGTCCCCCGAACAGTCACTGCCTCGTTATTTCTGTGCAGATAGGAAGCGTTGACAGTAGTGCATCAACCTCTTTCAGGAGCTTAGGGGTTAATACAGGCACTTCTACCAGAGGCTGCTGTTTACTAAACCGTGACCTAGCTAACTCCAGGGGATTCAGGAAAAAGCAACTCTCCCTACTGGGAAAAGCTAGTTCATTTAAATCTGATTTGGTTTTATCATTTCTTGCTCCTGTTCTGTTTTAAAACTTTCTGGAAATAAATCCCAAGAAAGCCCCCTCTCTGCAAGTTTCTACTGCTGTGTTCCTAGCATTTTTTTACATTATCACACGGATTTTTGTACCATCCTCATCACCATAGTATCCCTGAGTGCTTTCCACAGTATGCTAAGTGATGTACATAACATCTGACACATGTGGTTTGGTGTCTTGCTGATCTTCTTCCCAGAGGGAAAATTGGGAGTGCAGTGGTGGGGTTCATTTTGGAGGAGTTCGGGGGTAGGAGACAAGTTTATTTAGCCTCTGATTGAAGTTCCTAGTACCTTACTGACCCCTCAGCAATTCTTCCTGAGTTATTGGGCAGTTGATGGCTGCTGCCTTTTGCTGTTCATCCTAGCAACAGGCAGAAGGTAATAGCATTCAGCATTTATTCTTGTTCCTTTGAAGAGACTTAAATGACAACCAGCTTCTGTTTACTGAGGAGCAATAAACGAGACCAGGGAGATGATAAAATCCAGCTTTCCAGTGTTAAATAATTCACCCTAAGATACTTGCTGCTTATATGGACTCGGAGTTCCCACTAGATTTATAGTCCCACTGTGTTGACCGATGCCACAGCTACCTTGTTTCTGTTGTATGTGGAAAGTCCGCAGTCCCAGGTGAGAAGAATCCTGAGGCAGGCAAGCCATTGGCAGGACGAGCTCCACGCTTGCATTCCTCACCCTTTTCCTTAGCAAAGATAGTTTAGCTTATCAGTGTTGAGCCCTTGCATTCCATTTTTTTTCCTGCATTTGGAAGTCTGAGTCATTGCTTTCAGTAATGGTCTGTCTGGGCGTACGGAGCTGTGTCTGTTAACGTGATGAATACTCAGCTATTCCTGTTCTGGCACTGCGATGGCATTTCTTGTTGATGACATGCTCTCCCTTCCCACACAAACTCACCTCATCGTGGAGCTCTCCTATGGACTACACCTTTCAGAAAGGCAGGAACAAAAGTAAGACTTGGGTAAAGGTTAGCATTTCGTTTCTTATTCTGTTTGTAGGTTTTCTTTGGTGTCTGTGTACATTAACTTTCAGTCCTGTTAATATTTTTACACAGTGCTTCAGTCCTTTTGCCTTTCTCAGTTTTACTTTTATACACAAAGCCTCTGGTATTCATTATTGTATGGTTTGGTGCAGAGCCAGGCTATAGAGTCCAAGAAGGCCATTTTGCAAAGTATTCAAGTAAAAATTAATCTAGTGTCTTACAAAACAGATGCATTCCCCCCCTTTTTTCATTTCATTTCCTAAATTAGCCTTCCAAATGGAGCATTGGGACTGTAATTGCCAATGTTTCTTCCTCCACACCTACTCCAAAGGTCAAAGATGAATTGTGGTCTTTACCAGAGCAGCTGGGGACCATGGTAAACCTGGTGATTTGAAGAGAGGCCCGGGAGTTCTGCCCTTGCTACAAATACCTTGCACTGACGTGGAGGCTTATGTTTTAAAGGCAGATGAAAGGAGGCACTTATGGGGTAAGGAAGGGAGATGTCATAGGATGGCAGTATTAGTCAGAAAAGGGAAGAATAAATAGTTTGCACAATGAGGAGGAGGAAAACAGAGATGACAGAATCAGGTATAGGTAGAATGGTATGCTGAACTCTGGAAATAGGTTAAGTGCAAAATCTGACTTCTATTATAGATATATCAGGCAAAACATATTGGAATTAATTCCCAAAGTAAGGATTGAAATACATTTGTAATTGTAGTAGATGCACAGATGGGTCTGGGTTTATTTTATTATCTTATTTATCTTATTAATATCATTGGAAGGGAATTGTGGTAATGTAGTGCTTAAGTATGAAATGCTCTTCAGTCTTTACAGGTGTCTTCTATCTTGAGATTCTTTGGACTAGAGCGGCTGGGTAGATAATCTTTATTACTTCAGGTAAACATTTATTATGCATTTCTTTTCAAAGAACGAGAGAGTACTTTTGGCCCCAGTACATCCTGGCTGGATTTATTCCACACACACTCTATGGAGAAATGTCCTAACTTACTCATCTCATGATTGAACTATGTACCCTTTTTATTAAAGTTCATCTGCAGTCCAACGAATGAGGGGATTGAGAGTGCTGAACAGGATATTGTCGGAAATGGAGTAGGTTTTGATTTAAAGCTGATAATTAGCTCCAACAACATAGTTCTAGGTTCCTCTTTTTTAATACTGCATGCTTATCCCATGGCCATATGTATGTAGAGCCCAATGCAAAGTGGCATTTTTTTCCTGAAGAGTTTCATCTGACATACCACTTTGTAGCAAGGAATGCCTTACTGACAGTTGATACCGTATAGAAGCTTGGTAGACTGGGTTTTAAATTAACATTAGGACACAAAAAGTTTGCAGAAAAGAAGGCAGAACAGTTGAAAAAAAAAAAAACACATAAGAACCAAAGAATCAAAACTTAAAATCACACCGTCATTTGGGATTTCAGTCACTTTGAGTTACAAAATGTTCTTTTATTCATACTGTTTTAATTGGCGTGTTAAATGCTTTAACAAGAACAGTTCATGCATGAGTCTTTTTAAAGAAATGAGTTTTGAAAGGATATGTAATGAAAGAAACTGTTGTGAGAACGCAAAACAAACTTTATTAACATGGCACGACGGGAAGCATTGTGAGACATACAAGGCACTATCTAATGGTCTAGGCAGTGGATTTTCCTTTTTTTTTTTTTAAGCTTTTAAAATTCATTTTGCTTGCTTAGTCATCGCTATTCAGCTTGCTATGTGCAATTTCAGACTTCAGCTCCAAGATCCAACTGTGCTGATTTCCTATCATCCAAAAAATGTTTTCAAATCAGTTGATTCATTTCTGGTATTTGTATCCTAATGGATATGAGTATGTGACTCTTACACATTACTGTCACTTAGCACTGAAAGGACATCACGCATCAGCCCTAAGGCTAGGCGTTCTTCTATGTGCCAGCACTTGTGGGAATCACTGCTCATTTTGTCACTGTGCTATATGCTAGAAATACTAACATAATCCACCTGGGTGGTTTTGATAGGAATGCTGTTTCTTGCATGTCAATTCAATTTACAAGTTAAAACCTGTATTTTAAAGTGGAAAAAAAAATCTTGTACATACTATATTCACTCTTTACTACTTTAACACCCTTCCCTTCCTGATTCTGCTTTCATGTTTATGAATTGCAGGTATTACTAATATTTCCATAGACAAATCTCCACCTGCAAAGCTCTGCTCCATCCGTCCCTTGTGTTTCACAGTTGGCATACTTGAATCATTGCTTGCTTCTTGCCTGTTTAATTATTTAAAGTTCTGAAATATTTCTAATTGTTTATCTTAGGGGAATTGATGCCAACCCATTATCTAGTATCACTGCAGAAAAGCTTTTGCAAAGGGGAGGCCTTGTGTTTTCCTTGGTGAATGAGCTCTGATTTCTGTAGCCCAGAGACTGTAGTTGAAGACTAAATTTAATGGCCTATTCCCAACCCAATTAGCTCTACCTCAAATGTAGCCAGTTCCAGCAACCAATGGGTCACAACACCTAAAAGTACATGTTTGTTTTCCTAAAAAACTGCGAAGGTTTATCAGAGCAGACCAGAGAGCTCTGTTTAGAACATGGTCAGACACACTTAGGCAAATTAATCCCAGGTGTAATTTCACTGACTCATCTGGAGTTGCAACAGAAGTTAATTTAGGTATATTTTGCTTCCTTTAAAAAACAAACAGAGCAGGACAGAAGCAAAAAGAGCCCACAAATAGCTCCACAAATAGTTATTTTCATAAATTTTCCAATCTTCACACACTTAAAAGAACAGACCCATGGGGCAATGGGACAGACGGAACACTGGAACTGGCTGCCCAGAGAGGCTGAGGAGTCTCCTTTGGAGATCCTCAAAGCCCGCCTGGATGCCATCCTGTGTGACATGCTCTGGGTGACCCTGCTTGAGCTGGGGGGTTGGATTAGATGATCTCTGGGGGTCCCTTCCAACCTCAACCATTCTGTGATTCTCTAATATTAACTCTGCACCTTTTCTCTGTGCTGGGATTATTTCACAGTTGTGGAGTTCAGAAATTTGACTCCTCTTATAATTTGTATCATCTTCCTTCATTTTGGCAGGAACAGGGTCACTGACCATTTGTAATTTTACCATGTACAGTCAACATTTAAATTACCTACTTGAATGCTTGGCTGGCATGTATTCTCACCTGCTGTGCTCTTAGCAAGAAAGAGATACCTAAGTCAGAAACATATAGACCATTTTACAAGAACTTGGGTAAATGGACGTGATTTCTTAGAGGAAGATTTTTTTTTCTTGTCTTACATTATATCTTAATAAGATGAAAATAAGAGGGTGAATGTAGCTTCTAGTATTCCAGGTGGTCAAAATAGCATGTTTTTCATGTTTTTCCTAATAAGATGCTGTTCCCAGTACTAATGAAGAGAGGAATTTAAGTAAGGCAATAAAGATCACCCTGTGTTTTCATGGGTTGATTTGCAGAGACTGTTGGTAAATGAAGGGTGATCAGTTTGTGGGACGTAGAAACCAGCGTATTGCTTCTGGAGCCTTTAAAATTGCATTCTTGACCTTGGCAGTAATGGGAATCAGCTGCTTTGAAGAAGAGAAATGCTCTCCTTGTTAGATAAGCAGTTGAAAAGAAATGCTTCATGGTAGATGAGCAGTAATCACAACTAGAGAAATGTTTCCCATCCATAGGCAAAGGCAAACTGTTTATAAAAGTTTATTTGGCCCCAGTATTGTAAAATTCTTTCAGTTTGTTTGTGGATGCTGCAACTGCCATCATGCCTAGAGTGACCTTCCAAGTGAGCAAGGTAGCCCAGTGTTTCAGCAGTGAATATGGTCAGAACACACCTTGTAAGTATACGTCTGTAATCTGACGTGTAAGAGTCCTGTCATTTAACAGTGAGGGCAGGTTTTAATGGTGAAATGAGAAAGACTTATTGGGGGAGGATGGGAAGGCCCATCCTCTGAATACCTGTGTTTGGTCCTTAGTGCAGTTGTGAGACTCCCAGGTCTCTCTTCTTGGTGCAAAGCAGCACTTGTTTTGCAAATCAAGGGCTAAATACTGGTTTGGCAGCAGAATGGTTCATTGGTCCTGAAGCCAGACCTTAATACCGCTGTTTTTGTCCTGGTACTAGTTTCCTCAAACACGTTGCATACACTTGTGCTGGATAAACTGGTAGAGGTTGATTTCCAAAACAGCATTATAATTTGTCTGGTTTACACCAATAAATGTTTTCAAAGTGTTTCCACACACCCACCAGAACAAGAGCCTGGTTTCATTCCCTGTTTAAACCAGACTGGGTTCACACAGTCCTCCTTCTGCTCCCCTTCCTGGAATGGTTTTAGCACCTGTGTGCTCAGCTGAATCAGGGAACTTGTTTCATCAAAGACTAACTGCTATGTTATGGGTTGGGTTTGGATTTTTTTTCTCCCTTCTAAGCTGGTTTTCAGCCAGTTCAGTTTCCAATCCAGCTGCCCAAGTAACCGTGCTGTTGCCAGTGCTAGGGAGACAGTGGGAACATGCAGGCAGGGCAGCTAGAGGCTTCTCTTCAACAGCAGCATTAATATTGATTAATTTTGACATATTTTAATGCTATATGTTAAATTACACCAAAACAGATATTATATATATCTGCCTATTGCAACCCATGAAGTCAGGATTATCATTATTTTGGCAGTTGTCACTACTGCACACAAACCTGACCGTAGCTGATTTTTCATTAATTTGCACAGTTTTGTATACCACATATCTGTGATGTATGGTTAGACAAATCCATTTACTTTACATATTTCAAGAAATTAAAATCAATAGGCTATATTCCATGCTAATGTGACCATGTGCAGTGACATCAATACTTTTTGTTCTGTCTGCGAGTACATAAGGAATTTTCAGGAAGGTTTATTTTTTCTTTTTTTTTTTTTTTTTAGAGAATAATATATGAGCTATAGGGAGCTGTAATGACTGAGTTTCATCTGAAGATTCAGCAGTCTTTGGTTTGTTTTGCTACCAAAGTCCCAAAATGGAATTAATTTTGTCTAAGTTGCACTAGTCCATTTTATTGCTTCCCTGAGCTTTTGCAAATGGAATTGAGACAGATTTCAAGTTCCAAGGCACTTAAAACTGGTAAAATATTTATTAGCAAACCAAACATCTAAAATGATTATAATTATAACGATTTGGGACAAAATCCAGAAAACTATTGGGGAAAAACAGGACTTGGAACCAATTGAGAGTGACCTTCTGAACAGTCCAGGGAAGGCGAGTGTTTAAATGCGCTTTGATCATCTTACGGAAATTTAGGTGTGGAACTGGAAGAGAAGGTATCCGACATAAGACATTTAGTTTATCTTATGGGACCCTGGTTATTCCACAAACGCACACCCCCATGGCTATACCAAGGGAAAGGTTATCTTCCTTGAAAGGAGTCTGGATAACTGTTTTTTTTTGGTGGATTTATACTATATTACTCTGGTGCATCGGCGCTTTGTGACTTTTTTCCATGCATCAGGAGGGATTTTTTCTTGCCCCGTGATGCACAGTAAGGTTGCAGTTGGTGGCTGACTTGAGGCTGATTTGTTTGTTGTTGTTTTTTCTGTTTGCTACCCAGTGAATCAGCTAGACTGGTTGCAACAAGAGGAGCTAGAACCAGGGTGTATGTGTGCTTGCCATGCCACCAAATTCTCAAGTACCTGCTTGGTGTACTTCTATCGTGCTTTTGTTTAGACTAATTGTCATTGTCTTATTTAGGCTCAGCAGGAAATTTACTTTGAGAACGGGACTGTTGGTTTTTAAGGTGTTTTTATTTTTGGCTGATTGGCTTGATTTTTGCAGTGCTTTGTGGTATGAGCCATGAGCCTCTTTGGATCACTTGAAGTGTTATCTAAATCCAGTGTCATCTCAGGGACCTTGATCTCTTCTCTCTTCCTATGGCACTTTACATTTCTGTGATTGTTGTGTGTATGTTTTACCGAAAGAGGTGATTTACGGTGCTGTGTGGAACAGATCTTGAGAATGTGACATCTGTCATGATATTGCCTCTGATGGTGAGAATCCAGCCTCAGTGGCCTCGGGGCTCGTTCCCATCCCACGCTACACGAGAATTGGCTGAGTTAAATTTACATGCTACAGACAGTGACCACTACCGCTTCTCCTTACCCTTATCCCAGAAAGAAAGCTGAGCCTCTCCTGCATGGATTTTGGACATCAAAATACCTTTCTTTTTGCTTCTCCCCTTGTCCACCTCCTCTGTTAGTCCCTCCGACAGGAGTACATGTTTCTGGAGTCCATGGGGAAAAAGGGGTAGAAACCAGGTGGTTCAGTGATAAAGATAGGGTCACGCTTTCCCTGCCTCTCCTCTTTGATTTGTACGTGCAGAGAATCCCTGAAGAAAGCTGTGCAGAGTCATGCTACCTTAATTTGTGGGGGGTGTCCCATCAGGGCCAGCAAGCATCAGAAGTTATGGGGGAACTTGGCTGGCGCTCCCTTCTGAGCTGGGGGTTACCTGGTCACCCTGCATGGCGCTTTGGGGAAGGCACAGAGAAATGAAGCTACAGAAGGATTTTTCCAAACAGCTTCCAGCAGGTTTAACTGTGATAGGGGATAATCAGCGGCTGTTAAAGTCTGAGTGCAGAAAAACTCCGGCTGAGATTTGACATCTTCTTTCTGAATGGGAGCTAAACGGAGAATACCAGCTTTGATCTTACAAAAATATGGAGGCTAGAGGCTGGCTTTTAACTGAAGGCATTCAAACTGTATAATTCCCCAAATACTTGTGTAGCTGACGCTTGTCACTTTATAAAAGTGGTAAATAATCCTATTATGTGCTATAGCTGAATTTATAAAGGCTGAGTTAGGGACCTAATTCAAACCTGTTTATTCAGAAAAGCACAAACAGTATTTTGAATTGAACTCTGCACAAACTGAAATCTGAATCCATAGAAACAGATACTGGATACTGGAGTGAGCACAGCTTCTGTTGAATCATACTATATATATCACATGCTGAACTGAATGTGTTGTACATGGATGGGTATATTCAGTGCTTATCAGGCAATGTGTAGCCCCATTAGGGGCTTCCTAGGGTAAATACATTAACCTTATTTGAGATGCTTGTCTCTTCTTAGATATGAAGTACAGCAAGAATATTAAATTGTATGGTGGCATAAAATGCTTTAAAGGTTGCAAAACATCCTCTTCCTTCTTAAAATTTCTAAGCCATCCTTGCTCTGTATGCTGTTTTCAGGTGATTGATGGCAGGCAGCGCGGGGCAGTTGCTGATGGAGTCCTTAAATAGAACACCAGACAACTTCGGATATACCTGACATTGGGAGGTAGGGCTTATCAGCAGCTCTGTCTTGTTTTCTGGGAAAAGGGCATAGAAAGTTATGGTATAGGCAGTACAGACATTAGGAAGTCTCATTTTTTACCTGTGTACCTGTCGGACCGGAACACAGTTTGAACGCAGATGAGAGTCCAGTCCCAATGTTTAAACCAAGACAGGCTGTAGTCTAAAATCATGTGTATAGTTTTTAAAAAAAATGCCCCGATAATCAAAGTTCTCCAAATTGACACTGATTTAGGAATTCAATAATGAAATTAAAACACTTTGTTTAGCTGAACTTCCTTTGGGGCCATTCTTTGAGCCTTTTGATGAGTCACACTTTTTTTCTCCTTCGTCATGTTCTCTTGTTTTATCATGGTTTTTATATTTGGGTGGAACTTCATGATTTGCGGATTTTCATGTCTTGATAGGGTAACATAGCTCCGTTATTTTCTCTGTTTTCACCTGTTGTCTGCCTTTGCAGCCACTATCATCTATTCTTTTTTTTGTTGTTCTGATTCTTTGTTGTGCCATGAGTGACAGTTTTGATGCAGTATGGACTATAATAGCAACAATGGACAAACAATAACTTAGGTTTATATCCAAAGCAAACAGCAGTTTCTTCTAGTCACCCATACCACTTGAGATCAGCATTTGGCTGAATAAAACCAGACTGACAGTCAGTTCCAATCAAAGAAAAGCTAAGAGGACAATGGTGTAGAAAGGAAGTCACTCAGCACCAGGTAGTAGCATTTCAAAGCTTTCCACTTTGAGTATGAAGACAATACGGTTAACTATTTTTACTTGGGTTTACTGGTTTTAGATTCTGTTTTTAATTTTATGGGAAATGATCTTCTCTACAAGTTGCACCTTCTATTCTATTTTTTTTTTTTAATTGAAATTCAGTCATAGTTATTTTCAGATTCATGACCGGGGCTCTTAAACCTTTCAGAAAGTATGGGAAATCCAAAATGCCATGTGCCACCTTTTCCATGATGCAAGTTGCCAAAATCCCATGCTGCTTTAGTTTCTCTCTCAGTGCTGCTTCTACTGAGGCATAGGTTGAATTCCAAGTTTTGGCCTTGCGTTTAATTTTAAATGAGTTGGATTAATAAGGAGTGTTGGAAGTAGTATCACCAAGTCAACTGCATTCCATATGAAATAATGAATTGGTGTATTTAGAAGTGAAAAAAGTATTTGTAGAAGATGGGTGAAGTCCTTTTGGTGGGATCAGAGCACTTATAAACCTCTGTGTTTAAAAGCAAAATCCAGAAAACCTGCATCGGTGATAGCAGCACCTTTCCTGTGATACCAGCCCAGACTATTTAGCAGCAGCGATAATACTTCACTTACTCCTTGGCCTTGTCCATGCCAGTCCGGTATCCTGCCTGTGGTCAGTTCTTTTTACACATTATATTTCTCCATGGATGGTACTTTTAATAAATACATTGCCAGTTGGGTTAGATTTTTGAGCAAAACTGCTGTGAAGTCTTCTGCTGTGCTGTACAAAGGTGAACAGGTTTCAGTGGTGGAGCAGCCCCTACGGTAGAGCTGCTTTCTGCATTGTTGTAGCAGAACAGAGCAGTCATTGCTGGGGAGGAGCCTTTTTGTCTGCTTTCTGCAGTCGGTTGAACAGAGGTCAGATTTGTTGGAAGCTGCTTAATTGTACAGGCAGCACTGCTCAGGCCATGCAGCACAGCTTCACGCTGTTCTCTCAGCTGTCTGCTCCTTCTGCAATCATTGGCTTTGCTTCTTTTCAACCGCTAACATCTCACTACAGGCCTTCCTGTGAACATGCTGCCTTATGGCTTGAGACCAATGTGTGGGCGCTAATCACCATCTGGAGAGAGAATGAGACTCCGGGCCAGCTGAACTTGGCTGCAAGTAGGATTTGAAGTGGGGCATGGGAAGCTGTGCACCAGGCCACCGCTCTTTTATCCTGAAAGGCTGTGGTTCCACCACAGTTCCCTGGCAGGAGGCGGCTCTTGAGGGCCTGCAGGAGCCACGGGAGCCGCTGGCTTGTTCTGATCAGCTGCTCCAAGTGGGGCAGCCCTTCCTGCTTCGGTGGGCTCCTGGGGGGTTCTGGGGCAAACTGGCGTGGGGAGGCAGCAGCCCCGTGCAGAGGAACAAGACACCCTAAGGCAGCAATGAGCCCCTGCCTCCATGGGAGAGCTGATGTGCTGCATTTTGTTGCTGCAAGAGACACATTTCCTGCTGAGTTAGGGACTGTGTCCCCATCCAAAATACACAGATTACAGGTTTCAAGGAACATATTGATGTATGGCAGCGTATCTTTCTGAGCGCCTTTGAGTGGAATGGTTGCTTTACCCATTGCTGTCAGATGGGGATGAGGGCTGGTATCACATGCCTGTGAATTTTTGATCCTACTCTGGATGTTTCCATAGCTTAGAAAGGAAAATAAAATTGTATCCAGTATCATACCACTAGTTTCCATTTGTTAAAGGCATACTTCCACATCAAGAATAACTTTCTGCCCCATGGCTTGTCTTACAATCTGTCTCTGTTTTCTTTTGCTTAACTGGGTCCAAGAGTATTTGCAGGGGAGAGGCAGGGAAGGAATGTAACTGATAAGCTCCTTATGGCCCAGATCACTGCCTGGCAACATTCTCCAGCTGTTAAGATGGATGTTTTATGTACACGGAAGTAGAGGTGGGTTGTTTTCTCTGGGAGATGTATGCTTTTATTAGAAAATGCATGCGTCTCATTATGTGAAGCTGTGTGCATTTCTGAACAGAAGCACTTGAATTATGTTCTAACAACCCATCATATATCCTGTTCTGATTTCAGTTAAATTGTGATAATCTAATAGGACGTTTTTCTGAATACCAAAGTTATTGGCACCATCCATATTTTTCATTCAGCTTAGATATATACCTGGAGAGTCATTTGTTTATGAGAGTAAGAATGTCTTTACCCTTGATAAATTTATCATGAACAGCAGTGAGTGAACTGCAGAGGGTTTGAACTGATTCTGATATGGATGTTTTATCAGAGGCAGGGACAAGCCTTTTATTTTTATTATTTGTTATTACTATTTTAATTCTTTCTGCAAGGTGCTTCATTATTGCTGCCCAGATTCTGTTCTAAGGTATAACATGCAGCACTGCTCCAGAAACAGATTGAAATCACTGGATGGAAAGCAAATGTGCCTTATGCCATCTCTGATGGAATCCCAAACAAACAAAGTTAGGGATACGTTGAAACACACCCCTCTGCTTTCCTAGATTCGATTTCTTAATTTTTGTAGAGTAGGTGATACGTTTAATTTGTTGTAGAGTAGTACTGCTGGCAAAATCTGTGATTATTATATAGCATAATGTTGTCCATAGCCCCCCTGTGAAGACTGAATATGCACAGTCCAACAAGTGCACCGGTTGATCAGAATTTCTCCTGCGTTTGCTCCTTCCACATGCCAGGAATCATAGTGTCAAAGAAAACATAAAAGATATGGAAGCCATACTTGAGGTCATATTTCCTCTAAATCTTGAGGCATCTGGAAAATGCCAAAGAGAATTCTTAGTTTTAGCATCCTTTACTACCATCAAACCTACTTTGAAGGTCTGTTTCAAACACCCTTGCTACTTGGTCATCCTGCAGATAATGGTCCACTGTCACTGTGGCTTCATTAATTCAAATGGTAGAAGCTTGTGCTAAAATATATCTAAAGCTCTCACTGTTAGGTATCATTCTTCCTAACAAAATTTGTATTAAAAGCCTAGATACTTTCAACTGTAATTTCCTGCATTAAAACAATGCTAATGTTGCAAAAATCAAGCAGTCAAAAGTTAAGAAATACTGCAGTCAAAGTTTTCTCTGCAATCTTAAATTGATATTCATGTGCATAAACACTATAATGCACTCTTTTATTACATGCTTTTTTCCTCAAAGAGGCTCCAGCCTCATTAAGTACATGAAATGGGAGTTGTATAGTTCATTGTTGCAGAAATGAGGAGGTGTGTGGTGAAAGGCTGAGGGGATTGTTAGAAGAAAAGATTAATGCCAAGGACAAAGCAAATAGATGCCATTCTTATCCCTTGTAGTCTGTTCCTGCATCTGCCACAAAATAACCCGGAGAAGTTCCTTAAGTTTTGATAAGCAGTCACTTACTGTAGGTCTTATTTTCTACGAAAAGTAGAAAACTACTTAGTGCTGCAGATGTGGTGAGCTCTCACAGCCTCAGCTGATGTCTAGTGGGGCTTTGCTTTGAAATACAAAGTGCTTTAAAATGCTGTATAATCTGATAAACGAAGCCTTGTGTTTCAGTTTAGGCTATGGAATCTTGTGTTTTTCTTTTCCACTCTATCTCAGTTCCTTTATCTGAAAATTGGGGACAGTTAACAAAATTGACTGCAGTAGCTGAGATGATCAGGGGTCAATACTGTTGAAACAATCAGGAGACAAAGAGTAACTCTGTAGTCAGCATAGGAAATCCTAAAGAAAGCTGAGTATTACTGAGTAAGGCCAAGGACCAAAATGTGAGAGAGCATAATGAAGAGGTTGTAACAACTTGCTCTCTGAGCTTGTACGTCCTGAGTACTGAATGAGGCAGGAGGCTAGCTAGGAAATAGTGTGCGTGTATAATTAAGGACAGTATCATAACCTCTCTGTCCAGTGGAGCTGAATTAAGGCTTCTGTTATCACCTGTTCTGACTCTTGACTTTTCAACTTGATGGCCCTTTTCACCTTACATGTTTTATTTAATATAATGAAAACATCGTACATATAAATGATGTACACATCAGCATATAAACTCTTCCACATTTGTATGGGTACCTTTTATACGTACAGAATATGCAGTGCAGACAGATAGAAGGTCTTTCTTCTAGAGGAAGTCCCCATTTGATAGCTTTGTTACTGTTAATAACCAGGTTGCATCCGTGCTGAATGAGCAGCTGCAAAGAATCAGGATATTGGAGATGATGCTTCCCTCTGGGTTGCTACAATAAACCCTTGTTTTGGCGCTTTGATTTAAAGCACTGAAAATCTCCGAAGGAATGTGTCAGATACGCTAGAGTATTCTTTTCCATTTGCAGTACAACGGAGAAAATATTCTCCGGCTCTCCGGAGAGATAAATATGTGATTGCAATACGTTTGACTGTATTTAAAATGAAAGCGTTTTGAAAGCGCTCTATTGAATATTAAGCAGATCCTATTATAATGTACCTCAGATCAGAGCATAGGATTTTCCCCTAATACTTTGCAAACTACTGCTTATCTTAACTACAGAAGACACTCTGCAGTAAGGCTCATTTTGGCTATAGATTCAAGGATCCTATGTCTAATATGGCCTGTAGGATGACTGAGCTGCAGGAGTACTTTCTGAATGGTACATTGAGCTGTGTTCCCATCAGCTTCGAAGAAAAATACTTTCTCTTTCTGCTCATGGAAAAGAAGGTGCTGCAGTGAATATGGATATCGACAAGAGGCTAAAGGAATCAAATAGATAATGTGTACAGGGAAGAGAAAACACATCCATCATGTTCGTGTAGTAAGCAGTAAGTAATTTTGCTGTAATATTTGCTTTTCCAAGTTACAATGGTTTACATTTATATACATCTCATAGCCAGACTGAGCCCCAAATACCTTTATAATTCATAGATAATATAGGAACTGTATGTGTAAGCAGGGAAAACATACAGCAAAGTCAGGAGTTTGGGAAGCCAAAATGTCAGAAATGGACTATGCAAATGTGTGTATCACATACCAACCAAATGAAGCACTATCCAAATAATTCTATAAATTACTATTTTAGTGAACCATTATGGCACACTGCATCCTAAATAGGGTTTGAATCCAAAGCACTGGTGCTACGTTTGCAGCCCATTGTTATTTTGTGTTGATGCAGTTACTGTCACACTGCAACTGGTATTGCTTTCCCTGACAGAAGCAGCAGCAAACAATTATTCTGCATGGCAGGTCAGGATGGAGAGCCATACAGCACTGCAGCAGGGAAACATGTGCTGCAGGTAGCATATGGAAGCTGGGAAGTACAGCAACTTGGGTTTGGAGCTGATATGTTGGTATCAGTGGAGGGAGGAGCTGTGCAATGTAAATGGACTGCAAAAAATAAAAATTAAAAAAAAAAAAAACAAAAACAACTTACTAAGTAGGACATGGATATATTAGAATGAGTCCAGAGGAGGGCCACAAAGATGATCAGAGGGCTGGAACACCTCTCCTGTGAAGACAGGCTGAGAGAGCTGGGGATGTTCAGCCTGGGGAAGAGAAGGCTCTGGGGAGACCTTATAGTGGCCCTCCAGTACCTAAAGGGGGCCTACAGGAAAGCTGGGGCTAGGAGGGGGGGATGGACTCTTTGTCAGGAAGCATAGTGATAAGATAATGGGCAATGACTTTAAACTAAAAATGGTAGATTTACGTGAGATGTTTGGAAGAAATCCTTCCCTCAGGGTGGTGAGGCACTGGCACAGGCTGCCCAGAGAAGTTCTGGATGCCCCGTCCCTGGAGGTGTTCAAGGCCAGGCTGGATGGGGCTTTGGGCAACCTGGTCTGGTGGGAGGTGTCCCTGCCCATGGCAGGGGGCTGGAACTGGGTGGGCTTTAAGGTCCCTGCCAACCCAACCCATTTTATGAATCTATGATTCTAAGTATATCAGCATATCTAAACTTGGGCAGTTTGTGTGTTTGAATTGGGCCAAATTTGGGCACATTTGGGGATCAGAAGATACATATCTTCTTTACCGAGTTGCTAAATGTTAAGGTTGTCCTTTGCCAACATTTCCAGAAAGACCAAGTCACTGGCATATAGGTCATCTTCTAGGCTTGAACATCTCCCAGGTGTGAACATCTCCTGCCCACCTAGTAGAAGAGAGCTGATGTCATGACATCAATTAGAAATAATTAAGCAATATTACCTTTCTATTATGCTTTTGTTGACTCTTGACTCTATTCTTCTACCGAGTGGAGGTGGGAAAGCTGCAACTCATAAGACCCCACCGCTACCACCAGCACACAGCTGTAACAGTACCAGACTTCTATCCAGCAGCTCAGTGTTTTAGGGCTCTGCAACTCCATCTTTTCTAGATGAGACTTTTGCAACAGAGCTGACTGTGTTATTCACTAGCCTCCTCTCAGACACACTAATTTTCATCCTTTATATCAAGCCTTAGTGAGCCACTCTGTGGAAGCTCATCCACTTTATAAGTCTTCCAGTCATTATGCCTGAGGCCAGCAAAGTCAAATGATGTATGTCTGAGGCAGGCATCTAATCAGAGTGATTTGTAGGCACTATGAGAGGGACCAAAGTCCAACTGGTGCCCCAGTGATAAAAGCCCACTGATTAATCCCAAGACTACACTTTGCTCTGATTCACCATTTGTGGAGAATAAATAAAACATGATCCATTTCATGATCAACTGCTGGAAAACAGTTGCTTGTTACATTCTCTCACTCACAAAAATGAGAGAAAGAGACCTTGTTTGGGATTCTCCCCTAGCCTTTTTTGCCAAACTAGGCATGTTAGTGGGTAGGTTTGGTGTTCCAGAAGTGTTTCCTAATGAGTAAATGATTTAATGTAGTAGACGCTGGTGGATTTATTTTTTTTTATTGATTTTGCCAGGACTGTATGCCTGTCCATAAATAATTTTAAATGCACGATGAGCATATCAAAGGTCTGGCAGGCAAAGAGAGAGCAGTCTTTCTGGGGGCCTAAAAACTAAAAACCTAGCATGTGACCTGCTGCACAAGCAACTGCTTTGTGTCTCTGAATGTCTGACTGCTATGGGGCCTTTTTTTTTTCCTTGAGCTCTTTTGCCAAAGTAGAAGCAAAATATTTATTCACATACATTCAAATGAATATTTTTCTTGCTGTTTCATTTACAACCTTGTAATATAAATAGGGCTTATATATTCCCAAGATGAAATTTTTGCTTTTCCTTGCATAGTCCCCCTTGTATTGCATAGCATAGCTGTGGTCCTTTGACCTAAGAATCAGAATTGATTTTCTCTACCATAACCACTGATGAAATTGAAGATAGAGGGTAATTTACATGGGTAATTTGAGAAAGAGACTAGTTTGCATCACTTTCCCTAATCACTGTGCCTGAATAAAGCAGAAAATACTGCATCCTGAGTGAAAAATATATTGTAGATGAAAAGCCGCCCTTTGCTTCTGCTGGGGTTTATTTGTTTTGGTTTTGCACTTTTTTTTTTTTTTTTTTTTCCATGCAAACAAATTTTTGCAGAATCTAGATTGCAATTAAGCTGCCTTCATGGTTCAGTGAGAGTTGACATCCTGCATCTGGGACGCTGGTGAGAGATTATCAAGCTCTCTTAGGATATCTTTAGAGCTGACTATGAAAATTTTCAAGGCAAAGGGAAGTGGCTTTTCAAGAATGGTAGGAGTAGGGTTAGGGGAAGGGATTTCTGTGCTGGGCGACCACATGACTGGGTGACATGAAAGGCAATGTTATGGTTGGAGGAAGGAGTGCAGAAACAGCTTTGTGGCCTGAAGCTAGCAAGAGGCTTTGTCACAGGAGGCAGGTAATATTTCTGCTACCAGCAAGAGCAAGCTGCTCCTTGGTGTCAGTGGACAAGAGACCTCTCTGACTGGCGACTTCAAGCCATGACTGGGGTGCACAGGAAAGAAAGAAGTGAGAAATAGAAACAGATATTTTACTACTGAGTGATTTGCTAGAAAGGTAGGTAGAGAAAATAAATCAAAAGACCATTGTTCTAAGAGCTGTAAGAAAACAAGATTTACTTTGTGTACTCTGGATTTGCTGTTTCTGTTTTCCTAAGCAGTGCTGTGTTTGAGAAATAAATGTCGTCTGTAACAATTAGTTATGTTTGACATTCTAGCTTAGTGCTGTAATATGAGAGAATTGCCTTTTAAAGTGCCCAGAGCAGACTTTTTTTTTTTTTTTTTTTTTTTTTTTTTTTTTTTCTCCCATCAGATTTCTAGTGTGAATTCAAGCTAGTTTTGTTCTGTAATTCTGCTACTGGCACCTAGGATTTGAATCAGTCCTTGGTCACTGCCAACAGCATGCTACAGAAAAGTTAGCAAGACACAGCCTGATCTAGATAGAGTCATTCTTAACTCTGAAGAGACATTTGCTAAAGCAACTATCTCCAGAAGGGGTGAGCACCTCAGTCTCTCAGTCAGCCCAAAGGAGTACCAGATGCTCATGTTAAAACTAAAGACTGAAGAACGCCTAATCAGTTTTCATGTCTGAAAAGACTGGCCTTCTGTGTGCCAGGGCAGACTATAGATAGGATTGATTCAGAACTGCAGGCATACTTTTCTCTCTCCCATTTTTCTCTCTGCTCGGTAGATAGAACAGTAGATAATATATCATTCAAAGCTAGCACTGTTGATGCTAATGGTGGTGTGTCATTGTAGAGGAAAGGAATGTTTTCTTGACAGTCTAGCTTTTTCTTTATGTTTTTGGCATGTTATGTGCAGCAAGATGTATGCAGTGATGTCAGCTATGAAAGTATTACAAGAGCTTCACCTAGGTTTGTGACAGCTGCCAGAATTTGTCTGTCATCGGACTCATCCCCACATATTATCTTTGTTCAGAGTGGTTCAGTCCAGTTTTTTATAGATCTTTACATATTCTTGCAACAGCGCATTCATACGTCTCAGCTAGGAAATTTTGAAAATTAAAAGCTCTCTTTCCACACCTCTATCCATTCATCAGTTCTTTGTTCCATATGAATAAAGATTTTTTTCTTTTCTTTGTTTTTTTTTTGGGGGGGGGGGGTGTTATTTATTTATTTTAATGATTAATCTGATTTTCAGCTGATTCTTGGGGCTACTTGGGCACCTGTACACCAAGTGACTGTTACCAAAATAGCTTTTATTGAAGCAACATCCTTTGCTGTGTCTTGCAACACAATGCTGGTAATACAAGCCTCACTGGAGAAACAGACTGTCAGTATGAGTTTCGTAAACATTAGTTTCTTCTGTCTGCTTTTCCAGTTGACTACCAATATAGTATTTCTTGTAAGGGAAGATTTTCCTCTTCTAATGAGCACAATGTTTGTAGTCCACAATTTCCTCCTAGTGAGATTAATGCCACTGAACTGTCCAAGAATGACAGGGCACCGCAGCCCCAGCTTACCATCACAGAAGCAGCAGGATCATCATTCAGGAAGAAAAAGGAACTTTACCTTTTCCTATGGTCTTTCCCATCGAGATCTTTCATGCACCAAAATAAGATTCTTTGTACAGAGAGGATAGGTACAATTTTTAGCTTTTATCATTTAAGTTTCCACTCCTTTCATTTCCTAGCAGAAATGTTTGTTGACTCCTGGGTTAGAATACCTCAGGTTTTCTCAGACTTACCGTCTCTGTAGTTAGCAGCAGTTAAAATCCCCTGGAAAGACTGTTCCAGCTAAGCAATGAAGGTTTACAGAATGGCACTCTTCATCCATGACAAGTCTGAATTACTAACTGAATTTGCAAAAAAACAGATTTTTCTATTAGTTTGGTAATTAATTTGGCAACTATTTCTTCCCAGCATCACCAAATACACTTTTAAAAATGTATTTCCACCTTCTACTGACAAGATTTTGAATGCTCTGGTTAGCCATTTCCTTTCCTCTCATCCCATAAGGCTCTGCAGTGATACGGAGCTTGGTGTTAATATCATTAGTGGGGACAGCCTTTGAATCTCTAGAAACATTGTCCTCTTTTGTTTGTCCATGACAATGTTTTTCTGCATAGCTATTAGCTGGGAAAGTGGAAGAAATTGAGGTCCTAGTTGCACATTCTCTTAGGTCTTCTTTGAGGACAAAATCAGACTCGGAAATCATTATGAATTCTTACTAAATGCAGCGTCAGAGTTTCTTCTGAGTGAAGATATTCATCTGCCTGTGTTTTCATCTGTTTTCTGAGTTGCACGTCTCCATTTATGGCTTCTTTGCATGCGAGGTGTGCTTTATCTTGTTCGTACTAGCCGTGCAAGCTGCTTAAGGAAGATTCGTATTGTTGAGCTCGCTGCCAACTGGTTAGGGAACCATCTGTTCCTACGTGGAGGTTTCTCCCTGGATGACCAATTGTGTGAAAAGGCATTATGAGTTAGCTGGGAAGGAGTGTCCTACTCACTCAGCTGGAACTGAAGCATCGCTGATGGCATCCTTGCAGAATGTGCCCGTAGCTGCCACGTGAGCTCTACTCACACTTCCACTACACACACCGTTCCTGCTGCACCTTCACAGTGATGCTGCTTCTGGGAGCTGTCTTCAGTCAAATTTTCCCAAGAACCCTGTCATCATGTAAATGCTGGGGTACTGCTTGAAATCAGACACTCTTTAAAAGTACATGTAGAGAAACACTTTAAGGAGGAAGATTTATGCTGTGTGTTTTTTTGGTGGCAGTGTTGTGTCTAGCTGTATGTTTATTTCTTAACTGCCATTCCCGTTTACAGCACCATGAACTCCATGCTTAATGAACCATGGCTTCAGATAAGCTACCAATACTACAAGGGTAAAAAAGGCTCTGGCTTCCAAGGTTTGCATCGGGGTGCATCCACAATGTGAACAGACATGCAAGTAATGCACATTAAAGAACAAGGGCAGAAAACCCATCTTTTTTAATAACTAGCTTTGTACTGAAAGTACTAAAACTGGAATTTCCACTCTGTAGGAATGTTTGTCTTTAAAGTCAGTCTTGTTTAAAAGCAAAAATGAGAACAAAGAATTGTTATTTTTTTTTGTTGTTAAATGCTTTCCCAAAACAGTGTCATAATGGAGAAATCAACTGTATTTTAAGAAAATGGTAATAAAATTTTAAATCTGACTTTATTTTTAATGCCTACTATGCAGAGCTGTTTGTAGAATAGGCTTTTTTTTTTTTTTTTTTTTTTTTTTTCCCAAAACTGAGTGCTACTTTAAAGAGATGAAATTTCAACAAACGGGCATTTTCTAGTGGAAGAAATACTTAGCTGGGAATTTTTGAGAAGTCTCGGTTTGATCCGAGGGACATTCTTTCTCATTAGCTATTCTTGGGTTCCTGGGCTCCCCTGCATGCTGACTGCAAAATGTCAGCAGGTACATGAGGAGCCTGGAATCCCCAGAGCCCCTGGTGGCAGGAATGCACATAAATCACACTGCTTCTAGACTGTAGAGGAGGAGAAGTGGCACAGCTGGAATTACAAATGAGAAATCTTAGCTAGGTTAAGTAAATGACATCCTAGTTTCTCCCTATCATTGTACCTGAGCAGTCAGAGACGAAAAGAAAGGTTACTTAGAGGAATTGCCCAGCAAGGTAGAATCTTCTGAAGATTTGCATTAATTCATTACCATGTTTAAGACTTCCAAATTGGGCTTTTTCTAAGAGATTCTTTTTTATCTTTTTAAGCTGCATGAGTCTGTGTGGTAATTTATTTCTTAACACAAGTAGTTAGCCTTTGACCTTTGAGAAAAATCAGAGAGATTTGGTGAGCTGATTTAGAACTTAGGCTTTTGGATGCCTCATTTCCTACACTCAATTGTAGTCAGAGGCTTTTTTTTTTTTTTTTGTTAATTCTCCCAAACTCTACCTGTGTGTGTTCTAATGTCTCCTCTTATCTGCTCGACTGATCCTCTCCAGCGCTGTTTTATGCAAAGCACAGCACAGCCAAACTCTTTGCAGAGATTATGAGTGAGTGACAGTACATATTTTCAAGGTACACTGAATGAGAAATGTGCAATTTAAGCAAAGCATTCGCACATTTGAATGAAAGACTGAAACTGTTGAAAGTGCAGCTGCTGACAGGAAATTGATGTACCCGTTGCTATTTACCTAGCAGAAATTAGTTCTCTGCGACCAGTTTTATTAAACTGGACAGAGAATGTAAGCATGCCCTCAAGAGGGCTAAAACCCTGTTCCTTTCAAAGCTAAGTGTTAAATGTGCTTTGTCCCCATGTCATTTCTATTTTCCTGCCATGTCCTTTGTTTTTATTCCTGAAAAATACTGCCATAAAACAGACTAATAAGCTTTCCTGGTCAGTCTCTGAGTCCATCCTAGAGCCTCCATTTGCACTTTGCAACCCGCTGGTTACCAACAGCAGCTCCACGAGAGGAGTTTCTCCAGTCAGAGCAATCTACTGTGGGACACAAGTGAATGCACCCAAGCTCCACCTTTCATTTGCTGAGCGCATAGGCCAGACGCTGCAGTAGAGCATAAAGTTACGTCTGAATGAAAAGGTTATTTTCTATTGCAAATCACTAACTTTACACTAAATCGGACAAGTCCCTCAGGAGCCTCACTGTCATGAAGAGGTTCAGGTGGTTTCACACTCAAGTGCTTCAGGGCTGCTCGATCTGTCAGAGTTTTCCCTACTGGGGGTATGTAAATTAATATTTATTATTAATGTAGCACTGCAGTGTGCAAGATGCACCACACTTGTTGTTTGCCATGTTAAACTGTATCTCTAAGTGTTTGAAGTCTGTTTCTAGAACGGTGAAGAACAGTATGTGACAGATTTTTGGAACAGGAGGGGATAAAAGAATTTCTTAAATCTGAGGCTGGGATACGGTCTAAGAGAATATTCTAGTAGCATAGACCTGGCATATGATCCAAGGAAGCTGCAACCTCTCCCCCAGTAGTAAGCAACCAAGGAATGGGGCTGGAACTGGTTTTGCTCACTGGGAATCCAGTGGTCGCAGCTTTTCCTAGTTGTGCCCAGCCTCATGTACGTGTGTGAGGGAAAAGGTACTCAGCTGCTCCGTACATGATATGTAAATGATAAAAACCAGGGCGGATCTATGTGGTTTAATGCCAAGATGACTCTGGGAGACATTCCAGAGTCGGATCTGTTTGCAGACAGCCGCCTCTTCAGTAGTTCACTAAACCAGCCCTCCCTTACCTGTTGACTTTCCTAGTAAAATGTAAAGCAGATGGATTGTGTTTTTTCTCTATCTATGGTAAATCTATCTGGAAACTAACCCTGGAACTAATCACTTGTATTTTTCAAGCCTGTGTACCTAAAATTAAACACCTGCATCCATATCGGTCGCTTCAGGCACTGGAAGGAAAGAATGGGGCTTGCTGTTCAGAGCAATTAATTCAGTGGTGGGACTTTCAAGTACCAAGGTAAAAATTCATTGTAGATGAAAGTACTCAGCACTTAAAAAAACTCAGGATTCTAGGCAAACTTTCAACAGACATGTACGAACACTTGAGCCATTGTATTGTTTTATTATAAAGATATTCTTCTACTTCCTCCTTTTAGTTTCTTTTTCCTCCACTTATTTTAGGGACTTTTTACTTTTTCTTTCTTTTTTGTCTTTAAGTTATCACAAATCTAGTTCATTGTGAGTAAATCAGAGGAGAATGGAATAAGGGCAAATATGGCTGGAAGGGTTCTTGAGAGAGTGCCTCGTCCGCCAGTTCCTCACTGGTGTGAAAGCTGGAACGGTCAACAGAGCCCAAAGTAACAGGCTCCTCCAGCCTCATTAGCTCGGGCTGTGCACCAGTGACTGTGCTGTCAGAGGACAGCAGTGCTACCAGGAGATAACAAAGCGATGTGGGCTGCAAAACCAAGCTGAAGCAGCAGGGTATCCTTCCCTTTTCCATACTGAGGAAGCCTCAGCACTGGCTCTGACCTAGTTTTCTCGTAGTCCCACCTCAGTCGCAAGGCATGGCTGTCGGGAGGTGGCTGCGGGGCTGCAGGAGGACACAGGGAGACAGGCTGCAGGTTGGACATGAGGCTGAGGATGTGCAAGATCATAGAGAAGGTAGAAATAATGGAGGCAGGTGGAGCAGTGAGGAGGCAGGTGGAGCAAAATAGCAAGGAGCTGCTGGTGGTTACAAGGGAGAAAAGATGGGAGCTGGCTGCTGGGTTAGCTTTTTCACAGCCCATAACAGGACCCATAACCGGACCAGCTTTATCTAAGTATTCTGGAAAGACGTTTACATATGGAAATAGTGTGATAGTGTAGGCCTGTAAGAACCGTTTAGGCAACATATGCCTTACTTTACTGCCCTTACTATTCAGAAAGTTTTCTCAGATCGGCCTGCCTGTCCACACCCTCCCCCCTATTAGTGCTACTGCCTTCTGAAAAGAGCATTTTATTGCCCTAATGGTAGTCAGAGCACAGCACACTTTCATTTTCTTTGCAATGTTTCAGCATCTCACTCAACTCATTCTTGTCTTTGACATGTATGGGCATGATTTTAATGGGCCCAGTTGTCTCTGGCATTGTGACAAATGAACCTATGAACCTCATTTTTCAAGCCATTACAGGCTTCTAAAGCTGGATTAGAGGTTTTCAAGAACACCTAGAATCTTAGAACGGGCATCATTTTAGGAATTCAAAGCAATGACCAGCTGAAGAATTTTATTTATTTATTTTTTGAAATATACTCGCCACAAAGCATCACTACATAGATATGCTCCCTTTCACAGCTCATAGTGAAAAGTCTCATGACTTTGCAGCCCTCCTTGTAACCTCGTGAAATTAAACCACACACATTTAAGGCACCTCTACTGCGCTTAAGACAGCAACCAAGAGTGCTGCTTAGTCTCTGTTGCTACCTGTTGGCCAACAAAAGTGGTGGGCGCTCTGGTAAGTGTTTTCATGTTAGTAACATGCTGGTCAGGTAGCTGAATTCCTTATGCTCAGCTGCACTGCTAAGCAGTGGGTCAAGGCTGATAGTGTGAGGGAGCATGTGTAAGCTTGTTTCCGAACTGATGTGTAAACAAGCAGTGCCCTGTCTGTTTCCCAAATGGCATTTTTATTTCCTGCCCTGACCAATTATTTTAAAAGCACTTCATTTCACCCCTTCAAATAATGGTAAACATGCTGTTTTTAAACGGGAAGACATGGTCAAAGCAAACGTTGCAAACCCTACAGAAAACAACTGTGAAGCCCAGCATGTGCTGATGTTGCTGTCTGGGAAGTGCTGCACTCGTAGGTCTGTCACTGAAGATAGAAACACTTTCTTTTTGTTTGGGTTTTCAGAAATGCAGTGGAGATTGCCAGAAAAACATGAAGGAGTGTTTTTAGGAAAAACTTAGGGTACATGGTAGTCAGCTACCTGCAAGTGGAACAAATTAAGGCCAATTAGTCCAGGGTCAGGTGATAAAAGGCAGTGTAGACTGAGAGTCTCAGGGACCTTCCCTAGCATTTTCCTCTACTTTTTAAAGGAGCCCGGAAACCCAGACCAAATCAATTTTTCTTGGAAAAGAACTTCTTCTTCAACTGCACCTGCTGAATTTCTCCTGGCTGCTTTTGTGGATAACCAGCTTGGCCAGGTCAAGGTGGGGCTGGGTAAGAAGAGAGCTTGAAAAATGCAGGAGCTTTTGAATGGCAGCTGTAACCTGACAGCCTCCAGACAGATAAGCCTTAGGTGAAAAGGAACAAATATTGAGAAACAGAGTTGTGCCATCAGCATGCTTTAGTCCCTCATCTTTATGAGGAATTGTCAATTCCTGTCTTTGACAGCCTGCAGTCTGGTACCCCAGGCCTCAGAGCCCTCTACAGCCAACCGGCAGGCCTGAGGCTTAATGCGGGAGTAAGGCACCGGGGAGAGGAAGGAGACGATTCGGCTTTGTATGTCTGTCAGGCAGGGTTTGACAGCAAACCAGCTGAACGTTGCACCTGTAAATCAAAGGGTGCCAGGGAAGGTCCCGGGACAGACAGCTGATGACAGGCACATACAGACCAGGGAGCATTCACCTGCCCCCAGGATCCTCTGGTAAGCCCAGAGGGAATTACCTCCTAGAGGACAACAACGCACTGAGTAAACTGTGCCACGTGCTCAAAAGCACCATGAATCGGGAGCAGGGAGTTCCCTCTTTGGGGAAGGGTGATTGTGTGATGCAGATGCAGAGCTGCTCCTCTGGGATGTTGGTTCTGTTCCTTGTCTTCCTGCAAGCACCTTGTGAAACAGTTCTTTCTTTCTTGGGCTGGGATCCCCATCCATAACCTAAAGATTAATGGTGTTCTGTGCTTTATGAACATCTGCAGCTACAAATGAATAGTTTCTTAGCCATCTGTAGATTGCATGTGATCTAGAGTCATAACATGTTGTTCCATAAAGCCTGAGAAAGTTTCTTTCACAAGAACAATCTCCTCATTCCACTCTAAGATTTAAAAAAAAAAAAAAAAAAAGTATGAAAATTAATGCTGTTTGCTAAATATTACTTCTCTAAAAGTTGCCAGCCAGGTGACATTGGAGGAAAAGGATATGACCAACCTTTTAAAAGTGTTTGAGTCAGTGATGTAATTTAGCTTTGGGATATTACCATTTCTCATCCAAATTAAATGTACTTACTAGTATCGCCAGGAGCAGGAAGGTTATAGCCAGGTCATATGTGGTGTTCTTGCATCCAATCAAAAGCAGATCAAAAATGCATAAGTAACATTTCCATAAATGTCAACAATGGAAATTAGATTTTCTTGCAATTAATTCTTTCAGGCTGTAGAGGCTACACGGATGTCTGTGCTGACTGTGTGTCAGAACTGGCAGACGACACATGAGAGGCTGGTTTCCTAGCCAACCAGTGCTTAAATGCAATCTTTCCTACAACAAAACAAAAGTAGAGTTAGTGACTCTGTGTGTGTATTTAAAACAAAACAAAACAACGCTCCCCTTCTACAAAGTGGTTGGAAACTCCTTCACTATTCCGAAGTCTTTACAGATAAATCTGGAATAAAGGGTACAGTTTTTACCCACAGCATATGCTCTTAGACTTTTCACCAGCTATTTTATTTCGATGTCTTCCCTTGCAACATGGAAATGGCAAAAGGTAGGCTTGTGGATCATGCTTGAGCTCAAGATCAGGCTATTCCAGTTTCCACTCTTTGTTCCTGGAGTGACGGTGTTGTACAGATCACGTGGCTGTGCTGCCTTGTCTCCTGCCCATGGGTGACCTCTTCTCTCACCCCAATTAGGAGAGGAGGGAGGAGTGTAATAAATACATCTCAAAAGCATTCAGATGACAGGTGCTGTAGTGACAAATTGGAATATGTATTTTCTTCAGTTGTTTACAGTTTTAACAGCCAGTATTTGCTTGGTTTTCTGTCTGCAGTAGTCCAGTCACAGAAGAAAGCCAAACAAATTGTGCACACTAGCTCATCGTGGCCGGTTCACGGCAGCTGCTAGAGGTCAGGATTCTTTCCTCATTCCCATTTTTCTGCCATTCAGTCAAACTCCCTGTTCCCAAATCAGCAAAGCAGATACAGATACAGATACCTCAGGTCACTCAGCTTGTGTATCATTTGGCATTTTCACAAGCTGAAGCACAAATGGAAATGTTGCTCCCACAAGTAAATAAATGCTAAGTCAGTGTCTGGTGATTCCTCTGAAATCTCAAGATGTCTTGTAGCATGACTGATAGATTTGATTAAATAGCCCCCATAAGACTCTTACTGCGGAATAATGATTAAGCCTAAATTATCTGAAAGGCTCTGACTCAGGATATAAACAATGCAAGAGCAATTGAGAGACCCTGAATCATGAACTGCGGCATGATATATCCCGGAGTTCAATAAGCTAATGGAGCTATTAGTGACTAAGCTAAAGCAAGCGAAGGTTTTGTTTGCTTCTGGCTTCGTGTCTTCCACCCTCAGTCTCTGCATGTGGCTCAACATACAAAAGTACTTACAAAAGGGAGCGGGTAGAGACAGAAGAGAAAAAGGTAGGAGCGGAGAAGCAAATGGATTTATGTTGTTGTTTACATCGGGAAATTTTCCTGCTGTCCCTAGGGTAATGGCATTCACAGTGAGGGAGAGAGGGAGGGAGGAAGGGAGGGAGGAAGGCCCCCAGGCTGTCGTGGGGGAGGAGAATAAAGGCTAGGGGGCAGATAAGGAAACAAAAAGCAGAATGTGGAATACAGCCAAAGCAAAGAGGACATTTTTTAGAGAGGAGAAGGAAAAAGAAGAGATGCCCAAATGCTTGTCAGGATTCTTTATAGAATTCAGATTCTTTATAGAATTCAGAAATACTGTTAGCAGTACTGCCAGTGGCGCACAGAGGTTCCTATAGGGGAAAAACAAGCCAGTCAGTAGGTCACTTACAAATTGTTCTCCTAAAAATATACAAGAAAATTCATACCTGAAATTTTCACATTTGTTGGCACAAAAAAAAATTATTGATCAAAAGTAGGCAATTCTCCCTCCCTTTTATTACGTGATGATGACAGGAGAAGTTGAATAACTTGCTCCCTTGGGAAAACCATGTTATTTCATGATAAATAAACTGAAATTTTAGTGGCAGACCTGGCAGAGGGTTTTTATCTTATTTTCATCATATCTGAAAGAGAGGAGAAGAAGCTGAGCTAAAAGTCTGTCTTATTGTTTTCCTTAAATTAAATGAAAGGAGTAGGGATGGGGAGAGAGAGAGAAGAGCCCACTGCTGAGCAACTCGGTTACCCTTCAAGTCATTTCTATGGCAAATGAAAGTGCTTCTCAAGGATAAGTAACCTGATGAAACCTTCTGCAGTGGTCATGGGGAATTGCTGCCAGAACTGGAGAGGAGGGAGAACAAAGGGCTGAATATTAATGGGCAATGTCATTAGGTGTTTCAATGCAACATGCAGCTTTTCTGCTGATGCCTAAGTGGTAATTTTGTGGAACACACAATAGTTACAAGTGGTTCATCTTTCCTTAGCTCTGTGTCCTTTAAACCATGACAAAACTTAATAGTAAGGGGAGAAGAATGCTCACTAGGCTCTTCAGTGAAAAAACGGCAGTAGCCAGGTTCTTCTGTTTGCCTTCAAGTCGGCTATGAATATGTAAAAATGTTGACTATGCATGAAGTATGAGGAGATTTTCATAATGTGGAACTGTCTCTTCTTATTAGTATTTAAATAAAGATAAAACTACCGTGCATGACCGTATGCAGACAAAGTGAACAGGGAGAGAGCATCTTTTTTATTCTTCCTGACATTAGATTTACCTGATTAGAAGCTGACCAGATACCAAAACTGTAAAGCACTCTCTAAAATTAAAACTGCTAATGGCTTCATTAATACTGTGAGCTGACATCAAGCTTCAGGCACGTGGCTATAGTGTACCTTGGCATCTCAAGAGGGGCTGTGTGGAGGGCAGAAAAGCGGGGAGCATTTGCTTCTGAACTGCTGGCATCGCTGGTGTGCTTCGTGTTGTGATACAGCACCGGAGAGAGCCCTGACTGCTTGTTGCTGGGGGGTCTGTCCCCCTTTGTGCAAGTCCCCCTTCGCTTTGCAGGTGCTTTTCTACGAGAAAGGTGCTGTTTGCAGGTCCAAGAGGAAGGTGCTGTCTGTAAGTGATAGAGGCAGCCTAAGCTCACAAGCTGTTGTTGGCATGAGGAGTCTGGCTGCCCCCATTTTTTGCTTGTATAGTCAGAGCTGGAAGCCTCGTCTTCAAGAGAGCAGCCGCTCCTGTGGCGACTGGTGACCGTTTGCCCTTTTGGCAAAGTACAGAACAGGGAAGTCTCTTTTAATCTACCTGTGTGTGCAGCAGGGTGGGCCTTAATCTAAACTGGATCTCGAGGAACAACAGCGAAAACCAAATAACGTCTGAGTGCTGACAGTCTTAATGGTTACTGATAGGATCGGCACCATCAACCTGAGATAATGCCTCGCTGCACATCTCGGCAGAGGAAGAACAAAAGGAAGCTGAGGTTGAAGGTAGCATGGACTAAATTAGAGAAACCGAAAGAAGGGTGCTCTCAGCATTCAGATTGCATCTTAGGAACTAATGTTTTAAATTACCATATCAATGTAGTGATAGCCACTGGAAAATTGAATTAGTACACAGGGCATTGGGAAGTCTCCATGGTTTTCAGTGCAGAGATACAAAATAAAGGAACTCCACTGGGATGAAGCTGTGCTGGGTCAGCCAATATCCAGCAGGCTCGAGAGCCAGCTAGATCGTCTGCCCCGTGGTTTTCCTTTCAAGTGTTTTCAAGTTGAGCGTCCAGTAATCGATCTGGGGTGCCAGCTGCATCAAGGCAGAGAGTGTCAACACGCTTCAAACACAGCACACACGCAGCGCAACAGTTTGTGAAAAAAAAACAAGGGAAAGGCGCGGAACGCGCACCAAAATCTGAATTGGCGAGCGTCCAAACCTGGCATCATTTCCTCAGCGTGAGATGCGCCGACTGGACAATGAGCTCATGGCAAGCTTTCACCATCAGCAGAGCTCCCGTGCTGCATTTATTAGTTAGCTGAGTGTAAAGTCTTCTGATGGGTTGTGGGCATGCCTCTTTCTGCTCTGAGATAAACAGTGCTCTTTTAGGCTGGTATCACGCCGACAAAGTCCCCTCAAGGACTGCAAGCAGCTTTAATTATGTCTCTTGCTGTATTTAATTGTCTGGCTTGCTACCACCACCAAGTAGGCAGGTTTATATATGTAACTGTCATTTGATTGAGCGCTCAGGGTGTGGTGTCTGTGTCTGTGTGTGTATTTGCAGCAGCTAATTATGTGTCGGCCTCCCAGACCTCTGTGCCCAGCAGCAGACGATTTTGGGAACAGACTTTCTATCCGTGGTAGAGGAGGACCAAGCTAGGGACTATGCACGTCAGTAGGGTGTATATAGGCTATGGGATAAGTCAGCCTGTGCCCAAGGATGCTGATGGATCTGGCAAAGGTCATTGTAAAGCTGAGTTCCTGTCATCTCTGAGAGGTCACCACAACCGGGAAGTTCCTGTTGAATGGAAAAAGGGGAATGGTACATCCGTTTTCAAAAGAGACGTACATGAACATCTGGCAAACTACAGGCTGGTCAGCCTCTGAGCCCTGAAAATTATGGAACGAATTCTCCTGGACACTTTTTCCAGGCAAATGAGGAAAAGGAGGAGATAACGAACATCTGAGGGGTAAATTGTAGGTGATCAACTTTAACACCTTCCGTGATAAAACAATTAGCTCTGAGACAGAGGCGAGAGCAGTGGATTGATTTCAGCAAGGCTTTCAATACCGTCTTGTGTAGTACCCCCCAGTCAAACTGAGGAAATGCAGATTAAATGTCTAGACTTGCAAAAAGGCTGACAAACTGGCTGACCTGTGAGGCTCGGAAGGCCAGTAGTTAGTACTTTTGCTGCAGGCTGGCTCTCAGCGCTGTTCTCAGCAGGCAGTGCCAGGGCAGGCACCACCTGGTATCTGACATCCTTCAGAAGGAGCTGGCCAAGTTCGAAGCATGGCCTGGGGCTGGCTCCGTGGCAGCCCCGCGGAGGGGGGCCTGGGTCCCGGTGGGCAAGGAGGAGGAGAGCACAAGCCAGGCGCGTGTCTTCACACCACCTGGGCAGGCGTGCAGCTGCCACCGACAGGGACGTGTCTGCTGCCCTCTGCTCAGCAGCTCGGGAGGCTTCATCTGCAATCCCCTGTGCCCAACTTTGGCCCCATCCCAGAGAAAAAGCAATGCTGGCTCCCTGGAGAAAGTGCAGGGCAGGGCCTCAGAGATGCAGCAAGGTGGAAAAGAGCAGGCTGGGGGGGCTCTCTTCGAATGCCCTGAGAGGCTTCAGAGAAGACAGGGGCAGACTCTGCAGAGACGTATGCAGGAAGAGGACAGGAGGCAACAAGAGCTGTCTGGGTAGAGGGAAAAATGCTTCCAAACCGGGTGGCCAAGACTGTGTCTGGCTGTGCAAAACGAGCAAAATTCTGTGCAAAATTCTGTGCAAAATTCATAGTAGGAATGGTCCCATTTTAAAGCTTTTTGTAACAACCTTTTTCAGTGAAATGCAGTGAGATGCAGCGATGTTGCAGTATTTCGCATCCTTTTAATTCCTTGGAGATGAATCTTTCCAATCATCATGCTTACTCTCATTTTCCTGATTTGTTAAAAATTTTGCCTAAAGCACTATTTATTTCTATAACCTCCAAACAGAGCTTGCCATTTCTCTTCTGGTTTAGAGAGAAGAAAGAAAAGAAGAGGTAGTTTAAACATAACTCCATTTAAGAAAGAAAAGCAAATGCACCAGCATGCTGTAATGAAAGCTATTAAAATAATTAGTCCTTATCCTACGATGATTGCAGAAGAAAATAAGTAGTGAAAGTGAAACATATAACAACGGGATTATAAAACGAACAAGCAGCATAAAAATTGAATGAGTCAAAAGTTTAAACCAGAATGTGACTGAGCTTCAGGATAGTGTAGGAGGAAATGTAATTGTGTTTGTTCCATGGCAGTTTACTTGAGCTAATGACGTGTCTCTGAGAAGTGTCTGAGACTTGTGCGTAGACACCCGACTTTCCGAAAGGTATCACCGTGTTTGATGTCAGGGCAGGCAGTGGGTCACACCTGGCCTAAGGCAGTCATGGCAGCTCTAACAATCTAGTGCAGAGTGGAGCGGGACAAAATGCTTGCATTTCTGCTTTGATTTGATCTCGCTCCTTGTTTTATTATGGCCCACTGGATGGCTCTGTGTTCCAGTGCCTGGTGCTGCACCGCACTAAGAAGAAGGATGGGCAAGACAGGCTCAGCCCGAGTGCCAGCAGTTCCTTCAGCCTCGTGGGTCTCCTCGAGCACAGGCTCACGCTGGTGCTTCCAGTAAGCCTTTTGTTGTTGTTGTTGTGCCTATCTCCTTGCATAATTGTCATGCTCTTGGCTTAAAACAGTATCAAACAAGAAAGATATTGTTCTGTTCATGCTGATGGCTCAATATTACCCATGTCAGAGATGTCACTTTCCTGTAGTGTGTTGTCTGATAACTGTCATAGGGTTCAGAGTTATAATGAAAAAGCTCTAATCTTGGTTTACGTGTGCTGAGAAAACATTCCTGGTAATGCAGTGTGAAGTTTCAAAGCACGTACTGATCAGATGGATATCACGTCCTTTGAAACATTAAATGTTTAATCATCAATATTATCGCTATTTATTAAATATAAAACAATCACTTCAGAAATTGCCAGCTTTTGTTGTATTCCATCTCATGCCACAGAAGTTGCTATTCAGAGACCATCTTTGCACTGCCAACTTGGAAAGGGATTTGAGGTGTGCTTGGGCTGTAATCAGTGGGTCAAAGCAATCCAAGCCAACCCGTGAGCTCAGGATGTCTATCTGTAACTGCATTTCCCCCAAAATATTTTTGTGCACAGTATTATATGCAGTATATAGCAGCAGAATTAAAGTACCTCATGTAGAAAACTCTATATGTGTAATTTTCCCTGTAAAGATTTTGGGAAAAAGTGTAGGATCAGCCAAACAGTATTTCAAGAACCACAGATCAAAATTCTTGAGCAGCTGAGACCCAAATCTTTAAGGCCTATAAGGGCTCTTGTAACTCAGCCTAAATTTTAAAAGGAGAAGAGAGCTTAAGCTAATCTTAGAGAAGCAATACTGAGAACAATATTATCTGTGAGTTAAAAGAGATCTAGCACCGCCATACGCTATAAATACTAGTCCTGAAAATGTTTATTCCTGAAGATGATATTCATGTAATAATACACATAGCTGTGTAGACTTGCCCTGCTTATTCGGGGGTTTCTTTGAAGTTTTCAAAAGCACTGATGAGTGTGCTTCAGTAATTTTTTACTTGCCCTGTCTCAGGCAGCAAATAAACTGCGGCAGGTTTAGTCGGAACTAAACCTTGTCTGCGGGCTACAAAACCAAACATGCCTGACAAGTTCCAGCAGAGCTGAGGCCTGTTCTTTCAGCTGTTCCAGGGTGTGGTGTTTGGGGAGGGGGAGAGTGCCTATATACATACTTACACAGCCTGTATAAAGTATCCCTTGTGCGTAGGAGGCTGGCAGTCATCCTGTATCTACTTGTCTATGTGACCTTGCTCCCAGGGAGATTTGCGGCTCGGGATGCTCTGTTTAGTAAGGTACAGCAGACACCAAAGGGACAGGCAGCGAGAGCTCAGCAGTGGGCTGTTGTTGAGTTGGGTTGCAAGCAGTGGGCTGTGAATTAATCCGAACATTTTCAAGTGTCATAAGAAGCAAATACTCGCTGGTCTTTAGTGCCCGTTGCCCGGTTGCTTGGCAGAAAGCCAGGGGATCTTACTTAGATCATAGTTTGTAAGATAAAATGAGAAGCTCTACTTAATTTAAATTGACATGTTTCTTTCAAAGTGCTGTGCTTTCCCTGTTATTTACATTCGGTCTAATCCTGTGGCAAAATCACCTCTAGGGGAGGTAGGTACAACTGCACTGACATTTACATTTTGTTTGTTTATACTGGATCTGAGGTCATCTCTGTGCGTTTTACCAGTGGCTGCAGAAGACAAGAATAGCTTTAGGAAAGAGTCTGCAGATGGATGAAAGAGTGGAATATGTGCTTTCCATAACTGTATCCCTGACTCATTATTCACAGCAGAAAGAATTCTCTTGTGGCTTTCCATCTCTTATATGTGGTTGGTGCACCACTCCCACCTTCCAAAAGGCTCAAACACCTAATTTTCTAAAGTGTTGGCATTGAAATGCAAGGTTAGATTTCAGGTCCACAAGCAAACCAAGTTACCTGGCAGGCTGAGAAGAACGCACATGTGCACAATGGTTCAGAAATCAGACGCAGAAAAACACACCTTAAAACAACTTAACAATAAAGTTGAGATTTAAACCCAATAACAACAGTGAATTCAGAGGCTGATCCTCTAATCCGTAACTCCACCCGCTGTCCTGCAGTGCACGTGTTACAGTATATAAGGTCAGCCCGTGCCCAAAGGCTGCTGCCCAGCTAGGGTAGCAGAGGGATGGAAGTAATTATCAGGTCTGTTAAAACTTGGGGTTTCTTGGCCTTTCCACCTGTTGTATTTTATCAGCAAATGTTGAAGTTGTCGGGTAGCCAGGCAGAGTGCTAAAACAAAACATTTTACTTGCCAAGATTATTTTTTCATGCCGTACTCTAGAGAATGTTTATTATCCCTGTTACCTTGTCAGTAGGATACCTCGCAGGTTGGGTCTTTACATTTCTCTGAGTTTTATCCTCATTTTATAGCTGAGGGAATAAGGCCCAGGGGTTCTGAAGGTTCGATACTCTAAGCACAGACACCTTCTGGGGTAGCTAGTTTTCAGCTTTTTATGGCCTAATGGGCCTTCAGTATCCATAAGTTACATTTGGAAAAACGCGTAGGCTGAAGGAACCGACCCTGAGAGCTCTGTATTGCAAGCGTGAGAGCAGCTCTGTGTTGCTTGTTTTTTGGGAAGACATGCAGGGGATGTGCCCAAGGAATGGCGCCCTACCTCGGAACGGGGCCCTGAAAGAGCCCCAGCCTGCTCCAGTGTCGCAGTGATGCTGTTGCGGTGGGTGCCCTCAGAGCAGCTCGCCCTGGCGAGCTCCTGCAGCAGGCAGCGCGGTGGGGCGGGCAGTCCTGTCTGCTCCCGCCAGGAACAGCTGGCTGGCTGGGAAGCCATTTTCGGCAGTCACAGTACAAAACAGAGAGCTGATCCAACGGCCTGCAAGCAAGAGTTAAAGTGGTCCGATCCTGTGCTAGTATGTGGGATTTGTGAATGTCTGCATGCCGTCAAGATTTTTTGAATGGCAGCCTGGTGCAAAGCTGCTGGCGTGTTATTAAGTCGGTGGTGGCTATTCATATAAAGCTGAATCTGATGTGTGTCTTTTAATGGAACCTCTGTACTTTTTCACTGATGTTTTAATAGTTTCTCGTAAACACATAACTGAAATAATCCAGTAAATACAACAGAGGGACTTTGAAAAAAAAAAAAAAAGTAAAAAAAAAAAAGAGCTAACAAAGTGGAGGAGCCTTGAGATCTGAGTCCATCCAGAAAGTCACAAGGCTGCTTTGATGGTCTCTTCAAAGCGCTGTTTTGCTGATTCCAAAATCAGTCCTGTTTTGCTGCAGAGGGGATGGAAGCATATCAGTGAGGAGCTTGATGAGTTTGGAAAAGGGCTAGTACTGATGTTTAGGGCCATTTGTACATCAAGACCCTTCAAATGGCTTGTTAACTGGCCCATATTGGAAATTAAGTAGAAGTATGTGGATAATGTAGACACGGGATCAGAACAAGTAAGCTGTAGCCTGTTGTCTGTCACTGCCGCCATTCTGCTTCTACTTGTATTGCAAACCAAAAATGCGCGTGATGTTATTTTCTCAGAGCTGTGTTGCAGCGCTTCCCCTTTTCTCAGACTGTGAAAGCACCTTGCAGGAACTGGGAGGACGTGGGCTCTCCTCCCCAGGAGAGGGTGCTCAAGCAAGATGTCGATGAGTAGGTCAAAAACCAGGTCCAGATGCTAACGAGGGACATACCAAGACAGTGGCATCAGAACTGCTGCGCTTGCATCCCTTCACAGCAGAGAGGAGGGAGCAGATCCTGCCCAAGGACAGCCGCCAGTTGCGTGTCAGACCCAAATGCCATTTATTAGCAGTGGCCACACCCGTGGCCATGGTGGGCTTTGTGTGCCTACAGGCTGCAAGCTGGAGATCAGTATCACCCTGGCTATTTTGGTTGACATAAGAGGTCGTGACAGTTCCAGACTATCCTGAAAACCAGACTTGACTGCATCCCGTAACGACAGCAAAATTAGAGGGACCACAGCTCTGTCTGGAGCCTGCTTTCCTAAGTAGACCAGGCCATGTGTACTCGAGGAGAGTACAGTCGGCTAGCTTATGCTGGGAGTCTAAAGCTGCCGGAACAAAGTAGGCAGCGGAAAGGCAAACTGTGCTAACAAGCACATTCTTTAAATAAAACAGAGACATAACCAACAGATGTTACTGGCAGTTCTGTATTGCACACTTTGCTTTTCTTCTGATTTCAGGGAGTATGCTTCAAAGTTACGAGAGTTGAGTTTCATGTAGACCTTGTGGCCACAATTTGTCATTTCTTGCTCAGTGCCCTTGCCATGATTCTCTGTCTGCCCATCGCTGTGCCACGGCTGACACTGCATTTCAGTGCTGCTCTGTACTTTTTACTCATTTTTTTTTGGTGAGAAAAGTTGTAAAGCATCTTTCTGAAAGGTAAAATGCTATATTAACAAAGGAATAAGAAATGTACGTACAGATGGGAGCTCTGTATCCAAAAATGTTGATGTATCTATAGATTTATTTTTGCCTGTAAGGCTTTTATTAATCCATTTATTTTAATATTAGACAGAAGTAGGAAAAGAAGTAGTGGCAGAAGCAAAACTTGAATCCACAGATTTTTTTTTGGTAAGAGATTGATTTCTGGGCAGTGAATAAACATTTCTGACTTAAGGTGGATTTAATTAAAATATGAATTATAATCATTTTCAAAATGATGTTTAAAGTAGAAGTGTTGATTGATCTTTTATACACAGAACATGATATGAGGCATTTTATATACATGCAGTATGATAAACATATAACATTCATCAAGTTGTAAGATGTTTAATCTCTGAAAACAGTTGTCATATTTAACATTAATGGGCACTAGGAATATTGCCCAGACTTACTTGTAATTTAGAAGGCAGATAAACCGTGTTAAATATACACATAATTCCATATTTAAAATTAATGTTATGTTCTTGAAAGTATGTATCGATTATTATGATTTCATGGCCAGAAATGAAAAACAGGTTTAGAACACTTATTGAAAAAAATGCCCACACACAAAGATCCCAAGCTCTTCTGTTTCTGGGTCCTTGCTTTTAGAAGAGCTTTATATAGACAAAGAAGGGAGTTACTGGGACGAGTATTTATGGTGCTCTCGTTCTCTAAGAGACCGTGTATGTTGCATTGTTTCCTGGTGGTGATTGGTTGCCTTGAACTGAATGCTGCTAAGGAACTGGTGTGTTTCTATGGGCAGTCGGCTATACTGATCTAAGAAAAAGTATTATTATTATTATTTTTAACCGAAGTTGCATAAAAAGGGATATTTCTATGAGGACCTCTGAAGAAAGATCACTGATTACGTCGTTCCTTCTCTCAATCACTTTCTCCCTTTGGTTTCCCCTGATTGTTTAGGAAAACTTGTGGTTTTGGGTCTTCTAGCCTGTTGTTACTCAGCTGCTCTGCCTTCTACTCTGGAAGTCAGTTAACAGACATTTAGCTAAATTACTAAACTCTCCCACTTTGATCATTATAGTTAGATTTGGGGTAGATGAAGTGGTAACTATGGAACTAGAGAGGGTTTGTATTTAGAGAGGTTGTCAACTAACATAAATCATTGTAGCTCTTTTAAAGTCAACACAACTATGCCAGCTTGCACAAGCTAAAGAATTGGCCTATGAAGTCTGTAATGCATTTATTAAAAAGCCATTTTACCTGTTCTTGTGCTAATGTCACGTAAAAACCTATCAAAATGTGGAAAATGTTGCAGGTTGCTAATGTCATTTCTTTCTGCCCATCTATCTGGGTGTCTCTCAAAGCCTCGGAGTATTAAATTGCAGAATGAATGTCCCAGTGGCCCAATTTAACTGCAGAACAAGGAAATATTTTGAATTCTGGAGCTGCCCTTGGTCATGTGAGACAGTTGTAACAAGTAACATCTCTTTAGCATTGCAGTGTGCACCCTGTTCACAGCTGTTGCAAGGTACAAAATGCATTGCATCCAGACTCTGCCACCTGTTGTAGGCAATTTGGAACAGAGCAAGTTAATGGAGATACAGGAACAGGTTTTACCTACTTGCAGCGATGTTATCTGCATTTCAGCTAACAGCCACTCACAGCCTTTCCTTCATGCCGCTGTCTTTAGAGATAAACTCTTGTTTTTGTAGCAGCGAGAGTAGGTTAGTAAATTGAAAAATAGCATAGGTTTTGGTGGGTGCTTTTTCCCCAGTCGGCTGTCCCCTTTATTTCACAGCTACATTAGGCCTGGCCCCACCTGAGCATCCTTGCCTCTAAACTACCAGGGAGCTTTGTTGGTGGCATCCAAGCACTGCCCCTGCTTTCACCTCTGCGAGCATGAGAAGAGCACTGGTGGCTGACCCCTCTCTGGGTAGCCCTGCTCGGGTGCAGGACGAACAGATCTGCTTGCTTAGAGAGAGTGGGTGAGAACTGTTGCCATAGGAGGAATGACGTTCACCTGAGCATAACTCCGTCCCTTGAAGTCCTTCCCATTCTTGAAGGTCTTCTGAGTCCCAGCCAGTGCTTCCAAAGAGGCTAGAGTGTCCTGCCTCCGTTTCTTTTTGCTGAGCTTGTTGCCCCTGCAGGTGTCAAGCCCCTTCAACATACAGACTTCCTTTGAAATCGATTTACATCTCTTTCTTATTCTTACTCTGAAATTTTGTGAGTCCCAAATCTGCCCGAGAGTGCTGACAGATAGTCATCAAAGGTCAGTGGCTGAGGCTGGTCGTCACCCTTCTCCCCTTGTTACAGGAGGGCTGATGGCCCTGCTTTGCCCTCTGCCATAGTCAAGTGTCCACCACCAAATAGTTCTAATCCATGCTGGCTTGCAGACTATCAAAGTAACAAACATATTCAGAGCATCAAACAGAAGCTATACGTTGATGGGCGGGTGACTAAACTGTCCCATTGTCCCTAACCTCTTGTCACTGAAGCTTGTAGCCTGCAAATTGCCTCCAGCTCTTTTTTTCCTTGTCCTTGCCATATAGGCAGTGTCTAAATCTTAATGCATCTCCAGCACGCTACCATGAGAATCAGGCTTTTTCATTCTCTCCAGAAAGCCACTTTTGTTCAAGCCCTTCTCTTTGCTTGCTTTGATTAATGAAATCCTATTTTCTTTGACCTCCTTGATTTCTTTGTATGGTTTTCTGAGCTACAGAAAACACAGCTGCTAAAATCATCCTTCTTGACTCTCGCAGTTGGATGTGATGGTGATGGCAGTTAGAAAAATTTGCTCTTGTCTTTTTACATATCAGACAGAAAGCTGTCTTGTATATCCAGGAAGAAAATACTAATTTATCTCCTCGTCCCATGAGCTTTGCAAAAGGCTTGGGAGGGAAGACCAAGAACACTAAAGTGATTTCCCCTCCTCAGCCTCTTCAGCTCCTTTCCATTCTCAGCGTCTGTTACTCCTCTTTGAATATGTGCCACAGCTGACACTAAGGTTTAACCTGTAAAATTTCCCCTGGGCCTAAAAGTTGCTTGTAACTCAGGTCAGTGGGTCATCTTAGTGGGTTCCAGGTGTTTACATGAGAGTCTGAATTAACCGTGTGGCAGAGACACACTCACCAACTGCCAAAAAAGCACAGTCCTGTCTTCTGAGCGTGAGACAAGCAGCTTGGCCTTTGAGGACCCCCGTGTTCTGGGGTTTCCTGTACATCATATTATTTAGTGAGAAGGACAGTGGTAAATTTGAAGGGAGACCTACGAAAGTAATTTAGGGGAGACACCGGGTATCCATGAGATGACAGCAATTTTCATGTCTACGCAAGTAGTCTGGATTTGAACTTGAAACCTGCAAAAGGAAATCTCACTTGGTTGTCTTTTCCCTTTTAAGAGCTATCATTGTAATTTCAGGAGTGGGAGGTTTGTTTTTTTATTTGGAAGATAAATTTACTAATTCGAGGTTTGACCTTTCTGCAGTTCATGCTATCAAAATCATTTGCACAGTGAGCTTAAATAAATTGTACTTGGTTTTGGTGACGTTTTCCTCAAAGTTATAATCGGTGTCCCAGATGATTTTTAAAGAAACAATCTGAATTAACCAGAATGCTACAACTCTAAATGCTAAAAAAAAAAAAAAAAAAAGCTAGAAATCAATCTTTAAACCTAAATCTAAGTCAAAGAATAAATAACTACATTTTAAAAATGCTTCCTTAATGATTCATAGTTTTCACACTGCTTTGCACTCCAGTCGAAGTTGAGCTGCATTTGAAATTCTCATGAAAACCAGTTGGTACAGAAAACATGGTATGGACTCAAAAACCGTCCCTTTACATTGTGCTGTGCACCATTTCTTTGTTTTCTACAAAAAGGAAAGCCTGTCTGTGCTCATGCTCTTACATCTGTTATCCAGCAATGTTACCGTTGACATGTAAATAGCCGTATAATTCATGGGGTGCGTCGGGGGGAAGTTCTCCTGATTTATAAGGTGGTTTGTTCGCACTTGCTCTAGCTCAGAGATCTTTGCACTTAGCTGATATGAGCGCTGTGCGTGTTAGCAGAAACCAGGAGCATAAGGAGTTGCAGCAGCTCACCCACAGGTAACAGCACTGCTCAGAAGCCCTGCAGGACAGTGGGGTTTGATACAAGTGGCTCTCAAACACCTCGTGCCATGGTGGGCTCACAGCTCCAGTGTGCTGTACGACACAGGTTTGGCTAGGTACTTCTGTACTAGCAGGTGTAATTACCGCTTTCACAGCACCTACAGTGGGGGAACTGTCAGTCCACAGAAGTGCCTTGAGGTCTCAGCAATAGACAAACACAAAAATGAGAAGGCATCCAGGGTCTCTTGGGCTTCCTTTGTGAATCCTACAAAGGAATTATGAGTATTTAGCAAATGTGTAGGGTCTAAAATTGCCAGCTACAAGAATGCTACCTTGCGCAGATGTGTGTGACACTGACAGCAGATATGCTTTTGACATGATACCCGCTCAGTGAGCTCTTTTGAGATGAGTAGACAGAGGATCTCAGTAACTACTGAATGGCATAATTAATTTCTGGACAGTGAATCCTGTGGTTCTTGGCTTTATGTTTAAGAATGTGCCCATCACCAGGAGGGCCGAATTTCAGTGGCAAAGGAATGAGTTGGTGGATGGGGTCCAGAGCCTGTGGCAGGAATAAGGTAACTTGACACAAACTTGGAGTGAAGCCATTGCCTCAGGACTGGAATACCCATACCACCCACCCGAGCTATGAGATACAGGGCACATAAATGAAAGTGTCTCAGCATCCCAGGGATGCTGAGGGGTGGAGGCTGAACCTGAAGTCATATGAGTGCACATCTTCAGAGTGCACAAGCATGGCAGAATCCAGGTGCACAAGAGTTTCCCAGACTTTCAACCTGTGGACTGCTGTCAGCCCTCCTCCTTGTGGACCCCATGTAACCACACAAAGCTGTCAAACTTCTCATTGTTGCTGTTTTATAGGTTTTGTAGCTACAGAGCACATGATGTGGCCTTGCAGATCCCAGGTGGGACCTGCTGTTTCAGAAGCCTATCATATACCATGTTGCCTGGCATAGCAGAGAATGTATATGAGCACACGATTTGATGCTGAGTAGGAATGTGGGACCAGCAGGCAGCACCCTGGGCAACCGAATCCTCTCTTTCTTGCTCTGGCAGACCACCTTGCAGTAGATAATAGTCCAGAGGTATCCATAGATCATCTGCTTCATAGGTCACTGGACATTATAATTCTCAGTGTTTAAGAGAAATATTAAGGATGTAGTAAGTCTAGAAGCTGCAACTGTAGTGTGTTGTAGGCAGAAAGCAAAGGAGAGGAAGATACTGCTAGTCTTCCAGGTCTACGTGCTAGCAAAATATATGTTAAATTAACTCCTCTGTGATCCTAAGAAGGTGATCATGCCCTAAATTACTGATGGGGCAAATAAAACCCCTCTGATCCCTGCTAATCTGACTTGGAGGACAGATGTCCCCCTGATCCTAAATCTGAAGAATGGTTTAATCCTTTGTGTGTGAGCAGGACGCAGTTCAGCTGAGAATTTTACGTCACTAGAAACACAGCTGTACTCTGCCTGCATCCTGTTTTTTGTGCTGTCCAGTTTCCAGAAGCCAAGTGATAGACTAAGGAAGGAGAAGAAAATTCCCTTCTGGCCCCTACAAGTCAGAGTTTTGAAGCATGAAGTTAGTGCAAGCATAGTGTTGACACCCAGCACTTCAGTGCGCTGTCTTTGCATATCCTTAAAGTGTGGATTCCCTAGGACTCATGCCACAGAATTAATTTCCTGTTTTTACGAGTTCTCTTAATCTAATTTACAGTCCCTTCAGTAAGTGTGTCTTGGTTCGTACATTTCTTGCTCCCATGACTGTATTTACAAGGCCTTTCCAAATTTCGTTCTTGAATAAATAAGGCCTTTGCACTGTCTCGTCCAAATTTATTCATGACCACTTCATTGCACAGATGACTCTGTCAAACCAGAGGCTGAGAACTTCTGAGCTGATATCCTAGGAGGCCAACATAACTCCGGATCTTTCTGCGTAGGTACACACACCCAAGCTAAATGATTACTTCACTTACATAAAATTTTACGAATATTAGTCTTTGTAATGACAAAATACTTGAAACTTTGGGAGGGAAGATTTTGAAAGGAAAGGAAGTAAAATCGTTGCAGATGTGGTCTGTGTGTTTTCCCAATTCTCTGCAAGTGCTGGTTTCCAGTAGGCTCTGTCACCTCAGCATGCTTTCCACAGTGCCATGGCATGGATATATTACATCATTTCCTTGGACAATATCTGCCAGGAAATGCTCTTACTTTATATTCAACTGTTTTAAACCATTTCTAATGTATTTATTAGTATTTCTCACTGCTGTAACTGTTTCTTTTGTCACTGAAATTGTCCACAGACTTTAATTAAGCCCATGAGCCTAGAGAATTTGACAATTTAATTCTTTTAAACGCAGCCTTATTGCCAAGCAGGGTTCCCCTGCAGCCCTCCCAGCTGTCGTTTTTATGGAGGGTACAGCTTTGGGTGTCATACTGTTAACTGCGCTCAGGTACTTTTCTTCAATGGGCATGGCATCTACTGATCATTAAAATAAACTAATTTAAATGACCAGCTAGTGAGAAACAAATATAAACTAAACCTGCTTTAAATAAAAACACATTCTTCAGTGTAATCACTCTTTAAAAAAAAACACTAATAATTAATCAAGCTCTGTCCTACTGGAAGTAAAATGGATCTGTATGAACAGTAATTACCACACTTGAAAAGAGAGAGTTCTACAGTTTGTATTCTCGACTTTCTTTTTTTTTTTTTTTTTTTCCACGCAGGATAAATATTGTATCTCATGATCCAAATCCTTTCTGTTTTCTGTAGGATACTTGAAGTGAAACAATGCATCTCTTACCACTGAAAACAGAGTAAATGGGTCCCTGAAGGATTTATTTTAAGTCAGATGCATTTGTCATTCTATATTGATAATCTTTGCACTTCATTATCATATTCAACTCACCATTTATATGCAGATGACACAATCATTTATGGTAATAGATTATACTAGAAGAAAGCTTAATATTATCTTCAAGCTGATTTAAATGAGCTTTAAGATCATCTGGCACAATCTAAATTACTATTAAATATTAATGAAACAAAGATCATATTATTTGGCTCAAAACAGAAGTTGGGTAAACTGAACAACTGGCAATCAATGCGACCTTGGAGACGGATAGCAAATGTCAATTGTGAAGAATATGGATACATCATTTTTCATCGTATGACTAAACTATTGATTAGCTGTGAAGATTTGAAAGAAAGCCAAGAACTTTATTTGGGCTCGGAAAATATGTTGACTTAGGGGAAAAGAAAAGATTTGTTTTCCTGCATTTTCAGTTCGTATTATGTACTTTGGGTTTTGCTGATTGCTGCATAATGTTTGTTAGGAAAGATAAAGCATCTTTAACTTGGTTATCTAGGCAAATTTGCTTTGAATTATACATTTCATAAACATCACCGTCTGTCATTTTAGCATCAATTGGCAAAAAAATAGAGAACTGTCAACATTTCATTGGTACGTTATCCTTCTACTCCCTCTTTGCTCCTGTCCCCTGGCTTCAGATAAGTTACAATCTTCAGTCTTCCATGTTTTCTGAAATAGAAAAATTAATAAGAAAACTAGTATCTCCGCTTCTTCATCTGGAACTATACGGCTGTGTAACCGATAAAGCGAGTCAGGAGATTCGGGTACATCCAGCATTTTGTATGTGTTTATTTTTACATAGGTCTGATCCTGTGAAGTCCTGCGCTTATTCTAGGAAACGCAGATGAACTCAATGGCAGTTTATGTCAATTCCTAAGATGAAGGATAAGGGACTTAGTGCTTTCCAGGAGATGTTCTTATTCGTAGAGACTAAATTTTATAATCCTGCAGTGAAAAGGAAAAAGGAAAATAACTGACCTCTGTACTTTTCAGTTTATTAAAAATGCAGAAGACCTTCTGCATTTAAACACTGGAAATCCACCTCCTCTTTTATGTAGCAAGATATGTCACACTAATACATCCATTGTCCCAGAAATGCCAGCTCTTTTGACATTATAATGAATCTCGTGCCATGAGACATTGTTTGTTGTTACCCTCTTTCTGTTCTAGGCATAATCAAGAGCAGTGTGGCAATGTTTTCTGTTCAGAACATTTCCTCTTGATATTTGCGAGGCTGTACTGCATCAAGATGGGCATGGTTTTCTGGGAACCTTTGCATTCAGGAAAGGGATCACAGCCATTTATTTGACCCTTGTCTGATTCTTTGTTACTCTCCTGGTAGAGGCGCTTCCACATAGTGTCAGGAGATGGAGACCGACTCAGACAGCACGAAAATGTGCAAGGAAAGAGGAGAAAAGAGATATGTGAGTTGTATGGTTGGGAATGAGGCTGGTTTAGAGGAACAAAGCAGCTGGGGAACTGTAGGCTGGGATAGAAAAGTAACTTAAAAAGGACAGTAAGGGCTAGGATCATTTGAAGGGTCTGGGAAAGTCTGTGGGAAAAATTGTACAAGTAGGATGCAGAAGAATTTAGATGAGTAAGTATTCTCAGAGGAGTAAGGAGTAAAGAGGAAAAACAGAAGGAGAAAGCCATAAAGAGGAAGATTAGTGTTGGAGGAAATGAGGCATGGGGAAGATGAAATTTCTTGCCAAGATTACAAGAAATTCAGGTCTAAAGGAAAAAATGTATCGGATGCTGAGTTGGGGCAGTGAATGCCCACTAGGACAATCTGATGTCCAGGTCATTAGCTTACCTGGAGCAAAAGGTCTGCATAAACCCAGCAGAAGCTGTGGATGGAAGGAAGAGCAGGGAAGGTGTAAAAGTTTGTGGGCATTGGGAAAAGTTCCTGGAATCTGTCAGAGCAACTGCAGGGAGGAGGAGATGTATGCTTTATTTAAATATTTCAAGTTATTTTCTAATTCAAACTTAGTGGGTCACGTGTTTCCAGTATAGATTCCTTCCCGAAGAGATAACGTAATCAGGCAGACTTTTATCAAAATAACTGGTGAATTGTTTTTAGAATTAGCTGTATGCCTAATTTAAAAAAAACTAATTCGATAGATTCTCTATTTGAATTTCTTTCAAATGACAGCACCATTTTCCCAGTCTGCCTAGACCCGTCCTGGCCAGACACTCGGATCAATTTTCCTGTCCCTTCATACCATCTACTCTCTTTGAAAGGACGGGAGAATCCTGAGAAGGAGCCCTGCTATGAACAATAAAACCATACTTTTATATCATCAGTGAAAACCTCCTTCCACACTGTAATCACATCAGGAGGAGGCCCCTCTGAGCCTGTGCATGTTACCTAGTGATAATACAAGGTTCCCAATGAATACAGATATTCTTCAGTGTGATTAATGTTTCCACTAGCCACTTAGCTCTGTAGGTAAGAGCCAGCTCCGTGCTGTAGTCACGGGTGCTCGGGAGCGCTGCTGCCAGTTTGTTAATGATGAGCTCTGGCTGTTGCTGTTTGGATTTGGCAGCGCCTTTGCTGCTGGGTGGGCGCGATTCTTGCCGCCATCTCGTGAGCTCCAACCAGGGAGCAATTACACCATGTTAGATCCTGGGCTCAGCCTGTGCTCCTAGGGCTGCCATCTCCTTCAGCAGGCTTACCAAAGGCCCTGTCCTGCTGCAAGATTTTGTCTAGTCCGTCTGGGGACAGGAGATGGGCTTTTTCTTGGTGAGGAGGCTTCTGTGCTCCCGAGCATCCCCAAGCTCAGCCTGGCTTATCCCCTTGCATATGAAAAGGAGGCAGTCCCTCCACAGCCAGCCTCCTGACCTTTCCTTCCATGCTGTCTTAGAGTAAATGTTGAATGCTTCATGTGAATCTAGAAATCCAAGGAACTTTTGAGGGAAAGTGGGGAGAGGGGCTGGGGAGAGAGAGAGAGGAGGGAGGAGAGAGCTAAATAGAAGCAATTTGATTTTCAGCGCTACTGAGCGTTCTGGTGATGCCAGCCTGGAAGAAAATGCTTTGTGTACAGAAGTGCATTATTAGAAAATGTGGAGGTTCAGGACTTGTTGTTATTTAAAGAATAACTCTTTTCCGGGTCAGCTGGGTCTGGCTTATCTTTGGTCTCCATCTTTCATGTGTTTATTGATGATTTCATGTAAGAATAATATCTGTTGTATTAGGTATTTATGTCTGCCCTTTGGATTTGACTTCATTATGAGATTGGAACAAGAAAGTGAAGGTCTTGGCAGATTTCTTAGTATCAGTGTTGTATTGCATACTTTCTAGAGATGAAAGGTCTGCTGCCATACCACACTGGTCATGCAGCAGGCTCCAGCTCTCACAGAAGCTGTGATTCACCTGGATCCTAGTTTTTACCATAGCAGTCCCTGCAACCCTGTCAAAAGGAGTGCAAGAGTGTAGTAAAGTGCAGAAAATATAGCTGTAAATATTGTAATTTCAGCCTATGCATGCCCAGAAGAATTTTCTGTTGTGTTGCTTTTGCTTTTGTTACGTGGATACTGGGGAGACCTCATAGTAGATAACTGCCTTTCCTCATTTCCTTCAGCAATTAAAAACTATGTGGGATTTTTGTTTGTTTTGCATTTCTTTGTTTTATTTCCTTTGGAAAGTAGAAGCAATCTGAGGTAGGTCTTGGCAAGTGTTAGTCCTTAGTTGTTTCCCTCCTAAGCTTTCTGTTTGGCTCTTATTAATTCCTCTTTTAGGATCGTGCAGATAATATTTCCTTTGTTTTTCAAATTCCTTCTTAGAACAGATCATTTCCTACTGCACTCAAATAAATAGCTGAATTCATGAGGTTATTTTTATGAGTATAGCCTGTAGATTAGGGTCTCAGAACAGCATATAGGCAAATTAATCATAGTTCAAAAATTACAATTTTCATACTGTTATCATATTTTACGGAAAAATCCTATTAATGCAAACCTACTTTAATGATAGCTGACCTCTACTGAGGAGTCTGGGTGGTGCTCTAGATCTGTTCTAGTTCCATTCTCATCAAATATAAAGCTGCAAGAACTTATTTTCATGATCATACATTGTAAGCTGTGAATATTTTCTATGCTATATGCAGTGGTAGAAATAATACAGAAAAGTTTTCTCATATTTCATTATGTGTCTACAAGGGTTCTTAAGCAGTAGAATTCTGGTACTATTTTGTGGTTTGTTTGCAGCATTTTTAGTTCTTTTTCTTAAATGTTTACTGGCAGGCTGAAGATAACTTCAACGTTACAGAATTTGAAAAAGTGAAAAAGAAAATAACTTTGGGACTTCATAAAGAACTTATGAAGAAGATAAAAGGAATGTAAAATGTTTCAATGAGATTTATAGTCATTTTTGGAAAGCATTTAATTATATTAACCTTTGTGTTAGAATAGTTTTTTTATCACTAAGTGAATACATGTTTGTTTTTAATTGCTTCTTCCATGTAACATTGGTTTTATGTACTCGAGCTTGTAATGATTAACTTGGAAATCTTACATATCATGTGCAGTTGAGATAAACTGAAATTCAGATGAAAGAAGGGTGAAACAGGGATGTAAACCAGATGATACTGGTATATCATGATATATCAGTATATCAATGATATATCGGTGGGTGTACAGCTAAGCTGTGTTCTGGGAGTGACACCACACCGACTGTGAGGCAAGTTTTCTTCTAGCTTAGATTGCTGTGAACCCAAACCAATGTTCCTGTCAGCAAGAGAAACCCGCAGCCCAACAGCCTGGGTTAATGCACATTCTTCTAAAGATGTAAAGAGGAACCATTGCGGGAGTGGTCAGACAGCAAAGTTCAGATCCCTGAGCTCTGTTTCTGGCTCAGCATCCTGTGAGGCTCCCTGTCTTAGCAAAATTCTCAGTGCTTCTGGTTTCTGTTTATAAAATGAGACCAATATTTATTTACCTTTTAAAGCACTTTGGGATCCAGAATTGCTTGCTGTAAATAAGCTGTTTGCAAGCCAGTCTCTGGCAATTCTCCTTTGTACTTGTGACATTAGAGTCACTCTGGCAGGTGAGTGAGGCTGGGGTGACCCTTGTCCTACCTCAGCACCGTGAAGTACCCTCAGAGTACTGAGGGAGCTCAGGGCTTCTCTGGAGCTAGCAGGCTCTATCCACCAATACAGACGTATTATTTAATGCAGATCAGCCTTGAGACAGCTATGAGCAAGGGTGAGGGTCTCTTAACACACTAAGGGCAAAGTCATCAGCTTGACCTCCCAGTTGCTGCGTGCAACAGCAAGGCCATAGGTGGGCGGAGGGGAGCCTGCCCACCAGCTCTGCTCTGCTCAGTTAAGTGAAGGTGAAATACTGGAGACTGCCAGGCAGACACTTTGGGAAGAGGCTGTGCTGTATGCAAGGTTTGTTCATGACAACCTGGGCCACAGCCCTGCTGTAAAAGCAAATGCCAGCCCCCTCACAAGAGAACCCTGCTCCCTTTTGAGAAACTTTACAAAGTGCTGGGGGCCAGAGATGCCAAGTGGCTCCCCAAAGTCGTGAGACTTGTTTTCAATATCATGGTTCTGAAATTAAGCCCCCACTTGCCTGGTTTCCTAACCTTTTTGGGTCCTGACTAGGCTTTTTCATTCTTATCACCCCTTAAAACCCACTGAGACTCCCCCAAGGGGGAAAGGGACTTAGATCCATAGCCTCTAGTGTGATGCTAAGATTCTCTGACGGAAGGCATTATGGAAATGCACAAGGCGATACTGCTCGTGGACTTAAATATCAGTACTGTTTAAAGTTTCACGTGACAAGTAGATTTCTAACTCTTCTTTCTCTTTTCCACAAAATAATAATCTTCTGTTTCAATGGAAATATTAATTAATTTGAATGTTAAATCATTTCTGTCGGATAGTCCCATTTTCTAAATCAAAACCTTAAGTAGGAGCCTTAGGAGCATTCTGCAATAACTGGCTGACTTGATGTCAAAGGGAACATTACTTTTCCAGGCAGTTGTTTAGGAGTGAAGAAAAACAGCAAGAAGTTGTTTACTTGCAAATGTCATCTGAATAAAAAGCAGGGAAACGCTCTAAAGAAAATATATTATTACAAAGGCATAATTTTCTGGAGGCAGAAAAAAACATAGGAAACATTTTATGGTCATCAGCAGTCTCTCCATAAATCTGTACCATCAGACATGCTGTGGGGTTGGCATGTGGGGTTGGTCTAAAAAAAGCCTGAGACCCTCAGCCTGGAGACTAAGAAGAAGGGGAAATGCAAGCAATGTGTCAAAGAATTTGCCGTCTGTGCTGAGCAGAAACCAGATGTTTTTGCTAGTAATTATTATTATGATAATTCATTTAAGTAGGAATAAAACAGGGCATGATTGTTTACTGCAGCCTGTTTTCCCTAGACAGAATGGGAAACGAGAAAAAAAATCTCAGAGGTTTTACTCCTGGTTAAATGAATAATTTTTACATTTAACCAGGAGTAAATATGGCAACAAAAATAGTTTTCATACATATTGTACGGTAGCTGTGAATAGACAACATTGTTTTTTTCTTTGACAGTCACCAGAGGCTGTTGAGGAATGTTAGGGAAGGTCACTTTGAATTTTTTTTTTTTTAATACGTCTTGCCTCCTGCTGAAATGGGGGCTGAGTGTGGTGGCTAAACTGGAATGTCCAAAGACTAGCAAAGAATTAGGAATAATCTACCTTGGCAAGCGTAGGTGGTCATTTCAGGTGAGAAGCATTTGCTAGAAATGGATAGTGCAGGAGAGTTTGTTGTGAGCCAGGGAAGTACTACTTTATAGATTACCACAGGCTATCCATTGGATTTTGCTGTTGCATCTCTTACAAATTCTGATTTCATTTGTGAAATAATTTACAATTACTCCGTCCTCCGCTCCTGGTGTTTGATTAGGAACTCTTAGTAAGCAGAAGCTCATTCTTTTCCTCCTCTTCACTCCCACGGGATATGAATAACTATGAGTGGCTTTTTTATGGAGGTTAGAGAATAGTGTCAAGCAGTCACTCATCACATATCAATCTGGTTGATCTGTTTAGTCTGAAAAGAAAAAGTGTAGTTTTCAGCTGCTATCCCTTCTACAAGCATTAGGTTGGAAGGTTTGAGATAGTTAAATAAGTCCTATAGAAAATTAAAATCTAAACAGAGTCTGGAGGAGTTTAATCGAGCAAGTGCATTACTGGGAGTCTCTCTGACGGTGAGGGTTAATTTATCACCCTGAATCCAATCACTTTATAAAAAGCCAGCGTGGGTTTCATTTACTTTGATGAGGTTTATTGCAAGATTCCAGAAAATCAATTTTACCGTGAGCCATATTAAACCCAGGGGAATATAAACACTATATGTACTACACATAACTTTTTGTTATTGCTTACCGGATCACTGGGGAAATTATATGTTTACCATGAAGAAGGGTTATGGCTACGTTCGTTGTCTTGGGCAACTCCCAGCCTGCCCATTGTAGTGAAATAAAACAAAATGGTAGGGTTCCGAATCAGCACTTAACTTGTCTTCATATAGCCTGAGGTATAGAAACACTCAGCAGCAGTGACTTGATTTTCCAAAGGGCTTTAAATAACTGCTATGTTATATACTCTCACTCTGTGTTCTTTCTCAAGCAGATGGTAAAAGCAGGCGCTACGTGGTTGGCCAAGCTCAGGTAGTTCTTGCTCCCAGAGCTTCTTGAGATTCAGAGGCAGGGCTGACAGGCACTTTCCTTTGAAATGCTCAAGTCTGATCTGCTGGGTTAGTGACTGAAGGAAATTTGCAGTTTTTCAAAGACCAGTAATTTCTCTGGCATGTTTACTCTGTCTTCCCTCCTTTTCTGTTTTGCATACTTGTCGAATTAAAAAATAATAGGAAAGTAATTTTGCACAAGAGGATTATGTTCCCCCTAGCTATAGTGGGTCACAAACTCATTTGAGCTTGAGCTAAATATATGGTTTCCTCCTTTACAGATTCATTCAGAGCAGTAGGGTCATAAAACCTTTCAATTATTGGAAATTTTTTCGTCTTATGAGGCCTTTCAGATTATGGCCTGCTACTTAAAACAAAACTAAATGGGCGTAATGGACTAAAATTGGTGGGGTTTACTTGAGGGAATCTAGATTGTAAAGAAACATACAGAAGCCATTTCCATATAAAAAAGATGTCAGAATTCAAGAAAATATCTCTCAAAAGCAGGTTTATGTAGCCTGTGTTTCATGACAACTTTCATTCATTTTTTTCTAATGGTGAGCTCTGTTAACCGGAAGTGATCACTTCCCTGGGGCTTCAGTAGCTAAAGTGAAAAAGCAGACCAATACATACATCTACATATATATCTTTCTCCTTGTGAGTTTTGTAAGAATTGAGATAGGATATCTGCCAGATGTAGGTAAATACTCATTTGGGTCAACTTTTCGAGGGAAATGGAGAGCCTAACTCCCTTATTAATTTTTGAGACTTCTTCCCTAAGATGCATCATATGTTAACATTTGTATTTTTATTTCCATATCATATTTGGTAGTGGTAAAAGAGGTATTGCTTGGGCCAAACTCCCTGCGAAATATGTTTGGAATAAGAGTTGCAGTGGTTATTCAAATGCATAAAGTTGACTTTGATTTATAGACAGTTGTAAAAATATTGTAACAACAAATTAAAAAAAAAAGGAAAAATGTTCATCCAAATTTATATTATGATTCCTTCTGATACCTGTATATCTCTATGTCATGTGTAGTTAGATATTTCCACGATATTGCATGTGTATGAGGGTTGGAAGAACAATTAACAAAGTTTGACTCATAGTGTTACTGTCAGTGAGTCTCTGTATATGAAAAAAAAAAAAAAAAAAAGTGGTTCTTCTTAATGATCTATTCTAATAAATCTCCATATTGTTAAATTTTTAAAAATCAGGTCAGAGACTGTAAGTATAGCACACAAATTCAGTAAAATAAAAATTATCATGTAGCTTACCGGTTAGCACTCTCATTGTTTTCTTGCCACTCTTCCAGTTCCCTGTCTCTTGTGTTTGTAAGTGTGAGCTCTTGAAGTCTTGGCCTTTCCTTTTGTAGCGATGTTGCAATCGTTTTTATTATGCAACAAAGTAAAAGTGTGAAAGCACATAAGTGGTTTTAAAAAGGAATGAGCACTTGTTTTTGTTTTGTGTTCTTTTGAATGTAGTCTGTGAGACTTTGGTGCAGAGTGAACTTTGGAAAAAGGATGTGGTTTTGTCGTGGGCAACACCAATTTGGGTTTGATTTTGCAAATCCAGGGTAGCGTGCGTGTTCTAGGCTTTGCATTCTGAACTCGCTGAATTTATTTTAGGTGAGATTTATTTCAATGTAAGGGAAATCAGGCCAAAATGCCAACAGCTTTAAACATCCTATCCAAAAGAGAGTGTTCAAGCAAGAACAAACTGCCCTAGAGCTGGTGAATGCAGCACAAGATGCTTTCCGAATGTGGAGCTTGACTGTGCCCAACTCAGATATATTTCTGAGAGTACAGCATTTGGCTGGGGGGAAATCAATATTTTCAGCAAATAAGCAAAAGCATGAGAGCCTGACAGCAAACACATTCAAGATGCTTTGGTACTGATATCTATACCTATCTGTTTAATATCTAAAGACTGGTTCACGTATTTGTGTACCATACCCAGTAGTAAAAAAACCTTTCGGATTTGGAAAATACTTTCCAAAGTATTTTCCTTCATTCTTTTCTCTGTATCTGTGCGCCAAGGAACTAAATTATGCTTCAGTAGCTAAACAAATTATGCAAAATTATACACCATGAATATTTTATATCAAGAACCCTGAAGCAAGGACTTTCGATGGCTTTATGTCTGCAGCAACCTGTGTCATACCCAGATGAATTCCACAACTGATAGGTTTCCCGTCTTCCTAAAACTTTACTCAGGTCTTTATTTTATTTTTTTTCTTCACATCTGTCAGTGATTATTAATAAGAATGTCTCAAGGGTTTTATTGTATGTAAGAAAATGGAAGTTACTGCAGTCTGCCTTCTTTCTGCTACTGCATAAGGCAAGGAGGTTATTCCCTTTATAATTCTGAATTGATTTAAAACTTCATAGAATCCTATAAAGGGAAGTAATGTGGCAAAAACAGGAATAAATTTAAAAAACTAGCTAAACCACATTTCATCTGATGCTGGACTGCATGTACTCTGATATATCTCTGCTTCATTTTTTATTTTTTTTTGTTTTGTTGTTTTATAACAAGGTATATTTCCTTAGAACTATATTGTCCTTTTTCTATAAAATGTTAATTACAAAACCACATAGGCTTGCGTAGGGAAGACTGTAGCTATGGTGCACTGGAAAATGAGAGCAGTTTACAGAAAATATTTGATTTTTTTTTCATTATTTAGCTAGTTTTAATTAATGATCTTGCCTGCTTCCATCTAATACTAAAGAGCTGGCATCTTGAGATCACATGCATCTGCCCCTGAAGAGGTTGGCAAAACAGAAATCTTGTAATTATAACTTAACAAGGATTCTTTGGCACAGCTTACTGGTTCCTGGGATGCAGAGCCTCTGAGTTAATGCCATAATTTTGACTCCAAGTGGCACTGAATCAGGGGGTGTGGGTACATTTCCGTGTGCTCATTAATCTTCAATGTGTTCCAATAACTACACATCATATACTGGCAAATGCCAGAATGCAATTGTGATTTTTTCGGTAAAGTATACTATTTACTATTCACTTAATATTGCTAACTTCTCAAGATGACTCACACAAAGTCTCCAGTAACTCATCCAAAGAATCTCTGCTTCCTGTTGGAAACTGTTCTGGGGGTTGTCTTACCTATGCCTGTTTTCTGTCCATCCCACGCATTACATGGTTTTTGTTGATGGCAATACGGTGCAGCATAAGGTGACATTTATTAGTTACAATAAAAATTCTCAGTGCTACAGGTACTGCTAACATATTAAAACATTTATACTTCTGAGTCGTACATCCTGCTATAGTATTTAAGTATTAATCTATTTTTCCCCTTTTACAGTTGAAAGTGAATGTGCTGTTACAGATAATACAGCCGATGACAGAGGTCCCTGTTCTGAAAGGTATTTTATTTGATGTAGGCATATGCTGAAACACTTTCCTTACCCATAGCCGTAAAGGGTAAATGTATACTGTGATGTCTCTGGTTTATACCTGCTCCTATGGGTGTTCACCACAGGTAGGCTGCATGCCACTCAGTTAAAAGTCACTTCGTTGCTGCAGTCCTCCTAGAGCTGGTCTTCTGATTTTGGCAAAACAGCCAAAGAAGAATTTTGCTTGAGTGAAATGTGTATTACTGTTAGCGTCTCCTTGCCACCGTGAACGGTACTATTTCAAAATTAGCTGGTCTCTGTGATTAGATAAACAGTAAACAATATCAAAAACTGTCTCACACTGCCTGGCAGATTGTCTATCAGTTTAGAATCCAGTATATTTATATAGAGGAGGAACAACATACTTTGTTTTCATTTTCCAAAACTATGTTGATGAAAAAGTGTAATGCAGTGGTCTTTCTCTCAAAATAATGTGACTGTGCATTTTTCTGTGTTTTGGTGATGTTATGGTTAAGTTTGACTATGCTGTGTTTCAGGGAGAATGTAAAAATAGAACTTTTTTTTGTTACTTTTACAGCTCAGTGGAAAGTGCAGATAACATTCAGAAAATGTAGGTGGCCAGATAAAATTATAAGATATTAAAGATGCATTAGCCTGAGATCTTGATCAAACGAATACCGTGTTTCCGTTTTACCTATATTTTGTCATATCAGAGGATGAGAGTTTAGACTGAGAAAACACAATGCTAATATTATGATCTTCTGAGGGGTTTATGGTATTTTATGGTATGGTATTTTATGGCGTTTTTCCATTTTTAATCTTTTTTACACTGAAATATAGAATGGTGACTAATGTCATAGCTGATGCCATATAAAAGTGACAGGATTGGAGAAATGCTACCTCTAGACCCATATAAAAAACATTGATGAAGAAAAATGCTATATAAACAGTTCTAAATACAGGATTTTTTTGAAGAGAGAAGTTAAACACTTTTTAAGAGAGAGCTTCTGGTTTAGGGCGTATAACAAAAGGTTTAAGAATAGTTTTTTTGAAGTGTTTAATATATTGAATGTTTAATATACTTTCTTGAAAAAGCAAATTGCAGTGTCCTGTCCTTTACTTACTTATAAAGGCAGTACTTATTTCTGCAAATTAAATAAACATTTCAGTGGAAGGAAAATATATGCAACTTTATTCACAAGAATTTTACAACAGAAAAGTGAGATTTTGAACCACTTTTAATAGAATAGTGTATATATTGGTTGCTTTTTTGATGGGCTTTTTAAATAACATTTAAGTGTGAAGCAGTTAGAATAATACACACAGCTGCAGGAAAATAATGCAAATTTTGACATTTGAGGTTCAATAAGTTGAAGCTTTGTTAACTTTTACACCAAAAGCTAGTGTTTCATTGTAAGAAGACGCTGGAATTAAGGAAACTATGCTCTGAGCCTTAGAGTGAAGGAAGTCAGGGAATGTTTTGTGCGCGTGGAGCCTGAGCATTCAGGTGTTCAGTCATTGCCAATTACTAACCCATTAGCTGAAGAGCCACGTTAGGAGTATTGTTGTGTATATTTAATCCACTCTCTAATAGTGCAAACCTAAATGGTAAAGATTTCAGGGAACTACAAAACGTGGGAAAGATGGAGAAAACAGGTTTTGAAAAAATGTAGGAGTAGTCTATCTTCTCTTTGACATAATAGACCTGTGATATTCAGAGGCATGGAAACTGAACAGCAGCCCAGCTCTTGTTGGAATCCAATGGCAGTTAAGTATCTTCCTCCTCTGAAAATCCAAGCCTACATGATCACCATTTCACCATTGTTTCGTTTTGTTTTAATCTTTGGCATTTTTATTAATTGTAGTATAAAAGCTTTAACAAATATACCCTCAGGGAATGTAACTTGGATGAGGAGGAGTTTGGATATTTGAAGGAGGAAGATTAAATGGTCTGAATTAGGCTGTGAAACATATTCTGGCCATGGGAGGATAAAATTTGGCAAGAATGAGTTGGCAGGACAGAGGAATCTGAAGCGTTATTCTGACTTGTGTTGTGATTCAACTTTAGACCAGAGTGGGGGAAAAAAAACTTGAAGAATGCCTGTGAGGGTGAGGAAAGAATACCTGTTCAAGAAAGAGAAGTTCAGCTTGTCACTGTCACTCACCTTTTTGACCTCATGTGGGAACAGGTGGGAAGATAGGAAGGAAGAGTATCATCTAGATGGATTTATTAACTGCTCTAATATAGAGGCTCTTAAGAGAAAGATTTGCTAAGATATACGTGTGCTACAATTCTTCTATGTATCCAAGGGGAATTGAGCATGTGATAAAATCCTTTTGAATGTAGATCATTGGAACTTGGGTTCACTGAGAAGTTACTAAGTTCAAACCAAAATCAATGTATTCAGTGATAATTATGCATTAACAATATGTTCTGGGGAACTCAGGTGCTCAAGTAGGCAATCCAAGCCTCTGTCTTTTCTCTTCTTGAGACGGTGGAACAGGTTTATCTTTAGACTATATTGTTCATGTTAACTTGAATTTCAATGACTCCAGTCCACCCTCACATCAAAATCAACATTTATATGTATCTGATACATGTAAGATCTCTTCTTGTATTTTGAGGTGCTGATGTGTAGTTCTTTGAACGAGGTTTTCTAGCCCTAGGGACAGCACTGTGTAAGTATTCGTGGTATTTGAGATTTCCTGCTGGTACTATTTAACACTGATCCTGCATTTAAAACTGGTCAGCTTTGCAATCTTAATATTCTTTTTATATGAGGATTTTATCTGTAGTGAGGAATCCAATGGAATCAAGTGGAATATTAAGGTTTCCTCTCTTAACTTTTTCTTCTGAAGCTCTAAGGGATTGGTGCTGAGTGTGAGGAAGCATAACAGAAGTGGAGACTTCCCTTGGTGAGGCAGGCCTTCTTTTAGGAAGGTGACAACCCATATGGTACACTTGGGATAGCTAAATTCCAGCATCTGAATGTGCAGAAGTGTGTGTCAGAAGCATTTAATTTCCAGTCTGTAAGGATGGAGCACCTCACAGAAGTCCCTAGGTCTGTGACTTTCCTAGGTCATCCATTTCTTGCAGCCACTTGCTATAGAAGGAAAGACCTGAGCTAAAATTCTTAGTAAAAAGACTGTAGATCATGCCTTTAGATCATTTTAGAAAGCTTTCTACCTCCCCTGCTCCTACAGCAGTTCAGCTCTACCACCAAGTTTAATGTTGTACTGTTTTTCTGCCAGGAAAGCTGGGAGGGCTGAGGGTGACAGATCAAGGATGTTTCAGAGAGATGAAGCGGTTGTACTCTGGGAACCCCTAAGATGGGAGTCTGTTTAGCGAGCTTTCTGTAGTGAGAATTCACCGTCCCTCACATGACATCCTGAAGGATAGTGTGTGTCCTGAAAGATAGAAAAACTCCATTTCATTTCCTGATGTATACATTAAAACGAAAAAGGGCAGAAGAATTTTGCCTCTGGGGCACAAAACTCCTGCAGAATGTAAATTAGCTTCAGAATAAAGTAATTGATAGTTGTGAAGAAAAATAACATAATGGTTGTTCTAAGCGTGTTTGTGAAACGCGAAGCTTGAACACACAGCAATCAGCCAAAGCTATAAGGCAGTGTAAAAGACTGCACACTTAATAATTGTAAATGTTACAGGAGTGCGAGTAGCTTGATTAAATTTATTAGAAATGTGTTACTAGCATTTTAAGAAATAAAGCATTTATCACAAAATGATGATTTCTTCACTTAAGCTCATTAGGAAATCACACATCAATTCATGCATAATTACAGGGGAATTTCTGCCACTCACTACAAATCATTACCACATTAGCTAAAGTTGACTTCATTTATCTGTGATTTTGAAAAGGTGGTATCTAAATAGGATAGAAGATACAGGGGGTGAAACTATCAACATCGTCACAAAGGACTGAGCCTCCTCTTATTTGTCAAAGATGCACCTTTAAACTCCTTTATATGTAAAGCTCATACTTTTCAATGAGCTCTAAAGCTTTTCTTTCCATGTCAGAATCCCATATTATGGATCCAGTGCCAGGTACTTAATGAATAGTCGATAGTCTAGGCACGTTTACTTGCACCAGACATGCTCATTGTTTTTAATGATCATTGCAGTTTGAGATTGAATTGAAAGGGTTTGGGGGAGGCTGGGAGATGGGGAAGGCACCAGTTTTGCAGGCGCGGGTAAGCCAGTCCCACAGCAGCAGAGCAGAAAATGAGCATTCTGCCAACGCCAGCAGCGTTAACATTGACGAGCATTTACATTCCTGCGACGTTTATGGCGGACATAGCTCTCCTGCGGCCTGTTGCACCTTCCCAATCTCTCAAACTTTGCAAAAGTTTGGGAATTGTGTGTAACTGAGAGTGTCCAACCTAAAGGTGTGACTGTTCATCAAGCCTTTCTTCTGCAGGTTGCTTGCTTGTTTTCTGTTTGTCAGTTCGCAGGTACTCCTGTGAACGGGTAGGTTAGGCTCCGAATTACCAGGCTGCAACATCGTCTGTCCAGGAGGCAGGCAGAGACATGGGGTCTGTGACTCGGGCCTGTATGTGAGAGAAATCACTCTGCAACTTCACAGCCTTTCATTAGGGGAGGCATGACTTGGTTTGGTCATTTTCCTATTCTGTGTTCAAGTGCTGCATCATTCTTACTGTTGGAAAGTATTAATGTCACAGTTATTGAGTCTAATTAGAAGGGTATTTGTCTTTTCTAATCTGGGACATTTGTGTGATATGCCTTCCAGTCATACCTCTAATTGTTGCATTGGCACTTGTGCACGGAGAGGGGAAGGAGCAACTGCGGGTGAGGGAAGTCAGGTTCCTTTTGAGTTGCTTTTGCTGTCAGAAATAATGTACCTGGAAATACGGTCTCAGTTTTCTGGGGAAGTATTTATTCTTTGTTTTCTGCAGCCCTTCTCAGGGGTTCGTGTGTGTCCTTTATTTTGGGTCTTTTTATACAGGCTTGGGCTCTGCAAGCTGAAAGTTAGGCCCCTCCTTCTGGAGTAGTACCTCACATTTGTAGACTGAAGCATTGTTTCCTGTTTCTTTCTGAATTTATCTCCCTGGCAACATGTGAGCCACTTGTGATTCCTTCACTAGTAACTTTTTACTTCATTTATGGGCTCAAATACAGCTTTAAGGGCTGCTATTTTCCGAGTAAGATGTGATGTTGATGAATTGCATGTGGGAAGTTCAGGATTCTCGGTGGCATTACTACATTTACGTGTTGTTTTTCACGTTCTTTAGGAAGGTGGTATGTGAGGCTGGATGAGCTGGCTGTGCCAATGAAATGGTTTGCTTCTGCCAAAAGGGTTAGTCCTGCTCCCTCCTCCTTCCTGGTTCCTGTCTGACCCTTTGCAGAGCTGACTCAGCATACTAAATATACAGAGAAATATTCCTTTTAAAAAATTATATATATATATACATATATATATATATATATATATATTAAGAATAAGCTTTCCTGCCACTGTGAAAATTGGAAAGCTCCTAGAGAAGTACACCCATTTCAGTGCTTTCAGCGCCTATGGATTAATGGATTGCTTCAGGTGTCTTGAGGCATATTTACATAACTAGAGCTCATATATAGTCACACCATCTTTGAATATGTTTTAATTATCTTTTTTTTCTACTGTTGTTCCTTGTTCTCTTAGGAAACATAAGAATTTCATATGAGAATTGATTGCCACTGAAATGGATGAATATATATCATAAAAAGTAAATTTACATTTGGTAACAACTGTGAGGTAGCTAATTGCCACTTCCAATTGTAATAAATGTGAGGCCAGATAAAAAATAAAAGAGTTTCAGGACTGTTCAGTACTCTGAAAACCAGATACTTCAAATTATCAAAAAAGTGAATGGTGTGTACACCAGCATCCTAAACTTATAAGCAAATAATTACATCATAGTATTTATTAATACACACATTGTCTATCTCCAACAAAAGTTGGAGAATGTCTTCTTAATAGCTTTTAGGTCTTAAGCTTTTAGAGAATTAATCTTGGAATAGTCACTTGTAACCAAATTTGCGATTTGATATAATGACTGAATTGGGTTCTTAACCTCCACACGTGCAAATCATGCTATAGCTACAACTCATGTTTTCAGCTTTCATTGCTACTGGAATTTCAAATTGTTTTTGCTTAATCTTGGAGTGGGCATTGCATACTAGGTAGGAGGCAGTGTATTTGATGAAGAATGCCAACTTTGGCAATGGATGAAGACATTGTAATGATAAAAAAGGAAGGGGGGGAAAAAATCCAAGAAACCAATCTGAGCAGCCATTCTATTGCGGTGACAGCAGCAGTTTAGTACATTGTATCAAAATGAATGGGCTTTGCATAATTGATTTCAACATACTAGTAGCCTGAGGTCTAAGCTGCTCAAACCCAGAACTTATTAGCCATGCTACAAAGACGGAAGAAAACTGTGCAATCTGCTACAGGGGAGGCAGAGAATAGCGTTGCTATTACAGTAAAAGCTTTAAAAGTAGGACAGAGCTACTAAGAGAAACCCCTTTTGTATATTTATTGCGGTTATTCTGTTCATCTCATTCAAATATCATAAAAAGCTATTTTAAAGTCTTTGTGCGATACCAAATACTGAGAATTAAATTCTTACTAGTCTGTAGATTTTATTACCTAATTAGAATGGCATCTCTGCACAAGTGTAATAGCTGTGCTGTGAGATCTCTTGTAACTGGGATGCATTTTGAATCATCTCAGCAAAAAATACAGATGCAAAAATAAGTAAGATGCTCTTTGGGGATTCACTTTACTTGTTTTTTTTTTGTTGCACATTCACACACTTAATGAATACTAGTTTTATTTAATAATGTTTCGCTTTGGTGTGAATCAACAAGTGTGTTCCCTTGGAGCTTTCTAAAGAGAAGAGGATGACGTGCATCACAGCAGCATATATAAACTGTATTCTAGAATGTGAGAACACTAATAATTTGATATAAAGTTATTGTGTTGAACAAATAAGAAGTATGATCTTTTCACTGCTTCCTTACAGCATTTTAGAAGTCTGTTACTACATGATGTCTGTTTTGCTTTGCCTTTTCCGGACATGTACTTGGGAGTGTCTGGAGAGTCTGGATTCATGTGACAGATGCCTGAGAGTATAGTGGTATACTTGATAGAGGAAAAAATAGATTATCTTTTCTGACTTGGATCAAAGATGGGTAGTTGGAGGTGAAGGACTGGGAAACGAGATTTGAATGAGCTAATGTGTTCGGTGTCAGGATTCCCAGGCAATTCGACTACTTCTTTAGAAGACCATGACAAAGCTCTTCATTAGTGTTCGTTACGCTTCATCCAACAATGTGAAATATTGACAGTGGCTCCTTTAAACATGACTATTCTGCACAGATCAGCATCAAGCACCTTCCTTACGCTATTGCTTGTATAAGGAGCTAAATGGTATTAAGAAGAATATTGTACATTTATCAGTAGTGGTAGTGTTTATTCTAAGTGGATCCAGTGCCGTGATCGACTGAATGAGGTTCAGTACTCTATAATTAGCAGACTTTATAACCTATTTTTAAAAAGTTTGACTAAGGGAAGTTTGAGTAAAGAGAATTCCATGTTACTGGCAATGTTTTATTCATTTATTTTTCTATTTGCACTACTTTCACAGAGCCTTCATAATCTTCACAGAACTGTAGGGGTGGCTGAAATATCCCATATTGTCTGAACAGAGACTATCTCAGAAAGACAATGAGGTGACTCTGGTCAGTTTTGTTCAGATTTAGACTACTACAGTTTACAAAATCCCTCCCAACAAAGTTGTGACTAGGTTCAGATGACCCATTCTGATGGATATATTGATCTATAGGAGCCGTTTTTAAGTATCTTTTCTGTGCTGGTAAAGTCATCACTATTTTTCATGAGTTGAATCATGACTTTTGAGATTTATGCTGACATTTTTGAAGGGGAAGAATATAGGCCGGGTTGTAACAGCCTTAAAAATATTCAGATATTGTTCTTGAGAATGTCTGGCAGAGCCCATCAGCAAAAAGTTGTGTGGCAGTTTTGCTTTGCCTGTCACAGCAGGTTTGACTGATAGCTGGGGGAAAATCACTGTTAATAATAATAATAAATAATAATACGAAGGTCCTGGAGGCCTGGTTGGAAGCAGCAGCAGACCTGCCAACTCTTTCTTGTTTGTTTACAGAGAAATCTAAGATAGGTTTAATACTTTTTTTCTTTTTTTTTTAACATTAAAATAAACATTAGTGGATTATTTGGGTTGGTATAACATGTCTTTTCCGTCAAAGAAGTTTTGTCAAATGCATATATATTTTTTTTTTTTTATGAAAAACCTCATAACTCCAGTAGTTTCTTAGTCCTCTAGGACAAGAGGGAATGGCCTCAAGTTGAGCCAGGGATGTTTAGGTTGGAAATGAGGAGACATTTCTTCTCAGGAAGTGCAGTCAGGCACTGGAACAGGTTGCCCAGGGAGGTGGTGGAGTCACCGTCCCTGGGGGTGTTTAAGGGAAGGTTGGACATAGTGATTAGTGATTCAGGCAATTCCTAAATATCGCAAGTCAGGCAGGCAGGGCAGGAGGCCGGCGTGGCTGACCAGGAACATTCTAATGGAGATTAGGCGGAAACAGAGAGTGTTTCGCTACTGGAAGGAGGGCCAGGTGACATGGAAAGAATACAGGGATGCTGTTCGTGTTTGTAGGGAGAAAGTTTGTGTGGCCAAAGCACACCTAGAGTTGAAGCTGGCTGTGTCTGTGAGAGATAATAAAAAGGGTTTTTTTAGATATGTGAATGGAAAAAGGAGAACTAAAGAATACATAGGGCCGCTCCTTGATAGGGAAGGTCTTCTCACAGACAATGACATAGGCAAAGCAGAGATGCTTAACGCCTTCTTTGCCTCTGTCTTCAATGCCGATGATGGGCTTCGGGACCCAGGGTGCCCCGAGCTGGAGGACCGGGATGGTGGGGATGACAAACTCCCAACCGACCCTGAACGTGTGCAGGATTTGCTACTCCACCTGGATCCCTACAAGTCCATGGGTCTGGATGGGATTCATCCCCGGGTGCTGAAAGAGCTGGCGGACGTCATCGCGGAACCTCTCTCAATTATTTTTCAACGATCCTGGGAATCTGGAGAGGTCCCGGTAGACTGGAAGCTGGCAAATGTTGTGCCAATTTTCAAGAAGGGTCAGAAAGAAGACCCAAGCAATTACAGGCCTGTCAGTCTCACGTCAGTGCCTGGTAAAATCATGGAGAAGATGGTTCTCGAACTTATTGAGGCGCACCTGGGGGACAAAGCAGTCATTGGTCCCAGCCAGCATGGGTTTGTGAAGGGTAGGTCCTGCCTAACTAACCTGATTTCCTTTTATGATAAGATCACCCGTATGGTGGACCAAGGGAAACCAGCTGATGTGATTTTTTTGGACTTCAGCAAGGCTTTTGACACGGTTTCCCATAGGATCCTACTGGACAAAATGTCCACCATACAGCTAAATAAAAACATCATCCGATGGGTGAGCAATTGGCTAACGGGCAGGGCCCAAAGGGTTATGGTAAATGGGGCTGCGTCAGGCTGGCGGGCGGTCACCAGTGGGGTCCCTCAAGGCTCCATTTTAGGGCCGGTACTTTTCAATATTTTTATAAACGATCTGGATGTAGGAATAGAAGGTATTTTGAGCAAGTTTGCTGATGACACCAAACTTGGAGGCATTGTGGACTCGAATGAGGGTGGAAAGGCCTTGCAGAGGGATCTGGATAGGTTGGAGAGCTGGGCGATCACCAACCGCATGAAGTTCAATAAGAGCAAGTGCCGGGTCCTGCACCTGGGACGGGGAAACCCTGGCTGCACGTACAGACTGGGCGATGAGACGCTGGAGAGCAGCCTAGAAGAGAGGGATCTGGGGGTCGTGGCAGACAGCAAGTTGAATATGAGCCAGCAGTGTGCCCTGGCAGCCAGGAGGGCCAACCGTGTCCTGGGGTGCATCAAGCACGGCATCGCTAGTAGGTCGAGGGAGGTGATTGTCCCTCTCTACTCTGCGCTGGTGCGGCCTCACCTTGAGTACTGTGTGCAGTTCTGGGCACCACAGTATAAAAAGGACGTGAAACTGTTGGAGAGTGTCCAGAGGAGGGCTATGAAGATGGTGAAAGGCCTGGAGGGGAAGACGTACGAGGAACGGCTGAGGGCACTGGGCCTGTTCAGCCTGGAGAAGAGGAGGCTGAGAGGAGACCTCATCACAGTCTACAACTTCCTCGTAAGGGGGTGTCGAGAGGCAGGAGACCTTTTCTCCATTAACACCAGTGACAGGACCCATGGGAACGGGGTTAAGCTGAGGCAGGGGAAATTTAGGCTTGACATCAGGAGGGGATTCTTCACAGAGAGAGTGGTTGCACACTGGAACAGGCTTCCCAGGGAAGTGGTCACTGCACCGAGCCTGACTGAATTTAAGAAGAGATTGGACTGTGCACTTAGTCACATGGTTTGAACTTTTGGGTAGTCCTGTGCGGTGTCAAGAGTTGGACTTGATGATCCTTAAGGGTCCCTTCCAACTCAGGATATTCTATGATTAGGGACATGGTTTAGTGAGTGACATTGGTGGTAGGGGGATGATTGAACCAGGTGATCTTGGATGATTCTGTGATTCTGTAATACAGAATTTTTGATCTGTGAAATCTTGGGTGGTAAAGCTCAGTATGTGACATACACAGATGTCTTTTGAAATTTATTTATTTTTACAACTTTTCTCTCGAGCCAATCCCTCATGAGACAGACTTAAAATAATCAGTTTCTATTTTGAAATACAGAAGGCAGTCCTGCACTGTTTTGAGCACCGTTAAGTCACACAAACATCAGTGGGGAGCCAGGAGTCCACACAATGAGCAGTCATGGGAACATTGGACAAGAAGGAACCATATCCTTGTGCAATTGCTTTCTGTTTCAGGTGTCTTGCAACATTTACCTACATACAGACATCTATATCAGGTTGGTCTTGGTGAAAGAGTCATCTAAATAACCCTTTTTAGATATTTTGTAGAAACATGGGAGGAGGAAAGGAGAACCTTTGGTATGAATCATATTCTGTACCTTCTTCCAAAGCTGCCCATTGAATCTTAACACCTAGTTGGCTGGCCTGTTTTCCCCTGGCAGAGCAAAATAGTGCTGGCTTAAGACAATAGATAAGTTTTCAAGCGGAGTGATTACAGTAGCTATTCTTCACTTTCCTACATGTCACTAGAAAACATTTGTGAAGTGCATCTTTTGTGTGCAGAGTATTAGAACTGTAGTAGTGGTAAGAATGTGAGAAAAAAAAAAAAAAGGCAATTAAAAAGCTGAGTGTACCTATGTTAATTATGGATGAAGATGGTATAATCCGGTGCTTTCTGTTACAGAGATCCCATTTTAAATTGTATACAACTTTCAGTTTATAAGTATTTGGGGTGAACTTCTTCAAGCCAAGCATCTGCCTCAGGCTGCACTGTGGAAGAGTTTCAACTAAGTAGGTTCATTTCTGAGACTGAGTTTAAGGAGTAAAGATATTTTGCCCATATTGAAATAAATGCATACCTCTTTTGTTTTTGAAGCTCTAATCTGTTTTCAAGCATAGACTTGAAATTTGTCAAGGCATCCATCCAAGTCTACAATTAGCTATGTTAAGCTCTGCATTTTTGGTCAAGTTGTGAGCCTCTGAAAACCTGAGCTCGCTTGCTCAGCAGGCAGGCTGAATTAAAGATTCACAAAGGTATTGACTAGCTGTAGGTTTTGGGGGTGGGGTGCTGCACATTTAGGTAGGAGCTATAAGCCTGAATACATTTGTGCACATCGGTTTCAGACTGAAGATTCCATATGCAGGCAGCATCTTCTGTCCCTTTGGGTATTTCTGATGCCCACTCAACTGAACACACTTTATCTTAGGGCTCTGGGATCTGAGCTGGTCACTCCCTGTGTTTAATCTTCTGTATTGCAGCAGTGTGTGGTGCCAGCACTGATTTTCCCCTTGTCTTCTCAGAGCTCTTGATGTTGCAGCCTGAAGGAAAGCTGGCGTGACTGGCCTGTGGGGTGATGAGGTTGCATGGAAGGGCCTTGGGAAGGCAGAGAGGAAGGATGGAGAGGCAGGAACTAGAAGAAAGGATTACGTCAAAGAGAAAGTAGGAGCAGGTTTTAGGAGGAGTGGAGGCTGAGGGATGGCACACGGGAGACAGAAGAGCAGGTGGGGTGAAGACAAGCAGAGCTGAGATTAAACAGGACCAAAGAGACGGGAGGGCCAGAGCGAGTAAGATGATGGAACAGGAGAAAAGCAGCCAGAGCTGAAGTGGGTGGATGTGAATGTAAATAGAGGGAAAGAACAGGAACTGTGGCCTGGGGTACTTTTATTCTCAGCAAGTAGAAATTCCAGAATGAAAGAAAAACAGAATTAAGCTTGTTTGAGTTACATCCTTCGTGTGCAGATATTTGTAAATACGTGCTTCTGGTAGACTTTGGAGCTCTGATCATTTTTGATTATGGCTATTAAAATATTATGTGTATTTTTGGCATTCTGATGTTTTTATTATGGGAGAATAAAAATGCAGTTGTTAGTCCTCCTAGCTGCAATACAATATTACATGTTAGTAGTTTTACTGAATGTCTCTCCTGTTTATTATTTTTGGTGTATTTTTGGAGGTGCAAGGCTCTCTGTGTAGACCTGCAACAGTGAGGCTGCATAGCTTTTTTTTGTTTGTTTCTACTAAACACAATAGCTGCAATGGAAAGCTCTTTCTTCTATTAAATCACATTGTGATTCTTTGTTTTGCCTTAGTGTACCCTAGTTGCAGAGATAGTCAAGACAGGGAAAACAAGTGTTACAAAAACATTCACATGGACCCAGATTAAATCTTTATTTCTATTCCATGATCAGCAGTAAAGTGGTGCATTAGTAATAAAGCGTGTCTCTGCCATGGGGCAGAGCTGAACTCAGAGGCAGGCTCATCCTCCCACATCAGTGCCATCATTGCTAATTAGATAGCTGCCATGGAGGGCTGTCAGGGGAGGGGGGGCTTGTGAGAGCAGAAGAGAGGAATCTGCCTGCTTTTGCTGAATACAAGAGTTGACCGGGTTCCCCCACCAACTATATTGCTCCAGTGTTTTACATTATTTGTTCTGTTAATTTCCTTCTTACCCATAGCTAATCCCCAGTAAGTCACCTTATGTAGAGCAGGACAGTAAAAGAACAGGTAGTCTGCCCTGTGCCACAGGTATTCTGTGGTCTGACAAAGATGAGTGTAAAAGCAATGCAACTGGCATTCCCCTTCTCCCCTCCCTTCCCCAGCCTTCCTGCTCTCACTCATAATTTAATGTTATTTCCTTAGGCAGCAAGTGGTCTGGGACCTGGAATATTGAGTTTACATCTAACCATGGGGAAGATACATGACAGTGACTGTAAAAGCAGCTTGCAGCGCGCATCTCCTCACTCAGTCAACTCTCCTTGGTTTTCTGACTAGTTTCTTATTGCCACTTCTCATTTCAGAAAGCAAAGAACCAGCCTTCTTGAGGAATACCCGTGGCCTTCTGTTGTCTTTGGCATGATACAAATAGAATTATTTTCCCAGCAAATAAAATTGCTTACAGCTGACATATACTCCTTTTGCTAAGAATGTTGGAGGTAGCGTTTCTCTGGGTGTTGGATGACATTGTTCTTCAGACTTGTGAAGAACTAAAGTGAAAGATTCCTTGTGGCTTCTCTCAGCATAACAATGCGCTTGATTCTGCCATTGAAGATTTCAACTAGAAATTGTTGATCTTTTTGTGTACGTGTATATGTTAACATTTTAAAATGAATGATTTTAGTGTGCTTACCTTGAGCTGTCTTGCTTTCAGGTTTTCATATGCAGAGCTAGCTTAAGGCATCTCAAGAAGCGTGGGAAGGTTGAGATTTCCTACCCTAAGGATGAAGGCCAGGACAGGAGAGCCATTGCTGCCACAGGGAGAAGAGAAGCACTGATGTAAGCCACTCTTCCTTCCTGCCTTCTTTCTCCAGGTAGCTGCTGCCTACATGCTCCAGCCCCTTTCTTGCTCAGTAGTAGGGCAGGAAAAGTTTCCAGCATAGCTGTCTTTGCAGAGGTGAGGTGAAGTAGGTGCTGGAATGGTAGCTGTATTGCTCCTCCTCCCAGCAGTATGGTGCCCTATGGGAACAGCTTGCTTTTCCTGTGGCTAGAGACAGCCCTCCCTAAACAAACCATCATATTGCAGTTATTAGAAAAAAAGGAATTTGTTTTAAAGCACTGTAATTTTTAGTGCAGTGGTTTGTCTTAGTTTTGCCTGAATTCTCCAAAGAATCAAGCTGATGGAGTCCTTCAAAGTCCTTGAAGTAATGGTCCAAAACAGCTAGTAATTGGTGAGTGGCAGGTCGGATTTCTTTTTCCTACTGAAGTCTACCTACTAAATTTTTGTTTCTGCCTGCTGTTGTCATCTGTATTCTGTTTTATCAGGTAGCATTTGCAGGCTAAATGAACAAGACATGCATCATAGTCTGCTAGGGAAGGCGGTTTCCTAAGTAGCTGTGAAAGTCTCTGCATAGCTGAATTGATGCCTAAGCTCCAGCTCCCAAATCTGTATGCAAGATCCTGATTTTTCCAGAGTTCTGAGCAGCTGTTGATTCTAAATAATGTTGATACGCAGCCCAGCTGTATGCATGCCTAAGTAGGACCATGTTGACCTTTTGTGGCTAATGATAATACTGTTGTTTTCAGAATGTATCTTACCTGCATATGTTCTTAGTTGTGCATGTGTTGAGTTTAGGAATTGCAAAGGAGAGTGCACTTCAGGCTGCCAATCGGTTGTACTGTGAGTAAAGAGGTAAAAGAAGAGTACTTAGTCCTGCTTATTTTGCATTTGTTTTTGCTAATTTAAAGGAAGGAAATCTCTGAAGAAGCTGAAGTGAGGGAGTATGAGCAATTTTCTGAGCTTCTGCATATTCAGTTACTGGTAGGTAATTCTTCTGAGAATTTCTTGGATATATATATCTGCTTGTGGATCCTTAACTCCAGATGCTAATTGAGAGGAGCACTAATTAAACAATGACTATCCTACCAAACTGCCTCTCTAGAGAGATTTCAAATCCAAATTTGCACCAAGGTGTTGATTTCCTTAACAAAATTTCTGCATAAAGCTACACTCTAAGCCTTCAGTCCCAACCTCTCTACCAAACATGGTTTATTTGAAAAACAGTTTTAAATCAGAGAAGATACTGAGGATTACATAATAGTCTCTTACTAATGATGCAGAATAATCTGCATAACTTCCTAGAGGCTTGCCTTTCCTAGACAATGATTTCACATCTTCAGATCAAGTTTATATAATCCAGCTTCCCCATATAATGGATGTGGTTTTGGGAAGAACACTGATAAAAGATATGGCTTGATTCAAATGGAAATTCTGAACTACCTTTGGCAAAAGTGCAGATATAGAATGTGAAACCACCTGGTCCCCGTGGAGCAGAGCGAAATGTAAGTCAACCATTAAACCTTTTAGTTCATCTATTCCCTCTGCCGATTTTAAGGCTATTAAAAAGACAGTCTTTAGGGCTAAGTGCTGAAGAGACTCCTAGTCCAAACTCTATTCAATCCTGCATATTGAGTTTGGAGATTGAAGGATGGGTGGAGACCATTTATGAACCTTCGGGGAACATGTGCAGTCAGTACTCTTCCCCTCCTGCCCACCAAGAAATTTTATAAAACCTTTCTGTAGAAAGCAGAAAAATATGAAATAAATGCCATGCTAAAATAGCAAATTTACAGATAGCCATGGCCAGTTTGTTTAAAGAAATTATCTTAAAAGATAAGGACAGATAATGCTAAAGGATTGTGTGGTTAGATGCAGTCAGCTAGTGGTTGACTACACAGAAATATCTTCTGCTGTGATAGTTAACTAAATCTGAACAGTCCATTGCTAAATACTGATATTTTTGAAGGACTTCATCACATTTCTTTAGTTGATGGTCTCCATTCAGCCCAAACTGCTGCCTGAAAGTGGGTGGGGAGTGCAGCAGTACCAGAGTGCAGCAGAGAATTGCCTGGAACTATCATGGGAAATAGGGGGAAGTTTCTATTGTCAGAAACTGCAGCAGTGGCTCAAGAATGTCCTAATACCCAACTGAAGCCTGTAGAAATCACAAAGAATGCAATGAGGAAGGGGTTGTTGCTGGAAAGAGAACTTTCACTACAGCAGTACCTATTCCCCCTACCAGCAGCAGTAGCAGCAGGCTGCATCTCTAGGGGGGCAGCAACAATCTCAGCCTTTCTTAATGGGCTGATCCAAGAAAAGACGTCCTCAAAGGTGACAGTGAACGTCTGATCAGTCAGAATTATTTCAGACATACTTGCTGTGAGTGCACTGGTGTGGCATCTGGTCTTCTGAGCATTGTGCATTTCTGGGTTTAGAATCTGACATCCACTTTGTCCCTGGGTAGCAGCAAAAGTTTTGTTGTGATTCAGGCGGTTTGCAAATCCCAAACAGGAGTGTGAGGAGACTGCTTGGAAGATCCCTGCAGACTGTAAGTACCTGCTAGACAGGGTGTACAGAATAAGTGGAGCTGTGCAGGGTTTCAGCATTGTTTGTACAGCACATGAGTGCTCCTATGGGGTGTTCAAATGACAGGATACACCTGACAATATTGGCAATACCAGGTGTTGTCCCAGAGTTACCCCCACAGACACTCCCACTGGCAAGTAACACAGGCAGGGAACTGTTTTGGCTGCCAGGAAGCCCTCCAGGCTTTTTAGAAACCCTGCCTCCTTATCTGAATCAGCTGAATAAGAAGGTATTTTTGTGCCTGTGTGCTAATGTTGCCTGCTGCTAAAATGATCTTAAAGGTGCTGAGGAAACAGTCTCCACACCCAGCGGTACATTAGGAAAGGACTAGATCTACTTGTTGATCAAACATCTTTTTGTAATTTTAGCAATGTGTGATATTCACATGGCCCAGCAATGTTTCCAGATCGTGTGCAGATACGTTCCAGGTCAGTGATGTGTAGAGAAGAGAACTTTCTTCTGCCCAGAAAAGGATGGCTGAGTATCTGCAGGTTTATTTCTGTAACAGCTTGCTCCTGTACTGACAAGAACCTAAAAGATAAATTTTCACGTTAGGGAGAAATAATTTGGCAGCAGCTCTGTGTCAAACTAGTTTAGGACTGGGCCTGTAATGGGCAGTTTAGATTTTCTGTATCAGTTGACAATTTGTGTTTACAGTGAACGTTTTGGATGAGTTCTTCTAGGTGATTTCTGTCGATAAATGTTGGTTAGGACCTACCACAGTGCACAGTGGCTATTTCAAGATTGTTTCATTGATAATACATAGACTTATCGCCAGCATCATACCTTATGTAGAAAACTCTACGTAGTAAGGGAGTGAGTGGGCAGTCAGGTAGATACGGTAGTGAATGAAAATAATGGTGCTAATGTTAAAATGTTGGGTAGTTGTTGCAGGCCTACAGAGTCTCTACGTAGAGAACTTGAGCTTTTGCTGTCTTGCATGTTGTTTATTTCCTGTAAAGACCGTAGTCTAACCGCTACCAAATCGGGGTGGAAGCATTTTGTACTTGGGTTTGTTCAGGTGTGAAGCAGTGCTGGAGGGATGAAGCTCTGGAGAATATAGCCATCAAATTCAATTATTATCTGTGAGAAGAACAGACGCTGCAGTCTAGAGGCAGGCAGTAGCGTGAACTGATGTGCTGCAGGTTCATCACAGTGTGCTGCTGATACTACTTAAAATCCCGATGTAGAGGCACACTGCTCCTCAGCGCTCCTTAACTGTGCAGTGCTGCTCAAGCTGTGGTGGGCAAGCATCTTCAGGTGTGGACAAGCATACTCGCGTACTCTGGTCTCACACCTGCAGGGTTTGGAACCTCGCCCCTCAGGGAGGAAAAATTAGTCTGTTCAGTAATTTCTCCACAGAGTACCAAACATTTTGTAGCCATTAAAATCCTCATATGCTGTAGCTCTTTGGCTCTGCTCCAGCTTTTACTGTCAAACAGTTCCTTCAAATTAGCTGACTTTTAATACGTTCCTTTTTCAGGAACCCAGTGATGCAAAATTTCAGTTTAAAGGAATATGTGATGTTGGATTTTACAGTTCTTTGCTATATGTATTGAAAATATATGCTTGACAGCCTGATTTAGCTGTAAATAGTTGGGGGGGAGCAATCAAAGTTTGTATTTGTACAAGATAAACAATAGTATTGAGTCCTTTCTGGCACAAAGTACTTAACCAAGTTAGATGCTGGTACTACACTGTTCCGTAGGCAACCATCACGCACCCATACCAGTAGCCCACACAAGCAGCCTTGGGGTTTGCACTGGTGTTTATTAAGAAGAGGAGAGTTGCGCTCTGTGCTCTGTTTCTGTCTGCAAAATCTTGCAGATACGCTGGGAAGGTTTGAATGTCTTGTGAGCAGGGTGGCACTTGTGATACTGATCAGAGCTTGTCTTTAGTGCTGCTGATTTGGAGAAATTGAGCTCAAGACATGGCACAGGCTGAGTTTATGGTGCAGCTAACTGAATCTCGTTACTGCATTTGTCACAGAGACCACTGAATCATATGGCAAATTTGAATTTGGTCCTTAGAACTGTACAAAAAGTTTAGAATAATATATCCAGTGTATTAGCTAAACAATTGTTATAGCTGAATGGCAACAGGAGCTCATCTTCATGTTCAGCCACCTCTTCCAGGTGCTGCAGTAAATACAGGTCCACATGTCAGATGATGGAGATCATCCTTTTTGAAGAAATTAAGGCCTTGTATAGTTTCCTCAGATTAGACATCCCAAATCAAGAATTTTGGATACCAACATACCTCTTCTTTTTCACAGCTGGAGAGAGAGGCTAAGGTCTTCCCTTACATACATGGCTATTACCTCAGCCTCTTTGGGGCTTTGCATTGATCAGAGATTTCTTAGATAGGGCTCAGTCCTGGACAACTCTCTTGCCTTCCCTAGTCTATTTCCCCTTTTATTCTTCCTCTGCCAACCCTGAAGCTTCTTAGCAGGGCCTAATTTTCAATCCTTCTGATTCTAGTAAGCAAACTGGGGAGAGGGGTTATAAAGTAATACTTAATTCCAAATGTTAGGTAGAAGGATTGTGATTGTGGTGGTCTGTTTTCCCATTTGGTAGAAACAAATTTTTGATAGTGAAGTGTATGTCAGAACATGGATTGCTTTGGGGATTGCTGTTTGTGTACTCGGTATAACTAGGCACTTGCAAAATTGTGTAATGCTGGAACTGTTCTCTACTTAGCTGAGACTAATGTTATTAAAAGGAATGGTGGATAAATAAGAAAATGAACATCCTGTTGCCAGGTCAACCAAATTCCTTATTTGTAAGTATCAGTGTTTGTGTGAGGAGGATAATATGTAGTGATGACAGGCAAGAGCTGCAAGCTCTCCATAGCACTGTGGGAGGGAAAGGTTGTAGAAAATAATGCCTTTAGCAACAGTGACCTAAACCCTTCGTTCTCTCATTGTTGTGTGTACACGTCTGTGAGGACGAGGGAGAACTATGACAAGGATCAAAAGACAAAATTCTGTTTCTTAATTAACGGTTTTACAGTTTCCTAAGGACGCATACAACGTATTTCTGTGTGTTTTCTCAGTTTTCACTGGTGATGGGAGATACTGGATCAAAGATACTGCCTCACTTAAACTGCCCTCAATTTCTTCATGTTTACCGTAGATGATTTACTTCCTTTCCAGGTTTCGACTTTAATCCTGAAAATGTTTTTTCAGGGGTTCATTGCAAACCTTCTTGTGAAATCTACTTACTATATTAAAAATATAAAGGAAAAGAAAGTGGATTGTGTTTTTTTTCTTTCAGTCCTCTCCGTCTCCCTCCCCCTTTTTTTCTTTCATCACTGTCAGCCAGATCTGCACCATCAAGCCAAAGGTTGTGTTGTTATGATGAAAACTTGGAGTGGCCAGAGTCTTTTCCTTTTCCTAGGCTGATGGCATTAAAGTGTAAAGAGCAGTGGCTTATCTGTGTGAAAACAGTGATGTTTGAAAGTTTAAAGTAAGTTGCACCATTAAGCCTGTGAAGGACTTATTTTGAGAGTGTGATCTGTGTCATATTGGCACCGATTTCCAGAAAACTGGGGATGCTTCTAACTCTGGGCTCTTGTTCCCTATGCTCACATAGGATCGGAATACTGCGATGGGAGAAATCTGCTCATGCTTGAAATGGAGGCAGTGCCTGTCCCTTTTCAGCAGGTATTCTTGCAGTCTGTTAAGGGTTGCACAGATAAACTCTAAAGGGAGTCTGTCAGTCCTTTAACTGTAATATACCAACTAAGATAAATTTTTTTGAAGTGAGGTTTAAAAGTTAGGCTTCCTAATATGTCCCATTCTATTTTCTGACCTGCCGGGTACCCAGCCGTTCCTGTTTTAATCTGCAGAGGCCTAACAGGGTTCTCAGTATTTTAGAAAATCAAGGCACTTACCTAAGTACCTACATGCAGATAGTCTGATAGTTTTGAAACTCTTGTCTGCTGGGTGCAGTGTGGGTGGTCAAAGAATTTTTAAGTTGGCTCCTTGGGAGACAGAATTGTTGATATGAAACATTAGCTTTCTAGCTGGCAATGATTTTATGAAAAGTGGCTGCTGATCTTTTCTACTCTAGTGTGTTTTCCTTCTCCTTCCCTTGTTTCATAAGACAGTCTTCGTTTGACTGTGGGGAAATCAAGCCTAAAGTATTGTTGTATCATGTGTTACAGCTGCTCCCATGTCATTTTCTCTTCTATTTGCATAAGTCAGAACAGAATTGAAGTACTCTTCTTTCTGCCAAAGCTTTCTGTTTTGGTGAGGAAGAAAGGAAAACCAACAACTTGTCTCATCAGTTTAGAAACCTGTAGTTTCATCTTTACAAAAATGCTTTACAAAACAAAGCGAAACAATAGCTTTTGCGGAGATTGTACAACAGAGAACCCAGGGGGAACCCAGGGTATTTTATTATTTCTGAAATGCAAATCGCAGTGAAAAAGGGACACTTCTCTGTACATGAAAGCTCTGCCCAGCTCTGAAGATAGAAATACAGTATTTGCCTTCTGTTTAGAATAAGTAAATGATTGGCATAAAGTGTTCCAAGTGTGTGTTTTTCTTTTATCTCCCACAAGTACTGTTTTCCCTCTTTCCATTCAGTTAAGTCATGTTTTGTATTTTATGCAACCTAGAAAAGGCTCTGTGTTCTTAATCTTGTTATCTGCTTTCTCAGCATTTATTCATTTTTCAATTGCCTATAGAAGTAGAAAGGTTAAGATACAGTAACCAGGCTCTGTGATGGCAGAATCTTTCTTTGTAAAACTGCTGCTTTCATTTTCTTCTCAATTTACCTTTTGTTTTATACACTTCAGCTTTATAATAATCACATTCTGTGTTAGATACAGGTCTTCTGTTCTTCCATAGGTGCACGCAGCACGTTCATGGAACGGAATATAATGACAATGTACGTAGGCATGATCCAAGAGAAGCACTAACCTGTAAAATATGACATAATGTTATTAATTGGAAAATACGATCTAGCGCAGATTATTCAATACAAAAGTTGTCACAAAATTACCCATATCCTCTTTACTGCATTTGTTATAGCCGTGTGGGTATACAACAGCATGTTACTGATGCATCAAGGTCTTTGTTTTGATACCCAGAAGTGTTATTTGGGCTTTGATTTGCTTCTCTGTGTTCTGTCATGCCATGTTAAAAAGCTTTGGGTAGCGAATGTTCCCTGTAAAACAAATCAAGTCTGCAGACTGTGCTTTTATTAATTATTTTCCATATTCTCTGCTAGGTGGATACTTTTCAGGTTGGTCTTACTCTTATGGAAAATTGTCTTGATAGATGAGTAGCTCAGAGCAACATCTGTAATTTATGGATATAGCAAACGCGTGCAGTCTCTCACTGTCTTTACAGATGTGCTTTAGGGCAAGTGAGATGCTCAGATAATGGAAAGGGGGAGTGTTAATAAATCTCAGTCAGGAAGACAATACTTACATCTTTTCTTTAAAACAAAGTCAAAGCCAAATTCTAAATTACTTTTCTTAAGCATCATTGATGCTTTTTCTTTGTGCTATTGCTATATTGAATGCTAGATAATATGCTTGATGTGTAATTTAAAAATACAAGTAATTAGACTGTGAGCTTTGTTTTCCAAAACAAAACTAGTAAGTCACTCAGACCCCATAAAATGTAGTGTAGTGCTTTTGATTAGTTGTTGGAATCATTTAAGTCGCTCTCGGTGTTTGTTTCAGAATTAGAGAAACTATCACTGTGTATTGGGAGAATGACTACTGTAGTATTAATGACATTATTGTAATATGTAAGGGCTGTGCAGAAAATGAACAACATAGAAACCGCTGCTCTGGAACAAACCAGTGATCCGTACAGGCTTGTATCCTGTCTCTGACAGTAGCCAATATGCAATGATTCAGAGGAAGAAATACACACAGCCAATTGTGTTATAGTGTACCACAGAGGGAAATTTCTTTCTGGCCCCAGATGGTGCTCAGTTTATGCCTTAAAGCATGAGGATTGATAGCCACTGTAAATTTTACCTTAGCTAGTGTAACCAAATTGGATTGCTCCTTATTGTCCGTAACCTGCCCTTCACCTGGCCTTCATAGAATTACAGTCCTGTCCCTTATTGCTGGATTCATAGCTTTTATGTTTGCTGTTTTAAGCAGATGCAGTATTGCAGTCCAAGGACTTGTGCTACTATTTTACATGATGTCACACACCATTGTATTTTTCACTGATAACAGCCTGGCTCGATGCTTTTGGCTAAACTGAAAATGGTATTTTCCTGTGGGACGGAGCAGTCACTGCACTCACCCTGTGTGAATTCCTGCTGCAGAAATTTCTCTGCCAGCTTGATAGCAGCTGTCCTCGTCTGAACGCAGGAGCCTTGTCATGGGGAGAGCGGAAGAGTAGAACTGATACTCCAAGACATCTGTGTCATTGCAGTGGCCTGAAGGGATCAAAGTTGGGCTGGGAGCATTACTGTACTCTGCAGATTTTGACCTCAGCAGCCTCTGAAGGGAAAGTCAGTGTCAATGCCACTGAATCTGTTCTTTCAACATCCTGCAAAAGTGGTATTGTATATCCTTAGATGAAAATACTGAGGTGTAAGGTGCTGCTAGAGAAACAAATATTTTATTGCAATGCATATGTGACATTTGGACCAAAACTTATGAAAGTTCCTTGGATTCAGATGTCACGGAAGCAGAGATCAAGGTCTTTGTATTAAGCCTTGGTACATTTCATTTGTTACGTACCCATCTCATAAAGCCCCATAGTCTGACAGGTGCTTTCTGACAGCTGGCACTCTGGTAAAATAGTTGTTTATTGCAGACAAAAACTGACCTCATTTTAGGCTGGCATTCATATTGCAAGGTAGTGCGGGCTTTTGAAACTGCTTGCACTGATGCTATTGCCCTTCCAGGTCTTCTTGGGTACATGCTTGTTTGGTGGATAACAACATGCATGTCTTACTGGTTTGTGCACTGCCATTTAGCAAGTCTTTCTCCGTGTCTGGGGTGAGGAGAATCCACAACAGACAGTACTTATGCAATTACTGTCCTTCTCTTCTTTGCTTCTGTGGGTGAAGATCAGCCTCTGACTTCACAGTTAATGTTCAAAAAGCAGCCAGCAGTTATCACAGGAAGCAGATTTTGCTCAGCAGCTTACAGACTTGTCATTAGGAGCTGCCTTTCAGCCTTCCAAATGTGTGCTCCACTGTCATTTTGCTGCTCCTTGGGAGATAATTAAACAAGTCATGTCTCCTTGCCAAATGACCAGTCAAAGCCAGGGAATGTGGGTTTCCTGAATGACAGCGGAACACCAGAGCAATCTTTGGAGGAAAAAAAATCGCCTTCTCGCTGAGGGGGGAGGAGGCCCAGCTTTGTTTTAGACCTCTTCAACATCACCATCGATGATTCTTCCGGAGGGAGCATCTAAGCTTTAAATCAGCAGGAAGAAATAACCCTTTTATTAGTTGGTAAGTGGCAACACGTCACCTGTGGACCTCAGCTGCTCAAACCCAGCAGAAATTGTCCTTGAGTTGCTTCGCCTGTAGGAGCTGGCACGTTGCCCCTTCCTTCAGAGCAGAGCCCCCTTCTACCAGCGCAGCAGTACTTGGATGCTCACTTGAAGTCGTGGCACTTTGCATGTTAGAGAGGAAGACTTCCTTTGTCTGTGAAGGAAGGGACTTGAGGTGATACGCTGCTGCCTAGGCTTTGGGAATAATGGCTTTTGTTGTCTCTTGACTTCCACGCTCAGGGCTGGTCCGTATGGGATTGCGCTGCTGTCCCCTCACTCCATCTTCCTTTCCCCAGCTCAGAAACAGGGCTTTACCAGGTGAGACTACTTCAAGTGGAGTTCTTTCTGAAGCAACCCATTGGTTTTCTCCTCATCTTGCTCCTTTTCCCCAGCCCATATTGGTCCAGCACCAGGGAAGCTGACTTGGAGCCAGCTGGCTGCGGGGCTGGAAATCCGGATGCAGCAGTCTCTGTGTATCGACAACTGTAGAGGGACAGTGTTCGTTTGCAGCCAGGTTGCCTGACAATGGGAAATTAGTGTTTTCTTGTTGAAGACAAATGAAGTTTTGAATACCAACACATGAACTGCAAAATTCTGCCAGCTTAATCCCAAATCCCAGAATTTCTTATGCCCCTCGGGTCTTCCATACAGGGCCACAAAGCGCTTTGTAATAGTGTGTAGGCATGATAATAAAGTAGTTGCTTTGTCAGGGAACTGCATACCTTGGAAAAATACTAACTCAATGTGGTTTAGAGATGAGGTGCACTGATTTAAAGACAAAAAATAAGAGGAAACCAGCTGTGTGGGTATTAACATATTAGACTAACATTCTGCACACACAAAGAAACACTTTTAAGCCTTCAGTGTGCAAATCATTCACTAAGTAAATCCAACATTTCCATAAAGCTCTTGCTCTTTCACTTGCTCTGTGATGCACTTTACCTTGGACTTAACTATCTCACATTTCTCCTCATTTTAATTACCTTTTCTTGTGTTCCTTTACAAGGTTCAAAATTCAGAAATCTCTGGGCCATTGTTTTAAGAAGAAAGCAAGCTTTTATACCTAATGATGCAGATAAGCATGGGGTGATTACTGTGAATCCAGGACCTTCTCCAATGCCTCACAGTTCTACTTTGTGCCCCATGTGTGACTGGGTTTTTGGTACATCGATGCACAAGTGCTCGGAGCAAAAAGGAGGGGAGGGTTGAACTCTCAGACTGCTTCATGTGCTGGGGGCACGTCCTGCAGTGGCAGTTACACAGCTGCAAGAGGACATGCATGCCCCTGCCTACCACTGAGCAGTGCCACATTTATCTGGCTTTGAAGGATCTGGGGAAAAGATGCTGTTCCCTGGAGCATGCTGGACTGTCCTGAAGCCCCTTCTAAACTCTGAGCCCAGCATGGGCAAGTCCTTGCCTATTTCAGGCTAATGCCAAAGAAAGAGGAGCCATATCCTCCCTCCCAGTCCCATGCAGTTGTTTAGCCCCTGTTGACATTTGGTGAGGGTTGCTTTGACCCAACAACCACTCGAGCCATGGAGGCAAATTCTCTCCTCAGGGCTTAGGAAGTCTCCTGGTCCCTGTTGACCTGGGGATTCAGGTCTGCAGAGGCAGCCAGGTGCTGTCAGGCAGCTGCTGGGTGGCATCTTCCAGCCATCCACAGCAGCAGCCTGTTGGCTCACCTGCTCAGCAGTGCTGTGGCAATGCCAGTGCAAGAGCAGATCCCACTGGGTTCTGGAAAGCTGTTTGAGCACTACCCCACACGGCTCTGTTTGCATTAAAGCAAAGAGGTGAGGTGGCTTAAATAGTCCAATGCAAGCAGTGCTCAGAAAGCAGGAGGGGGCCTAGTGCAGGGATATTGAATGAATTAACATGTACTCATGCGTGTTGGTGGTTTTTGTTTTTGTTTTTAAAACAAGGTGGGCAATTTTCCTGTTAGGAAAGGTAAAGGAGCAGCCGTTTTGCATTGCATCCCAGCCAGAGCTGTGAGAAAGGAAGGAATACTCCTTCTCTCCCTGGCACATATTAACCTCCCTTTGCAGAGATGGGCCTCGCGCGGTGGCAATGTCTGGATGCTGCAGATTACCCAGGAGAGCGTGTATTGTGCAGGCATCAAGTTTCAGCAGCGTTGGGTTTTCTTTGTTGATTTTGTAACAGCCATGTTAAATTGATTTTCACGAACCGTGGAAGTTGTTGAATGGGAGGAAGGCTAATTGTCCCTTCAGTTCATTCTCCTGTCCCTGCATGCATCCGGGGAACCTCAGACCTCTGGGTAATCCCAGAAACACATTCACACAGGGAGGTGTGATTTGCGTTTGCTGCGCAAAATGGTGATTCATTGTAATCTGCCTTATATGTGGGCTCAAGAGGCCAAACCTCATTTTTGTTTGGCTTGTCCCTGAGTGCTATTGAATGAACTTATTGTGTGAAATAACCATGAGTGTCAATCTCTGGTATTTCACTTCAGAAATTAATAATACTTTCTTGAGACAGTCTCCCTCAACTGTCAAGGCTGTACTGCTGCTGAGCGATGAGGCCTGGAGGGGGTTAGGGGAATGAGCTTCTCTGCATAGGTGCGATCATGATGTCAGCCCAGACAAACTGAACTAAACACACATTGGAATTTGCTGTCAATTTGAAATGTCCTTTCAGGAAAACGACTTACTTCTTTCCCAGTAATTTTCCTTCACCTTTTTTAATCCTGTGTGGCAAATCTACATCCCTCTGAGTAGTTTCTGGCTGCCAGAAACTCCCTTTCAGGAAAAGCAAAGCAAACCCACCCATCTCCAGCGCAGTCACTTGCACACTATTAGAATCACCCTGGATTTGATGCCGGTTGATATGCTGTAAGAGGTGCCTTGTGACTCCTGAGTACTTCTTGTTAGGAGGGAGGCAAGTGTGTCAGTGCTATTTTTAATATAGAAGCACAGACAATGTTAAGCTATGTTCCTTAAAATTATTCAGAAAAAATATTTAACATTAATGGCCAGATGTATGCTATTAAGACACTGATAGTTCATTTGTTTTCTGTAATGTTTTTAAACCAGGCAACCTAATTAGATAGTTTTGTGTGTGCTGTGCCTAGCCAACTGTACTGGTAGGGGAAGGTCTGTTATACCTGCTCCCATTAGTGCCTTGGTTTTTATAAGGAATAAGCAGAGTTTGGAAAAAAATCACTTCAGACACTCTATGAAAAAGTCATTTAGTTCATCATCCTGGAATGTTTCTAGAGAGCATCTGCATCTTTTTTGATTCCCTCCTCTGTCTTCATTTATCAGTGTCATTGCCTACGACACCACGTTGCGGTTCCTGTGAGAATGTCCTCTAACGCAGTACAAACATTAGCACCCACTGATCTCCTCTAAGTTGCTTTATTGCTTTTGATTCCTGAATGTGATAAAGTAAATAAAGTTGTAGGCTTTGCTTGCTTTTCTGGTATTCCGTGGATATTGTTATTATTTACTTCATTTGTAAACAAATGCAGGCCAGCACATCTACACACGTACAATTGAAAGTGTCACCTTGAGTCCCGTGCTGTTGTAGGCTTTATTATATCAAGCACCACCATTAAAGTGGTAACTCTGCTTTCTAGTGAGGGAGACACCTTGATAAACAATTCCTTCTTTTGCTCCCTGTCACTGCAGCACTGACAGGTATCAGTGCATAAAATGCATTTTAATTTTAGGCCTCCTTGGTATTGTGGAGTGGCAGGGGTGCTGTGTCTTGTTCACAACATAGTAGGTTGGGTTTCTGTGCTTCAGATGATGCAATTAGCTGTTCTACAACCAAATTATCCTAATGCCTGAGAAACTGCTTCTAATTTTCAGCCTAATGACCAATTTATACCTCTTTTCTTCTTGCATCAGCTTTTTTCCTGGCTGTTGTTTACCCTGTTGTAATTACAGATAACATTCCAGTTGCCTCTCAAAATAAACATCCCAGCTCCTCTGGCCTTCCCTTGTAAGGTAGGCACATCTGGATTTATATGGCAGCACTTGTCTGCCTGGTGTGCCCACTTGTGAATCTCTTCCTTGAGTGTTGAAGACGTTATCATGTGCAGTTTTTGAAAGAAAGCTCTTGTACAGTGGTGTTAATACTTTTCTACCTGCTGGAGATGCCTTGACTGATGCTTCCTAACATCGCATTTGTCTCTTTCATAGCTGAATCACACCTACCATACGTTCTCTACCTTAGTAATTTCTTATTGATGAGCTCTCAGCTTTATTATAAAAGTTTCCTCAGTTAACTCCCAAGTGCAGAATCACATTTGTGGTTCGTGTGGAACTCATTTCACATTTCTGTTGTTCTTGCCACCAAAGAAATTGATTTATTTTGGGATGGTTATTGCAATCCTCTTCAGTGTGGTCGGTGACACGCAACATCACTGACTCATTAGCACACTTGTTTATGCCAGGGTTATTAATGAAAATGCTAAACTAGATTTATTCTCCAAAACCTTTAGTAGTCGAGTTCCCTGCCACCTGACATTCTTCCCCTTAATACTTCTTGTTGCCGTATTACCTTCACCAAGCTGCCTACCCACCAGATACTGTTTTCTAAATTGACAAATGGTTTCCTCTGGAAATGCTTTACAGAAGTCCAGCCACACAAGTCTGACTGAGTATCTTTTGTCTTTGTCTAAAACATTGATTATCTTACCATGTCAGCCTGGAGAACTCTTTGGATAGTATCCCACTTTGCCTTGACATCCATGTCACTCATTAACCTTTCTTTCAGAATTTGTTCTACATTCCCCGATATTCCTGAGGTTGGACCAATACGTCAGCACTCATTCATATTACTTTTCTGTTCTTAACACAGGCATCACATATATTGTTATCTAGTCAAACGGTATCACTTCTACCTGGAGAGACTATTATAAAAATACTTGTCTCCAGACCATAGCAGTCTGTTCTTTCTACGAGCTCTCTCTATTACAGAGCTGTGAGAAGGGAAGGCGTAGTTCTGTTTGGCTTTGTTTTCTGAAGGGAGGGCTTTGTTTCCTACCAGTGGTGAGATGAGAGAGTTTAGTTGTGTTACACAGGTGAGAAATCCTAGGCTGTTGTTTTTTTTTTTTTTTTTTTTTTTTTTTTTTAATTTAGCCTTTTTGATGTATGCGTTGGTTTACATTTCAGTGGCTGTTTATGAAAACATATTTTCTTGGAATAAGAATGGAAACAAAATGAGTAATACGCTGGTTTCCTTTAAAAAAGAATCAACTGTTATCATTGCATCTGAGAAGGGGAAATGATTTCAGAATCTCACTTCTCACCAGCTGAGTCAGTAATAGAGACTGAGAAGCAGTGAAATAATTTTCTTAAAGGGCTGTTTTCATCTTGATATGACTTTCTTTTTCTTGCATTTTAACAGTTATTGAACAGTCATTGAATCCTTGAATGTGACATGGCACAGCAGTACATGTTGTAATCTTTTATTTACGTAGGGTTTACGATAATAAGTTATGCCAGCTATGTACGCTTCCATGAACTGTGGTCAGCAGCATGTAGTCCCCATATCAGTCTAATTTAATGACTTTGATGGGAAATATATATATATATATATATAGAGAGAGAGAGAGAGAGAGAGACTTCTGTGCTTGATGAACTTAATCTCAGAAAGGCAGAATGCCATCTCCCATACTGAGGTTTGGCCAGTATACCTGGACAAGGCCTGTTCACTTTTTCAGAAAAAAAAATGCTGTGAACCATGTAAAGGACCCAAGTGATGGGAGGAGCTCAGTTTTACATCCAGTTGTATAATAGAACTAGTACCTCAGTGTCCCATAGTGTTATGTGGGGACCCTGGTATTAGATGGGACTGCTTTTATTGCACTGATCCAAAACGAGGAACGTGTAGTGTTGAGTCGTTGGTTGTCCATCCGTGGAGGAGTTTGGTACTAAGCTGAGTCTGCTTATCACATCAGGGAAGTTGCCGCCAGATGGTCCCACTATGTTGGCTGAATTTTCACCGACAAAAGGATGTTCTTTCACTCCATCTTCCATTTTAGTTTGCATGTGAATTTTTGCTGCATGTGGTTTTTATTGCTGATAAAGATACGGGGTCTGTTAAACAGGCAGTCTGACTCATTTCAGCTGAACTTGCCTGTGAATACAGTAAGCAAAATTCAGCCCACTTTGGTTCTCATGCCAGAGAATTTCCACATCTAAAAAACGTATTCAGATGAGCATTTGGTTGTTCTCCAGAGTTTTGAAAAAGGAGGAAAGAAAAGAAACCTTAAATATGGTTATCACCTAGATTTGCAGTGCATGATGAACTTTAGAACGATAAGAATTTCTAAGAGAAACGTACAGGTTTTATGTGGAAACTCAGTGGAAAAAAAAAAAAGATTTATATAACTTTTCAGCTTCCATTTTGCATTGATGGCAGATAACAAATAGGAAAAGAATGTTCCTTGGCTTTGTTGCTACCATATAGTGCAGAGCTCATGCCCATATTTAATATATATTTTTTTAAGAGGCAGTTTGATAAATGATTGGGCCAGTATTGCAATCATGCACGGTATGGACAGCAGCACTATCATTTCTCCATCAGTACTGCAGAGCTTACATTCGCATCAGATGCTAATGTAAGTGCCTTTACATTTTCCGTTTGCTTAGATATAAAATGATTTGGGTAATGGATTCTTTATTGTGCTACGCCTTGTGGCTGTGCAACTGATTTAATCTGGTTCCTTGCCTACTGCTTGCTGTGGTCAGTGAGAAGATCATATATAGTATAGAAAGGTGTAATTTAATAAAATGTTCAAGACCTTGAAAGCTGTCTTGCCTTCCAGGGGTTTCCAGCTCAGTTTAAATATTCACCTTGCTTTGCATTTAAGTGTTGACAGGAACATATAGCTTCTTATCTATAGGGGTATTGCATTTGAGGAGGAAAAGAGTAAAAAACTATGTCAAACTTTTTTTTTTTTTAAATTCTTTTTGAAAGATTTCTTCTACAGCAGCAGCCAAATATTCATGCTTTAATTCCCCCTTTGAGCAGTCCAGCCTTTCCGTGTTTCTTGGTCCCACAATTTATTTATGGATATTCGTAAGTTGTCTAATCACAATCAAGATAGAGATGAATTACCTGTAGACTATGTACCCTTTGTGTAACACTTGGAAAGACTGTGAAGTGCAAGAAAGTGTTAGCACTAAGCATCCCAAAAATGTACTGTACTGTTATACTCTGGCAAGTACCTAACAGCCCAGATAAGCTTCATATTGTGATGTTAGACTTCTTTTAGTATTAAAGAGTTGTCAAGGGCTTGCAGTTCCTTTAGGGACCATCATATATTGTTACAAAAAGAAACCCAGTAAGTATAACTGATATATCTGTTGTGTGTGAACATGAACTCTTTCTTCACACACTTTTCCATACTAGTGAATAATGGAGGGAAGGTTTGTTTAAATGATGTAAGTGCCCTAAGGTAATAGATTTCACGCAAAATCAATTTGTAAGTCTTCTGTCTGCTCTTTATTCTAGTATTCTGCTCTTTATTACTAATATTATCTTTTTAACAAATTCCAGGTGTACTTTTCATGAAACTTGTCTGAATTGACTCTGTGTCTACCTACCCTTTCCATGGCAATATAGTGAGCTGCCATTTTTCCCAAATCCCACGTTGTTTGGTTGTATACCAGCTGGCTACCAGCAGAAAATTCAGTGTTTCTGTCTTGTGACACCTCTCAGTGTTGCTATGCTTGCAGCTCCTCTGTGTTTCAGTTCCAATAATCCCTAGCTATAGAGTAGCCTAGCAGCATTGGCTTACTTGAAAGGAAATCCTGAAATTCCTGTTCTGTAGGAAACATGGATAATTTAAATTTTTATTCCTATGCAGAAGAAATGTTCCTTAGCTTCATTCCAAAGGTTAGTATTGTTTGTGGAGTAGAAACATAAAAATTCCTGCTCAGCTATGCTCTGAAGTCCTTTAGATGACTTTTGGAAACTCCATGCTGAGTCGTTGGCTCCATTCAGAAAGGATCACAAGCAGAGAGCAGTTATTGCCAAGTTTTCTGTGGTAAGAATGAAAATAATGTATTGATGAGTTAAACGTGAACCTTTGCTTCATTTTGCCATTTGTGATCATTATTATTACCTCCACCACTAGAATAATTCTCAGAGTTTGGCCTACGGCTACAACTATTCTGTTCCATCTGTTGCAGAGATGCAATTTAAACAGGCAGAAAAATACCATCCCAGCTCAATCCATGTATTACTATAGCAGGCAAAATTTGACAATTTCAGTATAAATAAATGTACTTTGGACAAAAGGCTTTCTGTATCTGCTCATCTCAGGCTATTTCCTGGCTCATACATTCACTGCTTAGGAAGAAACAACAGAGTGGCAGGAGCTGTAGTGCAGAGATGGCTCTTGTGCCTGCTGATGCATTAGCTGTATCAAAAAAAAACTTCACTGATTTTACTAATATGGTGCTATAAATGATAGAGAGTGCCCGAGGCCCTTTCTGTTCCTTTGGAGTAATGATAGCATTGGTAGGACCTTGCAGCAGTGGAGCAATATGGTGAAAATATAGGCAGATAAGGTAGGAGCTGTTGTTTGCCAAGTGAAACAGCAAAAGACAGCGAGTGCCTTGCATTCTGTGCTTCCAGTTTAGCAACTGCAGTACTTCAAGTGGTGTGGCAGGGTGAATAAAATGTTAGCATCAGTTCCAAAGATGTTTTGGATCATGCCCTTCAGTGTTCGGAGTAAAAGCTGAAGGGACCGGTTCCACATCTTTTCACTTCTGTGCGCCCTTCCTTCCTCTGCTGCCCTTACTAATCATTTCTCTAGCTCCCCTCCACCTCCCTCCCTTTTTCAACGGCTTCTCATACCTCCATTGTTTCTTCCATCTCTTTCTGCTAAGGACGTTGTATTCTCTTCCTACAGCTGTTAAAATGTTGCACCCTAACCCTTCTTTACAGTCTTAATTCTGCCTGTTGGAAAGCAAAACATTGCATATGGATATAACGTAGTTCAGTTTAGAGCAATAATTAAATGAGAAGCAGTATATTGGGAGGCAGACTAGTCAAGTGACTAAGAATGGAGTGGAAATTTTAACTTTTTCATGGATTCTGCCACAATTCACTTAAGAAAATAGAAGTAATGGGATATCTAAAGTAAGGAAAGAAGTTCGCAACAAATTATTGGTTCCCATTCAAATTCCTTTTTGCAGACTGTTTCAAGAAATAGAAACCTCAAAATCCCTTCTGACTTCAGTTCCCAGTGAAGCCCGCATGTAATTATTCCTGTTCTCCAGTTCCTTTGACAGCCCTGTCCTTCCTCTACCTCATGCAATTTCAAGATCATGTTCAGTAAACTAGAACAAATATAAACATGGTTTTTTACTCTGCTTATCCTGACTGGGGGACGTAAAATGAAAGGAAGGGCACAACTGCGTGCTCAGCGGGGTGTTTTAACAAGACAGATCACACTCTAAATTCAGAGTGTTGCCCTGACTTTGAGATTCTTTACTCTCTGGTCTGTTCTCATTATATCTGGGTCCTTTCCTTTCATTTCTCTCTTCCCAGCTTACGTTCTTCTTCCTCCACCAGTGCTGCTGACTTTGCTCCCTCTTGTTTCTCCCTTGCCTACGCTCTCAGTATTGTTGGCTCCATGCCTTGCTAAGCCAGGATAGTGTCATGAATACTGCATGCTATTCAAATGTGCATATCTGACGTGCAAAGTTCTAAAGTAAATGCTTCTGTACATAGAAACTGTGGGGGAAATATCACCAGAGCTAAGAAAATTGTGTGATTTCTAAAGAGAGAAAACATATTGAAAACAGTCATTTGTAAATGACAGATAAGCCCAGTGAATCATATGCAGCATTCCAAAAAGTAGGGTGTATCATAAAAAAATCATGTAAAATAGGGACCTTGAGATTATCTGTTTAGCCTCCACCTCCAGGGAAGTTGAGCTGTACTTGAAACATTACTACTAGAGGTTTATCTAACCTTTTCAAAGAGATTTCCATGATAGAAATTTAGCAAGAGCCCTAACCAGTGTATTTAATTCAAATTATGTTTTTCTCATACCCTTGAACCTGAACATGGAGGACATCTTACTTCTTCCTTTTTGCAGCAACATTTCATGCATTTTATATACGTGTTAGCTTTTTTCTCGGTCTCTGTCATCCTCAGACAGAGCACCTCTCATTCTTGTCAGCATTAGCCCCGATGGCCTGCTGTCTAGACATCGCTCATTCTTGTCTTCTCTCCTCTAGATTCTCTCTAAGTGGTGTGCAGTCAGTGGATTTTGGAAATGCGGAGTGTAAACCGAGCAAGCTACTGCAGAGGAAGCTTTGTTAGCACTTAGCACTGTAACATTTGGGGTTTTTATTTTCTTCCTCAGCAGTGTGACAGTGTTGATTGATGTTTGATTTCTGAGCCATTTTAACCCCCCAGGTCCTTTTCTGTCTCCTAGCCAGTGATTTTGCATCCAGTATTTGTGCAGTTGATTGTTCTGACCTTCAGCTGGCTGACAAGATCTGAAGTATTACACTTAGCGTTTGTCTTTACCAAGGTACATCCTATTTATTTCAGACCACTTTTCCATTTTCTTAGGATTGTTTGGGATTCTAGTCCTGTTCTCCAGCACTTTTTCCCCTCAGCAACTTGATGTGGTCTGCAAACACAGCAAGGGTATCACATCATCCCAGGCACTGAATGAAATGGTTGTATTCCATGAGTCTGAGTAAGACAAGAAGCTGGTGATAGCTATCCTTCATATACAGTTTTTCAACTAGTAGTATGCCTGCTTTATGTTACTTAGATACCCCTTGTTTCATTGTGAAAATATTGCCTGAAGTATGTTAGGGCATTATTGGTAGGTTTTCTAATAATGCTTAGATTGATGCCTTTTGTGTTGACTGTTACCAATCACCTTGCTACCCAGTCCATGCCTGCAGATTAAATTTTTGTTGTTCTCTAACCTTACCTATTACTGGTAGGTGTACTGAAATCTGATCCTCCCTGTCCTTCATTTTCTTGTCAGTATAACTGCTTCTTTCTCATCTTTAAGTAATGCTTTGTCTTCCACAAGTTCCTGAAGACTTTTCTGTCCCATGAGGTTGTTGCCATTGCTTATGGCAGGCTGACACTTCTTACTTGTGCTTGCTTGCAATCATCCAATTGTAGGTGCCAGATAACGTGCAAGGAAAATTCAACTTTTCAATTAATGTACTATTTTTAATTACTATTACTGCCCTCCTGTTCTTAAACAAAGCTGTTCTCTGACAGCTTTTTGAGATGATGGCTGTTGTCCTTTTCAGCTGTTTGTGATGTACCTTTTCTATTTTATTCCAGAGACTTGAGGCTGGGTTCTGACCTAACCTCAGTGCCTCAGTATCTTTGGCTCTCAGGAGACGTGATCTCCACTCAGAATAAGCCAAGAGCATTTAAACTGTCTTAAGGTAAATCATCGTAACTGTGCCCCAGGCCACATTTAGGAGGTGAAGCCATCTTTGCTTTCTGCCCTTTAAGGCAAGCTCAGCAGATATCTAGCTCATCTGGGAAATGAGCTCACTGAGTTTACATGAAATATTTGACTTAACTTTTCTTTGCTTTGAATGCAGTACTTCTTTAAAGCGCCTTCAGAAAGTGATCTTTTTTCCTTCCCTTTGCCACACATTAAGAGGCGAAAACCTTGCCTCACTGAAATCAGTAGGAGCTCCAGTTAGGTCAAGAATTTCACCTTAGAATTTAAAGTAAGATTATGTTGTGCAAGTCTTAAGTAATGCTTGTCATTTTTCTAAGCTCACTTTTTCTCTCTAACCTCTCTTCAGTTGAAACCAAATAGAGACTAAGGAGATCAGTGCATATAATCTTGATTTTTGCACAGACAAAACCAACGTTATATGATTTTTTATGTTTTTCCTACATAGAGCAGGCCAAGTTCTCTGGAATCTATTTCATTACATGTTAAATTTGGATAAAGAACGGATTTGTGTCTTAGTGAACAATTCCAGGAAATCTGAGTTGAGATGATGCTGAGACTGACATTACCTTTCTGTGCTTTTGCTTTTCCATCTGCAAAATGAGGATAATGATACTAGTATTTCTTTAAAGCACCTGCAGATTTTTGGCTAGGAAGTTTAGGCTATGTTCTGTATGTGACACTTCCTTACTTTCCAGAAACCTTTCCAGGCTTCCACTGAAGAAGAAAAAAAAAAAAAAAAAAAGGCATTCAGCTCCTTGTACAGCCTTTTAGAGCTTTCAGTGTCACTAGACCTTTGTAAGACCTCTCTTACAAAAAATGAGTCACAGGAGATGAGCTGGTCCTTTTGCAGCCCTTGGTCTTGCTGCAGAGTTAGAAAAGCTTGTGCTTTTTGCCTCCCCACCAGCATTGATATTTCCAAGGAGTGAGTGCAACATGTCTTGCACTTGGAAAGTGAAGTTTGTATTGGGCTGTCCTAATATGCCTGTTTTGGAGTCCCAGTAGAGAGCTAAGTGCCATTTAGAATATATTTAAATTAGTGAAGGGATTAAAGGATGTCGGTACTTAGAATAGCAGGGAGATATTCCTAACAAGGGTTCAGAGGGGAACAGCTCCGACTACACCATTACATAAGAAACAAAGAGAAAAGAAACCAAATGTGGTTGGAGATCAGCAGTTCTGCAGTTACAGGAGGGAAAGATAAAGAAACTGAGAAATCTTATTAAGTCTTTGCAGTTTCCTGACTATCTGAGGGAAAATTTGCTAATTATCAGGAGGATTTTGTTGCTGTTTTTTGAACAACTGAGGGTTTTAGACGAGGTTTCAGAAAAGTAGCTGTTACGTAACCTATAGCACTGAAACATCCCGAGTTTTTTGTGCGACTCCCTTGGCATGGAGTCAAGTAGGGATAAAGAACGTTGTTACTTAAAATGACTCTTCCAACATGCTGAGCAGAAGAGGTGTCTCAGGGGTACAGTCTAGCCCAGACAGACAGTCAAGTCGCATCACAGGCTGCTGTCCCGATGGAAATGGGAATAAGCAGACAGCTTCCATTAGAGGCTACCGTTGAGATTACCGCAGTGTATCGGTACTGTTTGTATTCCAACGAGTAATTGCACATCGCCAGAACACGTCCCGCTTTGCTGCATGGTGGAAATGGTCGATATTGACTTGGGGGGGAGGGAGGAGGAAGGAAACAGAAATGCATACTACAAGTGGGAAAAGCTCTAGACTAGTATTGCTATCGCATGGCATATTCTCTGTGAGATGTTTCCTTGCTGAGGGCTAAATCTTTAAAAGCACGTACGCTTCTATTCTCAGTGATTTACAGCCTTACATGTTTTCCAAGTTTCAAATCTGAATTGTTATTCAGATATTTTTTTCTGATGTGCTTTTAAAATCAAGGTTTTTCAAACTTCAGTTTCTTGCTTTGGGAAACCATTTCGCTGCCTATTAAATTTTACTGTGAAATGTCTTTATCCTGATGGTCTGATTTCTCTTAATTTCTTCCTGTTATGCTTAGATCTTTCTCTTCGTTTGAACCCACAAAATTCCCAGCTTCACACCCTTCAAATATTTGTAGATTTTGTGTAAAGCTTTTATACATCCTTTGCATTTTAGGTCTCTTGGAGTCTTTGGATGTCTGCCCTGTGAATCCTTGTATTGTTTTCTCACATTAAGATGATTGGCACCTAATGCATAGTTCTGAAATGCTCCTTTCCTTGTACGTGTGTGTTCATCTTCCAATTATGCCTCTGCCTGTTCAACCTAATCTCTCTTTTGGCAATTTGTTGCCAAAGTAGATGGCAAATTAGTTTTTCGCCAATACTGTTGGTTGTTTCTGAAAGCTTTTTGCCCTGCTCTGGTGCCAAAATGTAAGTTTTAGCTAATTTAAACCCTTAAAAAAGATTAGCACAGGGAAATGATTGAAATGTTTATTTGGTAGTAGAAATCTTTGTGGTTAATGACTGTTCATTCAAAGGCGATTGCAAGGAAAGGAAGGCAGGAAGGGTACCTGGGTAACCTCTGCACCTGAGGAAAAGCTGCAACAGCCCTGGGGCCATTGGCAGTTGGCATCCTGTAGCTACCTCATCTTGTGCTGGAAGACTGGCCCACCACGAAGCAGCTCCAGGGGAGTGGAGTGCAAAGGTTGATTTAAAACTGCAGTTGCATACCACTCCCTGACATTGCCAAGTATTCTGTGGTGAGATGTAATGATCAGCACCACTGCCTCCCCAGGCACTCCTTAGGATGGTGTCCTGCTCAAATTATCCAAATCTAGTTTTTCCTCCTGCATCTCAGCCTGGCAAAACCGAAGCTGAAATTTGTTCCTTTGTGGGCACTAATGCTTAGTTCATCTGTATAGGTTCTCGCTGCTTCTTTTGTTAGCCAAGGAGGACATTTGTGGGGAAGTGCTTACTGTACCTTGTGTTTCTATCAGGTTCAGAAGAATGCTGTGCATTGTGTTAGCTTAACTAGAAGAAGAAAGCATTTCATTTTCAAACCATTGAAGAGAATGCATTCTGCAAAGCAAATTCCATTTACCTTGCTGTATTACTTCCCTTGGTGGCCTACCGATTCACATTACTCAGCCAAGTCAAGCCAGAGCCAGCCTTCTGTCTAGATATGTGTCTCAGCATCTCACAATTTTACATCTTAAACAGGACTCAGATTTTTCTTCTGTGATGGGATCAAGCTGTGTAACTGCAGGTTCTTCCTGTGCATTTCTTTGGGGCTCATGAAACACAGCACAAGTATACCTGGAGGCAAAAGCAGCAAGTTCTGACCCAGGCCCTGCACACCTTCTCACCAGTGGTTGGGATTTCTGCTCCTACAGCAGCTTTCCTATATGGCTCTGGGTGGTTGCGGTGTCAGGCGAGCATGGGATGAAAGTGAAACAGGAGAAGTGAGAATTGAAGGAGACAGCTTTGAGATGTTGACCCGACTCAGTGTCTCCTGAGGTCTTAGCAGCATTCTGTGGCTGGGAGAGGCAGCCCTGCCTTGCTCCTGGCCACTTGCTTCTGTTGTGTTGGCGGCTGACTGACTTTCTTGAGCCAGCTCAGCTCACTAAACCTCCAAAGAATCAGCTGTTCATAAACACGTGAGTTACCTGACTGTCTCGGCAGGTCAGCTTGGCCCTAGAGCCCCTTCCAGAGTGCAGCAGGGTGTCTTTTTTAGGACCAAGCCACAGACTGAGTGCTCTCCTGTGAAACAGCAACCCCTAGACTGAGGTCTTTGTCACTTGACCAGTGCCTTTAGACCTAATAAAAATACTCTTATTTAGGTTGCACCTAGATCTCTTCTGGTGTAGACAGAGCTCCAGTGGAGTATTGCAAATAGCTGCTTTGACATTCATGCTTCCTTTCTGACAGCATATTTATTGTATTTTTAAGTCACATAGCGCATGTGGCTGTATAATTTACAAATTGCATATTGCTAGCCCAGAACACTAGATTTTCTACTCAGATACTGTGATACATTTTGTACTGCTTTGCTGGGGCATGAATTTTCAGTCTGAGAAGTGGTGATATTTTCCCAGTTTCTGTTACTGGAGGTTGGTGATACAAGTCTGTCCTCAGCAGAAGGGAACGCTGCAGTTCATATTCGCAATGCAGCTTTTATGCAGTAATAACTAAAATAAAATAGTTTGTATTTATTTACTGGCATATTTTTGTAATTTTAAGATTGGTCTTAACTGGAAGATAAAACTAAGAAACGCAAAAGGAAAATTAGGTCATTAATGTACTCTTTGCTTCTAGCTTTCACTTCATTTGATTGTAAATTGTTTGCAGTAAAATTGCGAATTAGTAGCTTGGATAAAGCCCTATAAATTCCTTCAGTATCAGATTTAATTGAGGAGGATTGGGTCTCCAACCTTCATGGAGTATAACTGTAGCTGGATGCATTCCTAGGAGCTAATTATCCATTCCTCCATATCATTTGCTTGAACTCTCAATTACTCACTGTTCGGTGCACATCGGGTGGATGCTGGAAAATGTCTAAGAACATGTGAGATGGAAACTTAGGCAGGAAGATGCTCACACTACCAAACACTAATCTCAAAAGGCACTCCACCTCCCACAGCAGGCTTCCGAACTGGAGTGGCTCTCCAAAACACGCGTGGCTCCCCAAGAGCGGCACAGTTTTACTCCCCATCTGGCAGAGAGACGAGGGTCACACCAAAAGTAGGTTTTCTGCATCTCGTAAGAAGGACAGGATGAAATAGCTTTTTTCCTGAAAGGGAAAAATACTGCATGTGAAATTCATGGTCAGTTGTTTCTAATGTGGGTGCAGCAGAGGAGTTGTAGAATGCAGACAAAGGCTTATCATAAGGTACTGGCACTTATCATGAGGTACTGGCACTGCCATTTCATGGCTTGTGTGACTGAGAGGACTTTGTCCTGTTTATTGCAGAGCTAAACGTACAAATACACCTTGTGAAGAGGCGTCTTTCATCTCACCTCTTTTGCAAACCAAACCCCAATGTGACAGTAAGAGCGATGTTTAGGGGCAATAGTCCGAATTTTTAGAGCAGAGCCGTGGTGAAAGCCACCCTTTTACAGGGTGTGTAGGCCCGGCGCGTAGGCCTGGGAGGCAGAGGAGGCCGCAGGCCCCTCAGTGTGCGACCACCTGTGACGAGGAGGGCCCGCCTCTGGTGCAGACAACTGGAGCTTGGGTTTCTCTGCACAAATGACTGGGTTTGGGCATTAATTAGTGAGTACAATATGTTTGTGGAGTCAGAGATGAAAAGAACTCTTTTCTTCCTGTCAGAACAGTTTTGTCTGTGCTGCGCTGTCTGAGAAATCAGACTGCGCAATGGGAGCAATGTGCAGACTACCCAAGAGCAAATCGCAGTGTGCTGCTGTGAGACCCGTGAGGTTTTCTTCTTCTCTGGCGTGCTCCTCATGTCTATGGAAAAGCTCCTGTTCCCTTTACTGTTAGGTTTAACTGCTGCTGCGTGCTACGTGGTGGCTCTTGTTGGCTGTACAGGGATTAGGCTGGTTGTCAGTGGGGATCGCTTCTTTACCTCAGGCATTCAAGATACAATGCCAGTCACGTGTCATGCTTTTTGGGCTTCGAACCTCTGTCTAATTCTAATTTATTTTCCCTGATATAATGATTCTACACCCTAGAGAGGATAAGCAGAAACACCCATCTATTGCCAGCTTTGTTCAAGCCATGGGGAAGTGCAATAGTTGTTCTGCCTATTTGTAACACAACAAAACAAAAGCAAAATGCTTGAATAAAATGAGGAAAAAAAAAAAAAAAAAGAAAGAAAAAAAAAAACCCACCAAATGTAAGGCAAATCCCATTTCTCTTTCTCATTGAGTAAATGCAGCCATAGAGCCTGTGAGTGAGACACACAAAGAGCTTGTGCTGGGGATGGGTGGGCATGCATTTGCAAGGTGAGGAGGTCACCTGCCCTTGGTAACATTATTATTAAGCTGAAATGAAACATGCAGATGAAAGATGCAGGGATTTGGTTTGGAGTTTTGCTGGTTTGTTGTGGTGGTGGTTGTTTGTATTGCTTTTTGTCCTGCAAAGATCTGTTGTCTTATCTGTGGCTTTGTTGCTTTGGACAGTTCGTGTCCTTCTTAACAGTTGCTTATCTCTTTGAATTAAGTTACAGTGGTTTAACACTATGCAGAAGCCAGATCTCAGATCAGTGCTGGATGTCCCAGGCTTTTTTCAACTGGCTATATAGTGTGTCACTACAACAGTTAAATTTCACCAGCACTAGTGTCGTGTACCCAGCATGCAGTCACATCATCACGCTGGCTCTGGAGCTTTTATTGCCTACGCTGTCATTGTATATTAAGAATTAGTGAGCAATGTGTAGTAGATTGCTTTAGACGTGCTTTATATGTGATTCCTAACATACCCTGACAGACCACCCTGCCCCAGCTGCGCTGTGTTGGTGGTACCGGAAGGAAAATCAGCTGCCATTGTTGGGTTTGGAATAGGGGTTCATTTGCAGCCTCACATTCTTATTTATGCATAGCTTTATGAAACAAACAGGCGTCTGTTGGGATGACGGTTTCTGCCCATGTCTTGGGACTTTTCACCACAAGTATCTCCTGCTTTCTGCCTAGATTTAGAAAAGCCTGCATCACCCATGTTTCCTAACGAGGAACACTTTCAAACTTGCCTTTACACATTAGATTTCCTAATGAGCAAGATAATACATAATTTTTAGGAAAGTACTATCTTTTGGCAGAAAGCAGTAGGGAGGATGTTTAATGAGAATTAATTAGGCAATCCTTGTTGCTCGGTTGTTTGGGAAATTGGAGGTAAACAGAGCCATGCTCAGAGAGGGCCTGATCCAACTGCTGTCGGATCATTTGAGTCATTTGTGGACTGTGGATAGAGGAACTTTGGATCTTTAATGCCAAAGCAGATAAAGAAATGATTTTTTTGGAGGGCTCTGTATTTGTTTCACATCAGTCTTATATATGTCCTATATATCTTGTATTTATGAGAGTGGCATGAAAAAGACAGTAGTGTACCAGCTCATGTCTTGGGGTGAAGGAGAAAGAGGAGAGAGAAGCTGGATATGAAAGTTTTAAGTGAAGGGGTAGGTCCGGGAATAGGGGAAGATGAGGAAGAAAAAAATATGTGAAAAATAGGAAACATGAGTGGTAAAGCATGAAAAGAAAATCAGAGGGACATAACAAAGGAGGAAGTGAAATATGAGGAAACTGAAGTGCAAGCATCAAAGAAAATGAAAATGAGGGAAGAAATGAGGAGAACAGGTTATTATGTCAGTAAATCTTTTTCTTATTTTTTTTAATATGTAAAGCAAGAAGTGTTTCAAGATTTGAATGTATGTAGAAATGAATGCATAGATTGAATCTTTTTAAAAAGCAGGTTGTAATCTTTAATTTTTGAACTAATACTGGAGACCTGTGGCTTTGGAGCCATGTCCCACTTAGCTTTACTGGTTGATGGCTGCATTAGTGACAGTCACACAGAGGTGCATTCCTCTATCTTACTGCGGCTCTGACCTGGGCTCTTCCCATTATGCCATGTGGCCAGAAGCGATGAACGGTGAGGTCTCAAGAGCAGGTTCTGCTGGTAAGTGGCTGCTTGTGAACCGGGGAATCCAGACACGTCTGGATATATATCTGCTCATGAAATGTATTGGCAAATTGTGTGGGATGTAAGGGTGGACACAAGGAACATTGCTTTACTGTGTTGTTTTGGATGAAATGGGAAATTTGAAGTGTGGCAGTAGTCAGCAGAATGGTGAAGAGAGAATCCAGTGCATGCCTAATGCGTGGTATAAATCAGCATCAGAACCACCAGCAGAAAAAAATAAGAAACTTTTCCACAGGGGACAGCAGTATAACATGTTTCTATAAATCTTAATTATTTGGGAAAATGTGTATGCTAGTTAATAGAAACATACACTCCTGTCAGCTGAGAATTGACAGGAGGAACACCGAAGCGCACAAGTAGCAGCAAACAGTCTGAAGGAAAAATACTGGAGTCCTGTCTAGTCAGCAGCTTTTGAGTTCTTTATTTTTTTCCAAATTATAATGTGAAAATTTAAAATCAACGATAAAATGTATCAGGAAACCTAAAAGCAAATGGCAGTTTGAAAAGAAAGGGAAATGTACTACTCAGTTCTGTGTTTCAGGCTAAAGGAAACCTGCTTTGTATTGTTTATGTATCTGCAAAGCTGTGGTATTATTAGAAATTCATTTCAAACGGTGGAGCTGAAAATAAAAGTCCCATTTAGGAACAGTCGTACTGCTCAATTTACCGCATTGGTGTTTATAGCCAACTAATCTGAATGCCTCAATTTGGTAGAAATCTTCAAGCCTCTTGAAGGTGTGAGCATCTTCCCACACTGTCAGAGTTGAATATGTAATCTAGAGGCTGAACTTAGTCAAAATGCAGCTCCTTTGGCAATGGCAAGTGCCTTTGAAGTTTTTGGATCTTCTGCATTCCACGTATCCTGTTCAAAATTAAAAGAACAAAGCCTTCTCGAATAGCGCACCGTAAGCACCATGCAAAACCTGCATCTCAGACATCTGCCTGACTGATGTGATGAGCCAGACAGAAGTTTGGGGCCATTCCATTCATCTTCCCATCAAACAACCCGCCCCAGGTAAGAGAAGTTCCTGCAAGTCAGAGCTAACGTGGCTGGTTCTGTTCTCAATTACAGGCCAGCCAGACTAAAGGCTTCATAAAGAAAGTTCGCTCCTATGCTTTGTTGATGAGGATGATAAAATACCCCAGAGTGGTTGTTGCAGGGCTTATGTTGATTGGACAGAAAAAGCCCCAGATTCATTGCACCTGCCTTCCTCTGATTTTCACAGCTCATTTCTGATCCAGCTTATACTGACCTTGCACGTTCGTTCCCTGTCTGTAGACTGTGAGCTCTCCCAGATTCTATGCAACGTACTCATACCTTGCTTCTTAGGATGTGCCTGTTTTGTAGGCATGGAGACACCCAGGCCAGATGAGGTTTGTGGCGTTAAAAAAATAGGGTTTGTGTCTGAAAAAATAGGGTATTGAAATCAGCTTGAAATGTGTCTGATTGCACCAGGTCTAGAACATTACTTTCAGTCTAGTCTCAAGGTGGAAATCATTTTAGCAATGCTGATGACAAACATCTCGCTCTAGGCTGAATGATGCATTCTCATCTCATGGACTCCCTCGGAGCATTTCGTGTTAGGCTGAGGTCGTGTAGTCCTTGTGAAGAAAGTGGCAGAAAGCACAGAATAGATTCCAGCAGCACAGAGAGATGCAGAGGACAAATAATTATCTTTTACTGAAGTTATTACTGATGTGCTGGGACAAACCAGCTTGTGAGTGGGGACCAGGTAGCTGAAGTTGGGTCTGAGCAAAGCAGAGGTGAGGACAAAGGAGGAGGACTGGACGATACATTTGGAAGTCTGCTCACCTTCCACTGTCCTGCACAGTGTGTTGTTTAAAAACAACTGCTGGGTTCTTCTGTGCTGCCAGACTCTGAGTGCCAACCTCTGTGATTAATGGTTTCGGCTGGCTGTAGTTGGTGGGAGATCCGTCCTGGCCAGGTGATGCTGAGTCACGATTTTCTAGGACTTCTGTGGACGCCTGGGCTGGAGCAATGCAGTGTGTATGTGGGCATAAAGCCATTGGTCTTAGGCAACTGCAGTCGCACGGAGTGCTGCAGCGTTTCACCTCAGCAGTGTGCACTCAGGGTAGCACGATGCACCATTTCTGTCCTCTGAAGTACTCCTGCAGCTGCTGGGCCATTCAGCAATTTGAACGGGGAGCAAGAGCCCATAATGGCTGCTGAATTCTGGGGGACATCTGGTTTTGTCAGACTGTTGCAGAAGGGAACAGCTTTTCTGTTAAAGCAGCTATTTCATTTGTAAACCTGCACTGGTGGTTGAGGAAACATGTCACTGAAAAATGTTTGAATAGATGCAATTTTTAGAAGAAGTTTCAAAAATCTGATGTATCTTATATAGATCATGTTCTTCATCATAAACATCATAAAATACTGAACATCTCAAACAACGTGCATTTTCGCACAGTACCAGGGTCAAAGACCAAGGCTATAGATAAAATGGCTGGAAATTGAGAGAAAATACTCTCCCTTTTCTTCAAGATTCAGTAGTCAGTATGTTTAGACATTGCCCTTTGAGTAACTAACAGTTGTTTGGTTAGAGTGACTCAAAGAATTTTTCTTTTTGACTGTTACAGTCTGGGTCTTTTGCTTATCTAACCACAGAATTTAATGACTCCCTTTTCTGAATGATTCAGGTGTGGACTTGCTGGTGGAAAACTTTGGCAAAAACTCCACAGTGGTATCTGGTGGATGCTGTTTTCTGCTCGTACTGTTTGGATGGGGACTGGTTGCTTGTCAGGAGCCATTTTTGCTGTGGGAGTGGGTTGTCAAAGGCCTGCTTGGATAAGGTTTAGGTGATGCCCTCACCAGCCAGGTGGTGTGCAGCAGGAGCAGAGCTGTAGCACCAGTGTGTTTGTCCTGAAGACACAGTGCCCACATTAATGTGTTTTTGAGGTGTTGGATTAGTTCTGAACTACAAACTGGTGGAGACGCAGCTGTTAAATGGCTGTGTTTAGCTCTTGAGAAGTAAATGGGTGTGTGAGACTACAGGAACGGGATCTGGGAGGAAGCAGCAATGCTAGTTCTGCCTGCCTTATTGCTGGCTAGAGTCATGGCTCAAAAAGGAATAACTGCACAAAAGCCTTTTAGTGCTGTTGACTTGGCTTCAGATACAGGAGAAAATTTAAGCTCTTTCTGGGACTAAAATAAAAGAAAATAAGGGAATCAGCAATAAGACAAGAGTCCAGAAACACTGGTGCAATTATCTCTCTAGGGTAGCTGCAGCTATCATTTTGATATAATCTACGATGAATAAGCCACTAGATTCAACAAGTGCATGCATACTGAGAGCATAAAGCAGTTCAAATCTTATGCTGGTATTCACAGATGTTTCTATTAAAAAAAAAAAAATACTCACCCTAAAAATCAAAATCTAATTACACAAAATGAAGACGAGATGATTTCTGAACAGTCTCGATTGGAGCACGTGCTGCCAAACTAAACTAAGGGAACTGAAGGTTTCAGAATGTTGGCATGAAGGGTAAGAAGGGTACTGTAAAGAAAAGCTGTGTAAACACTTCCTTACAAATGATGTGTTTAGTACAGGCCCATTTTTGAAATGCTGTCACTTTAATAAATTGACAAACTTCTGCTCTTTGAGCTACGTTGTTCAGGTATCTCATAAGCAATGTGAACGCCTGCAAACCTAGACAGTGTTTAACAAAACCAGAAGACTTTAGAATGCTAACGCAATTTTACGTAGTTGTTTTATCAAAGGGGAAAAGCGCTTTAGAAAGTAAATTTTAAGAACTGTACTGATTTTTGTATTTAATACGTGACAGTCTATCACATCGTGACTTTGCAGGCAATACTTTTTATCTACATCTGGGATAAAGGAAGGTAGAAATGCAGTTTGCTTAACAGGTTCAAGCTGGTCTGTATTAATTTGAACATTTGAGATAGTGTTGGAGCTACACTATTAACTGGAAAACTTTTGAATTCTAGTTAAGCACACTTTGATCCTGGTCATATTGGCTGCTTAAAGTGTACTTACACACAGCTTGAACTGATTTGGATGTTATTCTTCCTCTTCAGTCATTTCAGTCTTCTGCCTTGATTTGTATTCCTGCCCTCCAGCGCAATGTTACTCAGAAATCTCTCATTCTCCTGTGCAGATAGGCAAGTGCCTTTGCTCTTTGAAAACATGTTGTTGCAATTTTTACAAATCGCGGAAGAAAATTACATAATCTTAAAAGCTGTTGCTCAGGTCCCTGCATTAAATATTAATCTTTTACCATTTTATTTCCATCCCCTACTGTAAGTAGCTCAGCCCAGGTTGACGTACCTGTTTTTGGGGTTGCCGAGAGTCCTTCCCACGGTCTCAGCAGAGCAGCGTCCCCAGGACAGGGGCCTGGCACTGCATCGAGCATTTCTGCTGGCCCCGAAGGGTGTGCGCCCGAGCTACGTGCTGAAGTTCTGGCAATCTTAGGCTGTCACTTTAGATGGGAGGATTAGCTCTTTAATTGTTTTCACATAAATACCAAGACAATCATAGCTTTATGTGTCGGGGCTTACTGCATTTTTTTCCTTAAACACCAACTCAATGAACAGCTTTTTACAATTTGTAGCTGCTCAGTCATTTTGTATGGCTTTTTAATCTCTAGAGGCCAGATGGAAGTGTGATCCTTCAGCATTACTTGTTTTGCATAATGTGGGAATTGGAGCTACGTTTGAATAAGCATGTAGTCATTGATGTATAAGTATATAAATATTTGTCTCGTCCATCCATGTAGCTTCTCTTCTAATGCTTTGGTTTGAATTTTGTGGGTTTTTTTTGTTGTTTATTTTAATTACAGTTTTCTATAGGGAAAACTGTCACAAGCAAGTGAATTGTGTGCCCTGCCAGAAAAGGCACAGACAAAACCAGTAATTTTGGTCAAGATTTAAGAGAGAAACAGACTCTTGATTGGTAGGTTTCTAAGACAGCTGATGGCTTACCTTGGTTTCTGATAGAGCTGCTATTGGACTGATCTGGAATGTTGTGGGATATTTTTTTTTTTTTTCTTTAGAGTCTCTATTTCAACCTGCCTGAGATCTTAACTTTGATTTTAGGTGCATTTACGGATGTACTCTCTGCTGTTAAGACTGCAATCAATTGATTGAAATCCATAAGTAATAAACATCAAGTTTCAATTTAAGATGCAGTAACAAGATGCTATTGGGGGAAATCTTATGTACTTCAGATGCTTTTTATAGCTGACTCCCTCCAGAGTCAAATCCTGACACGTTCCTAGCGCTGGGAAGCTAATGGCTTTACCGCATGTTTGTTGAAGGCTGTGTGACAAATCCTATACAGCAACTGAAGGAGAGGACGCTCATGCACCTGTTTGTGGAAGTGTTACATAAAAAGTCCCGAGACATATTTTAGCATCTACCAGTAAACTTGACCTGCTTTAGGCTTCATAGGATATATAGTATTAAATTAACCACAAGAAATAGAAAGAAAAAAAAAAGACATACTAACATGAAAAAACACATTTTATTGCACTTAAGTTATAAGAAAATAAAATTTCTAAGTGAATCAAACCATAGACACAATCCCTTTAAAGGTTGTTTTCCTCCATCATGTCAGGTTGTTACATAACTAAAATTAACCAACTGGAATCTGATTGTTTTAAATCAGACTATAAATAAAACAAAAACAAAAACAAAGGAGGAAAAAAGATCGCCTAGGATACAGTGTTAAACCACTTTCACAGTTCAGCTTGAGTTGTGGCTCTTGGAGAATGAGGCAAACCATTTGACTCTTTCATTTCTCATTTTGTTTGCATGTGACATCTTTACAAAAACGTAAGTTTTTGCTCTGTCAGTTCCTCCCAGCAATAACTGTAACAGTTGTTTTTTTCTCAAATACTGTAAAACACTAAGACTGACCAGCAACTTTTATTTCATTTTTGTATTTTATAATATTTTTTAAAAATTTTGTCAGTTTTTTTTTTAAATGTATGTTCATTCCATTCACCACAGCCCTCACAAAGAAAAATTTCCCCACAGAACAGGCTGCATTAGCTTTGTTCTAAGGAATGTGTTTTAATTTTTGCCCAGAAAAAAGAAAATAAGCTTTGCACACACACTCAGTTCTTTATTTGCAGGCAAACTTCACTCTTAATTGTCTGAAACTCTTCCACTCTCAGCCTCTTAGAGGCACAGTTGGCTCAAGTTTCAGTGGCAAAAAGTCTTTTTCTGTAACCAAACTAGAGCAAATTTGGAATTCAGTCTGGGACTAAAACGTCACAGCAGAAAAAAAAATAAAAAAAAATAATTTGCTTTTCTTTCTTTCATTTAGCAGCATAAATAAGTTTGGCCACTGGGAATACAGTACAGGGGTGGGACAACAATCCCGTAATTGAAGACCTACTTCTAGCACCAGCATTGCGAATTAAATCCATCAGAGGACTCTCAAAACCCAGGACAACTTGCCACCTCAGAGCAACTTATGCATTGAAGAGTGTAGATGGAAGCAACAGTAAACAGATTAAACGGAGGCTAATACTGTGATTGACATTGGCAATGGTTGGCAAAAAAATAGGAATAAAAGAAAAAAAAGAAAAAGCTCTGATAAAACTGTACAAAACAATTCACAGTAATATTTCAGCTTTTCTACACCAGGAATGGACTCTTTCTGGTTTTGTTTTTGTTTTTGTTGTCATTGCGGATGCTCTCTAGTTTTTGAAAGTCAACCAGTGACTGCTCATAGAGATTGGGAGGGACCTCTGGAGGTTGTCTGATCCACCCCCCTGCTCAGAGCGGGGCTAGGGGAGAGCTCGTTGCTCGGAGGGGCTGCCAGGACCCAGGGGGGCCCAGGGGTGCATGAGCAGGCTTGCATGTGCAGCTTCTTTCAAGATCTTTGTGGTAAAATAACCTATTAATAAGAACTGTAACATTTTTTTTTCACCTCCAAATTGCTGAAGGAAGCAGCTGGAGGAAATTAAAGAAACAATTGCACCTGGTTTCATTTCAAAAGTCATATTTTTGCAAAGCTGCCCCGGTCGAAAGTGTAGCCTTTTTATGTGACGAGACAGCAAAAGCCTCACTTGTCAGTTAGAGTTCGTCACCTTTGTCTTCTCCTTCGTAGTCTGTAGGTCTTTAGGATCTGTTGCCCCAAGCCAACATCCTGCACCACCAAGGACAAGGGAATTTTTTTTCCTTTTTCTTTTTTTTCTTTTTTCTTTTTTTTTCTTTTTTTCAGGGGGAGGGAAAGGAGAACATCGTCTACACGTTTGGACAAATTAATCTTTCTGCCCTTCACTTCATATCCACGTCAAAGTCCAACACCAGCAGCTTTGTTTCCTCAGTCCCATTTCGGCTTCCAACCGCACACACTAGCTTTGTGTTAGAAGCTCTGATCCGCCACACGACGCCTCCACTTCCCCCACTCTCCAATGTAACTAGATTTCGGATAAATTCACCCGTTTTCAAGTCCCAAAGTTTTACAGTCCCATCATCTGAGCTGGTAATTACAAAGTTCTTGTTGAACTGTAAACAAGTCACAGCACTCTGATGCTTGTTGGGACCTAGAGGAGGAAAGCAGAACATTTTTGTAAGCAGAACTCAAGGACAGCCAGCACTGCATCTAACACAAATACCCAGCGATTTGCATACAGCTGTTTCTATCTATTAGATGCATTAACCCTGTTTTTCTGCTTCAATAGGTACGGAAGCCTTGCCCTGCGTTTTCAAAAAGTGAATGCAAGCATAGAAAAATTCCCCATATTTCTGTCTTTGTTACAGTGATCTTGTTTTGTTTACAGCAGGGCAAGTGTATACCTGGGAATTCATGAAAATGAGCTTAACCATCCAGAATGAGGTGGCCACTCTGACTGTTTGTCTCCACGTCCCTTTGAAGTGTTATTACGGGATTATTCTATCAGTAAGTATTGATGGATATACAGGTAAGATATAAATTGTTAAAACAGCAGCCTGCTTTCCAGTGAAGCTTAATTTTCTGCTGTAGCTAGCATTGCTGGATATGATATAAGACCTTCTTTAGGGGGGGAACAAAACAATGTGTTCATGTGCACGATGCCTGAGTGGAAACTGAAATCTTTCTTATTACTGAAATAAAGAAAACATCTTCCACTCATTTCTTTTGATTTATTGCAATAGACAGTGTACTTTGCCTCCCGATCCAATTAATCAGTAGGCTTTGAAACATCCAAGTGACCCCTAAATAAGTACGCTGACTGACTGTTTTGAGATGTCATTTCCTACATACTTCTGTGGCTTATTAGGCTAATACACCCATACCAAATTTCTGTCAGTCCAGACCATCTGCCTTTCATAATAGGCAAGTGATTTGAATAGATTAGATTAAATACATTTCGTTCCTCTAAATCAGAGGAAGATCATACAGCTGTCATCAGAAAAAATGGTATTTAAGTTGTAAATGGTCTGCGGTTGTTTCTTTGCATGTCGTTTATAGAAGTTTTGACATAGGATCCGCAGCATAGATTACTGTAGGCAGCTTGATTTACATTAAGGTAGTTTGAGCTCACCTTGCAATGTCTGTAAACATTGTCCTGTTTTAATGTCCCAGATTTTGACTGTAGAATCGGCATTCCCAGACACGAGAATATTGTCCTTGAGTTCCATTCCACTTGTTAGAGACTGGTGGCCTGTCAGTGTGTGAATGCAGTTTCCTGTCTCCACATCCCAGACTCGGATGGAGGTATCAAGAGATCCACTCACCACATGGATACCGTCAAACTACAAGAAAGGTAAATCTATTATAAGCAATTATATCAGGATCTTACAATGCTCTGTATGAAGAAGGCTATTAAGCATTTAATTCACTAAATGCAACATTAGATACTACATATGTATGTATTTGGAAACCACATTACAAAGTAAAAGTTCAGTCTACATACAGACTGAACTGACTGATATTAGAGCAGGTGATTTGTGGGCAGTGTAATTTCCTGTTGTAGACATGTCTATGAGGTACTCGGTTGGAGGAGAACAACACTGAAGCACTGGTCTTTCAAATATAATACAACTCTTCTACACAGAATAGCATCTTGGCTATACTGCAGGGTACAGCAGTAAAAGAATGCCGTTTTCATAGGAAAGAATTAAAAAAGCCAAACCTGCTTTTCAGAAGTCAGGGGGACTTTAAGCTGGAGAAGGGCAACAACATTAATCCAGAACAAACTATACAAAAGGCAAAACATAGGGAAATGGAGGGAATGCGATTGAAAAATGCTGGATTTAGTCAATTTATAATCATAATTGTGTGCAGTAAGGAACTCTTCCTAGTCATTGTGGGGAAAAGTATACAGGCTAACACAGATGTCCAAATTCTTGGATTTTCTGGGCGTATATATATATATATAAAGTAAAAATATGTAAAACGTGAACACGTAGAGGAATCAGCTAAGAGATTAGATACTATTGACCAAAAAGATTGGACATGTAGAGAATATAAAGGTGGAAAGTAACTTGAATGATAGCGACAATGACATAAGAGTCCAGGATTCTCAAAAAAGGAAAGAAAAATAGCAGTGGAATAAAAACACTGGGCTTCAAGGAGGAATACTTCAATAAATTGAGACTTCCTTCCCATGTGGTTTTTATATATCTATTCTCTGAGGGGAAGAAGAGTTCAGGAGAGTTGGCACTTCCTTAAAGACGCAAACTATCCTTGTGTGAAGGAAAGATAGGAAGTGTAGTAAATTACCAAGACCCACTTGGCTGAAGTACAAGGAATTGTACAAAAAGTAGAAACTAGATCAATAGGTGTGTATAAGAGTACACTGGGACAAAATCAGAAAAGCAGAGCACAAAACAAGATAAAACTAGCAAGAGCTGTTAAGGATGATAAAACATTGTTATGTAAAAAAAAATGAAGAAGGCAAAAAATAAAAATAAAAAGCTCATTTACGCGCAGTGGGAAGGAAACACTGAATGAGGCCAGCTATTTAACTTTTTTGTTTCTGTCCTCAGCCATCTGAGTGTAGGCTAACAGCACTGACACCAGTGACAACTGAATACGAGCTTCTGCTAGAACAGGAAAAAAAATGCATAAGGCAAGTTGTTTGAAGACAATTCCAGAGACATCTGCTGCTATCTTTGAGAACTCATGGAAGATAGACAAGACTTCAGATGGCAAATACATTTTCTCTCTTTATTGAAGGAGATGATGATGGGAGATGAAGAATTCTGGATCAGTCAGCCTAACTTCAATTTCCAGAAGAAACTAACAAATAATCTGTCCGGTTGTAAGCAATGTGGTAAGTAACAGCAAATGTCCATTTTTGGGAAAATGTGCTTAACCAATATTTCTTCTGTGATGGTAAAAAGCCATGTGAAACAGCAGATGTCTTGGCTGTGTTTTCATCAAGAGGGAGGCAAATTTGGTGCAGGGATACTTTCAGTTCAGAACTTTGTTTACCATGTTATTAGAGATATCAGAAAGATTTCTGGGGGTTCTGGCTACTATTTTCATTACTCTTACATCTACTATTACTATTTTCATTAGGACTCATGTGACATTTAAAATGGTAAAATTAACCCAGCGCAATGTGTAAAAGCTGAGGGAGAATTGTGAAGATGTGAGTTTGGCTTGAACGCAGGCAGGTACAGCTACAGCCTGGGAAAACGATGACTAGGCAGGAGCCTTTGCTATAGGTAGGGCAATGCGACACTATTTGTCCATCTGGACTGACTGGTGTCCAGTAACAGAGAAGAGAGAACTCAGCTATCTGACTGCTGCTTTTCATAAAAGATCTCCTAGATCTTAGAACACCTTAAATCACTGCCTGCAAACGTGGTTGAGCTGGCAATTCAGTTCAAAAGAATTTAGGGAGTGACTGGCACATGCAGACTGCTTACCAGCCTACAATGCATTTCTGGTAAAGAAAATATATACTACAAAGAGACACTCTGGTGTCTGAAATAGACATATGCTGTATAAGGCATGTAAAATAACTTTTCAATTCTAACAAGCATTGTTAAGACTTTGACTGGAATTTTGCATCCTGTTTTGGGCACCCTACTTCCCAAACAGGATGTGAACTAATTTGAGTTTGGATAAAGGACCAGGAACGGTCAGTAGCCAGCATACTTCTTGGGTGGAAACAGCACAGAATGTTCTTCTTTTCTAGGCTGAACTTACTCAAAGACCCTGAGAATCAGTAGATTATTTCAATGGCAAATAAGATGACTAAGAAAATGCTGTAATCTTAAGTTGCTGCATAAGGATCTCTGGCAAATGGTAGGGGGTCCACAGAAGGGGAAATACTGAACTGTAAGAGAATCCACTATGGAGCAGGGATGGGGAAGGCAGGCTGGCTATCGGCCTAATTATTCTATTTACGCGAGTTGTATTGTTTTGGGCTATCTCAGCAGGAGCTCACCATGCAAGTTTAACAAATCTTCCTCTCCTAAAACTGTAAGCACCTGTAGCCTTCTGCTTACTAGACATTTATTTTTATAATACCAAGTTCCATTTACAGGGTATAAATACTATCAGCGTGAGTAACATTACCCAACTATTTGAGCCATTGTTAGTACAGTATCAGAGCAAGACATGAATATTCATCAGCCAGAACAAGAGCCCCTAGTGAACATAAGGTAGAATAACATACACTATTCCTCAATTGCACCCGATGAAATAAAACTGTCATAGTTTTAAGCGCTAGGTAGTACAGCATTTTTAACTTGTTTGCTGCTCGATACAAGAGTACTCCTCAGCATATGAATGTAAGGAAAGGGCTGGAGATATTTGATAAATTTTACTACATATTTTTCAGAAGAAAATCAATTAGGCATCTTGTTCACATTTAATCTATTATGGTTGAGAAAAACCTTATGATGAAAGAATTTAGGAAAAACGTCTCTAGCACAGAGCTTCACTTTCTGTGCCATAATCCAGACTAGTTACATGTGGAATGCTACTTCCTGGTTGTAAAGTGTAATTGTTAATTTCTTTTTCAAGTTCTGACAGATTGTGGTGGGAACAGGCACAAGCATGAAATTAATTTTGTTCTCCTTTATGTGCCTGGAAGTGATGCTTTGACTTTATGAATGAACAAGATGATCTTTTGGATTAGGAAAGGTAAGAAGAGTCTACACAAGGTCTATGTATGTCTTTGCCAGCATAGGTCTGGTGAAAAGTCGGGTGACAGGTAAGCAATAAAACCATGCCATAGAGTAATACCAATAATAACCTGCATCTACACTAACATGTCTCTGCTGACAGAGCCTCACAACTGTAAGCCTCTACTCTGAGAAAAGGAAGCAGAAGACTGGAGACTTATGTCAGGGCAACCAAATTTCAGTTTTAGCCTTACTGTGAATTACAGCTTGGAACTAGAAGATGTGACTACAAAATAAGGATAAACAGATTTGTATAATTCAGAACACTAATCCAATGAGGTTTCTGGCACATTTTCTAATACTGTATTATCTGAGTTATTTAAATAGTAACATTAGAACTTCTTTTAGGGAAACCGGTAACAAAGCTCTGAAATAAATGCATTTTTTTTTTTTAAAAAAAAAAGGGGGGAAAAAACACCACAACACCAAAAACCCAAAAACCTTCAAAACTACTTAACTTGCTGGGACAGAGATCTGGGCTTTGTTGTGTTGGGTGCTTTAAAAATGCTCCTCTAAAAAAACCTTGCTCTCTAAATTAAGACAACATATAACTGTTAAAAATGGAAGAGGAGACTATCACAGATGATCCTATATCCTGTGGCCTGTACAACTCCGGAGTAGGTACTCACAATTTAATAAACGAGGTGAAATACAGTGACTTTAAATGCTACTTAAGGAAACTAAAGCAGCAGATGCAAATCACTTACCTGTAATGAATAGACTCTGTTTGTATGCCCTTGCAGCGTGTGCAGACAGGTCTCTGTCTCTGGATCCCACACTTTGACCATAAAATCATATGCACCACTTACAACCCTTCTGCCATCATATTGAACGCACCGAACTGCAGCTACGTGGCCCATCAGAACATGTAAACACTGGCCCGTCTCTATGTCCCAAACTCTCAGTGTAGCGTCTCGAGAACCACTCACCACTCTGGAGGAACAAGAAAACCCCTCCTATACTTAGCATCGGAAATAAAAGCATTAAAACAATTAGATTTGGCTACAGATCAGTTATAAGTTATAATTTGGCACACTAGATAGCATTTGTCCACTAGCTACCAAGGCCTGGTTTGGTATGACGTGAGTGTTTTTCTTCCTTGCTTTACTCACCTCTCCAGGATATATTGGATATAATTAGCAATCAGTATTTAAAAAGCACTTCATTCCTGAACAGCAAAATAATGTCATGGGAAACTGTGGACTACTGTGTGCACCCATGAAAGCTTATGAATATGTCGAGTTCAAGTTAGTGCTTTGAGCATCCCATTTTAATGACTGAGTTAACTAATTGTAACAATGAAACAAAGAAGATCTTTAGCAGTTATACTTTACTAATGGAACAGTTACTCTGCTTGATTTGTTTAAGTTTATACTTTTAAGAGCATTCTCAGGCAAGAACATAAATGAAAAGGAATTAATAATAATGGAATAGATTAAGAAAAACCTCATCATTCTTCAAAAAGAGAAGAAATACAACCAATGGGCACTGTCAAGTACTCCATGCCATAGCCAAGTAAGGGAGCTCTGCCAATGTTCCTTGAATCAAGACATGACATACTGTTGCAGAAATTATGATGCAATCAGTTAAAATCTTAATAAAATGCTGCACCAACAATACTTAAAAAGTCATTCTGCAAAATGAGTAAAAGTTTGTAACCTTTACAAAAAGCTAAGAAGAAATTGTTCACAGTGTGGGAGACCGGATCACAGTATAACAGAATTAGTTTTGAAATAAGGTAAAATGTGACTTTATAAAAGTCCATGACTCTTAATTTTCTGTTCTTTAATTAGCACTCTTATGCTCTTGCTTCTGTTAATCATCTCCTCCCTTGTGTTGATTTATGTAGTTTAGTTTGGATGCTTTGCCTGTTTTGTATTTCACTCACAGTGTTTGATTAGGCACCCAAGTTTAACAAGCATTTTCTGTAAACACAGCATAAATTACAAGCCAAACCACGGCTCTCACTTTGGGCAAAGACTTACCTTTTCTCATGGAGATGCATGCACCGCACCGTGGAGGTGTGGCCGTACAAGGTGTGTATGCATTCTCCCGTCTCAGCATTCCAGACTTTCAAAGTTCGGTCTGTAGATCCACTGATGATGATGTTGTCCCTCATCTGTGAAGACCAGACTCCGCCTGTGTGTCCAACTAGTGTTCTCAAACACTGAAAATAAATGTGTGGCTCAGTTACCGTTTTGATAGAGTTGAAGGGAAATTTAAGAAAAGTAATCAAGGAGATAACAGCAGTCTCTCATAGCAAAAAACAGAAGATTCCTGGAGACTTCTTTGTGCTTGAACTAAAAATTCCATCTGTTAGAAAACGCTCATCAAATTTCTCTCTCTTGTTGGTACTTTGACTGTAAGGAATATTCCCCATAATGTTGCTTTTGATAAAGTAAACTGTCTTTCCAAATTTCTCAACACAGGGTGTGTTTTGTGGCCCTGAGTCTTTTTCTCAATATTTTTCTGAGTCACTGAAGGTTTTTCCAGTGAGTTTCTGAAGCATATGTGTTAGAACTGGAGAGAGCATTCACACTTAGTAGTTCTGCCACCAACCTATAAGCCATATACTCCTATTTTATTTTTCTGTTTGTTTTTCCCAGAAACAGCACAGTCTATAAGCTGCAGCTACAGCATCAATACTGTAAAACCGCATTTCAAACCTTTCTCAGACTTTACTGTTGCCCAGGAGAGAATCCCCCATTACACACACGCTGCCTACCTTCTTTGATCCTAGCTGTATGACATGATTTTCACCATGTTGGAACAGCATTTGCTCACACCTACTTGTATAAAACCTCACCCACTCTGGAACAGCAGCTTGTCTCTGTCTCTCAGTCTGTATTCCTATAAGTAATGACTGTATATGCCTTTCTCATCAATCAGCAGTAAAGTGCTAATTAGTACAGACAAGAACAGATCCTTGCAAGACCCTTCTAGAAAGATACTCTGTAAAGATTCTGCATTTACATTAACAACGCGATCTCTCTAATTACCCGCGTTCTAACCCATTTAAATATGTGCCATGTTGATTTTCGCATTGCTCTATTTTCTTCCGCTGTGTCATGGGATACAGTCTTGCAGTGCACATGGCCATCTATTTCAGCGCTATTATTTTTATCAGTCAAACCCATATCTGCAGGAGAAAAGAGGTCAAGACTGTTTGATGATCTCTTTTTCTGTAATCTAATGCTAAGTGGCATTAATTTCCATGGCCTTCCGCTAACTGTTAGTTGACTCCTCTTCACGTAGTCCAGTATTTTTTATCTGAGATAATGTATCCTAAATACACAGCATGTAGTTTATTCCATTTAAATAATGACACATTTTAGCTTTCTTCTCCTTTTGAAGAAACACAAGTAACTTTAGAAACAAATCAGAAAATACAGGCTATCTGGATCAGCTGTAATAAATTACGCCCTAACTTTGGTAGTTGTTATTTAACAACCTTTCAACTTTCTGCTGAAATAAAGTGTTCTATCATCACTGCACATTGTATTGCCATCGTGTGACTTTTCTCCAAAAATATTTTTTCTGCATCAGTGACCAACAGTACACTAATTTATGTTGGTAATATCCTGTTCCTTCTAACAGACCTACTTGAAAATTCCTTGCTTTTCTGCTGTACATAGATTTCCAGTTCTTTAATATCTTTTACCAGTATTCTACAATTCCTGGCTTCTAGGTTAATTCACTGCTAGCAAATCCATCTTTTTCAGATCATAGTTTCTCTTCACTTTTACAGCTCCAAAACTTTTTTTTTTTTTTTTTTTAATTTCAGCTGATTTGTTCATATTTTAAGAAATCATCCTTCTAAAGCAGTAAGAACACAGAATCCTTATTTTGGGCTTTACATCTGTCAAGGGATTATTTAGTCATGTTCATTTGCACAAGCCAACCTTCAGGGTTCCTGTTATTAATTCTTCAGTATCAGTAAGCATAAGGGTTAATAGAGCAGTCTTCCATCTTTCACATACAATACTTAGCTCTCTTTAAGGTTGGAGGTAAATAGTCACACTAGGATTTGTAATTACTTTCAAAAAAATTACTGAACATGAATTGATAAGCCATGCTAGTATGATCAACTTTATATATTTAAAAGAACATATTGCTTTTGAGAGGGTGGTATATAGAAATCAAGTATTTTTCACTTGAACTTAGCCTGCCCTTTTCAATTAAGACATGAAAAATTTATTATGGGTTCCTTCATTAGACAGCTTGTTGTAGGGAAGTCAGTAGAGGCAGGGTGAAGCTGCCTGTTGCTTTTAATTTTATTCTTCCCCACAGTAGTATTTACAGTCCTGTTGAGAAATTTCTAGGCACGCAAAGACAAATGCTTTACACATTCAGCTTAAACATTGTAAGTGGATACCTTTTACATCTTAAACATGTTATCCTCAAAAGCTGTCCTGGTGTTCAAATAACTGTATCATTAAAACAAAACAAATGATACAAGACACTAGTTTAGAAGGAAAAACTCCTATTTCCCTGAGGTCATTTCTGTATCTATATAGAGCATGGACAGTCACCTTAAAACAAAAGCTGTGTGCTGAGTAGCTGTGATGTTCTAACATGAGTGAAATGTTCAGTACTGTCTTTTTGATTGCACATATTGTTTTGCTTCTCTAAGCCAAAATTAAATTATTGAAGCTTATTAAATTCCTGCCTGAGCTGGATCTAATTTAATAGGAAATATTTAAACCTAAAGCAAGTTACATTTTTTTTCTGGTTCAGCAATATAGTAGCTTAGAACGAAAAACAAACTGTATTTGAAAACGGAGCCAGTAAAATCAACACACCATTTCAATAACTTAGAAACAACAGAAAGAATGATAGAAGACAAGTGAGATCTAGAGGGGTAAAAGCAGGCTAAATTAAGCTTTAAGGGAGATAAAGCAACATATCTGTCCAAATTCTTTAGAATCCATGTCACAAATGACTCCACAAGAATAGAAGAATTGCCAAGAGAACAAGGATATATGCCAACGGTAACATGAGCAGCATTGTAATTTCACATCAAGGTGACTTTTTTGAACTAGACTAGATTCTGTGCAGGAAAAGATGACCCAAATGTTTACCAGTATTTTTTCTGAATCTTGCGCCAGACAAACTAAAGACCACGCTGGGTGTGGCCTAATAAAACTGTGGTAACTGGTAAACTATGGCTCTTACTAGCTCATTTCCTAAGCAGTTCAGCAACATAATCAACTTACCTTGCCGGTAACTGCTGACCACACTTTTAATGTGTTGTCATCAGAGCCGCTCACTATTCGGTTACCGCAGAACTGAAGGCATGTGATGACATGATCATCATGACCTTTGAGCACCTGACAATAAAGAACATGAAGTAGTACGCTCACGATTTAACTCAGGAGATCAGAGATAAGCAGGGGAAACAAAGTGCTATTCTGATTCATAAATTATAAAATGGTAGAGTAACTTCAAAAATAATATGGCCCCTTAATCCTGCATGTCAAGTCTAATTTACTGCCAGCTGAGACCAAAGAAGGTATTTTCCTTCTTCCATGGAGTAATATTGCATTGCTTGTCAAGCATACCACAGTTATTTTAAACCTCCTACAAGTACCAGGATAAATCAGTAATAAAAGTAGGATAAATTAGTAGCTGGACATTGCTTAATTCCTCTGCAGTTACTCCATCGCATATTCATAATCATTATTTTTTAATTTTTCCCCTCAGACTTTTACATTTTAAGAGTCATTTCAATCTTCAACAAAAAGCAGGGCGTTGTATTATTTGCTGCATATTTGTATTTCTATGGTCAAGGCTGACCATGTCTGTTTTTCCCCTTACCATTGTAATCTGTTAAATACCAGGCAGCACCAAAGTCAAAAACTATAAACAGTAAATTAAATACAAGCAAAAGCGAGCATTTAAAGTGCTGGAAATGTGGATTGGAATGTAACTCCACAGATGCAGGATTTTCAGTACTTAATTTGGGAAAAACTCCAGTGTATTTTACTGCAATACAGTAAAAGAATTGTTATCAGAACACACAAGATGAGGAATGTTTTTATTCAAAATATCTGAGCACTCTTCAAGATGTTCATCGAAATGAAATGGGCATTTGGCTAACGCCAGAGGCTGTAATTTTAATAATAATTCCAAGATAACTTGATGTGGCGTATCAAGGCAAGAAATACTGAGCCATTGCCAGAGACGTACATAAGTCACGGCCAAATAAACAGCAGGATATATCCATAGGGTTTTCACACAAATTTTTTTGTTCTTACTGTTTCGTTGTACAGGAATCAAGAAAACAGGGAAATTGTCTAAAAGGATATGTTTTTTCTTCATGCTTTTGACTGCTAGTTCAATATGGGTTTGATTAGACAGTTGCTAATATATTTGTAAAAATGCTGTAGGTATTGTTCCATATCTTTGTATTGGAAAAGACTTAATGAGACTATGAAATCAATATTGCTAAATATGTTAATATTTTAAAAAACAAAATCTTAATATGGAACACAGTTACTGCCTTGTGTTGCTCAATTTATAAGAATATCTATTAACTAAGCCTGAAATGGTCACAGAATGGTTGTGGAATGTTTTTGTGTAGGTACATGGCCCAGCTCTACAAATATGCATGTTTGTATGTTTAATTTAAATAAAAGTAGCCCCAATCAAGTCTCTGAGATTATCTCCCTCACAAAGACTGGTATAGGCATTCACCAAATTCTGCAGATTTTTTTAAAACAGCAGTGCAACAATTTTGTTCACACGAAGCATCCCATTTTGATTTCCTAACATGGTGCTCAGAAATTAATGTAAAAACATGGTAAGCTAAAATACAAATTATTTCCTTTTTATAAAACACACTGCTTTTTGTGCATGGCTAGTCTGGCTTGTCTGAAGCAAAAAAAAAATAGCTGGAGCTGACCTTGCTTTGTTCATGGCACCATGTCCATAGCTCAGAAACTTACCTTAGGCGATTTAAGTTCTCCTCGCCGCCAGTTGGTATCAATTCTGTGTTGTCTAATATATGCACTTTTCCATGGACTATGTATAAACCCTGGTTTTATTACTTTCCTCCTTTTGATATGTAATGGTTCATCAATCCCTAAAATGGATTAAAATAAAAAATAAAAAAATAAAAAAACAAAAGTGGGGGGGAGAGGGAGTGGTGAGTCCAACCCCAATAAAACAACTTCTCTCCCTCCCAAACCTTACAGTGAACTCTGAAATTAAATACTGCATCGACATAACAACCTCCTGCCAGAGGCTTCTGCTCATCTTCTCCATGCCAGTATTTGCATTTTGTCAGTGACACCACCCCGCTCCTGACACTACATCTTTCCTTGTCTTCCAAGCACAATCATTACGGTAATCATGTGGCTGAAAATGCTCTTGTTCATCACTCCTTCCTAGCAATCTACTGCCTTGTTTTTGGATCCTTTTTTCTGAGGAAACATAGCAGAATATTGCCTTTTTCAAATAAGTATCAGCCAGCAAACTCCACAACTGATCATACTCTCATTGCAAAGCCATTCGAAAAGCAATTCTTTCTTTGTGTGCCCCTCCTCTCTGGTTTGTTACCTTTAAGTTCACTCTGATTCTTGATATTAGTGGTCTCTTAATTTATTTTATTTCCTTTCAAAAAGCTACGCCCTTGCCTGGCTTCAATTTATGTACAGTTGTGCCCTGGCTGAATTGGCACTTAGGCAGTAGTGCTTTGTTTCATCCTTGCTACTATAGGTTGTGGGTTTTTTTTTCCAATTCTCTTTCTCACCCATCCATCTTTTCTACACAGCTTCTCTCTCCACTGCATCTCATTACTAGTCTGAGTCTTGTCTTGCCACTACGTGGATTTCATTCTGCTTTTAGCCCCTTTTCTAGTGTTTCTATGGTGCAAGTTTTGAATTAACTGTGCCTTCATATTACTGAGCTCCTCACTAAGTCTGAACAGGCTAAAATACTGTTTTGTCAGTACTCTTATGCCTAGTCATATTCTTACTTATTTGTACATATTTTTACTTATTATTTATTTCTTACTTCTCAGGCTCACACATGCAGACTCACATGCAGACTCATGCCTCTCAATATTTTCCTTTTTTCTCATTCTGGCCTCTTAATGCATTTTTCACTGAAATTGGTAAGAGGAAAATCTTAAGATTTACGAGGTTAGATACCTGATTTCCATTGCAAAAGAACAACTCATTCATTTAGGGGCCTTTAAAAATACCCAGCTACATTCGTTCTGTCTTCGTTTGTAAAGCCCTTGCATAGACCTTTCCTGAGTTCTTCTCTCAGGACTCTGAGGCAGACTGGACGGTACCTGTGTTTGCCCATGTCAGTAAGGACACTGCTCTGAGGTCAAAGGCATGTGCTCTGCCTCCAGAAACCGACTGCTTGTTCATGTATTCCTGCTTAAAAATAAAAGTTTACAATTTTGTTTGTTTGTTTGTTTGATTTCAAACAGGAGGTTGTTTCCCTGGAAGCTTTTTATTGCCCGTTCATATTGCTGCTGAACCACCTTCTCTTCTTGAGTTGGCACGAGCAGTCCAGTCTACAGGGCTTATGGAACTGTGTCCGCTTCTCTGAGCAGCCAAGTTACCATCTTTCCTACCCTATGAAATTTCTCTGTTAATTTTCCTACAACTGACATGAAATTGCAGTGTCCATTCTACCCACTTGCTGCAGTTCTTCCTCCATGCTGTTTACAAACTGCAAGATTGTGCACCTATCATTTTTCCATCTCAGCTCTTATTTGCTTTGGTTGTATTTTGAATGAAACCAATCCCAACAAAGCAAAAGCAACAGTATTTTTAAAACATACCCCTAGCATACACCCTTACGAATAGGATGTTCAAACTTAAGTCTAGTTTCATTGCTAGTAGTCCACAGATTATTCCTGTTTCCTACTTCCAACACAGATATGCACCACGTAGCTCAAAGTGGTAAATTTAAAGGCACCTGAGTTCCCTTTGTAAAACTTTAAGCTTATTATGGAAATGAACTGCACTTTTTATGGAAGCAACACCGTTACATTCATCTTTTTCCTCAGCCTTACCCTCCTCTTTGCATTTCTCTCTCCAGAGAAGATTATCTTCAGCCAGAATCCTCCAGTAACGGCATGTCTGGGCTGCCTGCAGAAGGTCCCTGGGTTCCAGGAATGACAGCACATACAGAGCCAGCTGTGAAAAAAAGGAAGCCTATTTTATGAATTGCTTTTGAAAGGAAAAGGGAAGTAACTCAAAGTATTATCATACATCAGAGGCTGAAATACGGAAAATTGAAACAATAAATTATTAAATGTTCTCAGAAACTTAACAGAGCTACAGTTTGTTCCAGTGGGCACATGAAAAGTATAGCAATCATCTTAGATAACTAAATCCATACAGACCACGTCAAAAATGTATATTATTTGCAAGAGAATAGATGTCAGCTGAAATCACTGGCTATTATGCTTTTTTTAAATATCATCCATATTACCACGAACCATTACCAGCTCTACCAAAATAATCATATCTACAATATTTCATCTAATAAATGTACCACAAGTTTTTAACCGGAAAACACGATGCTACGTGAGCAAATGAGGAATGCTGTGATGAATAACATCATGCAGGAAGCTCGAATATAGAAAACATAAATGCTATTTGTACTCAAGTTCAAAAGCACTCTGCAGCTGCAGAAGCCCAGCATACATATTGCTCAATTTCTGATTAGAATGCAAACATACAGTGATGTTACAGGGAGTTTGATGGACCTGGATGCAGAGGGCCTGAAGTACATAACTTTCCTATTGCATATAGTATACGTTACCAAAAAAAATTAAAAAAAAAAAGTATGGGAAATCCCATACTATAAGCAGTATAAGATGAACTAAAGTTGAACTTCTCTGTGTGACAATGTTAAATGTTACTGGCAGCATTCAGACCCCAGCTGACTGAGCTAAGCCATATAACTACCCTGATAAAACCCCCCAAATCTCCAGAAATACCTTCAGATGTGCTGGAGTCTTAAACATGGACTGAGGCATCTAAAACGCAACCCAAAATACAGGGACTGATATCCTTAAGGGTATCATGGATGACTACAGCTTTTCTACTGAATGGCAACAATGTATTTCCCCAGTCATGGAAAATAAAAACATAAGAGGTAGCAAAGTGGCTGCCACGGCTAAAAAGTCCAGAGAAAACAATGCTGATAAAAAGGGATGCACACAACTACTTAGGTTTAGAAATAGTAGGGTCTTTGTCAGTACTAGGATGCAAAAGTTGTCAGGGAAATCATATCATCCATGTTAACTGCTGCTTGACATATCTTTTTGTGCTTACAATTTTTGTATTTAATTCTTAACTGGAGTTGTGTTGTGTATAAATAGAATCTGCCCTTTAAAGACGCATAGACTGAAATTCAGTAAGGAAGTCATAACCATAGGCCATTGACCTCAGAAGATTTTTGACCTTATTACGTGAGAAACGTTTGCTTTTAGTAATGTAACCCCATCAGTGACTGAGCAGGAAATAAAAATTCAGTATGCCAGGACTGTTTGCATTTTGATTGCACTTACACGCCTTGTTTGCAAGTCATCACCTGCAGCCCACAGCGAGCATGCACAACTCCACATTTGCAGAATCTGCGCCCTAACTTGCATGTTAGCTCCCATATGCATCCCAGGCCACACAGCTGCAGAACAGTCATTCTGCCCCTACTCAATTACAGAGTCAGAGTTTAGGCTTTGCTAAAAGGCTCTCTGATACAAGAGCAACAACTGTGCCTGTCCTTTTAGACTTTCTGACTTAATTCCTGATATGTAAAAATACTTAAGAAGCTCTGTTTCCTAACACACATCAGGTAGATGGTCTCACACACAGCAAGACTCAAGCATGGAACAGAGCCTTTCCGTTTTTGCTGGATGTTCCTTAACCAACAGAAGAGTTTGTTTAAATATCACTTGTCCTATCTATACAGGTATGAATGTTTGCTAAGGTAGCGTTAATTAAAATCTGTGAGCTGACTGATTTTTAAAAGAGGTTACATATGGGTGACATTTATTTTAGACTATATTTGGCTAAGTAGTCATCGAGGGTCAACACAACTCACAGTTGACTTTAGGATTAGCAGCACACAAAAGCTGAAGGTCCTCTGTCACTGTTCATGGGCCTAGTTATAAGAAAGCTTCAGGTAGCAAAGATTGACTTTTGACTCAGCTGTACCTAGGCCTACTCCCCTTCGTAGTGTTAGTAATATCCACTAATAAGCTGCCTCTCACTTTCTCTTCCAGTCGTACCATGGCACCAACAAGATTTTGGCGCATTTCAACAACACTCCTAATCTGTTGATTTCCAGACCTGGTTTTCGCAAACAAGTAATTTCAATAATTATTTCTAATTGCTCCCAAAGAAAAGTATTATTTCAGATTGTTTGACTGCAGGTTTCCTCAGGAGGAAAGCAAACATTTTCTTGGTTATTCAGGTTACTGTCTCTCTATTGCTGAAAGCATTTTTGAAGAAGCGGCCTCCTGCTCGAATGTGCTTCCTGTCCTGGTTAGGTAATAAAATCCCCGCGTTGCATACCACAACACGATGTGGGAGATACCTTGAGATGTTAATGCAGAGTGACAACTCAAGAGAGCGTGCGTTCACAGGATGCTGGCTTTGGTAGGGAAGCCTGCTTACAGAATTACTGACCCTACCAAACTATTCTTGCTTCCCCCCACTTACTCATCACCCCCTGCTGAAGCCAGCGGGAGTAGCACGGGACAGAAGAGATCTAGGTTAATGATCTTCAAAATGGAGAAGAGATGGACTTAGCTTGATTGTTTTGTTTTGTTAACTCAGTTCATTTTGGTGACAGTGACTGGTGGCTATGAAGCAAAAATGATGTAAGCCAGCTTCCATGGCCAAGCCAGCCTTTCATGAAACTAAGCACTTGACAATTCTGGTTTCAAGAGGCAAGAACAACCACTAAAAATAAATAAAATTAAACACATGTATCTTACAGTGGAGTTAAGGAACAAGTAAGAGATAAGGAATATTTTACAGCTAAATAGCAAAGCCTTGTTGTGAAGAAATTGCTAAAACTGAATAACAACATGATCATTAGTTACAATGCAACTGCATCACTGGTTGTACTTGAGTTAGTTTTGGCGCTAAGTCAGGCAAAGAAAGCTAACTCAGCTGTGAGTTACTGCTATCAATTATTAAGATTTTTGATTTAACAGGAAGTGCAGAAGTGACAAAATACCTTCTGTTTTCCCAAAATCTAGATAGAGTCTTTCCTCCTCTGCCTCTGAACTAAGGGTGTCTTGGGCAGCTTCTTTGTGAACAAGGCAACAGCCCAGAGATCTTACTAGACCCTTCTCCTCCCCCAGCATCCCCTACATACATGAAGGCTACCACACAGAGCGCTTCTGTAAATACTTACATCACGTGTACTAAGTCAACATTCATTGCATAAACTGCTTCCGAGCCTTACAAATGCTAACCAGCAAAACCCAAGGGAAGGCTGTGACATTTCCTAATCCACAAAGATATGATAGTAGATAAACGGGAAGAAGGGTCATGTACATCTAAGTATTTCAAAAACAGAACATACACCAGAAAGAATGTCAAGAAATGGAGATGCAGAACAGCCTCTGCAGAAAGTAAGGGGATATTAAACGTAGCAACCATATCCTAGCACCAGAGGATCTACAAAGAACTTGTTTTCAAATGTGTTGGTAAATGAAGACTTACAGATACAAGTCCTCATGAAAAGTTTCACATGGCAAACCCAACATGTAGTAGGTCTGGAAAAAAAATGCACTGCCTCCTCACTCCAGACAACAAAACATGTTCCCAATTGCTAAAATCAATTGGGGTGAGAAATATCACTTCTAAATGAGGTAAAATGTATTCATTTAACGATTGTAGCAAACTGGGTTTATAATCCTTCATGTCTAACCCCATGTTCTAGTCGTGAGGACATCAGGAATTACTCTTCTGTGGGTGACATTTACTTACACATGCTGCAAAGCACACACTCAAATCTAAGTCTTAGCTTCTCCTTAACCTGATACAATACGATCAGATTTGCTGAACAGGATTTACTCCAGGATATCTAGTTAATTAGGGCTTGCCTTTATCCTTAGCAATAAGGGCTTTTCTGGGTTTACTTCGGTTGTTTTTTTTCAGTACAGACTTTAGGGTTTAGTTTGTTTAAAATAAATTCAAAACTAATATTCACCAAAAAATACCACTTAAAGCGTTAAGCGACAATGCTTATCCTTACAGAATAATATGCAGAGAGGCCTTACATCTGGAGGAAATGTGCGTGTGCATTCTATATAACGGAACTAGTTCTCAAAACAAAAATACAGCCGCCAGCCCAATTAAGATACAGAGATATTTGTAAAGCTATGGGGACTTTGTTTACCGGAGTGATCCATATTTCCATGTATCTAAATGTCTATCAAAACGTAAAGGTTTGCTAATGTGAAACGATAGTTACTATGGTATGGCAGCTTACTATGGTATGGCAAGTTACAGACCTTTTTAACATCAGTTTACTTCATTATGTTGGCAAAAATGAACACCACAATTGGCATGGAAGTGTTTAAAAGGTAGCAGATGATGCACTGCCCAGTGCTGTATTACCCTGTATTTCTCACCTCTTTTGGGAGCAAGGAAATGAAGTCTCTTTGAAACTGGGGCTCTATCACTTGCATCATGTGTTTTACTTGTGTTGGTTCACAACTGTCAATAAGTTCATCTAGAGCAAGTAATTTCTCTGGTCCACTCCAGCTCTGCAAGAAAATAAATAATAATAAAAAAGAAACATTAAGCATAGTTTATATTAGTAAGTGCTGTTGCTTTTTCAAAAAAAGACAAGTTTCTTTGCTGACCTACATGCAAGCATATAAATGCTCATGTAAATTACACAAAAATGAGAAGTTAATCAACACAAAATATTCCAAATTACTCCATTGATTCTTAAGCTAAGAAAGAATTTGTTATACACACACATACAGATTAGCAATTAAATAGATAATAATATTTAATAATAATAATTAAAATAATTAAGCTTCTTTTGAAGTTGATGAAATCTATGCACACATTACTGACAATGAAGGGGTTGCAACAGAACACGCGCTCTCTCTTTCTCCGTTTTACGTTCAAGTGAGATGACAACTTTTAACCTTAGCGTTTCATCTGATAGACCAAAAGTTTTCAGTGGAATGAGAGGAAAGAAAATAAACTTTTTCTAGAAATACTTTGGCTTACTGCCTGCTTATTACTGTGGTGTGTCCTTAAGTGACAAAGCTCTATTTCAGGATCCTGGCTATGTATTTGTAGGTATCAATTTACACTTGAATAAACAGGGAATTTTGACTGGAAATTTTCTTACCTCACATTTTTACTAATGGGCATCATAACATTTGAAGATTTTAATATGGCACTCGTCTGAGAGCATAGCAGATTAGTAGCATCATTTGTAGAAAAAAAATAGAAACTGAATACACTGCACATCTGAAAAGCATGTCTTAAACTCATCTGTGCTCATCAAAGAGGTTAGATTTGTTACGTGAAAACAATTTAAAGAAAAAATAATTTCTTCTGGAAAAAAAAACAACAGCCATTGCTAACTGATTTAGCAACAGAATTACAGCATGAATAAAGCCTTAGAGAGGAGAGAAATGAGACATCACAGTTTTTGAGAGCAAATTCACATCCACATTCTTCAATGTCTTCTAGAGTGACATTTACAAGTAAATTAGCACATATAAATTATATTACAGTTATGGTGAGAGGCTAAGAGAACTTAAATTTTAAAAAAAAGCAAGATACCTTAGAATTAAGATCTCTGTACTAATCTGCCATGTATCTAAGGACCTTCACTGCTTATGCTGTACATTCCTGGTCTCTGGATGTGAGCCTGACCATTAACTCTGGTCTCTGCAACACTACAACATGGGCAATTCTGTCAAGTTTCTGTACATCAACAAGGCAAGGTAAGGAAAAGGGGGGATTTCTGAAGCAAAAGCAGATAAATATCCTGCTCTGCTTGCTGTGAAAAGATCATCGTTTTTCCCTGATTAAGGTTTCGAAGCATTGGGAATGCCAAGAGAAGAACCATTTGCCCAAAGGCCACCCCCCCTGGCTTTCAGGTGCCCCCGTGCTCACAGAGCAGTGAGAGCAGCGGGGCACTGCCTTAATCTGGAGGGAGCACGTGCCAGGAGCTACCACCAAGCACCCAGCACGTGGCAGCTCAGGCACCCGTCCGCACGCTCCCGCTCCACAGCAGGCACACAGGAGGGCCTGACATCTGCTTTGACAGAGGGACAGAGGGGAAGAGGCCAAGGAAGGGAGCTCCTGTGAGCTGAGCCTCTGCACGCATTGCTGGCGACTGGGAACATGGCCTAAGCTGCCAGGAAAGTGTTCCCCATCCCCATGTGTGTATTACATCGTCACCGTGAGGGATCCAGGTTTCTGTACCTCTGGCATTAATAGATCTCATGTCGCCAACACCTCACAGTGTTAAAAAGAAACAAATCTCTCAGCATAAATTGCGGTGGTGTTATAAATAGTTTTCATTATCAATTTCCTTCGATGGAACTGTCTGCACCCCAGAACAGTTCTCCATCTATAAGGCACTGAAGAACTGCTTCTCTCTCCGCCTTTCCAATTGTTTGTTCCACTTACCCTGAGCTTTGCTGGTGTTAGGTACAAGCAGTTGGAATCTTTCATCTTAGCTGTTAGACGCATTTGAATTTAGGAGAATTAAAAAAGGAAAACTAATACCTGTGCTACTTCCTCACGCTCTAAGTTTCCAAGGTCAGCCTACTCTTAATCTGTAAGCAGCTACATTAAATTAAAACAAATCAACCCGAATAGTGTTGCGTATTGCTGTGGCAAACATTGACGGCAGTTGTGAACACATTATTAATTAATAATTTCACTGTGCACCGTCTGTAACTCTCTTGCATTTCTATTTTTAAAATGCAATACGGAGCTGTGCAGAGAACAGAGACGATACAAGAATTGCAAGAGATGCTGCTGAATAAAAGCAGCACCCCTTTCACCTGCCCTGTCATCGCTACGGGATGGCTACGGGCAGGTACCTGGGGCTCTTTCTAAGCCACCAGCTGCTAACGTGTGTTTTTTTCTCCAGGATGTTGTCCCCTCAAGTCTTCCCCTTAAACAGACCCCCAGCTACAGGCAAGAACGGTCTGTGCGGAAAGTGCTTGGCAGGAACAATTCTGATGAAGTGAGTAATCTTGCCAGATGAACATAACTGTTTCTGTTAATGAAGGCAAGACTAGGAAATTAGTGTTTCTGGACCCCAAAGCCTGATCTGTTTGCACAAAATTGCATTGAGCAGGAGAAGTAAGTTTGTGGCTTTGATGAGAAACAACAGTGAACAAGTATCAAAGAGGGGAAAAAAAATAGAAGGAGTGCCAAGTTTGCAAAGTTTCAAATGTTTTAGATGACCGCAGAGGCCTGAGACACTTGGTGTAGCGTCCCAAAAACCTTGGGACTTCTACCAAGTGATCCCCTTTCAAGTTGAAGATCCTTGTAAAGAACATACTTCATCTGTAAAATGCACGTGTTTAATTAATTTTCCTTGTCTCCTTGTCTTCAAAACTTAAGCTTAACATAAAACTAAACCAAAGCTTTTGTTTTGTGCAGCGTTTCCCCTAGGAAAGGCAGCTCCATGGTTCCTTCACACAGCCCTGGGGAGCCCGGCAGGGACTGCTGCTGCTGCTGAGCTCCTTCAGTGATCTGAAATCTTAAGACAAAGCGTCTCCCTCGTCCCTGCCCAGTGCCCCAGGGAGGTCTTGCTTCGCCTTTCATCTGGCTGATGCCATCTCATCATCCAGGATGCTGCAACTGCAACCATGGCACTGCCTACCTGAAAATATCCCTTCCTTTTCCCCTTCGCTGTTACGCGTAAACCTCTTTCCTTGCTCTTTCAGGAAAGCAAAACAGCTTTCTACCAACATAAACATCTCTGCTACTTCTACGACTTCCACCTCATCGCTCCCGCCTGACTTGCCTCCTCTCCTTTCATCATCTCCTTCTGTTTCTGTGCCTCTACTCTACCATGAGCTACACTTTTCTGTCACGCAGCCCCAACCTGTTAACTCCAGTTTGCACAGCTCCAGTTTGTAGCAATTAGATCCTTTTTCTGTTCCAGGCATCTTAAGGACAGCTATTTTGAACACGTTATGCCGTGGTACAATTTTAGGGTGCCGTCCTCTGTCGTTGCATTCTGCTAACGGAGGCGTGCTGCTTCCCAGAGAGACCTGCAGAGGGGCTGTCGGGGGTCCTGCTGCTGCCAAGCCCCTGGGTTACTGAGCACCTTGCCATCTCAAAGGTTAGCCTGGTCTGGACAAGAGAGCATCTGGAGCAGCGAGCAGCTTGTCACAATGGAGGGGCTCAAAGCAGTGGGTGCTGCAGCCCCCAGCAAGGAGGACTGCAGCTGAAGCAGGCTGTGCATCCCCACCAGATGGGACCTGGGCCTGCCCAGAGGAGCAGCGGCTGGTGCAGCCCCTTACGTCCCTGCTGTGGGCCAGAAAATGGCTTCACCTAGAGTTTCCTCCAAAAGGAGTCCAGTTTGTATGTGCCAACACGGCTCTGCAACCCAAGCCAAGGGGAAACGAGAAAATTGGGGGATTTGCACTGAATCTCCTCTACTGCTCTGAACCAAGGTGGCAATGGCAAAACGGCCAAAAGCAACGTGTTGCTGCTGTGCTGATCCTTCCCATTCTGGGTGCAGGGGCTGTGCATCTACACCCAAACCTTGAACTTACGCCATGAAGTAGAAAATGCCATGATGCTGCTTATGATATAATCTTTACTGCCAGCTGCGTGTAAGAGGTGGACCACTCGGTCTCCTACATGTGTGCATTCACAAGCATCTTTGGAAGAGTATGACATGAAGAATGGTAAGTAATTTGAGTTAACTCTCTGTGAAAGAAAGAAACAGCATTCTAGCCAGCCAGAAATGGGAGAAGGGTTTTGGACACTAAACCACTGAGAAAACAATGCTTCCAATCTGAGGTAAAATCATAGTGTTCACTAGTTCCTCAAAGCGGGTGCTGTACTTACTGCCTATGGAACAACTTTTCAGCAGCACTATGTGCACTCCAACATATCTCAAGAAAATTCAAAATCTTGTTGATCACATTACTTAAATAAAACCCAGCAGTGTAAGCACGTGAAGTAGGAAGAACGGAGAGAAAAACAGAATGTAATATTTACAGCAGTGCTGTCTCTGACTGTGTTTAGCACGCAGCTGATTTTTTTCCTTATGGCAAGCAATTTGGTGACTTAAAAATATTTCTTGTTCCAAGTAAAATAAAAATAGTTTATTATAAAAGAAAAAACCTTGTAAAGATACACTTGGGCACTGAGTTTTAAAAATCTTATGGTAGACATTAAAAACACCTGAAACCAAGAGGCACTGCGAAACAGAAAAAATAAATAGGCCTTTAAGACATTAAATGGCTTGAACCTATCAAAATGCTTTTCTATTTATGTTTCCAGACTAACATTTAATTGAAATCAATATACATCTTCATTTTTAAAGGGAAAGTGCAAACACACTTCCAGCTGTTTCTCCCTGCTGCACTAGTTCTTGTCATCTTCACCATAAAAAAACTAGATCAGCTACAAAACATAACAGCAGCAGTAACATACAAAAATAAGTTTAAACAAAAAACAAGATGACGAAACTCAGACACACCCCCTGTTTTCTTAGTATTTAAGTGGTCTTGCATTTAAATTTGGCAAAAAAGAAAAAAAAGAAACAAAAAACAAAGGAGAGTGACTGAAGGCCAATGTACAGGTGAGGAACCTCAAAACCACCGAGTATCACTTGTTACTGCTGGCTTCTACGCCAAAGGACAGTTCTACCTTCAAACAGGACATATGTCCAGCTAATGTGCCCCTGGAAATTTAGCTTTAAAATTAACTGGAAATATATTTTCACATAAAATAAGATAGTGCTATTAAACAAGCTTAGGAGGCATAAAGTGCATAAAGAATAAAGGCCTCCCATTTCTGTTTCGGCACAGGAAAATCTTCGTATTGCAAGAATGATGCTACATGTGCCAGTTAATTCCGCCCTCTGGGCAGAGCGAGCTCCCCTTACTTTAAGACTGTGCTCTCAACATTTGACTGTTTAAGCCTCGCCCCCTTCATAAAATTCATGTGGAAAATAAAAATGCAGAAAATGAGGTGCTTGGCATTAGCCAAGGAGGTGCAACACTGAAATGCAGCTACATGACTCTGAAAGCATAGTGTTCCAAAATAAGGGATCCCCTTCTGAGAATACAATGGAAACTACCAGCGAGGGTGGTAATCACTGAGTGCTGCTAGCTGGTCTCCAGTCATGAAAAAGAGGCCTCTCTCTCTCAAGAGTCCAGATCAGAATTTAGAATTATTGCTGTGGCTGAGTCTTTTCAAAACCTGCAAGTATCTAATTATGCAGTTAATGGAGAACATAGTTTCTCTATTAACTAAACTAGTACTTGTGACCCTAAAATAATAACAACCTAATTATAGGCAAAGTTTCCATGGGCTTGTGGACTTCTTTTCCCAATCCTGACCAAACAGCAAACAGCATTGTTGTTTTTTTTTTTACTGTCAAGCGCGTTTGCGTCATGCTCCCAAACACTCCAGCCTTTCATAATTTTTTTGAATATGTAACTATTGGTAACTAGTGATCTTCCATCAGAAAATACACATTATGCACTGCACAAAAAACAGCTTTTGTCAGTACAAAGGCTTTAACATTAACAAAATGTAAAAATACAACATCGCATTATATTAAGTATGATATATACAAAGTACCATTCAAGTCTGATTCCTAAGGGTTAAAAGGACATACTTCTATGAACCCTCTTAAAAAAAGACACACGGTACCAATTACATGTGAGCACTTTTAAGAAACTGGATGATGTGTACAAGAATACGTTAATTCCAGACTTCCGCTGTTTTAAGCAGATTATAAATATGTAAAAATAAAGAGGGAATGGAGTTCTACATTATTATTTTAATGTTCAGAACTGACAGTGATTGAGATCAATGGTACTATGTGGCAGTGTGAATCAAGCCAAGAGCACGCTCCTGCCTGCAAAATTGTATGCTCGCTACTACATCTACAATATTGCTGCTCTATCTTTGAAAATGTCTGTTATCATAATTGAAACTATGCCTCTATTAGTTACTTATTCCTTCTGAAAACATTTTTAGAAGCAACAGTTTATTAATCAAGGGTTGAAGACATAATATTTCCATTTTTCAAATCAATGACTGGGGCCCATCCCTACTTCTTAAAAACAGGCAGCGAAGCCATACAGCCAAGAGATAGTTTGTGCCACGGGAACACAGGCCTGCCCCAAAGAGTGTTTGTACTAACACATACAAAATTGGCTTAGCTGCCACCAAATTGGTGTCACATAGGCTTTGGTTTCTACCTGTGCGACTGCATACCTCTGTGCCTCACACCATTGGGTATTTTAAGTTTTGTTTTGTTTTGTTTGTTTGTTTTTTGTCAAATAAAGTTTTAGACATCATTGAGGGCTGTTGGAAAGATACAGCAAGCCTCTTTTCCCTCTCCTTTCAATGTTACATGCGTGTACCAGCTGACATTGTGTTCAGTACTCAAACATCAGTAAAAATACACATTGAGTTTCCATTTAACCTATTTTTGCTAAACATTCCTCTGTCTTCTATTCTTAGAAGACACCAGACTTACGGTAAATTTAGTGCTATACCTACGCTGAAGCAAACCATGCACTCACACTTGCTAGTCTCCAAGAGAAAATGTCTCCTGTTAGCTGGAGGCCATAGAGGCAGCTGTTACATGTTGGACAGAATTTGCAGAAAATGTGAAAGCATCAAACAGTATGGGCTATTTTATTAAGAAACCAGGGAAAGTAGTATTTTTTGTGAGTTTCTACAGCAACTAGCTAAAATGGCAACTGCATTTCCTTGAAGTTGATGCCCATTTGTTTTTTCAACAGTACACAAAATCAATGACCGAGACATTCCAGGATATACAGCAAGGACTGCCTTTACTGCAGCAGCCCTTGCTTAAATCACAGAGGTAAGCTGCTCCGGATGTCTCTTTCTCTAAGCACTGGTTACCTGAAACATTTTCAGCCATTCCTGAAGGCCTGTGGGTGGCTGCACAGATGTAATGCGGCGCCGCTGCTGTCCCTGGCCGTTGGCTGCCCTCAGGTCCCCAAAAGTAGTAGGTGTGGCAGAGCATGGCACCAGCCCCGTGGTACTAGAACACAAAGAAAAAAAGAAAGCTGCATGTAAAACATGGATGAACATTTACAACCTAGGGCAGAAGAAGAAACCTAGTGCAGAATTTGCAGCTGTTACTTAAAGTCTGAAGCTTCCTGCAAAGGCAACACCATGGGAACGTCCCGTTGGCCGCTCACGGCACCAGCTCCCTCACACTCACAAATTCACCTGTTGCTACCACTGCAGCACTGATCTTCCAGCTAGGGGCAACTCCTCCAAGGCCGAAAAACTACTGCTCCATCAACTGGCCGGCAGGTTATCTATGAAGGTGCGTGTTCTTATATCCCTTTTCTTGACAGACTATGTCCTTTTCTGCTGGGCTGCATCTGTGCCTTCTGACCGGTGCTGCCGGCAGCCTGAGCTCAGTCTCACCTGTATGTGACGTGCTATTGCTGCTTCATCCACAAATGGAGAGATAGCTATTCTTAGCTCTTAATATACCTTTGTTGACAAAGAGCTATTAATATCAAACAACTCTAGCGCCCTGGTGATTGCAACTGGACTTTGAAGTACTCGTACGGAGCGTTTTAAAGTTTGTGTGCTGACAGAGTGACACGGGAATTAAAGGGCGGCAAAGTGAAGGGGGAAAAGGAGCCAAAGGTGCTCCCTGAATTACAGTTTGATTTTTTCACTCTGACATGTTAAAAAACAGCTCGTTCATATGGGACAGGGCTTTAAAAAAAGCCAGGATTAAGCTGCTATTGTAGGAGCCTAGAGTCATACAGCTGACTGAGTTCTCTCTTTTTTTTTTAAACATAATGTAAAGTACTTCGTTCACAGAATGTCAACGTTGTATCCCCACCACAAAATCTGGAACTCTGCTATAGTGTTTTCACAAACATTAAAATTTTAAATGCAGTCGTGGGACTCCAAAAAAAGCAGCAACAAAAAACGACCCAAACCCTTCGCTTTTATTTATGATAAACCCAACTTTTTATCGGGTTTTTATTCAGGGGGTTTACTGACATTTCACTGGCTAGGGGAATAGCTTTGAATGGTGCAAGGCAGGCCCATTTTAATACGTATCTCATCAAAATCTACAAATCTTCCACCCTTTATTCTTCCTTGTTCTGAAGGACAATCATAGCATGTTCTAGCATTAACCAGGCTGGTAAAGAAAAGTAAAGAATGGCTTGAATAGACTTTCTGATGATAATTTCACTGAGCAGTAATAGAAACAGAAGGTGATACCAAAATACTGTTTCACAGATCAGGGATCCCCTTAATGACATTTGTTTACTGGCTTTACCTGTTATATGCAAACAATGTTAATCATAACTGTCAATTTTAAAGAGCGTCTGATCCTACGGAAAATGAACCAAGCAGACACAAGAGCCACATCGTTTGCCTAAATATTACTACAGAAAATATAGTCAAACAGTTTAGGAGAGAGGATCAGATGTTATTTAAGGATTCTTTTATGTCAATAATGACTCAAAATCCAAGCAATGACAGTAGAAAGCGTTCTTTTTTAAAAAATTAAAATCTGTATTTACAGCCTACTCGTTCTCATCACCTGTACAGAGACCCTGCAGAATGCCTCTCATTTAGGCTTCAGAATAAGGCCCTTAACTTTGGCTTATACTGGGTCTGAGCAATATGTAGCCTCGAGCTTGCCTCACTACAACAGTTACACCTTAATTTCTTCTGCAGTGAACTGGTTCTCATTCAGAGAGAGCTATTCCAAATAAGATCTAAAAGTCTCTTTCTTTGGCCTGAGATTAAGCCAGCAGGCTTTTGTTCCTGCTGTATTTTTCTGTTTGCTCTCATTCACCTGCAGCAGGCCGGCAGGTTCCTGCGGAAGCTGGACAAGCACAGCGGTTCCTTTGAGTGCGACAGGTACGCTTGCCAAGAAGCGCCCCTTCCTTGGTCCGGAGCTGTTTACTTTTACCTGAGTGCAGAGAACGGCGTGTTGCACCAGGAACCACCCGGTGGATGAATGAGAGTATTTTTCCACTAGAATAATGGAAAGACCTGGAGAAACTACCAAAGCACGAGACGTGGGAGCTGCAACATGTGCTTCTTGGCTGCCTCTTTTTCTCTGCTGCAGCATTTCTGTATGAAAAGCAACCAGGGAACCTGTTTTCCCTCACTGTCCTAACTTTCTGCTCATCAACTGCTAACCCTCTTAAAGGAAGGGAAATCACATGCACTTTACTTTCGAAAGACCCATCAGTGGCTGAATACTGCAACACTATTCACAGAAATAACATCCCCAGTCAGTGCTAGGCAGCAAGCACGATGCCTGTGGGAGGGCTGATGCTTCTTACGGGGGAAAAATGTGTGCTGGTGTAAGCTCCAAAATGATGGGAAGTAGTGCAGCACCAGAGCACAATCGTTATGGCAACTATGTAGTAGGACCTGCAGTTGTAAGGCATGCAGGCAGGGCCCTGCTCGGCCACCTCCCCTTGTGCTCAGGAGCGCTTTGCCCTGCGAGGCATCTGACCGCACACGTGCCGCTGTCTGCGCGACGCGGTGCCGCTCTGGAGTAGTACGGAAGCAGGCTGGAGGAGCCCTTGATAATTTCACATCGTGGGTAACAAGTACGTGTGTGTTCCCGTTCGGATCAGATGGTCTGCTCTGCCTACATAAATTTCCATTCTCTCATTCCTGTTGCCATAGCAAAGTGATACATTTGATCACAGTTTGTAATAGTCTTAGGGTTTATCATTATGTCCCATTTTAACAATCTGATTGATATTATTCCCAGGAATGCCTCAGCCCTCGAAAAGTCTCCAAGTAAATGGGCGTGCTATATTTAGAATCAAACACAAACCTCGACCGAAGAAATGCAAGTCTGGCTACTTCATTAAAACTCATCTTCAGTGTAGGTGATTTAAATTAGCTAAGCTGTACATGAACAGTGATACCACCCCTTCCTCTGCTTCACAGTGCTTTAACATGGAGAGGAGCTATGAAGCAGGCTTAGCGAGACTGGTAAGACGGGATACACGCAAGAATCACGACCCAGCAGTCTGTTATTGCATTTAATTACCTTGTATATTCCGAGACTTTGCAGGGTTTCTTTCCCAGAGAGAAAGAACGGACCTCGGAGCCATGGTCCAACTTTCTCTTCATCTGCAAGGTGAGGGAAAAGAGCAACAACATGGTTTTAGTTACATGGCCTGCCTTACTTACACACACTTCTGTAAAACAAATCCAATTTTACGTTTTACTTTAATAGCGGATTTCAACAAAGTTAGCACTCACAAGATTATTTAAAGCAACATTTTAGTTTCTGGCTTTAACTTTAACCAACAGTCAATACATGTTTTTATACGGTACATGGATACAGTAATGCTGTTTTGAGGTCCCAAACCCACTGGAATTACATTCCTTTTACTTCCAAAGGCAAATGTTTAAAAGTGCACAGAACTCGGTGCTGCTTTATTTACTGAACTGCTCTCTCCCTGTTCCCCTGTGAGGGGAGGGAAAGAACCAAACCACCCCCTTCAGTCTCTGTATCCAGGTTCACTGCTAAAAGTCTCACACAAACGGTTAAATGTCAGGTAATGTGTCTGCATTATAAAGTAAATACCATTTTATGGCCTAAAAAAAAATCAAATACATCTTTTCTTTTGCCCAGCACCCTTTATTTTCAAGTTGCACACTGAAAGCATTTATAAAACTGACCAAAAGAGTAACAGACGTTTTTACAAAAAGGCTAAGGATGAAACCCGGTAAATCTCAGCCTTGAATGTCACCCACAATTAGATGTGATCAAAACCAAATAATGAGCAGGGCAGCTGCTAAAGGGGGAAGCCAGTCTGCAAAAATTACCAGCGAGATGGAAACCAGTGAAAGCCATATTTACCCAGCCAGACAAATAAAGATTACTTTCTACATATTTGGGCAATCTTTAACCATGGGCTTTTGGACTCAGCGAGACGTCGTGAGGCTAAATGCAGTTTTTTTGTTTTTTTTTTTTTAAAAAAAAAGGATGTGATACACTGGAGCACTTGAACCAGCAGAAGGATACTTACTGCTGCTTACAACTGCAAGCTGCAGAACGCAGGAACTACCTGTGTAACAGCTCGGACTTTAATTTTACCGTTTTCCTTTTTTTTTTTTTTTTTTTTTTTTTTTCCAGAATTTCATTTTAAGATTCACGGTTTAAAAGTTGGCATCTTACACAGACCACTGATTCAATCTTTTCTAATATTGTGCTGGGATATATTTAACCGTTTATTGTATCGGTCTACCTGGCAAAAAAAAATAAATGAAACCCGACCAAACAGGATGACGATCCATATCGCGTTGCCTTGATTTTTTTTTTTTTTTTTTAACTTTTCAAATACCTTCGTGGCTTTCCCTGCAGAAAGCCATCGAGGACCTGGGGCTGAGCGCGGCTCCCGCAGGCAGCGAGGCTGAGGCTCACCCCGTGCGGTCTCGCAGCAGCAGCCGGAGGGGCTGCCCGCGGAGCCCCGTTTTGCGGCCGTGCCTCACCCGGGACCCGGCACGGCGTTTCCCCACGCGAGCACGGGACCGGAGCCGCCCCGGGGGCACCGGCCTCGCCCCGGCCGTTACCCGAGCCCCGGAGGAGCGGCCGCCGGCGGCGAGAGCAGCCGGGCGGTGCGGGATAAGGCGGCCAGGCAGCGCGCTGCGGGCACGGCGGCGGCGGCTCGGGCTGCGTGCGGGCACCCGCCGGGGCTCCCCGCAGCACACCCGCAGCGCGCCTCGGGAGAGCCGGGCGCGGAGCACCCCGCGGCTCCCCGCCGCCGCTTACGGGCTCGTTTTCCGCTATTTCGGGCAACTTTCTCCCCGCGCGGCCAACGGGAGGGGGCAAAACTTTGTCGGCGGCCGCCGGCGGAGGGCAGGCGGCGGGGCGGGACGGGACGTGACCGGGGGGAGGCTGGGGCCGAGGGGGGGCCGGGTGCGCAGTGCGGCCCCGCGGCGCACTCACTTTGTAGAAGATCATCTTGAGGGTGCCGTAGAAGCCCATGGCGTCGGCGCGCTTCCCCCTGCGCGCCCGGCGGCCGGGCAGGCGCTGGCAGTAGAGCCCCTTCTCCGGCAGGTAGGTCACCGCCTCCCGACCCGACATGCTCGGCCGAGGCGGCGCCGGCGGCGGGGACCCGCGGGGCGGCCCGGCCCGGCCCGGCAAGGCACGGCTAGGCACGGCTCGGCTCGGCACGGCCCTGCCCGGCTGCCTGCGCCGCGCCGAGCCCGGCTCGCTGCCCGCCGGCCCCGCTCCCTCCTCCTCCTCCTCCTCCTCCCCGCTGCCTGCCGGCCTCCAGCGCCCGCCCCGTCCCTCCTCCCTCCTCCCGCCGCCTCCGCAGCGCGCCTCGCCTCGCCTCGCCGCGGCACTGCGGCCCGGGGGGCTGGGGAGCGCCCGCCCCGCCCCGCAGCGCCCGGCACGGCCCCGCCACGGCTCGGCTCGGCTCCCAGCGGGTCGGCAAAGCAAGGCACCGCACCGCCGGGGATCCCCGCGGCGCTGAGGGGGAGGCCCCCGCTGCCCCCCCGCCGGGGAAAGGCGCTGGGGGGGAAATAAAAATAACGATAGTAGTGATAATAATAATCATAAAGACGGAGGAATGGGCGCTGTTGGTTACATAATAAACTGGTCTGGGGATGTTGGAATTGAAGCCCGACTCCAGGCATTACATAAGGGGCGCTACAACACAACCCCAGGGGAGCGAGGGCAAAGCTGCAGCAGGCAAGGGCTGCTGGTGGGGAGCCCCACGCTAGGGGCTGCAGCCCTCTGGGGCACGAGGCTCCCAGCCCCCAGGCCTGGTCTTCACCAGCAACCCCTGGGCCAGACCCTCCCGGCACCTCAGCACCAGCCCCAGGCCCCCACCTGCTAAGGAACACTCCTTTTCCAGGCGCTTTCCCCTTTGTACACATCCCCGACTCTGCCCCTTTCACGCCTGCGCTTACAGTCAAGGGCACTGAAGTGCCCATGATGATGGATCAGATGCTTGGATGGCCGCTGCCACCAGGCATGCAGACACCAGCAGGGCCACCAGGCAGCCTGGTTTAGGTCCCATACAGCCAACTGAAGTGAGACACTCCAGCTTCTGCAGTTTTTCCTTGGCCAGTTTACCTGTTCGCTTCTGCAAAGTTTTCTGCCTGAGTAGTAAAAAAATAAGGGGGGGCAGGGTGCAGAGCACCTCCAGAAAACAGGCTGAAAATGTAACATTCACCCACAGTTCCCCCCAGCAGCAGAGGGGCTGGAGGTGGTCAGCAGCACCCATGCAGCTGCTCCTGGCAACCAGAGGGGAACCAACCCTCTTTTCCTTACCACACCTAGTAGTATGGAAAAGAGCACGGATGTAGAGGAACTGCTTTCTGCAAGAGCCTTCACCTTCCTCATCAGTACTTAAGGAAATCTCATCTTTACTGTTACTTCAGCACAGGTGAGCGCGGCAGCAGGTGTTGGCACACCGATGAGGTGAAGGCACCGCACCACGGCACACGAGGATGGCTTCGCACAGGGTCTGCCATCTCCAGCCAGCCCTGACCCCTCGCTTTTCCATCTCCCAGTGAAATGGCTCTGCCCATCAAACCTCGGCGTTTATGCCGTTACCCATTAAACTGCAGTGCTGTATATTTTATGAGAACAAAATGGTCTTGAGTTGACTCCATACCTCAGACGTGAAGAGAGCCGCAGATATCCCTGGAGACTATTACTGTCTTCCTCTGCGAGCGTATCACACGCGGAGGGGCAGGAAAAGCCCACACAGGCCGCGCGTACACACGAAATTAGCACAGGGAGAAAATTAATACCGAGATCACCAGACACGAAGGAAGCTGAACATCACCACCGTGGGATGCAGCAGGACCTCAGGGAGGGGCACGCGCCCTGCCGCGTCCCCTGCTTGCCCAACACAGGGACAGCACCGTGGCAACCCAGAGTGTTCCATCGGGTGCTGCCAGGAGAGCCCCGGAGCAGCCGCGCCTTGCCTCGCCTCTCCCCTGCCCACGGACAAGCACAACCTGACAGTGTGACTGGATTTCTCTTTTGAACAAGATGTGCTTCAGAATAAGCAGTCAATGAGTTGAATAATAATTAGAAATTACTATTTTCCTCTCTTTCGGAGTATTCTGTTGCTGATTCCTTCTCTTTGGATAATGACTGGCAGACAGTGTCTCACGGTTAAAAACCTCACTGACTCCGCTGCTGCGCCCTGCGCCGCGGGTCAGGGCCCGCGCAGTGACCCCAGCATCCACGTGCAGCACTTGGTACCTCAGATATTTATGCACACAAAGGGTTTTGGGTTCTGCCTAATTTTAGCTGCAGATACCACTGACAGATTTTGACATTTTAATGGTGACTGTCTTTCGTCTAGCAGTCTACCTTCCTGAGAGCACAAGGGAAAAGCTGCACACGGATCTCTCCCACCTGATGTTTTCTCTAGAGCCTTACCCCCCCTGCTCTCCCCAAGCAGGACCCACACTCTCCACGTCTCAGGGCAGCAGCAGGTCCCACTGGGGCCATTCCCCCAGACGCCAGGAGAGCCCCTCTGGCTCCTGCTCCACCTCTCTCTCTAAAGGGCTTTTGCCCCCTCCCTTGCCTTGGAGGCCCCCCATCCCTGGGGGAAGCTCAGCATCACGAGCACGCCACAGTCTCAGTCACAAAAAATAGCATGAGGAATGATTTAAGACCTTGCAGGAGCAGAGGAGAACTGACACAACCACGAAGACTCAGCAGCGCTGCAGGTCACGCAGCTCCACTCTGCATCTTCCTGGAAAACCTAGCAGGGGACAAATACGTCCCCGACTCCTCCGACGCTTCTGGGAGCCCAACAGCAGAGACGAAGCCTCCGTTTATATCTTTCCTGACATTTGCAATAATCTTTACTGCAGTAACTTAGCGTGCTCCAAGCACGCTTAATGGCACCAAGTGAATGCTCCTCGCAAATTAACACACATTGAGGCAGACTATAGTTAGTGAAACAACTTTAAGAGAAAAATCCAAAATCGCTGTGTTTCCCCGTTTCATATGCGTTCAATTTTGAAGGTTGGCTTTATTTTGTTTCAGCTGAAGATAAGTTTTCAAGTTTTTAAAACCACAATCAGCATATAACTCATGAGATTTTAAAGAAAACGTCTCCACCAAAATTACATAGTTTCCAGCGGACACAAGTCCAATCTTCTTTCCCATCAGTCCTGCCAGCTCTTAATTAATAAAAATCCACATCATCCAATTCTTTTCCTGTTGGCACCATTTCTAGCACCTTTACCAGTCTGTCATGTGGCTTGCTGTAATTAAGACCGCCTATTACTCCTCATGAAAGACTGGAATGAATTGCAGAAGTCACCCGCGGAGCTGTGTGATCCCCAGGAGGCTGGAGATCCCGGCGCAACGCACCCGAGGAGACAGCGTTTTGGGGGTTTGGTGGGAGAAGCACCGCGGGGCGGTCTGGCTGCGGCGGGGACGGGCAGCACGCCTGCGCGTGGGGCTGGCATTTCACACGTACATATGGGCCCTGCAAGCAGAACGCGTGCGGGAGGAGCTGTGGAGCAATATGGTTTGGTACCTCCGCTAATATTGGTAAATGCATCACTCGAGACGCTGCCAGAAGGGATTCTGTGTACTCGGCACGCTCAGCAGACATTTAGCAGACTGCCTCCTTTGGAGACGCCGCTGAGGGGGTTTTGTGCGGTGTCTAATAGGATTGCTTTCCCCTCACCCCCGGAACTCAGGAAACCAAATGCCCTAATCAATTTGGGGCCAAACCCGCGGCTGCGTGTGATTTAGCCCAGAGGCAGCAGCGAAGGCCCAGCAAGGACAGTCAGGCTTCGCTATTCTTCCCCTTTTAAAATCTGGTCCGGCCTGTGTTTTAAACACTTCCCTTCTGCTCCTAATCGAGTTAGGGCAGCTGCAGCACTCAGCGCTTTGTCTTCTATGTTTGACCTCTCCATCCGACCACAGACTTCATTTAATTTGCCAAATGCTCCCATTCAGGCAAGAACCCGGCCCCACAGAGAGGTACTTCTGCCATCTGCTTTCGACATTTAACTGCAGCTTCGGCTCTTAAACGTAGGTGTGCTGAGCTGAGCTCCCCGTTCAGTCAACGAGCAAGGCAGATGCTAGGGCCTAACTTGTGTGAGGTCTTGGAAGAGGAGGACAAATACACCCCATAACAAGTGTTAAATTCATGTAATTCAACAAAGAAATTCAGGGCAGGCCTTTTCCCTACAAAAGGGCACCACTATTATTGTCAAGCCTCTGTATTTTTGAAGGCATTATGAGCCAAGCCAATGGGATTTTGGAAAGCCCATGCTTTCATGGTTTCCCCCAGCTTGGCTCAGCCAGGCAATTACCTCAAGGCTGTCATCTCTGATTTACGATTTACTAGCCATCACCCTGCACATGAAGGAGGAAGGAGAAGTACCTGGGCTCCCAGGAGTGCAGTTGAGATGGAGGCATTTGTAATCCATTTACCTGCCATTCCAGCGGGAGGCTCAGCAAGGCCCTGACGGCAGGCTTGCCTCACAGTTACAGACCGAAATGTAAGCTTATGAGCTCATGGTATACAAGTCAAACAATCCTGCTTCACTGCCCTGCAACATGTACTGATCACTACATTGCTGATCAGTAACCCCCTTCTCGCAGAACCGCGGGACCTGGAGTTTGGGGTGAAGTAAGGTGACAGGAAGAATACCACACGAGGAAGGAGGCGCTACACTAAATTGCACATCGCCTTCAAAGGCTTACTTAAACGCAGCGGTAAAGACATTATCAAGTATGATAGGTGTTACTAAATTGTTTTACTAATCATATCATGCTTCTTGGCAAAGCATTTTGAGTATTGCTTTCAAACTGATATTTCCACACGTTATTACTCCTTATTCCCATGCAAAGCAAGGTATTGTAGTTAACAGAACTGTAAACAGCCTGTAAGATATTTTTCTTCAAGGCATAGATGGCACCTGAATATTACTATTAATAAATCCTGATTTTATGAGATCAGTACAAACTTTATGAACACTGCTTTCAAAGGTATATTATCTGTAGCAGCGATTCCCCATAAACCTGGGGGCCGCTCTGCAGCCAGCTCAGGCTGCCCCGTCCCCGTCTGCCCAACCATGCCGATGTTTGTGCCCCCGTAGCCAGAGGCACGGAGGGCTCCTCTGCTTCCCTCCCTACTGAAGAGCCACAGCAAATGCCTGCCACACTGCAGCCTCGGGTAAACCAGTGAGGAGCTGAGCTTTAGGCTTCGTACTCCCTGCCAGGGGGCTGTATTGTTACCACCGAGTGACCTGGTTGCACTAAAAAACATACTTAAGCTGCTGTCAAACAGAAATGGACACGAAAACATTATGGTTTCACCTTAAAACCAGCACAACAAAGTGAACCGCAGGCTGGGGGTATAATGTCAACCTCCCTTAAACACGTCACGTTAAAACTCCAGGGAGCTCGTCTCATCAGAACTGGGTATTATTTCTCTGCAAAAACGAAACAAGTCATTTGCTTCCCAAAGCCTCTTCTTTTTTCCCCCTTGGTACAGAAAAAGATAAAAAAATGAAAACAAAAACATCAGTGGAGACAGGCTTCATGTTGCTTTTAATCCCCTGTGGCAGTAACCACATGCAACTTACCTACACAGAAGTCTTGTGGGGTTTGTTTAAAAACTAGCAATACTATCTCATAATAAAGATTTTCATAATGCATATTGTAAGGAGGAGACTTAAGGTCGCTAATGCAACCTGCACTTTCACGTATCTGACTGCTTTCAGTGCAACAGGACCATTAGGAGTTGTGTTTGGTTTCTGCAGAGCATTAGTACATTACTCGTGTTTCAAAGGAAGAAGGAGGTATTACACATAATGCATCTTGCCAAACACTTGCTAATGGCAGCAGATCTTAAGAACTGCATCTTCTTTCATTGTACTCCTATTAAAGTTAACTGTAATCTGTTTATTATATCATTACACTTAATACATTGCAAGATGAGCTCTATTTCTGGAAGCAGCAGGAGCTGTGTTAATCACTCATGTTCGCGTTGCACTGGGCGTCGAGCTCCTGTGGCACAGCCTGCACTAATGCAGGCATGCAGCTTGGGCAATACCCAAGGCAGCCCAAGCCTTGCTCTTCCTGTGCTCTTATAGCCACCTGCTAGCACATCACCCCCCAGGCTCCACACTTAATAGCTCTGTATTCCTGCTATGATCATTTCACAGATTCTGCCTGTGCTGAGTGCTCCAGATGTGGTCCGTGAAGTTATCAGAACATGTGCTTGAGACTTACTCAATCCTATCTCCCATGCACGAGGCACGAGCCCTTCTTGCTGACCAATGCATGATGAGCACAATACTAAAAAACATAAATAAATAAATATATTTTTAAAAACCCAACCAAAAATACTAGCTGGGATCTGTTCTTTTTTTTTCCAGCATTTCAGCCACAGAACTGGGCTGAACTTGTTGGTTTTTATCAACGTTTCCAAATTAATGAAACGGGCATTTCTGTCTTTGAACACCAGCGGACAAACTGTTTTCACTCAAGCATGAGCAGGTTGGGGAATCAGCTTTGTACGGAAGGAGAAAGGTCTGCCCTGTCGTGGAGGGATTTCCCAAAAAAGCCTGTGGTTTGCACAGAATGCCAACAGAGCAGTGCTATCTACTGCCTGTTGTCTGATAAGTTATTTTCTTTGGAGATAGCTTCATTTTGATTGCCAAGGGAAGCGGTTTTTTGTCTGGCATAATATAAAGAAATCTATTTGCAAAACAGTTCCTGCCCCCCGTCTGTGGTCCATGGGAACGATAAGGGCGTTAGTGGTGAGCCCTCGGGCTACCGACAGAAGAATTCCTGGAATTACAGATTATACCAGAGGGATTTAGGAAGAATTTGAAGAATAAACTTAAAAATGTCAAATTCATTTTCCTAACTGTACTACCTAAAGAGAGTATAAAGGTTATAAAACCAAGCGTTCAAGGGAGTTTGAGATGACAGATGCAAGATACTTTTACTCCTACAAAGCTGCTTACCAAGACAGCCCAGTGCAGGGTGCATGCTAAATACGACAGAGGATCTGTGGAAAAGCCTCTGATTCGTTTAGGGTACGCTGTTGGTACCCACTTGCACTTGCCTCAAGTTTACAAAGGCAAACCTGCAAATGCTTGTAGCTTCCTGCAGGATCCTGTAACAGAGACAGGAACTTAGCTTTCCCCTGGATTAACTGGCATCAACAACTCCCCACGTGGGGTCACATCTTCCCCGGAGCAGCTGGCAGCAGCCCCTCGGTGGAGCTTTGCCCCCTTGCCTTTGGCTACCGCACTGCCAGGTGAGCGCAGGGGAAGGGTGCAGGTTGGTCTGGTAGGACACAGGTTCCTCACAGCCCAGGGCATCTCTGGTGTGTGTGAGGGGTTGTTTTCCTTCACACAGCTGCAGGCAGTCACTGTGCCCCACTGGTGAGCACCTGAAGCGTTTAGAAAGGGGCCAAGGAACTCGCCCACCTTCCCCATGGCCCCTGATGTGCGGCCACGATGACTCAGGGAGCCCTCCCCAACTTGGTTTCTTGCCCTGAGCGCATTCTCTGGGCCGTGGGGGGGAAGGATGCCAAACCTCTGCACAACAGAAAGGCACGCCAAGCATGCTGGGGTCACACCAGGCTCTTTGAAGCCTCTCTAACCCACTGTCTTTAACCTTACGCTGTGCAATTTCGCATCAAAAGGGAGCTAGCAGGCTAGGAAACCTGCCCGATCTAAACAAACTCTTCCTTGAACAGGTGCTTTGAGTCTAGAAGCCAGATAGCACGCCTGTCTGCCTCCAGAAGAAACGCAGCACTGCATAATTAAGGGTAAGCAGTCCCTCATCCAGAACAGAACAGGGAGAATTTTAAGCATTTTTTTTCTTCACTAAATCTAGCATTATTTAAGATTAGGGATAAATGCCTCTAATACAGTCAGGCCCAGAACAGGTACTGATAATAGAAACCTCTCATAAGTGCAAAAGGTATGAAGTTAGGCAGCAAGGTGGCAAGAACTACAGCATACAAAGAAAAATGCCCATAGCTTGCCACTGTGGTCCAAGCTTCTTTTGGAAAACCCCTTTCTTCAGTAAAAGCTTATGCTCCCTATATCAAGACATAACATTTATACTTGAATTAAAGAAATTGCAACACACATACACACAAATCTACCATCATTTCTACCACATACTGCAACCTCAACATATCTCCAGACTTTAACCCATTCTCCAAAACTTGCCAACTTGGCAGGTCAGTGTAAGGCAACTGATCAGCTCCCTAAACCGAAGCCATGCACTGTGGGATAAGCAGAAAGTCAGCTATCCAAATTCCTGGGTTTTGAAACCTATGATTTCTTTATTTATAGGCAGGATGGAGTAAATTAGAGATTCCAGGAGTATTTGGCTTTCATTTGTAACCACAAAATTAGATGGCAACCGTGGTTTTAAAATGTGTAATGTTATGTAGCCCCTTAGTATTTCTTAAACCCAGTTACTGATGCGAATGCAGCCCATCTGATGCTACTGAGTTCCTAAAACAAAGAAACAAAAAAGGCAACTAATGAAATGCTACAAAGCAAAATCCTTAGGAACAGTCTAAGCCACCAATGTGGTAGGTAGGCTGTATGGGGAAAGGTTATTCTTTGCATCTTTACTAATTCAATATTCTAGAATGATACAAAATATTACCAACTATTATTTGACATTAGTACACAAGAAGGATTAGAGATGCTGCAGCAAAGCCTATGCAAATATACATCTTGATTCCTATTCCTTTTCTTTTACTGAAAGCCGTTGCTAAAGCATGTTATTAGCTATTAGATTGCTAAAGTTATGCCAGAGATCTTCTGACCAAACTCCAGGGTGTTTGTTGTTGTTGTTGTTTCTGCTTTCCTTTTATTATCATATTCCATCTCTAACATTCAATCGATGCCAAACAGGTTTAGGTAAGCCAGCCTTTCTCACAGAAATGGAACAAGAAATCCCGCTATACACGTCATATGCCTGCTGGCGTTACAGGGAAAGACTGAATGGGAGAGGAAAAGGGAAGCAGGAGGGCGGAGTATGAGAGCACCAGTCTGCAGCTTGGTATTTAGCAGAAGCTTCTGCTTTCTAAGCGGAAAGTTGGCAAAATCTCAGCACAAAGCACTGTTAGGGTCCTTGGGATTTAATGTCTTCAGCACGAACTTTGCACGTCGTGTTGTTTGATTTCCTTCACCTAATTCGTACGCAGAACAAACCAGTGCCTTGAAAACCAGCCAAATCTGAATAATCTCCATTTTACTATCTACCTCCAGCAAAATGTGCTACAGGACACTGACCAAATCATTTGCATATCAACCTAAATTTAAATCTCTATGCAGCTACTTAAATGTGGTCCTGCTTGGGTTGTGAGCGGAATTCCTCCCTGGGACAAGATCTGAAAGCGTTCACTTTTGTCCCCTGTGAAGTCATAGGTGATGATTATTTGATGTAAAGGAAAATTCTGGGAAGAATTCATTTCCTGCTTGTATAAATACGTTTCCCCATAAAAATATTTGACAAAAACAGCCTTAACGGAATACTACAACTCATTCACATACTCTTGAATAAAGTGATTTAAATTGGCAAGAACAAAGTTTAAATACACTTCTTCCCCGCCAGCCGTCCAGAGCTTTTTACGGCCTGCAGGGACAGGTATGACTCATGCCTGTGCTGTTCTTCAAACACTCTGTTTTAAAATGCAGATTTTTTCCACTGGTCTATTGTGCCCTACCAGTAACTACAAACTGAAAGAGACTAAAATTAGAAGACAGACCACTATCGCCAGAGGGATTAGAAGCTCCTAGGCTGTGTTGATTCAAAAAGCAGAATTGGTTGACCAATGTGAGGGAATCTTTTATGTTTATTCCTGCTAGAATTCGTCAAACTTCATTCAAAGTCTCTCCTGGCTACAAATTATTTGAAATCCATGCGTTTAGGAACAGAGGGTGGTCTCCAGATTTGCATGCAACATTGAACTGAGTAACTCTCTTATTTTCTGGTATGCAAGTCAAAGAAAAATAAGGTGTTCACCCCAACCTAGGTCAATCATCACAAACACACTACTGATGGCAAGTCATTGGACCAAGGTTTTGTGGTTGTTTTTGTTTGGTTGGTTTTTGGCTGTTTTGTTTTTAAACCAACAAGTACAGCAACAGTCTTTTCATTTGCCTTATTAAAGATCTGCTAATTTTTACTTATTCTGATTAACATAAAGTTTGGTAGAGAGCTAATTTAAGAAGTAATCAGTCAGCCTTGAGCTTAGACTGAGCAATCAACCTGACAAGGAAACTACAGAAGACACTAACCTTCCCTGTAATTTAGAGCAACATTTCAGGTACTGCAGACTACTGGGTTAAAAGCTAGAACAATAAGATAACTTTCAGCTCAAGGCAGGGATGTCAATCTCCTTATCAGTATGGTCCTTCAAAGAGCCCTCTGAAAGTCTCTTCCTTTTAGAGAGACAACTCTCAAATTTGTGGCGAGATGTGTGGGCTACTTGGTAGTCAGGAGTCACCACACAGCTGTTCTCAGAGCAGCATCTTGATGACTAGAAAATGGGGGTAGGTTTTATGCTTCCTTGTGAAAAAAAATACCGGGGAAAAAAAAATGCTAAGTACTTAATTTGCCATGTCACAGAGGACAGTCATATGTTTCTTGCCAGGTGAGGATACCAAGAAAGAAAGACACTTACACTGGTTGGAATTTGTTCGCTTCCCTGTGGATAACTATTTGCATTGCTACATGACCCGCATCTAGTTGAAGAACAGATTTTTTCTCTTTCACCAGGTGGACAGCTGGCAGTTGTGTTGCGCTGGAAAGAGCCAGAGAAACGTGAATAGTGAGCTGGGAGAGCTGTTCAGAATTGCACACTAAATGTGGGAAGGAGAAAAGAGGAAGAGTCAGCACAGAGTCTACATTGATCTAAAACATGGGTCGACAGTTCGAAGACACTGAAAATCCAATTCATTTCCCATTTCCCAGTTTCGGGGGACATCTGTTACAATCTAAAAGGTATCTGTTTTGAAGAGCTGCGATGCTTAAGCTGTTCTCTAAGCAGAAGCAGGGTACACCAAGGTTAAAGAGATGGCTGTAGCAAAAGAAATCTCATCTCAGAAGGAAAAAAAAAAAGAGAAAATCACATTACCTCCCTCCCCCCTCAAAAAAAGAAAAAAGTACTACACTTTTTTATTGCAATAGAAAGCAGAACTCTAAGTTAGAAGTTTAGCAGATGCCTAAGAAAGACATATGAAAACCAGGATAGCAGCCTAAGGAGAAGTCATACAGGCTGTGAGAACAACTAGCAGGTTGAATCCAAGCTCTTTGAAAGCTGTTTTCTTTATCTGCGTCTGGCAGTTAGCATTTGTCTAGTTTTCTCTCTACCTAAATAAGCAAATAAGCCAGCAAACTGTCTTCAGCTTCTGAGAACTTGCACTTAAGGATATTCAGCACCTCCAGGAACCCCAGTGAGGGGTTCAAACGAGGCTGATCTTTTCTCTCTACTGAGGTGCTATTGTGCCCGGTCCTCTAGAGCTGCATCTATCGCCAGAGTCAGCAGGCTGAGCTCCAAGCAACACCCTGCGATGCGACAGGGCAGCCGGCACGGTCAGGAAGCACACCGAGGGAAGTTTGAAGTCAGAGGGACAAAGGCTGCTGCAGCAACGCCCAGCTGGGCCTGCCACCGATCTGTCTTAGGCTCTGCAACAGAAGGTTGAACAGCAGCGTCTACATCGGAACAGATCTGGTCCTGCCCAGCGAACACCCCAGCCTGAAAGAATTTATCAACTGATTCCTTCCAGACAACACAAGAATTTCAGGAATGCAAATTAACTACTTTCTACCTCTGACAGGTCTCTCTAAACCGTCTACCAGTTCTTCCAGCTTTTCATCTCCCCCAAACAAAATCACTGTTCTCAGAAATACTCTGGAAAAGCATATGGGGAAGAATAAATTTCCCAGCACTCAGATGCTAAGCACCAAGCACCCCCAGCCCCCACCCCCAAAACAGCATTACAGTCTTCAAAATGTTTTTAAATGAAAGGAGAAAGAGAAGCAGCTTGCAGTAGTTTCCATATAACACAATTATGCAACCTTTTATCTGTATGGATGCCAGCACTGAATCGCATTATTCCTTTCAAGGTCTTTAGAACCGAGGTGAGAATATTATCTTGATCTGCATTAAACTAATAACAGAATTGAGTATATTTGCTTTTTCGTGTTAAACTAATTTTAAGAAGCTCCTAATACATTTGTTAGCACTTTTTGGGAGCAATCTCAAAGCTGGAAAGGAAGGGAACAGATAGCTCAACGCGTATAATAAGGGCTTGTGAAACAGCATCAATATTCCTTGTAATAAGATCTCCCATTCCAAGTAAGAACGGCTCAGAGACGCGGGAGCAATCCCAGCTGATGAGGACTGAACAGAGGGAGAGGCCCACAGGCTGAGGGTTTAACTAACCTAGAGCAGCGAAGGCTGGGCATCTGACTGTTCCATGTTGCTGTTTCCACCTTTGCGTTAAGAAACCCAGGGGCGACGGCTGGGAACTGAAGTCTACAAGCGTGTTCTCCACATTAATACCTCCATACAGACCAGAAAGGATGACTTTGGACTACATTGATAGAAAATTGCAGTAGATAGGGAAGAAAAGGGTTTGGAAGAGGATGTTATTGTGATTTTCCCAGTCTAAAACCCATTTTCAACACCAAGAGAAGGTGACAAGAGACAATCAAATGTGTTCTGCATCAGGAACAATCCTAGGCCAGAGGTCCCAGGGGACTGCCTGCTCCAGAACCAATCCTCAGGCCAACCACCATCTCCTAATGAAATATCTACTACAGATTTCCCTCGCTGTAAGGTTGGGACTGAGCCTACCTGTTGTAGACAAACTAGTCAAAATCAACTCTTGACACAGAAAGCTGCAGCTATGTCCTCTTGTGGAGATGACTTTAGCAGAAGAAGAGGCTAAGATTCCCTCCTTAGCCTCCGCCACTCAGTAAGCTAGGTGGGTTTATATAACTATATATAGTAGCAGATCTTTGGCAATAAATGCATTTTTTTCCTCAAACAGGCTAGGAAGTGATGACATGAGCAGCTTAACTGGCAGATCTGAAACAGCAGCAGAAGTCTGTTGGCAGGATGCACAATACCTGGAAGTAGCCTGAAGGGTGGCAGTTTATTCAGCCAACATAGCTGGGTTGGAAGATGACATTTTCGCAGCACCAACTGGTCGGACTCGCAGGAGCCAAAAAGTACACTTGATTCCCTATTGGTAGGATAAGTGATCTGAGTTAATTGGGAACTTGTGGTACTGCTGGATTTTAACGAAGATGTGTAAACCTATATACCTGCTGCTTTAACCATTAAAACATTTCCTCTCCTGAATATGATATCTACAGAGTGACATACTTAAGTCTTGGCTTTCTTTGAGAAAAGTCTGAAGCTAAATGACTTAATCCAACATCAAAAGATCTGTAGGAAAGTACAGTTGTGGGTGCTACACATGGCTGTAGTTACTTGCCTTCCTCTCTTGTCCTGGCAGTTCCCAGCTCATTCGCACACAGAGAAATCCATTGTGTGACAGGGCAGGCCAAGTCATCTGTTTCACAAGTGCTTTGAACAGATAGACAGATAGCATTCCTAAACCACATTTCATTTACTCAGTTCAAAAGGCAAGTTAGCCAAGTAAATAAGTCTTTGGTCTATTTATGCTTCTATTTCTTTTTTCTTTTTTTTTTTTTTTAAATGGGGTCCCGAGTTCTGTTTCTAGTGCCACTACACGTGACTTGGTGCGACATTTCTTGGCTCTGTGAAGAGAAAAACCTAATAACCTATTCGCAGGACAGGCATACAAGAGGACTAAATTCTGTTAAGAATTACGTTTCAGTAAATACACACGGGGTCAGCTACCAGACATCTAACAGCAACCAGCTGCAGAGAAGACTTGGACTCATGGTCGCCTGCTTTCAATTGATGAAACAGGCTAGAGAAGCAGTGAGAAACAGCAGCACGCAGTTTAACACATACTAGCAGCTCAAGTACAAACTTTTCGGAGACTCTGGATACATGCTCTGGCTACCCATATGTTCTGAAGCCCACACCGCAATGATTTCTAAATGAAGCCTGTGCTTTCATTCCGCAGGCATAACATGATACATCAGAGAAACAAAGTGTAGTAACTTTTTACTGATTTGTTTTGGAGGTGTTTTTAGTTTCACTGGAAATATTTTCCATCAAGATCTAAGTCATTCTGCTCAGATATTATTCATAACGGGCATTTGCACCGACATAAAACTTTCACAACCAACCAATTCTGATTAAGGAAGATGCGCACTGCAAACGCCTCGATGGAATACCTGCAAGCTTCAAGTCGCACGCAGACCTCACACTGCCGTGCCAGCTCAGGAGGCAGTTTTACTCCAGAGCCTTTTCTCCTGCTACACTGATGCCAGCTGCGCCTCTCCGGGCCCAGGACTGCCCTGTGTGCTGACACGGCTGCCTTACTTCTGCAGCACCTTGCCCCAAACAAGCCAGCTTGGCAGAGCCTTACTGTTTGAAAACATCCATTTTGGTTCGACAAACAGCCTTGCCAGCAGGTTTGAGAGAGCATTTCCCTTAAACAGAGGGGTTGCGCTGAGCTTACCCAGGCAAACAACCTACAGCCGTAGAGGCATGTTCGTGAATGACTGCTGTGGTGCACACGAAGCCCCTGGATTTCAAAGATATGTAGCTGAGGAGCATCAGCATGTTCTTTCCACCAGTTGTGCTGTGAGAGCAGAGCACCCACAAACAGCTGGGAGAAATATTATCTGAAGTTGCTGCAGCTTCTTGTTGAGAATGGATCCGAGCTCTTTGCCAACAAGTGCTCTTCTCACAGCTTGGCTGTACCCTAACGAAGGGGTTGGTTAGCATAGAAATAGCAGGTAAGAAGGGGAACTATAAGACATTATTCCTTACGGCTGCATCAGGAACTGTTGTGCAAATGATGGGTTCTACGAAAAGTACTTTGGCAGAAGCAATCATACTCACAGCTTTCTTCTTTAATCAGAAAATCAGTGTGCTATCATGCGGGCATATTCGTCATGCAAGGGTTTTGCATACAAGTGCATATGCTGTCACAGACAACCTCTCAACAGATGATAAAAAATAACACTGTAGGCTATACCTTGGACCATATTTTGGCATAAAGATACCAAAAAAAGATCCCCAAAACTTCATCAAAGCCTAGGACATCTACGAGCTGACTTGAAGGACACCTTTAAAGGCTGTTATCTGCAAACTCTTTAAGAAATCCACTCATGTACAGAAATCTGTAATACAAAAAGAAAAAAAAAAATCCTGGTAGGGAGAGTTGAAATATACAAAAAGGTACAAAGTCAAAGACAGTACAAAGAATTTATGACCTCTCTCTTTCTCTTTTTAAACTCGTGTTTGAATACTTGAATATTTTTTTAAAGGTCTTTTCATAAACACAACAGGCCAAGTCTTCTCCCAGCTACTTAGCAAGGCCATAAAAATAAACCAGTTTCTTGTTAAGTTGCAGCAGACCTGATGTGAAAGATTATTACTTACTTGAATGCGGTAGGCTAATTTTATTAATCCTTTCAACAGTAAAAACACAAATTTCTTTAAACATCATATCTTTCCTTAAGATGACAAAGCTCCTCTTACCCCATCAGCATTTTCCTTCCTTTTTAGCTAGGATCAGTTTCCTGCACCAAGATGTGTGCAAAAGGCAATTTATACTAATATTTTAAACAAAATCCTCAAGATAATCATTGAACAAGTAGCTTTACAAAAGAAAGTGACTTGACTGATAATCAGAGTTTACAATTTGATTAAACAATACATAAAAAGTTTACCACAAAGATATAACACAACCTCAACTGAAAATCGGAGACAACTAACTTTTCTTGGGTTTGGAAAAGAATTGAAAGAAAACGATGCAAAAACATATTAGCTTTACTTTTGAGTACTGAGAACAAACAATTCCTATTCTCATTGTTAACCTGTGCCATCTGAATTCAAACATTATTATTTATATCCTTTTAGTTCCAAAAAGGAACTGGAACTTCTCTCGCAGAACACCAGAAGCCATGAAGACAAAACAATAACTGGGAATGCAACGAAGCAAGAGAAGCGTGAGTCTGAAGTTCACCACGTGCTTTGTCAACATATCATCGTTATCAGTGCATAACAATTTTCTGCTATTTTCTGCAGGCTGCATTGAACAGAACACTGAAGAGTGATTATATGTCCAAACCTTAATAAAATGTCAGAATCCACCACTCCATTGTATCCGCAATTATGATGTTTTCCTCCTACATACGGGATAGGAAAGACTACAATTTCGTATTCACGGTGTTCCAAGTGCTATGCTTTAACTTGCAGCTTGCTCTAAGTAAGTTATTTGCCAACCAGAAAGGCATTATATAACCTCGTATTTTAATAAAAATGGCATTTTTCTTAAGAAAAATATAGCTTTGACTCAAAAACACTTCTAGAAACTGTAGATTTTTAAACGGTGGTTTTCACCGCCAAACAAGATACCGTGGCCAGCAGCTTATGTCACCTTTACAGCTAAGACAAAAGGCAGCACACTGGATTCTGCAGTTGCAACTCTGCTCAAGTTGAAATGAGAGAAGAAAAGGCCTTTTGGGAAAGAGGCTGCAAAATCTCTCTTTTGGCCTCAAAGCTTCTTCCCTCTGCCAGGGCCAAGCCTCACGCCCCCAGACTCCAGTGCCAATGAAGAAAGCAGCCGTACCTGAGAGGGGTGGCCCTGCCTTCCTTGCAGAGTGAAGGGACCTCCACCTCCTGCCTCGGGGTGCTCTTACTGTCCTTGGCACCAGCTCTGAGATGGAAGAGACAGGCAGATCCTACCTGCCCATTGCCAGCCCCAAAGCAACACTTTCACTGCTCTCTTAACCCCTTTCCACCATGACACCATTTTCACAGTCGAGGTAAATTACAAACTAGGCTGCAGACTGCAATTCCCATGCTGATTTTCCAGGGTATAGATAACACCTTCTGACAAAACAAACCCAACTTTCAATACCAGTTTTGGATGAACCCTCTTTTTTTTCCCTCCAGTGTGGAGCATCACCTTGGAACTTGTTACCCAAAGGAAGCAAGCTCCTCAGAGGCGATGAAGCACGCTCCTATATTTCTTCTTTTTTTACTCATGCTACTGCCTACAGATGGTTATTATGGGATTTTTCTCTACATACTTTGGAAAGCAGAATCACTCTGAGTTTGTACAACCCAAAGCATTGTGAAGATAGTACACCAAGTACACCTTGTAGGGGAACACATCAAAGAAGAAAACGCCTGTCCAGAACGCAGAGCTACACGCTAATAACGGCCGATGTGTGGTATTTTACCAGCTTGGTGTGCCGGTGGCTGCACAGCTGAACAGCGGGTCTTACTGCAACCTCCTTGCCAGGAGAGTCAGCCCTCCTGAGAGCTAGGCTTTGATGCAACAGAGAGGGAAGGGTAATTCTGGTATTTTCTTGGGAAACAATGCAATTGTGATTGCAAGACATACTTGTCTGAATTAGATATATAATACCATGTCTCATAAGAGACACTCTGAACTTCTAAAGCTTGCCTGACTGTGCTAGGAGCTATTAAGGAGTCTGCTTTAATGGATAAGAAATATGACAACTCCCACAGAGAATCAATTGGTGCTGTGCTGGAAGGGCTGAAAGTGCAGTCCTACCGTTGTGCTTGCCCCTCACAGAGGGAAGAAGCAAAACACGGTTCTCAGTAAGACTTCCAAAAATGCCTGGCCTGATCTCTGCTGAGAAATATGTGAATGAAGATCCTTGACTTCTTATACCCCTCCTGAAAGAATTTACTGCAGTTAAAAGGAGGGTTTTTCAGTGTTCATGAACAAGCTCCCAGTGCAGGTAGAAGTGCATTTGCCATGCAAGCATTAGCTACCATTTCGAACCTGGTTGCAGTGAGAAGATCCTTGAAATAATAGATCTTCCTGCTGAGAGCATCAAGTAAGCTTAGCACCAAGTTATCAGCCTAAGAAGCACAGCTCCACCAGCCAGTACAGCGCTCATCTTTCTGCCTTAGTAGCGCTCTGCAAAATAACACGTTGCACCTAGACTACTGCCTGCTCTGCGCGATGGTTTGTTTTCTCTTAATCCCTGACAGCCGGGGAGACTGAACGAAAATCTTGTTGCTGTCCCTCACCCACTCCCTTGAGGTAAAAAAAGGTCAGCTAGCAGCTATTGACTGAATGACTGGGGAGCGTGGGTACCCACAGACCAGGTGTCACACCAAAATCCAGTTTCTGCGGGGTAAACCACGCGGCCTGATGTACAGTTTCCATCTGATTTACAGCACACGCTGAAACAGGAAGCTTCTGTAACCAAGAAAAAGGTGATCCTCTTTCTCCTTTGCAAACAGCTGAACCCATGGTGGCTATTACTTATAAATTCCTCATCAGATGATGTTCTCAGCTAAGCAGAATAAATCTATTAGCCAGTTTCAAGACCTCAGTGAATCACTGCACTGCAGCCAATGGAGGCTGTACTCTTACTGTTCCTGGTACACACTGCTTAAACCAATATTGACCAGAGTAAGTGCTTTCCATTATTCGCAGCTGACATCTGTCATAATAATTTGTCTGTTCCACAAATGGGGGATATGTTTGTACTTCTCATCTCGTCTTCAGAGGGAACAGGGTATTTGTTTCTTTGTGCTTCCTATTTTGAATTAAGGCCATTTTCAACTCTTTATCAATGCTGTTCTCAGAGGAGAACTTGCTCCTGATGGTATTCTCTTTGAGCACACGCCTTCAGCCTGACTTCTCCAACACTCTTTACCCACCCTATGGTTACAGTAAATCATGATATGCTGAAAAATAAGCACTGCTTTAATTCAGTTTTCTCTCCATACATCTGCAAAACTACTGTGAAGTAGGATTTTATTTCCTTTCTTAAAAAAAAAAAAAAAAAAAAAAGATAATTCTACACTAAGTATAGAGTAAAGGCTATAGGAAAAGAAATGATTTAAACAGTCACGAGGCATACGCAAAAGGAGAGAACACTACATGGATTAGGATTATGCTAAAAAAAAAAAACACACACACACACACACCAAAAAAAAAAAAAAAAAACCACCTTGAAGAGACTTGATAGGAACAGGCTACAGAATTCCACTCTGAATTTTTATAAAAGACCAAAAGACCCTTTCCATCCTGGTACTGAACTGCTCAAGACCAGAAGCAAGACAAAAATGTAGTACCTGTGACTTAGGCACAGCTTTAAAAAATATATTTACAAGACATCAACTAAGAATTTTATTTAAGCAGGTTTGTGGATAGCTGTTTGGTGAATGAAAAAAAATAAAATGTAAGAATGTGGCACCAATGTAAGAGTGGAGAAAGGCATACGTCAGCAAGGTGGACTACTGCAAGCTTAGCAAATAAGGTTATAACCACTTTCCCTTCAGACTTTGATGTTGCTACAGGTCTGTCTTGTCTAGCGCGATTTCCACCTGTTGCACCTCCGGGTGTACTTCTGCTGTAACAATACACAACAAGGACCAAGGTCGTGGCAATTTCCTAATTATTTTAATTTGCCTCTTACTTTTTGGAGGAGGTTTCCTAATTAAATATTAAACATGAAAACGATTCATTATTGAAGGAACACTGAGCTGTTGACTTTAAAGTACAGCTGATAATACAGACCCCACGGGCTGAGGACTGCTGTCTCTTTTTGCTAGGCGACCACTGGGTTGGCTGATTTGTCCAAACCCCAACAAGGCTCACCAGCAGAGTTCTCTGCAGCAAAGATATTCACAACAGAAGAACTGTTAACAGCCTATCTTCTACCACAGAAGTGGACAAAGCGAAAAACTTCAGCCGGACATTCTCTGTTGGCAGTAACAGCTGTGGTTTGCCCCTGGGTAGTAAGCACAATGAAGCATCCAGTGCAGGAGATCGAGGAGGACATCAGCATACCAAGGACAAAGCCACAAGATCTCAAAACGCACTGCAAAGTTTCAGAAATTTCCGTACTTGAACTGAAAATTTTCTCTTTGCCACACAGTTGCTCCAAATTTTGATTACTCATTACACTCTGCTTTCTCCACTGTTTTCAATTTCCACAGATAACTACAATATTGTTCTTTCCCTGAAGGTTTTAACATAGATTTATCTGAAGCAAGCCAGTATAAAATAATGTTAGTGGGACTAGATTCTGGATGGAACGTCATTCTACTTGATCTACTGCACCGTCTGTTGTCTGCTGTCTGTTGTCTGTTGTCTAACTGTAAGTTAGAAATATTTCTTTTAGTCTTTAAAGCAACATCCTTTCTTACCTTAAGGGCACTGAAGATCCAACCATAAGCATCATCACAAAACCCACGCATAAAGAAACAGAAAAAAGATCTCAATCTCTTCAAATGTGTACATCTCTCATCAATTCTGAGCATCAAACATTACCTAGGCTTTCAGCACAAGTTAGCAGTCACATGCATTATTTTTAAAAAACATGCAACTGACAAGCAATACACCTAAAAATGTCAAAATAATGCAAAAGAATTTTGTACAGTTTTCAAAATATTTAAGGCAGGAACATGCATAAGACTTTCCAAGGGGTGGTCATCAGACAAATTTTGCAACGTAATGGGCTTTTCTTAGGTCTCAATTATTTGTGATTCCCTGTCACAAGCACAAACATGACATCACAGACCTGAAAGAGATTCCAACTTTGTGCCATGGCCATAATTGTTTTAACCCTAGCATGAAACACTTACCTAGACATTCTGATTTCTTCTATAGCAAACGCTGAATTATTTACTGGCCACTGAACTACTTTTACACATGAACAGAATTCACATTAACATGGAAATTGCACCATGCTTATGAACGTCCAGACTTAGATGAGAGGGTTCCCTGTTACGAGCTACCCACAGCCTGCAACAAAGCACACAGAGCTTTCTACTAGGCAAGAACAAACCACCAAGCTACTTCACGGTTGCCTTTCTCAGCTTACACCCAAAAGGACTCCAGAAATGCACTTGTAGATTTTTTTGTTGTTCATCTCTACTCATGAGCCACTTCACGGGAAGCCTTAACGTTTCACTGTCTGTGTATCAAAGGGCTGGCCCAGTGCTCGGTACGGCCAACAAGCCATGCGTCTGCCACACCTGGACACCAGAGAGCTGTTGCACCACGTCCTTCTCCACCTGTAGCTGTGCCAATGGAACATGCTACTGCCCCCACGAGAGAACCAAAGGAACGATCCATAGGAGAGTTTTTGCATCCACTTGAGATGGAATTAGCTGGGTTACCTCAAATCACCCATTTAAATTCGCTGAGCTCTTCTGGCTGACCGCCGCAGAGCCGGAGCAGGAAGGCGTGCACAAACTGCTCTGCTGGCTCTGGCGAGGCTGCAGCCACCACCGCCGGGGCGACAGCAAGCAGCGAGCAGGAGGTGGAGGTTTCCAGAGGCGGGGACTCCCGGCAAGCGGCAACCTTCAGCTGGTGATTTTTAATCAAAGCAGTGACACTAGCACAAACAGTTGGAGGAGGGCATTTACAGTGACAAAAAGGCTTACATCTGCTCTACGTACACCATGCACGGACGTTTGCTCTGAACACCCTGGGCAGCTGAAAGACCCCCAGGTATTCTAACACCTTTCTGCAGCAGGCTACTGAGCCTACAGTTCTGCTGCTCTTTCATCTCCTGCACACACACAAAAAAAATACCGTGCAGCTTAAATCACTTTTAATAGCCTTTTAAACCTAACTAACTTTGCCTAAAGCAAATTGAGCATTTACAGGATGCCAGTAATGCTGAAGGGAGGGAAGAACTGGCAGAGCGGCAGCACTGGGAAAAGAGGCAGAAAGGAAGGTGGTGGGCTGAAGGCACAGTGTGCAAATAAGGCCTCCGGCCAGCGAAGATGTCTTCTGTTCATAACCTCTTTTTTTGAGATTTTGTACTTTTGTTCAACTGCATTTTAAGACAGAGGTGCAAAAACAGAATGATGGAGTTTATAAACTCGGGGGGTGGAGGGGAACTGCCTTTGGTCGCAGAACTGTTGCAACAGGGCCTGACTTTGGCCATCACTTTTTTTGCTGTACTGCAATGCGCATCAAGAACTAATAAATTATATTTGATTTAAAGGACTAAAGAGCTACAGTTAACCAGTTCTGACCTTCGCTCTTGCCAAGTGCATAGTGAATGTGCTTAAAATGTGGAAGCTGACCAAAGAACAGCACTTTACTTGCAACTCAGATCACATACCAATCCCCACCTTAATCTTCAGCTTTATCAACGTAATGCTAAACATGATCACTAAATCACTACGAGCAACTGCTTTGCAACACATTTTCTAAAAGTGTAGCTCATGTTACAAAGCAGCAGCAGCATTTTGCAGCTGAGCAGTGTTCTTGAACATCTCTGGATGCTTTGTAACTGTTCTTGAAATAAAACTCTGGGCAAACAGTTAGTTAAGGAGCATCCCTCAGCTTGATTACCTCTCTCCATAACAAAAATTATACCGACGTTGTACAGACATTTGTTAGCAGGTCTGGAGTCAGAGCTGAAGGTGACTTTCAGACATGAGCTTAAAGAGCTCTAGATAGTTTGCGGCACTGCAGGACCAACATCCACAAATACAGCATGCTTCGGTATTACTGATACAGCACAGCTTGGGGACAGAGGCAAGATTGCTCCCTACCCCAAGCACTATTGTTGGGGCATTGGGGGAAGGCGAGAGGCTGAGCTGACAAGCTTTTACATACGCTTCTGGGACCCTCTGGTCTGCATATGGGCCCGTGCTGGTCTGCCTTCAGGTACATGCCTGAGACTGAGCAGCACGGGTAATGTTAGTAATGGAGAGGTAGGTAGTTTGTCTCCAATAAAAAAGAAGTGGGTAAAACAACAGGGAAAAAAAATAGATTAAAATATGGACATCAATACCTCTACTGAGCCAATGCTTTGGAAAACTTTATCTTCCTGGAGGGTTAGGACAGAGGGTCAGAGATGGCATGGGTGCTCTTTGCGAAGCATTAACCCAATGATGTTCCCATCCTCCATGAGCTGTTGGAGAGCTCCATCTGCGTGAGGCGAGCACTCAGTCACCGGCAGTCCCGAGGGGCTTGCAGCGCGGCCCGAAATGCACCAAATTTCAGGAGGAAGGCGGGAATCTGGCGATCCTGTTACCAGGGCCGTGCCCCAGCCCCACACAGAGCTGTGTGAGCACATATTGATTACCTTGTATTTCAGGCAGCAAATGATTAACGTGTATGTCTAAATGCAGAACACCTGCTCTCGGCTTGCACTCAGCCTCGGCCTCTTGATCCCAGCCAGGCCCAAAGAGCAGCCCACGTGCCCAAAAGCTTCTCTGCCCTTCCCAGCCACGGTTAGAGGTATGGCTAAGATGTACCAACTCCAGACACAAACTTTGCAATTATTTCCTTAGCTCATCTCAACGAGCGCAGCGCCACCAATACCGCTTGTATTTGCATGTAATGGGTTGGCTTTTCACTGGATTCATGTAATTGCACAAAACGTGAACCTGACTCACAAAATGAAGATTATTTTCCCTTTCTTAAAATCTGGGATTTTACTGTTTGTTCATGCATTTGTTTTGGCAGCAGCCCTGATCACGATCACTGTATACAAGCTTGTGGTTTAAAAGAAAGACCAGGAGATGCTAAAGGAAACGAACCACAAAGTGGGGGCAGCGGGACAGCATATAACATTTTTGCAAAAGGAAACCAACAATGCAGTGGGGGCGGCAGGACAGTATATAACATTTTTGCAAACAATCCATTTGTCACTTCGATGTACCAGGGTTAATTAATATTCTATAAAGGTCTTCCTAAAGCTGAATACCTCTCAAGTTCTGAATTCATGGGGCTGACCTTAGCCTTTCTCAGAATGATTTTTAATGCAGTCTGTTATCAGCAAAACCCGTTTAAACACATGTCCCATCTGCCAGTACCCCATTTGCAAAAGAGCTTCTTATACTTGCAGACAGTAAAGCTTCTGCCTGCCTCCCTCTCTCCTCTAAATACCAGCTGTATGGTAATGAGCACAAACAGCTGAAAAATACTGCACAGTAACAAAGCTGGTACGAAACGGGCAGAACAACGCTTCCACTCAATGAAGCAGTTGTAGCATGAATTTAGCAGATTAGCTATTGAGCAGAGGTGGGGGGAGGCCTGGAAAAAATGTAAAGGGGCTGCACAGATAGCAAGAAAATGAAAAGAGACCAGAGGGGCACAAGCTACCAAAGGAAAGCCTAATTTCTAAAGTACTTTTGTTGAACCGTATGAACCAATTCTCCCAATTTTCTAAGGCTTATTCCTTGCGTACTAATGATATGCCAAATGCTATTCTGATTATTTGCAAGTTCAGTCAGTTTTTAAGGGAGGCAACTTGTTAATGAAAGTTTTCCATTCATTAACAAATCTCTTCATCGGCTGGGGGCGGGGGAAGCCCTTAGGAACAGAAACCCGCTCTCGTACTGCAGTTTCTGGTACTTTCAGCATGTGTGACCAACAAGCACCATATTATCTATTAACTTTTCGCATAATAGCCCTCTCAGCCTAACCATTTTTGAAAAGCAATTTTTTTAACTGCTGACAACATCCACGCCATCCTCCAGACGCTGACAAGCTCTTTAATTGACGAGAGGAAAGGATACTTGCTTGAAGAACATGTGTGGGGAACCGCATTCATCCGAGCAGCCGATGCGCATACGAGGCAGGCAGTTGAGTAGCTGTTTATGCGAGCAGCTAATTAGATACACGCTGTTTGCATCAAGTCTGAAAATTGCACATGCACTTTTGCACTTGAAATTGCATGCATCTACTTGGCGGACACAGAAGGAGGAGGCAGTTTTGATGCATAAAGCTGACAAGAAAACACGCTTGTTTTTCTTGTTTGTGATTCCCCAATGGTGACAGCTACAAGGGCTTTTCAAGAATTGGAGCCTATGCTTTCTAAGAAACAACTTGGAAAAAGATGGTGCATCGACACTGCTCAGACAAGTGCTTTGTCAAAAGTTTAATATGTGGGCCTTTTTATTTATTTATTTTAATTCCTACTCTAAAAGCCTTAATATTTCAAGTCCTCGGCTTCCTGACATTTGTCTTTTGTGGCAGTAAGGTTAGTGAGGTATTTTTCAGATATTCATCTAATAAGACATACTAAAATAAAAATACAGGGTTGTTTCCAAAAGTGGTGAAGAGTGAAACTTACCGTCTGAGGAAGAAAAAAGATATTACATCTACAGTCATCATGCAATTATGCATCGTAGTGCTCCCCAAAAAAGCACATATAATCTTTTAACCTTTACACATCACACCTTGGGAGTTAAACACACATACAAAATTGGCTGTGTTACTGACTTCTTATAACTGGTGATCTTAAATAAACAAAAAAAGAGAAAGCAATTTTCTCAGGGCATCAAAGAGCTTGTCATGCAGCTATACAACGGCATACTCAAATGACATTTTTATTGCTCATGTCTATCATAACCCCATAACAAATCGAAGGAAAAATCACTATTGAAGTTCACTGGAAGTCTCCACCTAATTTCAAAATTTAATGTAGGTCAAATCAATTGAATTTCAGTTAAAGAATGTGTACTTTGATCTCTCCTGGAGAATTCTAGCACACATTACAAAATATTTTTCATATTTCAACCATCTTAAGGACTTAAGAAATAGTTCATCAAACAATAAAACAGGTAGCATTTCACAATTTTGTACATTCAGAGATGAATAAAAACAATAGCTAATGATTAGTTAACTTTAAAACACTTACAAGCTGAAAAAGATGTTAGTTTTCAGCCTATATATTATCAGTCATTATAATGACTCCTGTAATTTTCTGTACTAAAAAATTGTCATAAATATCACTCTTAGTTCACATTTTTGAATCTGATCTCTGAATTGTTTAATATGCACCAGGATAAAAACAGTTTGCCTCAAAACATTACGTATCTGAAAGCATTTGGAACAAAGCAAAAGTAGAATACTTTTCCTATGGAAAATGATCTGCCCAAGCGACTTTGGTTCTTTCCAGATACACAGATTTTTTCAGCTCACCAGGAGGAAGGTCCCTGGTACAACAGACTTAAGTGCTGTATCTAGACAGCATACTAACCCTTGCTTTGCCTTGCTTGTCATCTTCAAAGGAGCCTGAGCTCCTCCATATCATTATTTGTCTTTCCAGGCTCTGGTCCTGACCTACAGACTGGGATACAAATGTGGAGTCAATAAATAAGGAAAGCCCCACTTATTCTGGAGGGCTTTCACCTGAGAAATGCAAGATTTTTGCATGTCCCATAGGACTCATATAAAATATTCTAAGATTCAGTGTTTTACTACTTTGAAACAAAATTAGGTATTCACAGCAACATAATCAAAGTTGACTACAAAAACCCTAAAAAATTCTGCCACAGTATGCAAGAGAAAGCTTAGCTACTGCAACTGGCAGAGCTAAGCTTCACTCTCCCCAAAAGTTTAACCTCAAAATCTTCATTGTTATATCATCGGGACAGAAGAGCAACTACACTATTGGAACACTGTAGTAAGAAGAGACTGGAGTGAATGTTGTCTCTGTTAACAAAACCGTGACATCAGAAATAATCATCGTTTCAGACCATACATCCCAGAATGATGACCCTTCCTTGTGCAATGGCAATTTCAAGTGTGAGCCAGCGCCTGCTTTGGATACCAACTTCTTCTACTTAAGCAAATATACCAGACTTCTCTAGTAGTTCAGCTCTGCAGGGCCTCAGACAACGCTTATACCAACAGTTGCCTTTAACAAAGGGGTATCCTCAAATGTACTTTAGTATCTGAAGCTAAAAACAAACCAAAGTTGAAGTTGTTCTGTTAATGCCCTTTTTGTTTAAAGCTTAACTACAGTTTGCCAGCACTTGCAAATAAGTTCCATGTGCTTCTAGCACATGGAAGCCTTTAAACACCAACAATCCTGAAAAAATACTGATTATCTATATTCATGAATATAAACAACATTCAGGAGAAAACAGTGACTCATTATAAACAAGAATGATCTCAACTGTATTGACATTTCTGGGATATTTCTTTAACTTGAAAGAATTAACATATTTCCCTGAAAAGGAAAGCAAGTACACAACAGATAAAGTAATATTTCAGCTTGTGATCTTCAAGAACAGGTTGAAGAGATGAAAATACAGGAAGATTTATAGACAGCACCACACTGCCCCTACACGTCCACTACAGGAACACCACCACGAGCTGCAAGGTGCAAAAGAATTTACTGAAAGTGACCCGAGGTAACCATGTGGAACTGTATTCTTCTTCTTATTATTATTTCTGTATTTATCAGCCCCCCCAAATAAAACATACAGATAAAGGGTGAGAATTAGAGTATCATTACAGCGAATGTTATGTTTTAAAGGACTTCCATGCTTTGAAGTTCTTGTTTAGTCCATTCTCTTAAAATATATATATATATTTTCTACCTTGATTACACAGTGGATTACAACAACACAAACAATTCAGTTAAATATAACTTTTTCTCTGATAAAAGAAGTACATACTAAAATGGATAGCCTTAGCCATGACAAAGTTTTAAGTTAAGAACGGAACAATAAAACTTCCATTATCATGAACACTTAATGGCATGGGAATTTGTTTATGAATGCCTATTTATGAAAAGCTATTTCACACTTGTTTATTCCCTTAACTTTTAAAATAATACATTTTTTCCCCAAGCATCCTGTTTCTTCTGATTTAAAATTCAATTGATACTTTGCGTGCAGTTTAACATTAAAACTTGTCATTCTCATTGGTGTGCGGCTTTTGCTTCAGGTAACATTAAGTGGAACTTCAGCCAGAAACTTCAGATTGGATAAAAAAATAAAAAGGTGTCCCATATTTCAATAAGGCAAAATTTGCCAGACTAGCATCAGCACACAAACCAGGCAGACAAGTCCACTCTATCTGGATGTAGATGACTTTTCAGAGCATGACTGCATAGCCCATCTATAAGGATCATTTTCCGTAACCTCAGGATGTACTAGTCCAGGGTATACTCGCACAGAAGTTGAGGCATACGACAGCGCTAAATTCCCACCTTCTACACTTCTTCATACCATATATAATAGCATTAAGCAAGACTTTCATCAAGTCAAGCAAAATGTTTTCCAAACAGTGTTCTACTAGTTTCTTCTCCTATGTTTGCTGCTTTGTTGGCTTAACCTTCTCAAAAAGGCAACACTTTGGGAGCAGTATAAAAAAAAAAAAAAAAAAAAAATCAGTACATGTCTGTATCTTGTAGTCAAGATACACACATAGTCACAGATCATTTCTGAACGTCTTGGTAGGACGACATTAAGATGTTTTCTGTGAAAAGTAGAAAATTTTGATTACTATCTTAGTTTTGGGTAACCTTCTTGCTGATTTAATCTCACAGACTTTTCAAAAGAAAGAACTTAAACTAAATAAAGTACAAAAGCAAGAAATGCATTATATGCTGGTGTGAGTAAATCCATAGTTTTCTACCTCTTTGATGCGGCAAAGCTATTCAGTTGCAAACTGAATACTAATCTTGAGAAATCACAAGGGCTGCCAACCCAATCTTCGTACTGTTCTTAAACTACGTAAGAGATTTTGTGATGATTTTCTGAAGAATAACAACAGAATAATAGAAGGTATTACTTCTCTGAATATTCTACAGGCATGTAAGCAAGACAAAAGCGTAGTAAGCTGTTTTGTATTTCACTAGCTGTGCCTTGCTTGCACTTGAAAAAGGTTTAGCATTCAAAAAAGTAAGGAGGAAAGCATGATGTAAGTCAATGTATTCAATAAACAAATTTCTTAAACTTTTTAAAAATTAATATTGTCCGACTGTGTGTATCATAGAATCATAGAATCATAGAATATCCTGAGTTGGAAGGGACCCTTAAGGATCATCAAGTCCAACTCTTGACACCGCACAGGTCTACCCAGAAGTTCAGACCATGTGACTAAGTGCACAGTCCAATCGCTTCTTAAACTCAGTCAGGCTCGGTGCAGTGACCACTTCCCTGGGGAGTCTGTTCCAGTGTGCAACCACTCTCTCAGTGAAGAACCCCCTCCTGATGTCAAGCCTAAACTTCCCCTGCCTCAGCTTAACCCCGTTCCCGCGGGTCCTGTCGCTGGTGTTAATGGAGAAAAGGTCTCGTGCCTCTCGACACCCCCTTACGAGGAAGTTGTAGACTGCGATGAGGTCTCCCCTCAGCCTCCTCTTCTCCAGGCTGAACAGGCCCAGTGCCCTCAGCCGTTCCTCGTACGTCTTCCCCTCCAGGCCTTTCACCATCTTCGTAGCCCTCCTCTGGACACTCTCCAACAGTTTCACGTCCTTTTTATACTGTGGTGCCCAGAACTGCACACAGTACTCGAGGTGAGGTCGCACCGGCGCAGAGTAGAGCGGGACAATCACCTCCCTCGACCTACTAGCGATGCCGTGCTTGATGCACCCCAGGACACAGTTGGCCCTCCTGGCTGCCAGGGCACACTGCTGGCTCATATTCAACTTGCTGTCTGCCACGACCCCCAGATCCCTCTCTTCTAGGCTGCTCTCCAGCGTCTCATCGCCCAGTCTGTACGTGCAGCCAGGGTTTCCCCGTCCCAGGTGCAGGACCCGGCACTTGCTCTTATTGAACTTCATGCGGTTGGTGATCACCCAGCTCTCCAACCTATCCAGATCCCTCTGCAAGGCCTTTCCACCCTCATCCGAGTCCACAACTCCTCCAAGTTTGGTGTCATCAGCAAACTTGCTCAAAATACCTTCTATTCCTACATCCAGATCGTTTATAAAAATATTGAAAAGTACCGGCCCTAAAATGGAGCCTTGAGGGACCCCACTGGTGTAGTACCGTTATGTTACAGTTAACAGTTTGTATCCAGACCTGATAAAAGTCTTTTCCTATTTTTCTTCATTGATGCTAATAGTATATAACAGTATATACTATAGAATTATTATATGTATTGGTATACAAGTTGGTTGGAAATGGTACCTAACATTTTCATGTCCTCAAATTCAGAGATTATTTTCCGCAGAAAATGCATGAAATATAGAAATAAATTGCAAAAATTAATTTCTAGCTCTTTTCAATTAAGATTTCAATATTAGCAAAATGGTCTCTGCAGAAAAGATTACTACAGCAACTTGGGGATTTCCCCCATATTATGAAATCCCTCCCTAGTCAGGACAAAGACTTGATGTGCCTCTTAGCTCCGTTAATGATAAACCGGCATAAAAGAGATGCCAGGGGGCTTATGTAACATCACTGGGAGACGACGTTATATTTTCCATTATGAAAACAAAATGCCTATGCATTGAGACCATAAAGCAAACCCTTATACTGCACAGAAGCAAATATTTTAAAATACTAGAATGGCAAAATTTGCAATTTTTAAAATTTATGCTTAAAACATGTCATGTTCTACAAATGTTCATATGGTATTTAAGATAAGCATAGCCTTAAGTAGAAAATGTGCCTTAGAAAATCTCTTTTGCATATAAAATACCCTAAATCTATTCTGTCCATTACACTCACATGGTAGCTGTTTAAATAAATGGTACACCAGAGCTCTTCCTTCTACATGCACTTTATTAAATCCATGGGACATTTTAGATATGCTATGGCTTGCAGGAACATCACAAATGTCTCCCTGGGTCAGGCCAACAATCCATCTAAGCTTAGCAGAGTCTGGTGATAATTTAATTTTCATCACAGACTAATACCATGTCTATTAGACTATTCAAGTCACCTGCATACAAGCACAACGTTTTCAAGGAGGAAGAGGAAAAAATCAAGTTTGGAGTATCAACAGTTATGAAAAAGAGTAGGAAACAGCTCTCTGAGTGATGTATTTTGGAATTTCATGAACTTAGCGATGTCAAACTACTATCACACCTTGCATTCTTCACAATAGTGGTATAAAAAGGACACAAGTGTGAACTCACATTGTTTTTAGTGTCAGGCCATCGACTCAGATTTTACTACATTCCTGTAACTGCAATACTGTGCGTTTACACATACACCATGTATTTAAGAATCCAGCTTACGATGACTTCTTGCACAGCTTCTTCACCATGATCAGAGTAGGGTATCCCCTTACTAACCAAGTGTTGCAAGACAGTTTCTAAGCAAAAAAGATCATAAATAATGGCATGGTAGGTATAGTAAAAATTCATTTTCCGTAGCCATAAAGATAATATCCAAAGGATTCTCTACTAACAATAGAAAAAAATAAATTCAAGCTTTCTCTTCTGACTACATGTAGGTAGAAATAAAGACTTAAAAGACAAGATAGTTGTTTTTAACAAACCTTGAAAAATAGTTATTTCAGTGACAATTTCTGGGCTGTCATGTATTTTATCTTCTCCTCTGCCTAGTCATATAGATTTATTTATTACACAAAAGTGTCAATCACCATCCTATTTGGGATCTTTCCCTTAGAAGAAGCATTTGGAGCTTTCACAGACTATCCCAAATTGGAAGGGACCCACAAGGACCATGAGTCCAGCTCCTGGAAAGGAAGGGAAGCTTGCACTCAGAAGAATGACCACATCATCTTCGGAGCTTTCTTCTCTAAGAGGTTGCTACTCAGAACTTGAGTCAGGTTAATTAAAAGGCTTTTGATTAAGAGCACGAGTATCATACTGGTGGCACCTAGCGGTAAGCTCTCCGTAACTGCAACCAATCCAGCTTTGACTCAGCAAGAAAGACATCAAACAACATTAAAATAGGAATGAGTACATAGGTCCGATGTCCAACACGTGGTGTGAGGCCTTTTATGAAATAAATAAATTCTCAAACAAGTCATGATGTATTCTCTGAAGAATATATCCCTGTTTGAGAGACTTCACTGCCAACTCTACAGCACCACTTTTTAAGATGATGTAAAGCTCTTGTCAATGGGGATGGCCAACCAGGTAGTACAACATAAATACCTTCTACGACCACAAAAAGATTTTTTTTGCTGACATACCTACACAGAAACAGCCACATTTCCAGCATTATAGCTCTGGCTGCTAGGTACTATAGCCAGTCATTTTTCTGCTCTGTCTTTTGTCAGTCTCACGTCCCATATCTCCTTTCATTGGCAGCCAGCAAAGCAATGCTGTATCTATGACATGAGCCTGGGATTGGTGTGGCAGTGCCTACTGCTCCCAACCCTGCGGTTACTGTAATGTCACTAAACGTCCTCTGAATCTGAAGCATCCACTAGAGAAGTAGAAATGCTGCTTCCCTTCAAGCAACCTTTGCAACCATCACAGCTAAACACCACACAAAGATCAAGCTGCACGTAGATGTGCTGAACCTCTCAAAACTTTCATTTGGCTTACTCTACCAAGCACTCCTGTCCACTTCTAATTTTGGTTTTAGGTGAGAAACACTTTCACAGATTTTTGTATTTTTATGAAAATAAACATGGCTGTAAATCAGAGCTCAAACTTTCTCATTCATAATTGAAGGAACTTTGTTTTACAAAATAGTGCCCTCAAATTCTCCTTTCAGAAAATTTCTATGCAGCAGCATCTCTACCTCCTGCCTATACCTCCTATTATGTCTGCATGGAAATGTTGTCTTTCCCCAAATCTTGATCCAATTAATACTATCTGGACTCAAGAGATAAGAACATTTTCAAAAGCAAAATTGCATTTCAAAAAAAAAAAAAAAAAAAAAGCCTATATCCTAAGCAATTTCTTTCCTCATTCCAACTAAAGATACATATATCATCACTCAACACAGGTTAATTTCAGTTATCTCCAGTTCCATTTATATATAAAAATACATCTAGTAACATATGTACAATTGCACTTAGGACAACAAAATCTGAGGATTTTGAAATCCTCAGATTTGAAAACCTCAGTTTGAAACCATTTATTAATGAGATAGCCACAATGGAGAAACAACTACATTTCGCTTCCATAAGAACAAATGCATTCCTAAAGCCTTACTAGTGAGGAAGGTCTCAAGGGGATTGTGCTGTTCCTAAAGGGATTAAAATAAGATGGAGTTGTCTTTGACTTTGTGCTAGATGCCTTCTAGAACAGGGACTAGCCATAATGTTCTAAGTGTCCAGCTCCTGAAACGTTTTTTTCTTTATTACCCCATAGACCTGCAACTTTAAGTTGTTGCAACTTGAACCATGAACAGCATTCAATGCTAGCTTTTTTATTTATTTATTTTCCCTTTATTTTTACAGTAAATAAACAACTTCTGCTTTTTCAAGTCAAACAAGAGAAGAAGGAAATTTGTAGCAGCAGCTGTTTACAGGCTTGGAGATTATGACAGCAGACATCCATGAAAGGTGAAAGGAACAAGACAAGGAAAGAAATAAGGTACGATTATTTTTGTTTCCAGATTTGCTTATAAAACTACTACGTAAAACTAAACCTTGGCTCGTCTTCCCTCTTGTCAGAGGAAGAACAGAAACTATGTGCTGAAAGTAAGCTGTGGAAATTTATGTTTCTGTTATTTTTAGGGTCAGGAAGGGAAGGACCAGAGAAAACACATTTATAATACATTAAAAGACATATCCAGTGTTTCTCCTATTTAATACTTTTTCCTATTAAAAACCAAGATTTCATATATACTGAAAAGTTCTGATTTATTTGAAGCTAGAGAAAGATAATATAAGAATAATAATATAATAAGAATAATAAGATAATAAGAATAATATAAAGAAAAATGAAAAGGGAGAAAACTTCAGGTTTGTTCTCCTAAGATAATATTACTAAATTTACTAGTTTGTCCATTTATGAAAACTAGTCACCAAGTTGCACTTAACACAGTCCAGATAAAGCCTCTGTTTGATACAGTTTTTGACATCTATAATAGACACAAATAACCAAGGGCAGACTCTTTCAAAGCAATAATGCTGCAACTTATTGGCAAGGAGCTAGAAGGAAATCTTAAACTCACACTGGAAGAACAGCTCTGGAAAAAAAGAAAAAAGAAAAAAAGAAAAAAAAAGCATCTATATCTGTGTATGTATGCTGAGCATTGTTATTGTTATTAAGTAGTATTAGATAACAAGATGCTATGACTCCCCTGTTCCGAATGGAAGAAAGGAAGCAATTACCTACTAGCTTTAATATTGCATGCTACTGAATGAAAATTATATATTGTATTTTTAAAATAGACCATGAAGTTCACAAGCATTGTCAAAGGAATTCAGAAGTTCAGAAAGGTTTTTAGCATATTTATAAGTAGCAACTGACATTCTTTTAGAAATACAAAGATGGTTGCATATATTAGGCCTTTAATAGGGCAACAGCTTTGTGATCCGTGTCATTACATGCTTTGGAATGCCACATCCAATATCTGACACTCTTATTCTTCAAAGACAACATACATTTGTATGTCCTCTCCATGGAATGCATACTGATTCTTTTTTGTTGTTGTTCTTTGAGAGAAAATAAGAAAGCCTATTGATAATGCTGAGATTGGAAAAAAATAGTTCAACAGTATATTCCTAAGGTACATACAATACAGAGGGGCAAATACAGAAAAAAAAAATGTGATTTATACTTTCACTTTCATTTTGCTGGCTATTTTGCAGAAGTAATTTTTTCCCCCTTAGTTTCAGCATTTGTTTTAGAAAATGAACTTAGGAACATCTATAAAGCAATAGTCTCTTCCAAGTCCCAATGTTTGAAGTTAATTCCCTTTCTCTCCTCCCCCAAAGTAGTCTCCTAGTAAGCTGAAAAAGGCAATACACTTCAGGTTCTTAACTGTTCAGTCTGAGTACTCCACAGAATACTCATTCAACATATGTCCATATACCATCAAAACACAAAATATTCTTTAAAACTCTGAAAACTTAAAACTAGTAAAGAGATCAAAGCTTTGAATGTATGCCATATTAGAGGAACATGAGAAAAACTGATCAAGAACAAAGTTGGTGTTGTATGTTACTTCACAGCAAGGCATTTTTTGCATGAAAATGCACAAATAGGTGTCCAAGCTTTGTGGTTCTGAAGGCTCGAAGATACAGACAAGCTGAAATTAAATGGAGAGAAACAGTGGAAAAGAGTTTAAATTACATTTTAAACTACAATTTAGTACTCTTCTTACTTTATTTCTCAATAGTTGTTGTACATTTCACCCCACTGAGGTTTGACCTGTGTCAACAGAATACCTTTGTGAAAAGGACTATATTTACCTGCTTCAAAATACATAAGCATACCAATAAAAATATCATACACTATGGGTACACAGTCACTTGTTAAAATATGCAAAAAAATAACACATTCTGATGTTTATATCATGAAGATTAGAGTTCTCTCTTCACAGAGAAGACAGTTCAATTTAAAGATCTTTTTTTGTTCAGTAATACTGTTCATGCTTAAGTAGTGCAAATCTGAATTACAAATCTTAAATTCACCAAGAAAATACAATACCTGAGGGCCAATTATTAAATAACATCTCAATTTTTATATCAACATATATACACAGAAGACAGACAACGCTAAGAGCAAATAAACACAGATGTCTCTTGAAAGATTAGTTTTATTAGGCTTGCAGTACCTATTATGACTGGGTAACTACGTCTGAATAACCTCAGGGGATGTAAATTGTCTGCTGAAGCCCAAAGAATACGCTGAAAATTTCCAGCAATTATGAACTCGTCCGTTCTACATGTCCACTGCCAGAAGCTGCCAATGCTACCTGTTTCTATAAATTAGGTCCCTAAAGTCATAAAAGCACTCCAAATTAACAGAGAGGCGCGAGTTATGGTTTTTAATACTTCTGCACTTCAGTGACCAGTTTGAATTTCTACAGCATGTTTTCCTCTGTGTCAGGAAGAGGAAAAGAGAGAAATTATGGCGTGTCTGCTGATGGGGGGGGGGGGACAAAAAGCAGATTTCCACACCTGCCTCTCCCCAGTCATGTTTACAGGAATGAACTGGTTCCCTGAGGATGTCTTAGATATCTTCTAGCACTTACTTTCACCACGAAGCAGGAAGAAGAGTCACTTCTGATGCAAGCTCTACCTAATTTGACAGAAGTAAGGCTGGACCTGCTAAACACGGCCATAAAGAGACAAATATGCAGTATTTCTGAACATCTAAGACATTCACTTGTGCCCCCAAATTAAAATGGGCCAGCACTTCAGAACAGGAAACTATTTCCTCTTGACCCTCTCAGAAGTTTGGATGCCTTCCCAGAAATCTCAAGACTGGCGCGGGGCTTAGTGCTGTCTGCAAGACAGCTGCATTCATTTTATATTGGGCACTAAAACAAGAAGACATCTGGATGCAGCCCCTCATGGGAATGCGCAGAACAAACCACGGGAGACAGGTTGAGCAGACGTAATACGTTGAGGAGGCGCCAGGTCCAGAAAGTGATCTACATCAGTCCAGTGCTCCGAGAAGATTTCACTCAGTAAGGTGGCACGATATTCAGACCATTTGGAAAGCTGACCTTAGTTACCAACAGGAGATCCACAATCACTAGCACAGCCTGGAGTAAGGCTGCTCAAGCTGTCTCCTCTGCTTTTGGGAGGTAATGGCTACAGCTCGCTGAAGTTTGCCCCCCACGATGACCAGCTCTTTATGCAACAAGAAAATGGGAACAGAGAAAAAGCTAAAAGAAATTTACAGTAATTTCTCTGACATTTTAAATGGAACAATGCCAACAAAATTATAAAAAGCTTTCTCTAACACATGGGGCTGGGGAGGTCGTTTCTTAAAAACCATCAACAAACCAACCACAAAACTAATCTACTTCTGCAGTTTTAATCCACATATTCCATATGAACTAGGCACCAACCAAAAAAGCTGCTATTACTATAATCCATTTTTGTTCTAAAGCGAAGAATACTGCTATGGACACATGTCCTTAATAAATCTGGAAATTAGTTTCAGCCCCCACATTAATTGCAATTAATGCCAAATTTTTATAGTGCAAAGTGACCTCAACACATAATGATATTTTAAACATAATGAGAAAACTAACAATTTCTACCAGAAGCAATTTTATACCATTAGATAAATCTCAGCCAGCAATAGCACTGACACAATAGACCCTGCCATAGGCTAAAGGGATGATGTAGCCCCACTTTCTCTAATTTGTATAATTATTTTTTAGCCATGTGCAGCATCTGTTAGATTATCTTACTTATTTCTAGTGTCAATGTGAGTGGAAGCTACAAGTAAGGGGCAAACAGATGTCTACCACATGAAACAAACCGAAGATTATTATTCTTTAAAACAAACACATTCCTCCTAAAAAAAGAAAGGTGCACAAGCATCTATTCTGAATGCTATTCAAGGAAAAGAAATTGTTACCAATTGTGAGAGTTTACTATCTGCCTGGTGATAACAAAGCAAGGCTAAAGGAGTGAAAATTTATTTACATGCAGTATTTTAATACTTAAATTATTATATTTAAGACTAAATGCTTGTGCTTTAAAATTAATTACTGGCTGCTACAGCAGCCGTATTTTTATATTTTTTCAACCTGATGGTTTATCTGGCTTAATTAACAAATATTAGACTAGCCAGCTACAGATAATTCCTTGTTTCATTAAAGCAGGTGCGTGGGCAGGAAGGGTTTTACCAGAACAGCATGCAGCATACGCAGAGAGACAAAGGAGAGGAATACTGTGGGCGTAAAAAGCAGGACAGTAAAGAGAGATGCTTTAGAAAAGCAATGTGGACAGAACAGGCACTAGACAGTAGCAGACTTATTTGATAGCCTGGTATCTAGATGGGATTTGAACGTGGCAAGGCAGAAGAGGGGAGAGACACTGAGGCCATGAAAAAAATCATGGTAGGAATCTGGTCTGAAATTTCACTGACAACGAACCATAGGAGAAATGCAAGACGGAATGTAGTGGTGCTGCAAATATGTTAAAATTGCAAACATTCTTGCCAGCTGCTGTGGTTATCATGAGAAGTAATCTTGTGTTAGGGTTTATTAATAGCAACATGCTTTGGAAGAGACTGCCATTTGTACTTACAGAACACCGTATCACGCAGATTCATTTAGAGCAAGAAAATCTTAACCGTTTAAGTATAGTAGTAAGCCTACCTAAGCACAAAGTAGAAAGAATGGGGCTAAAAACATACCAAAAATACCTTTGCAGCACCTGCTCTACTTTTTTTTTTCCATCTAGAAAGTAAAATTCCACTGGGAAAGTATCTTCAGAAAAAGAATGGTGTAGTATCACCTATATACTACTGGCCAGTGATCCTAGAAACAATTTTCTCTTTCTAGCAGTTAACACACCTCTATTTCTACTTTGTCTTCTGTCTTTCATCTCTACAAGCAGTAAGCATTCTGTGCAGGGGCAAGTTTGCATACAGCTTTAAGGATAATACCAACAGTAAAACCTGTAAATAAACATATCTTTTTCAAGCCCATGACTGTATATGCAGAGAGAGAGAGAAAGAGAGAGAGAGATTGGGGCTTCTAAATCATACAGTGCCTTGTGAGATCTTTCCTCACAAGAGCAGCATGTTGTGATCAGTTCCCTTTATCACATACTAAGTACATTGTACATTATAGGCTGAAATACATGCTGACTACTGAAACTGGGGTCAACTGTAATTTTAGAAATTCCACATGTATTGAAATATCTGGTCTCATATTTGCATATATTTACATACTGGATTCCTAAAATAAGCCTTTTACCTACCTGAGTCTTAAAAGTTGCCTCCTATTTTTCAACTTTCAAATAAAATTCTATCTTGCATATGAAAAGCAATGCAGCTTATACAAGCTTAATAAATGATCTGAAATGCAGGAGAGAAAGCAGCTTGGATTACAAATTACAATACAAAACATTTGCTGTCTTTGCCATTTTGTTACACCATTCCCTGAAAAAAATGATAATATTTCCTTATCTCACAAAGAACTTTAATACGTAAGCATTTACCAAGTATTTGTTCCATTCATGGTAAGTATAAAATCAGCTGGGTTAAGAAAGTATTGCTAAACTCAGTTTATAAGGAAAGATAATACACAGAAGAATACACGTAGACTTTCAGCATTGTTTATGCGTTTTAACTCAGTCTTCTTCTCTCCTCCCTTTTTCAATCATTTTAGAACATACAGATTTTTGGTGGCTTTGGAATACCCTAGAATATGATCTACAAAAGAAATGAAAAACAAAACAACAATTTTACAGTGATTTGCCTATTAATTTGTAATGTTTCAGTAGTGGCCATGTCACTAAAAAAAACAGATTTTGTGCATCATCTCGCACAGAATCAAATTTTCTTATGACATACATAGCCAGCACTTCCATTCCACAAAGCTACATCAAAAATGTAGTACATGGTTTGCAATTGCCACCTGAAGTTTTAAGATTTATTACCCTACCTCATAGACTGCATGTTCTACCACCAAAATCACATCCACTTGATAGGTAACTAGAAGTTTTTCTGAAGTGTAATCAAACCATACGTGTTCTACAGCCACCCCAATCCTCTTACCAAGAAGCCTTGTAATCCAACCAGTTACTCAGAAAATATTTTCAGGAACACAGCAGATCAGAAGTACACACTTCTTTGACTAAAAGTACACAAAGGGAAAAGTCACATCAGCTGCAATGCTGCTTTACTGCTTTTTCAAGCAACTGAGTAACCTTAAAAAATACCTGAATACAGTTTTGAAAGATGCTACTGTTGCCCCTTTTCAGCATTATCCCTATGCAAAATTATACACAATAATATTAACATGAAACTAAGACTAATAAGGGTACCAGGAGTGCAGAAGGAGAGAAAATTCAGGAGGAAAAAAGCCTGCTTTTATCAGAGGACAGGTATCAATGAGGAGCTGTGGGGGAAAAAGCAGAATTAGGTCTAGAACTGAGAGAATGATTGAGATAGAGCAAACCAGGGTCTAAAGCAGAGTTTTGAAGAAAAACACAAGCTGAGCAATGAAACTATGAAGGGGGTAGGATCCTCGGTCTGATGAGTGGAACTATTTAAACTTGCAAAACCATTGTTCCCTGACAGTGACGGTCTGTCACATAAGAAGCGATAACCAATTGGTGTGCGAAGCAGCAGAGTCCTGTGAGGAAGATGCTAATGCTACAGCCCTGCCTGTGACTCGCCTGGGTGTCGTTCCAGTTCTGTTTGACTTCCACTCAACACCTGGGAAATACCAGAACAAAGAAGGCCAGTTAAAATTAATTTGCCTTCTTTCTACTTGTGCATAACGAGTCAGTCCTGCACTATGACCCTTACCCATACCTGAAATAGATATGATCAGGAAATTACAATGGCTTCACTTGCTGTTGGAGGACAAGAAGCGTTTACTTAGAAATATAAGGGAGTGAAAAAAAAAATAAAAAGAAAACAGAGATTCATGGTTAAGGTGATTAAGTTTCAAAGCAATAAATGAAGTATTTAATTATATATTTCATAAGTTTCCCTCAGGTATGATCAATCGGCAAAGAGGTAACTGGGTCAGTTTATGGCATTGCTGCTGTCGCCCATTCCCTCTTTTCTTCTGCTGGCTGTGATAGCCTCCATAGCTTGAGACGATAAAACAGACCTACTTTAAGAAGGTAAGGGCTTTCACAAAGGCAATCCAGCATGTTTCAATAGCTCAGCTTTAATAACAATAAAGCTTTCTAAAGACATCTAAACAATTGGGCACAAAGGAGTAAAATTGCCCAGTCAACCCTCATTCTGACACCTCCTGAATTTAAGTGACTGACTTCAGCATCTTCCTAACATGCTTTTAGCATATGCACCTGCACATCAGTCTAAGTAACATTGTTCATTGCATGAGAAATGGAAGTTTTAAACACAGCAAAACCACACACACACACAAAAAAAAAAAAAAAAAAAAAAAAACATTTTACTTCATGTTAAATACAAATGAGTTTCTTACTGCTGCTTTTATCTTGGCCAGAAATAAGTAGTACAATTTAAATATAAAAGCATTTCTCAGAGACAGTATGGTGACAGAGGATCACTGAATATTCTGAAAAAACAGTCTCTGGGAGCGTTGCAGTGAAGATTAAAAAAAACATTTTTAAAAAGGCAAGTTTTCAGAGATTGCCCAGGTATTTTTGACCCAGTACAGCAGGTTAGACTAGATGTGCACTTTTTAGCTAGCAATTTACTTTTTCCCCCCATGAGACAGGAGGAACAGCTGTTTGAACAGCAAACTAAATGCTCCCTCCTACAAATGGCTATCTTAAGCCCAGAGCTTCTGTAACACCCCACAGAGGTAGACAGGAGCATGCTTCTGCGTGCATGTAGTTCTGACAGAGCCATAAACACTGGCTACCAGCTGACTGCTTCCGTAGCTAAAAAAGAAAAAAGGTGGACTGTGGGGTGGCTTAGCCTACCTCCCGTAAGCACAGCCTGGGAGTCCCTGGGGAGCCTCAGCTAAATCTGGCTGGACCACCCCAAATTAACCACGGCTACCTTGAGTTAGCCAGGTAATCGAGGACCTGCCTAGTGTTTTTCCCACTTCTGTAATTCCTGTTTTGTTCCCTCTCAAGTACAGAACTGAGTCATCTGTTTATCAAGCCCAATGAAGGAGATAATTGCAGAAAGAACAAAAAAAATGGGGGGGGGGGGGGGCAGTGGAAGACAACTTCAACCTGCCACTGCTCCACATTGAGCAAATAAGCAACAGATTGCTTCTCCTCAGGGCTAGCACCTCACGCAGGAAGTACTTTAATTCCCCTTGTGAAAAGGGATGAAAGGCATAGGGAAAAAAGATTCAGAGTGAAGATACTGCATTTAATTTAGTTTTATTTTTTAAAAAGGAAGTCGTTCATTATTCAAGATTATTTACATTCCAAAATAAGTTTCCCTGTAGTCAGTGTTAAACAAGACTTAGGTTTGCTCATTTCTCTAACTTTTCAGCATTCCCTTCTTTCCATTAAAACAATATAAATTATACTTCTAACAGAATGAAAAATAAAAGCTCTGTATGGATGGCTTTTCTGGGAATATTTTACACACAGAGCAATGGACATACTCCCTAATGAGAAACAACCTTAGGGGACAAGAACAAACTTCTCATAGATACCAGCTGATCAGTCCATGATCCATGCTTCCATCAGGGTGACAAATTCTGACACTAACATGGAAAGTGAGGTAAAGGTTAAATAAGTTTTGAGAGAATAACTTCTGACAGCCACTTGAAGAAACTTCTTACACCAGCAGCCACAATGCTGGTTACCTGCCACAAAGCCCAGAGGCACTGAGTCTCCTGCAGAAGGCACAGGCATGCGGGAATGCTCTTATTTGTCCAATAGTATACACATACGCATTTCTTCTTTATGCTCTTCCGATGGTCTCTTCTTAACAAATGGTAAAGAATTACAGGAAGGGAACACTTTGTTCACTTGGGCTTGAAGGGAAAAATAGTTTAGTTGTTTTTCATTTTATTCATGACCTGATCTGAAGCCAGCTGAAATGCAGAGAAGTACTTTCCCTAGTTAAGATGGGAGGACACAGCATTTCAGAGAAGACTTTTTGGTTCATTAAGTAACTTCTTGCTGTGATCTATGAAATAACATGCTTTACTCCAGCAAGAAATACAATTTGTTGCAGAAAATGTCAGGATTAGATTTTCCTGAAACCCTGAAAGGACTACGTGGCTGAAGTGCTGGCACAAGCAGTTACATTGATTTGATTAACAACAAAAAGGGTGGTTCGGGTTGTTTTAATATAGAAATGACTGGATAAATCACCAAGTCCAAATGAGTGAAGATGTTTACACATAAGGCACATCAGCGTTTGAAGCAACTACTAGCATACTAATTAAGCAGAGGCAGGAAAAGGAACTGGCATCTTACTCCTAGTGCTCTACTGCAGTAATAAGTAGACCTGTACAGTGTGCCATGCATAAAATCAGTCGATGCTTTTACATATAAAAGTATCTACAAGCTGGCATATAAATCAATCTTCACATGCTTTATCCTTCCTTCACCTCATACACAAGTATGCCTGACAAAGGGAAGCATTTCACTAATGAACTGAGTTGATGAATTGCCTAAATTTTGTCAGCTGTGTTTTAAGGGTGAAACATACAGAAAGAAACTATTCTCATGAAATGGTACGGTATAAATGAATCTCTGCTGCTTTGAGAGCAGGGCCATTGGAAATGGATACATTTATTACCTCAGCTTTCCCAGTTTAGAATACCGCAGGGTGCACACTGAAACTCCTCTGCAACAATTCAGCTCTACTTTAAGCCGCTTGAAATAGAGGAATGCTGCAAGAGCACAAGGCATTTTCACAAACTGTTCGGCTTATTACTGCTTCTCAAAAATGTATATTCAATATAGCAAAATTGTTATATAGCCACTTCTAAAAGTCACAAGTACTGGAATTTTCAGGAAGAAACATGGAAATTAAAGAGGGAAGCAATCTGCTTTTAAAGTACAGCTTCTGAAACAGGTAAGAATTAGAACAGTTTGAACGGAGAAATACTTCCATCGCTAGTGGTTTAAGAGCAGCCTATGGGGAAAAATCATACAGTTAATTAACAGACCAATTCGTAACAAACTGAAAGCATTTATTATGATAGAGAAAATAGAACACTTGCTTTTGAACATACGTGACATACATGACTGTCTCCTAAGTATGTTCAGTGATCAGCTGCAGTTAAAGCTAAGTGACATATGATATCTGGAGTGTGTACCAGTTAAAGGACCTCATTGCTTCTTCACAATATACAAAGTCCACTTCAGTGCCTACAAAAGATACGTTAACAGCTAAAGAGGACCACAGCTATGTTTATGTTTGACGATCCAGCATCAGTGCTTTCAGCAGCATTTTGAAGGCATACACGCATTTACCATGCGAGTACAGTGCTTCCAGAGCTATGCACAAAGCTGTTCTCAAGAGCTACACAAAGAATGCTAAGTAATACTATTATTAACCAGATTCCGATTAGGGGTATTGCAGACAAGTGTTTTAACTACATGAGCAAACTGACAAAATGCACAGGGGCAAACTGTTAAGTCCTGTGACCATTTATAGTACCCTTCTTGATAGAAGCCCAATATAACGCAGAGGATGCAGAAGCTATGGGTTGTCAGCTCCCATAACGGAAGTAGTTGTATTTCCAGGGATCACAGTACACATTTTAAAGATGTTTTGCTCGGTTTAATGCACAATGAAGTAGAAGAAGAAATGAGTTCAAACAAGGAGAAGGTCGATAATCTTTAAGCCCTGTCAGTGTTTGAACAGCCCAGTCATACACTTGCCAGAGAACAGTCAGTATTGGTATTGACACATTGCCCGCTCAGTAACTTAGAAGCAAACCCTAGCCAATGTTTTAGATTATAAAAATATTTTAGATTAAACTTGAGGTCTGAACATTCAATGCTGAATAATTCAATGCACCACTTCTTAAATGAAAAGTACAAGTTAAAGAGTTGCACACCAGAGGAGTTCTGATACAATCTTCAGTTTCACATGAAAATACATTTTTGGTTCTTGCTACATTTAATCAAATGATATACTTGTGTAACAAAAGTATTGATCCTCTCATCTGTTGATACCAAAGTGGGTTTTATTTTTGGATACGTAGAAATGAAAACGCAGACCTTTTATGCAGCCAATGCATGCTAACATTGAAGGAACCCAATATGGTGATCGCTGAGAGCTCTACGCAAGCTTTGAATACGTTGCAAGGCACGAGAGTAAAGGTGGAGCCTCTCATCTTTTCCACCACCAGCTGCCATCAGACTGAGAACTAGTAGTTTCAGAAGGCAAGTAAAACTGAAATTGAAGGTAAAATACATGCTTGCAGCGTTTATTAATTTCCAGATTAGTCCTAAAGATAAAAGTAGATGCTGAACAACTTCTTAGGACTCTTGTAGATCTAAAACATCCAAATCATTAAACTGACTGCTCGAACATGATTTAGGACAGGACAACTGAGACACTGTGATCATTTTGGAACAATGGAATTTCTTCAGAGAACTGCTTTTAAATGGTCTTTTCATATTTGTAATAAGCTAATGTGTAGCCACACTGCTCACTACAGAAAATACATACAAAAGATTAGCATTTCCGTGCCGACGGCATAACTTTTTAATATTCCCATTACTTCTTAAAAATAAGACTTATGTGGAACATCTACTAAACTCATGGGAAAAAAAAATCTTCTATGTTGCATGCTATGCTTTATCAAAGACAAAGGAACTAGAACTATCAAAATGTATTCCAAATGCATACTTTCAGGCAAACCATTCTCAAAGCACATCAAAAATTTGAAAACACCTATTAAGAGATGATTACCTTATCACTTCCAACCTTATGAAATGCTCCTATTCACCATGCAATGAACACACAAGTAGTATTGAATTTCAGAAAAATGTTATTTTTGTGAAATGCAACCATATAACAGATACATGTTCTAATATTTGCACTGCTGCAGGTTGATATTACATTGCTAGCCTTCAATACATACCATATATCTTTTACATACAAGAAATGTTCTCAGATACTCAAAGCAACACAGTAAGGAGAAATCAACCTTTCAAGGGCAATCTTGTCAAATTTAAATGTCATCTATGATTTAACTACGTAAATTCACTAAAAAGGGGTATTTAGATATTCAAGGGAAGTCATCACATTTGCAAAAGCTGAATCAGATTTTAAAATTTGGCATCAATAAATGGAATTAATATTTACTCAGTAGCAACAGAAAACTTAGTAGTGTGGGGAAAATTCATTATGAAGAATAAATTTATTTATAGTTCTATTGAAAAAAGTTCCAAAAAGTAATAAAGACAAAAAATTAATTTGACTTTAGAGAGTATGAGCTCAGCAATATGTAAATCACGTAACAGAAGCATGATATAAGTTGATTTGCAGCTTTTAAAAGAAATTTTATATTAGGTACTGGAGAGAACAAAATTTAAAAGACTTTTTCTTCCCCCTCATATTTTGTGTTTTAAGAGCCACGTTATTCATATAGTTCCTGAAGCTGTAGCATAAGACCCGTGATAGTCTGTCAGGCTGGGATTGTCTATATATAAACTATATTGCAACCTCCACATAGTAACATGCTATTTTTATTTTCTGTAACAGCAAAAAATTTCATCTCCACTACTGAGTTACTACAGTATTAAAACCATATTTTAAGAATTATTACTAAAAACATTTAAATATTAAATGAGTTTAAGATCTCTGAATTCTATACTTTAGTATCCAACTGTGCCAGTACAATTCAGAACTGCATTCAGTGATTGCTTGGAATTAAAATCCTACAGCACCTAAAAGAGCAAATAAGAGTGAAGTACAAATTTAAGAATGCACTTTTTTTTTTTAATATACAGGATTTTTTTTTCATCTACTTGGTTTGTACCTATAAAATAATCTCTGACATGTCCCTGTAAATGAGTAATATCTAAGACAAACAACACATGGATTTTAATTAAAATGAAGCAGAAAAAATATTGAAATAAGTGACCCAAGGGCTCTTCTGTGGCACCCTGAGACAATACGCTGTACAGATAACTATTTCCTCATGGGACAAATGCACCATGACAAAGCAATAAACCACAAGCGAAGTGATCAAAATTCAGGTTTTAGAGAATTTTACACTTACCCGCCTACGGCAGAAGGGCAAGCCCTGGGCAATGATGCTGATGCTAAATATCTTCATCACAGTTTGGTGTGGTAGAGGCTCTTTGGCACTTTTAAGATCAACAGGAACCAAGCCATGGTTTATGGCAGTTTTCCCAGGTTTGGACATTTTACTGTTCTTACTCTGTCAAGTCTACTAATAATGCATGAGCATTGCTAAAAAACTTTTACTTCTAAAGTTGCATGTTTTCTTTCAAAAACGGGTTTCAAAGTGGCGATCCAGCTCCCCACAGCCTCCTGCCTTTGTCTCTCAACCTTCTCCTGCCAAGTGTCCTGACCTGTCTGCTGCTCAGTGAAGTGCGAGCTATCCTAGTATAGACAGGAATTGCACAACGGAGGGGCAGGCAGACTGCTCCTGCCAGTCACACAGCTGGTGGACCTCCCCTGCCATGTCAGGAGAACCCTTCTCTGAAAAGGGATCCGGAGATTAAAAACCAAGGAGAAAATCATGTAACTGCCAGGAGCTTTCAGTGCCACAGACGTTAACGCGTGTGTTTTAAAGGAAGAATTTTTACTTTAAATTGGTTTATTTTATGAGCTGGCGATGTCCTTTCAGAGCAAGAATCTAAGGAGACTCCAGCCTTCAGACAGTAACAGTGTCAGCCCAGGATCAACCCCACTGCTCTCCAGGCAGGCTTCTTCTGGAAACTTTCAATAAAAACTTGATGGCCAGTGACTCAAAAAAGTTACCGTACTGTCGTACAGGCAGCCCAGCCTGCACCCCCCTCCTCCCTGTTGCTGTGGGGGCTTTGGCTCTAGGGACCGGTGGCATTGAAATGTTTTTCCCTTTTCTGGCGGGTTTCCATGCAGGCCCCTTCCATCACACAGTTGGAAAGGAGAAGGGCACAGTGCCTTCTCCCTGAGGAGTGTGGGAAGAGTCACCTTGAGTTTCCTGGCTAGTTGTCCTTCGCCTCTCTTCCTGCAGGAAGGCTGTCCCCTGAAGGAGATGGAGAGAGGCTGCTCTCAGCAACAACCCCAGCCGAGTGCCATTTTCTGGAGTAAGTTGTTATTCCACCAAAGCAAGCTAAAACACCCATGTCTTATTATTCAGATTATCTGCAATTAGTTTACTTCAATTTTAAATAATTTTTTTTTAGCTTCCCTACAATGCTGTTAGGTTCCCACAACCCTATTCAACCCCTATACTTAAACACGGTTCTTAAAATGTATTCAAATTTTGAAAACCTTTTTGAGCAAAACTAAGTAGAAAGAGACAAAAGCCTGTGAAAATGTCTTATGAAATTACTGATAAAAGATGCAGAAAGCCATCAAAGCCCTTGCATGAACCGAGCCAGTATAGCCCAAAACAGAGTGAATAAATGACCATTAAGAAATCTTGCGTGTCCCTTTATGCACAACCCGGCAAAGATAATTAACTGTATAATTATGTAAGGGCAAAAGAGGGAGTGTAGTAATGCTTTAATGCTTGAAGCACAACACTGTAACTTGACAAAAGACAGCATTAAAATATGCCTGTATTAGCATCTCCACTTAGCTCTTTGTTTCCCTTTCAAAAAAGCCAACTTGTCATCATGTTTCACTCACGTATGAAGGGCCTCCCCTTACTACACATTTACTTGTTGAATGCTTTTTACAAAAAAATACAAAAATCCAAAATGTTTCACTCAGTATATATATATTATAGTAACCATTTACTTATAAGAAAATGCCTCTTGAAAAAAATAACTTTAAATTTCTTTACAGATACTGCATGTGGAAATGCTGGCATAGAATGCTGGATGGCACAGTGTTTTCATGCACCTGTTTTTCTTTGCTACTATACCATTCAAATACCATTCCAAAGCAAGCTCTAGATGTATATTTTCTTCTAAAAGACCCCCTATATTTCCTTCTTTACACTTCATCCTATAAACACCAAAAAGCAGTTCGTCATTAGCTTATACTTAGCAGGGGTATCATCAGATCATAGCTTCATTCTGAAGGACTCGGTATTTTATACAAGTATTAGGCTTTAACTTGGCTAGAAGACTTTGGAAAGGTGTCTTAGGATTTCAGTTTCACCCAGACAAGGAAACCTCACTGAAGTACCCCAAAGAGGCTGCAAACATGGCCTTTTATTTCTACCTTGAAAGACCAAACAGAGGAAAAACAACCAACTCACGCTACTCCATTGGAATCTTTCAAAACGAAGCAATAAATCAAAGTTTTCCATTTCTGAGGTACCCAGTTGCTGTCTCAATTGTTCCAGCAAAGTGGAAGTTTACCAAAATGTATTTCTGTTAATGGAATTTAGTATTTAAATTGTGTGTCTGTAACGTGACAAGATCAGACATAGTATTTGTCAAACACACAAAGCAAGCCTCAGATTCTAGTTTAAGGAATATGCCATATTTCATTTAATTGCATACAGAAATACATGCATATGTGCTACGAGAAACTGCTGAAAAACTGTTTTAAGAAATTGTCTCATTGCGCAATTGCTGAGAGGAAGATCAGACAGCATGGCAGATCATTCTATTTTAATACCAGCTGCTATCAGTTGGTATCAGAGCCGAGTAGCATACCAGTTTACAGACAGTCTTACTCCTCCGTTTACCTCAGCTCATAACCAACGTGGAGAACAGGGACACGACTCGGTCCATTTACAGTTCTGCATGCAGGGAGCAGGCAAGAATAAATCCAGGCATTCTCCCAGCCCCGCTCGTGGCGCAAGGCTCCCATCACAGATTATTCTTGTACCTTTCCAGACAGAGCTCCGATTATCAGACCTTATTTTTCTGTGTGGTTTGAGATAAGAGTACCAACATGTCAGTTTTTCCTCAGCAACTTCCAAACATTCATAAGCAGATATTCTCAAGTAAATCCACAGGGACACACTTCTTGCTGAAAAAAAGTATCACGTTCACTTTCAGAGTTGCCTATTTACTAAGTGGATAAAGCCGAAGCAGAATAAGGATTGCTTTTTTGTCATATGTGAAGTGACTACACTAAATTTCACACTTCACCATATCAAAAGAAACAGCTTCAGTTTTTGTCTCTACACATTCCACTTACCCCCTTTTTTTGGCATCATAAAAATGCAGACCAGATATTGTTGGCCCATTTTTGCTTCCATACATCATCATTCCTTTTCAGTCTTAAAAGCATGACACATTACTGACTGTAGGTATTAATTGTTTTACAGCAATGCTCAAGGGCCCCAAGCTATGCTGGACAGCTATAAACATTTAATCAGTGAGAGTCCTTAGCCTGAAAATACAACACAGTCTAATTTAAGCAATAAGAGAAAGACAAAAATGGAGAGGGTTGGCTATCTTGGAAGTGTCAGGAATATGTTGCATACATTTGATGTATTTATTTTTGTATTCATTACACATATACTTCTCATTTAAGCTCTAACTATAAAGTTTAAAGAATAGCTCTGTTGCTTTTATCTTTAAAAGCTTTTTCTTTAAATATTTTACATTGAGAATGTATAAACTTGCCTAATGTGAAACTACAGAAATTTGAGCCTTACTGCATCATAATACATTTTTCTAGCATCCTATTTCTGAGCAAACTGGGACTGATTTCCAACGATGCTCTTTTTAAGTGCCTACCCATTGTCATGTTAAAAATCAGATCACTTTATTTAGATGCGTAAAAGTGCCTGAAAACCTGCGTTTGAAAATACTAGTTTGAGATTGTTACGGACAGTTAACTATAAGCTTAATAAAGCAGAAGACTTTTCTTTCTTTTCTGAAGGTCCAGCAAGGGGACATCTCTGTAAAGCAAATACATGAAGTAAGCACCAGTAACTTCTGAAGTAATTAAATGTGAACCTTTAGCAGAGGTTTTTAGGAACTGTTTACCAGAAATAAAATGTTGTGAAACTCCCTTGCTTGTTCAGAATACTTGACTGCGGAAGGCTTTAAGGCATAGCTGTAATAATTTATCACAGCAACAAAAAGCAGCTTGCTCACAAACTTCACAGAATCTTCTCCTAGAGCTCACAATTGTTTTGGATACTAATCCTGCTGAAAGACTAAACGAACTTAGGACATTTTAATGTGGTGATGCAACAATTCAAGACCTACGGAGGCCTAAATTAAATATTTCCAAGTATAGAAAGGCTGAAATGCAGAAAGCAGAACCCCAGGCACTCTTTCAACAGTTCTTAACATTGGTGAAGAGCTGCCCTCAAATGGATAAAGCCGAGCACTGCAACATTTTAAAAGTCACCTTCTCAAAATAATGTACAGATACTGAAACACAACACTAGGATTTACCCTTTGAACATACTTTAAGATACACTTCCTAAATAATACTTTCTGAAACCTCTGCATACCTGTTGCAAAAAGAATGCAGAAGAACTTTGATTATACACATGCCTTATTGCTCTCCTAATGTTCGCGCCGGTCCCTATCCACGTGTAGAAAGAATACTACTAACCATTTTGTGAGCAAAGCTAACTACACTAGTAACTATTCTTGAACGGTGACTCTGGTCCCAAGCTTATTTCTGTGAAGGACTTCTAATACCAGTACACAAATAGTTCCCAGTTGATATACTGCAAATGAGCCTGCTTTGTACAGGCAAATGAATAAGCTGCATAGAAACAAGGCACTGCTGTACCAAACTAGCCCAACTATATTAGTGGCACTGCACCAAAAAAAAAAAAAAAAAAAAAAATTACTCTCAAGAGTCTCTCTGTCATATCCCAATTTACTCAGTATGAAAATCTGTGTGTGTAAAAATATAATGACCCAGAAGCCTGAAGAGGGTATGCAGGGAAATCAATGGAGGGATCATTTTGATCTCTCAAGATCAAAATTGCCTAAAAAATATAGAAGAGATAAAGAGGTCAGCTGGAGAGTCCAGCAGAAAAAGGAGAAGAGCAGCATTCCCTGCTTGCAGCTGGAAAGCAGAGATCACCAAATTGCCTAGTTTCTTACCAACCAGATTATCAGTCCCTTGCAGTATCTCATTTTGCATATTAACTTATGCCCCATTGAAATGCAGATTCATCCTCCTCTACCACCAAGGACATTCCCCCTGCCCTGCAAAGCAGAGACTCAGATCCACTGTGAACTGATACTAAATTAACGCATTACCACAGATCAGCTGAGAAGAGATTATCCATGCATGAGCGTGAACCCTTTCAAACATGATAAAAATGTACTAGCTGTGAACTGAAGCTTGGAATTAAAGTGAATTTAATGTACTATTTTAATTCTACATTTGCTGCAAACAAAAGAAAACCGTGACTGGCAGCTGCAGTTCACCTGATGCACAAGCATAACACATCAAGCTGAAGAAACTCGAGAATACCTCTGAGCCCTGTGGGCAGCTACTAATGAGAAAAAACACAACACAAGCAAACTGGCAAGAGACCCAAAGTCAAAGGCAAATCTGCTCTTCCCCTTTTTCAAACTTTTTAAGTTGAAGAAATAAAACACTGGAACAATAAAGTGGTCAAATGTTCCAACAGAACATCACACAAATCTCCAGCCCTGTTCAATTACTCTGCTCCAGGCTCTCCTTCAGTTTCTGGTTTGCTGTTTTTCTATGTTTTCTTTTTGTTCTCTTAATTCCTCAGCTACTGATTCTAGCCCAGCAGTATCCAATAATTTCTTTTTTCACGAGCTATGCAATACCTTCTCTCCTTTGCCTTTTACACCTAATGAAAGAGTAAGATAGAGCCCTTATCACCTGCATTTTTTCAGGCTGAACTATGACGTTGCGTACTGACATGGATAGCACTTCGCACAAGGCTGAAAAGTTCTGAAAGAAAGCACAGGAATGGAGAAATGTGGTTCCTATGTTCTCTTTTATACAATATCCAACTATTACAAAAATCTGTTTTGAAAACTCTTATCAGAAAAAAAATGCATTTCATTAACTTTAATCTCTCAATTTCCTCTCGACTTAAGAGACTGATGACATCAACATCCCCATTTCAGCTACAGGTTATTCAACATGCTAGAAGTCAGTGAAGAAAGAAGTGATACAATCTGTAAATTAGTTGACCTCACACTGACAAAGTCACTAGCACTTAGGTGCAGTGTTAGCTTAACAGCTATTTTCTTTAACAAGTGGTTTTCACCTCCTTTTCTTGCTCTGGCCAGTTGATTCCAAACTTCCTTAAGCTGGCTGCAGCACTTCTCTCACTTTGCTCTGAAATTACTTCAATAAGCAGGATGCCAGAAAGCCCTCAGCTTTTTTTGCCACTTAGTAAATTTTACATTAGCTTGGCAAATGTAAGCAGCTCATAAAGCAGCCAGATGCATGATAATGCAAACACAAACAGCAAGTGTTTGGAAGTGGCGAGCAAGTAGACAAGACATCAACCCTTCAGCAACATCAAGCTATCAGGTCACTTCTTGTTCTTGGATCCCTTAGCATAACACACTGGTCCTGAAGAGACATCACCAATAAAAAGCTTCCTAAGCATCTCAAACAAAATCTAATATCAATAGAAAGGGAAGGGAATATGCTGCTACAGGTCTGCCCTCAGTCCATACGTTCTTAGTGCAGAAGAGCATTTGACAGAAGTAGAAGGTAGCTTGTTGTAAGGTCACATTAAGTATTTATGAAAAAGATAGAGACTTTCTAGTAAACTGCATATTGGCATGGCAATACGTCAATACTAATGATACTACCGTGTCATTAAGACACATACTTAACCATATACATTTTTAAATAGCTGCTACCATATTGAAACATCCTGTAAGCGTACGTATTTATAATCAGAAAAGTGTATCATTTGGCTTTGCTCCACAAAGCTTCTAACTTTATTTACTGTACTATGGGGTCTTGTTGTCATTGTCTTTTTCTTTTAAGCCGTCTTAGAAGCACGTCTTTCTTTCTTCATTAAAAATTTCAGGTATGTAACAGGAATCCAGCTTCATCATCTTGCACTTTCCAAGTATTCCAGAAATGTCTGCCCAGTCCTCATTGGCTATAAAACAATTTGGTGGTTAAGTACATTTAAGTCTAGCCAGAGTTGCACCAGCTGTTAAGAAGAACTGCTACAGCTGCTATGCAGGAATTCATTGGCTGACCACTTATTTATGCTGTTGTTGCACCTTTAAATAAAGCTGAGGCAAGAATTAGGACTACAACAACAGGTAGGGAAGTCATGCAATATTTAACACTGGATTAAAATGCAAGTCAAATTCCCAGGCTGAGGACAAGCTTGGGGGAAGGAGAAGCAGGTGGTTTTGTTAGCAAGAAGGCTGCTTTACAAAGCAGGATACTGAAAAATTAACTTCATACACAATAATTCAACTTCTTTTAGAATCTCTTCTAGTATTTTCATGTAAAATACAAGACTATAAGTGACAAATTATCTACTTGTGTATACACACATACAAAATATATACAAGGCCAGTACCAAAACATTTTAAATCACAAGTATTAGTTTTTTAATAGCATCTAGGAACCATTACTAAAAATTAAATTTGGACTTGTAATTCTCCAGTTCTGCATATTAAATGGAAACGTTACATTCCCACAAAAAACATAAAGCTCTTAAAAATATTTCTGTCACTAATACACTCAGATTTTTTTTCTTACTAGGAAGAAAAAATGTCCAGATACTACTTAGCATTAAAAAAAAATCCTCTTGTATACTCTGACATCACAATAAGACCCTTATTTCCAGCTATTTTATTTAAATAAAATGAAAATGTGCCAGAAATAGAAGTTTGAACAATGCAAAGTATTACATTTTGAAATTAAAGAATGTAGGCGGCCAGGTCTATTTTTTAGAAGATTTTTTTTTTTCTCACTAGAACTGTAAAATTCAAATAAATGCAACAAATGCAACCAATTGTTATACTGGCATTCATTTGATAGCAACGAATTAAGCTACCTAATCCTTTTCAGCTGGTTAGCAGCATACTGCGAAGGGATGTGAAGCTATTTATAAAGCTCAAGATATGTGAAGTAAAGGATGCCTAGATTACAGAAAAGAGCAGGTAGTCTATGGAAGACATGGCACTTCGCTGATATGGATGCCATCTTGATCTTTGCCTGGGAGCTTTGCCTTGTTTATTTTTACTTCCCCCATTTTTTCTTCCCCTTTGGGGGGGGGGGTGGGGAGAGAGACAGATGGGACAGGACAATTCTTGCCTGTATTTTTATTTAACAGGCACTGGCTTTCCCTGGTTTATTCAAACATTGCCCATTATCTAAAATACTTATGAGTATTTAACATATATATATATATATATAAATATACATATTAATATGGACACCTAGATCCACCTTTGAGCTGAATTGTCTGCCTGATGTTCGTACTTCAAACTTTGTCAACAAAGAAATACAGGGCAGCAGTACCAAAGTGTTCTCACTGGCAAAGCATCAGAAAAGTTTCAATAGTCTGTTGGTTGTTTTTTTTTTCCTCCAGAACAGATAAGCATGCATGCTTATAAAGCAGAGGCTGGAATACTTACTTAAAGGACATGCAATACTAGGGGTTTCCACCAAAGCCAAAAATTGTGCAGATAGGTAATTGCTTCAGGGTAACAAAATCCTTGATGAAATATCCTTGCTTTGGATAACCTCCAACTTAAAGACAAGGAACAATACTGCATCTAGCAAGAACAATGGATCCATAATGAATTACACTAAGTTTGATTTCTTCCATATAGCTGTGTCACGTCCAGTTTTACTTGCTCATTTTAATTAAGTGATTTATTTTCTATGTTTTAGAATACCTGACCAAGGGATTAGAATTGAAGGACTTAACGCTGGTAAAGAGACAGTATGAGTTATTTGTTGTTTATTAATATTTTTGGTATTCAGTATATTTGGCTTAATAACGATCGCAAGAGCTGCCATCCTTTAGAAAGGCTCCATAACTTAAGTGAGAACAACAAAGGGTTTCCTGCCTCTGCCAAATATAGATAACCAGCAGCTGAGTAACAGAGTAAGAAAGTGCTTTGCACTTACAGGAAACATTGCTCATACTTTGCTTAAAAGTAATAATGACATCTGATGATAAATAAGGTGGAACTTATCCCTGCTGGCAATCTGTGGTGGCTGTAGGTACATTTTCCACTTCAGCAGAAGCACCAGGGATTGAACAAATACATTAAAATTTAATAAGCACCAACAGGGTTTTATTTCATGACACAGCCAAAAAGCACAGCCACTGTCTCCTAAGATTGAATTATACTGAATAGTACTAAAATTCACAATTTGCCCATTTCATATTATGTAATATTTGGTCAGGTCAGAAGAAAACATCAGCTTTTGGTTAAAAAAAAAAAAGGGCATAAAAAGAAGTAATATTGTCTATAGAGCAATAGTTAATTTGGACCAGCTTGACTTGGGACAGAAATCTCTGCAATTCCTTCTTATACTCAAGAATTTGTAAAGATCTGTAAATTATTTCCTTATGTAAAGTTTCCTGAATACCAAGATGTTGTGCAGATAACAGAGAATAAAGGAACAGATACAGGAATAAAGGATATACTGCTAGTTTGCAGATTGCAGTGACAAATGAGTCATGAAAAAATGTTAGTCCTGCAGCAGCTGTTAAACATAGTTCTGGTCCTCAGATCACCTTCTATTCCTCCACCTCTCTAAACTAATTTCATATCTCAATTTTTGTAAGTATAAAACATCAACGAACAATATAATTGTACTGATCATAACATTTTTAAACATAAACTTCATGGCCAGATTGGTATTAAAAGACCATCCTTAAAAAGAAAAATAAAATAATCAACAGAACCAAAAACTAACTCACCAGTAAGTTTTACTTTCTTTACACTTTGATTCACCATTTGCATCAAGTTTCATAACCACTAATAACTTCAGCTATGCTTCAAAAGGTGAAGCAGCTTAAAATCAACACTTAGAGCAGCAGCATCCACTGATAAAATGCTCAGTAAATACAGCTGTATCACTACAGACTAGGGATATTTGGGCTAACGATCACATCAGGCAACAGCACCTGCCACATAATCAAGAACAACATAAGGAACAAATGGCATATTTAAGTGGGGCAGAGCTCCCACATGTATTTCTCAGACAAGCAATGCATCCCCACAGAGTAAGCATACTGAAAGTATTCTCGAGCACGTTTTCCTGATTTCTGCTTCATAATGTCACGGCCATACGATTCACAAGTTGAAATGGTGTTACTGACATTCTTAAAAAATGCAATGTGTATTTTAAAAAAGCTAATTTTCATCTTGAGTACTGAGATCCTGAGCAAAATTTGGGTGGTTAATTGATGCTGATTTCAAAACCTACAAAACGAAGTGTGCAACGAAAGACACCGCCTGAAGTAGTTATTCTGAAAGAATCATTTTGATGTGTTCTACACAAAGCCATCTAGGAATCTGATATGGCAGTTGGAGTCATACCGACAAGTTCCTTTACAATATTTACCTTTAAGGAGCTCTGCACAGGCCAAGAAACTAGAAGACAATTCACACTAATACAGCCTCGTACCAACACATCAATTCTGAGCAAGTCTAAGAGACTGTCTCCCTGCCAGAGAGGTGGCTGGCTTGTTTCCTGCTGCAGGGAAGGGCTGGAAATGTGCCTGCATATCAACAAACATATGGGTCCAAAAGAATTACATGTATGTTCAGAAAGAGCTACCAAATGTGCCTGTAAGGATGATCAGGAAATGAGGGAACACGTTCTCAGACACAGGCCACATCTTCCCTGCACAAAGGGTGCGATTGGACATTTAAGTCAGATATCTGTACAGACAAATCTGGCACAAGCAAAAGCTCTGTAGTTTTATTTTCTAGTGTGACTAGTTGAGGTAAATCCGTAGACTGGAACTGAAAGACTGACCTCAATTATTGGTAAAGTAGAAGAAAATTGCTTGTGCCTTACTCAGCTAGGTCTTTAGTCCTGTAAGTGATCACTGTAACAGGAAAAGAGAGGACTAAATCAGCACTATGTCCTTTCCACATCAAGAAAACACACATCTCTCTATAACGAAGGCAAAAATCAATGAAAACCTCCTTATTAAATACCATCTCGTAATCAAAACTATGACCCAAACTGTCAGCATCAATGTTTTCTGTTAAATTTCTCTTCCTTCCCAGGCACTGAGATTGTTGATTCTCCTGTCTATACACAATTGTCAACAAAACAAATTAAACACCAGTACTGTGCATTAAATCTGTAGTAAAAATTCTAGGAGGCATGATGAAAAAGAGTAAAGCACCTTTCATTAAAGGAAAGAAAAGACAGCGTTTATTGTAGGAGAGATTCCTGTCCTTTGACTGCAAGGGACATTTTAACGTACATTTAATTACTAAATACTTCAAGAATTTTGCAGGAGAAAGCTGAACTAGGTAGCCAGGTTAAGCCACGAACTATATCTGGGATAACTGCATGTTACAAGCAGAACCCACGTATCAATTTGCAAGCTTTGTGATCTTCTTACAGACTACAGAAAATTAGCAGAGCAGCCATTTTTTCATGCCAGCTTTAGCTGCAAGACAAAGCACAGGGGCAATTCTACTTACAAAGGTAAGAATACAGCTAGACCTCAGCAAATACCAAGCAACAAATGATCCTGTTACCTAAAGTCAAGTAAAGGCAAAGCAAGAGAAAAGTACTTTTCAAAAGAAGGGCCGGTATTTGAAGTCAAGAAACATGCTGCAGGTTAGCACAGAAGAGGAGGAACTTTGCTATCTACAGAGAGACTGGGAATCTGCATTCCTTCCATGGGTACTTTAATATTTAACAAACTACATCTTAACGACAGTTGCAGAACCTTTCCAAATGATCCTTCATGCTTGGAATCATCAGCAACTAAACTGTGCAGCATATAAATGAGAAATAAGTCAAAGGTTGTAAGTGTTAATTGATACTAATATCAAGAGCGTGGCTGTTTCTGATGTTATTACCGTCCAACAGAAAAATAAGATTCTATACTGGAAGGGTCAAAAATATTATTAAAAAAAAAAACAAAACACAAAACTTGCTCCAAAATAATTAAACTGTCAGAGTAACGTAAAAGTAGCTCTGCCTTGCAGTTGTAAAGACCATTAATTGTTTATTTATTTTAAGCCATTTACTCATCTTATTTCATTGTATTTTAATGCTGTGGTTCACAAAAACCAAATGGGAAGAATGGCAGGAAAAAAATTTGCACGTTGCTAATCTTTTCAAGACAGTGATGTGAAAGAAGCTTTAATTAGAAAGGAGAATCTCAGGAAGAAGCAAGAAGAACAAAAAATTCTATTGCCAACCTTTTTTTTTTCTTACAGTCAGAGTAATTCCTAACATGTACCCATTTTGACATGACTAAATGAATTATTACTTGGTTTAAAAACTCTTTAAAGCATTGTGATAATTGTTAGACATCTCAGGAGATGAAAGGCATGAAGAATCTACATAGCCTATGCGTGATCCCTGCAAAAAAAAAAAATAAAGAGGAAAAAAGGAATCTCTTTTTATAGTATAAACTTCTTAGACTCCGTTGTATGTATTTTGTAGATTAAAAAACACACTAAGTTTTTAGCTGCAGGAGGGAAATCCTTTGCAAAGCAACACAACACAGCACAACTCTCCCTAAGACTGCAGCAAAGCAATAGCAGCACCCTCTGCTGCTGAAAAAGGGGTAAAATGTTAACACACATTGCTGCAAGACATCAGCCCACCTACATGCAGGATTCCCAACCTTCCCTAAATTGAGTGTACTGCCTTTATGCACTTCCCAAAGGTCAGCATTGCTCTAGTTATCCTTTCTATCCATGTATTTCTACAAAGCTTTGTTTGCTATCAACCTTCTGACAATAAATTTACACTTGCACATAGGAGCCACCTTTCAATTCACACAGGCATGAACTGTCCTGTGCAATCTTCCTTACAATAGCCACTTAATTTCCTTTAGTTTTAAAAATTGATACTATCCTTCCACAGAAAACCAAAATTACTGAAAAGCAAATCTTTTATCTCCTTGTGCTCTATGTACCAGCTTAGAACAAGCACCGCAGAGTAAAAAATTATCTCCCAGTCTGCACAATTTGGGAGCTCAAAGCTTTAGGTTTGTTTCAGAACTTTAAGTCTAGAAGTGTAAGCTCCCAGGAACAAGCCTGCAGTACATGCTGACCTAGCTCCACAGAAGCCAAGCCAGCTTATTTGGTCTCCCCACCACTCTCCAGGGTTGACGGACAAACAGAACAAGGAGTGTAACACTGATACTCACACACTCGCACCTCCCAGTGACTCCGTGGTCAAACAGGCACGGTGGATATGGACCCTGGTAACTGAGGTCACTGCAACCAAACCATTTGCTGCTTTTACCAGAAAATTAAGCTGCTTCTCAACTTTTACCATTGCTGTATGTTATATATGAGAGGAATCAAATTATTAGCTTTAAATAATGTAGCAAATGCTCAAATACAGCAACTGCTGAAGGGGTATCAATGTGTTTTTTGTTATTACAGATCCAACTCTATACCCCTCAAGAAGTTTTTCATCTGTATTTTAGCGAATCTCTTTTCTGACTTGGCAAGTCAGAGCAGGGCTGTACCCTGCCGAATGCCTGACCTTTCAGGAGTCAGGCTTGCCATCACTTAATGCTTCAAGTGCAGTCCAACCTGTTAACACCTTCACATTGATATGCCCTAATTTTCTAAGCTTCATGACAACCTCAGTAGAAAAAAAAAAAAAAAGGAAAATAAACATTTGAGAGGGTTTGTTAGGCCTACAATGACTCCTGTTGAGCAGTACTTGTTGCCCAGAACCACTGAGCGTGGCCACACACGGCCAATCTACCTCTACCTCTTCACAGAGATTTTAAAATTCGGGTCCTCATAGAATACATGCTAACACCTTCAGTGCTTTCTATTTACTCCCTTCAAAACACAATTTGTAGAGAAATATTAAATGGCTCTAGAAATCTTGTCAGGAACGTGAGGGTGTAGTGTGAAAATAAGAGCTTATATCAAAATTCAAGATGGCACCTGTCTAAGGCGAGACGCAGACTTCAAGATGAGCGAAAGCTGTCATGCACCTCTCCCAACGACAGGTCTCCTACCTGTACAACACAAGATTTTTACCTTAGACATAATAAATTGTATCTTTTAGGTTCTGTATAATCTTCAGCTTGTTTTCCTCTTTTGCCAGAGACCAGCTTCAAGCACGCAAGTAGAAGTAAGAAAGGAAACATACCTTGATATCACAACTTGACCTGGAGCACATAACTGGCTTTGGTACTCTGGTATGAAGCAGTTATTTGTCTTAATCATAAAAAACTGTAACATCATTCACTAGAATGCAACTAACCCTTACCAGGAATATTTACTTTTATTTTTTAAAGTGACTGTTTCCTAACTGAGGTAGCTTCAACATAGGACACAACATAGAGTAGAATTTTAAATAAAGGAAAAACTAATAGATCAAAGTTAAAAATTTGTGGTACCTTTGGTGTAAGTGATCACGACTTCTTTTTTCACCATTCTGCAATATATTTCAAGTCCATCCCAAAGCCAAGTAAACCTGTAACTTGTTTAAACCATATGGGAACATTTTCTAAGATAATCAAGATGTCATTACTCCTCTAAGAAAACATAAAGCAACTAAACAAAAACAACTTATCTTGATGGAAACAAAGCAATTAAAAACAACAGGTTTAAGTATAACAAGGATGACAGCTGTTAATATTAAAAGTTTAATATTAAAAACTAGAAGCTGTAGAAATAGTTAGGCAAACCAAATCTAAAATAAGCAAGGATGTTAATTTATGTAAGCTATTTCCCAGCAACAGTGACTACCAGCTATATGTTCCTGTCCTTGCAGTGTTACAGAAGACCACATTTACTGAGGGATAAAAGCACTTAAGGGCAGTTGCTACGAAATATCTGATGTGTTGTAAATTTACGTTTGCTCATGTTGTGGTTTAACTGTAACATGATCATTCCTAAGGAACTCAAGTGACACAAAGTCATCAAAGGGAACAGGCAATGGATGCTGTGCATATGATGCAACCAGCGAAGAATCAACATCAAGAGCACGTTCCTGAAAGCCTTGCATGTATTACTTATTTTACCCTACTGTGCTGATTTGTATTTTTATATAACAGACATAACAAGCAACATTTGACAGGAGATAGATTGAGGGGAGTGAAAATTAACTGTTAAGGATCTGATGGGGGTACACTGGGTACAAGACAACTATTCACTTGAACACACCCAAGCACCGATTCAATTTTCTAGTTGCAAAGAATACAGACCATACTTACAGAACAGAAAGCTCTCTGAAAAAGTCTTGAATCATGTTGGGCAGAGCAGCTGGACAAGAAATCCCAATGCATTGCTGCAGTCAAAGGTGTTAATGTGATTGTTTGTTATAGGAACAGGTAGGTAATACATAGTATTAACAAATTTTAATCAGCCTCCTTGCAAGAATTGAGGTTCTAGCATCTACAATTCAGACGAATGTTCAAAAATCAGTGTTAAGGGAAGTATCATAATGAGGACAAAGGCAAATATGTCTGTTGGACACAGTGTCCTAAGTACCTACATGTAGGAGACCTTTCAGGAGTGAACTTAATCACTTTATGTACACAAAATAAAGACAAGTTACACAGCTCTTCAGTTCAGCAGGAAAACAATAGAATACAATGGTCAAAAAAAGACAGATACAGTAAAAAGGCAGAGTAGAATAAAGGTACAGAAATTTAAACACAATTCACTGAAACAACCAAGAGTTCTGACAGATTTGCCTTGCTGGACCGTTTTCTTTTATAAACATCAAAAACATTCTAACAATCTGCTTTAGCTTGCACAGAAGTCAACATTTTAAGCAGGGGATTGTAACACAATCACAATGACCCTTCTAGACTCCTAAGGCACTCCTGGTGAATGCAACAAAGACTCTCCTGTATCCTCTCATTTTAAGGGCACACACCCTTTAGTCATAACATTTTCAGAACACTATGGAAACAATTATTGCAATTGCTTCCATGGAACAGTAATATCAAGCAAATATTTACATATTTTATTCATATATAATCCTACATATTGTGTGAACACACATGATAAATATATAAAACCATTTATATGTAAATGTTTTATCAATTCTGATTGAGTTTATCAGCTAGAACGGACAGCTTGCTGCTGTCAATTGGACATCTAAGATGATCGGTGCCCAACGCAACTGGCATATACTGTGTTACTTGGGAACCTTGCCGTGTCCTTCCTTAACATCACATGATCCCACAGGCCAATAAGCAAAAAGTAAAAAAAATAAAAATAAAAAAAATAAAAAAACATATTACAAAGAGAATTTATTCAGTAGTTTATAAGGAAAGGAAAAACAGAAAGACAATAAACAGATATCCAGAAGTTCATATGAGTGCACAAAAACAGTTATGACTGTAGCAGTTGCTGTTTTATTCAGTCTCACTCCTATCCCCCTGGTAGCTGGTACTGATGAAAACACCCTGTACATTGCCAGCATTGCTCCATACAGCTATATCATGCTAGCAACTGCGTTGGATCAGCAACGTATGCCTCTGAGCAGCAGGGTTTACATCTGACATAGAAACAGTAGAGCGGCAGATTCAGTCCCCACAGCTGATACTGGTGGCGCAAAGCAAGGTTCACAGGAATACAGGGCACAGCAAGGGAGCCCATAACACAGCCAGAGCGATGAGGAAAAGAACTGTACTAGACTACAAATGCTGAGAAGCATATCTGAAACACTAAAAGTAAGTCTACAAGGTTTGAGTCTCCTGGGATGAATCCATCTCCAACAAGAACAAACAGAAATACAGACAATGAACCTACAAATACCCCTTTTTCTTCCCCAAAGCAGCGTATTCATTAGTCATGAATGAATTACCAGAGTAGAAATAAACATGCTCTGGTACAGCTGTATTTCTACAATATTTCCTAACATAGAATGTGTTCCTATGGTTAGATTTTGTTTTATTAAGGCATTGGTAAGAATTAAGGAAGCATTACTGCATAACCATGACCTCGAGCAGTGCCAGCTCAAGCAGCTTTCTACCTGTGCTGCTCCTTCAGGTATACAGTTAAAACTATCAAGAATAAAATCACACCATGAATCAGAAACAATTCCCAAAGACGATTTCCACTACCTAGCTCCCCAAACAGTTCTTGCAGGAGCACAGCCTGAGGGCACAGCACAGATGAAAATGGCCAGCACTGCATGGAAACAAAATGCAAAGCAACTATCAGACAACACAGAAATTGTGTATCTTTATGAAAATCTCTGAGACAAGCTCCTTTAGGCAAAACTTCCTTGAAATACTGATTTATATTGAACATGCCTTAAAAAAAAAAATTGAAAATTGCATTCATTATTAGAGATGATAAAAAAGAGCTTCAGAACTGATCTTGTTCTGCTCAGTTCATATATACTTTAAGTATGGTTAGTTACAAAGAAAAACAAAGCTTTTGAGTCAGAGACTTTACATGTATTTCTGAGAGTAAACATCTCTTACATTAAGTATCAGATCAAACTAGATGGATGCAAGTTGTTATACAATCATCAACAAGTAACACTGAACTTTGGAAAACCAAATCATCAGATAAAAAAAATAAAACAGATTTCTGTTTTATTTTTGAAAGGTGGAAGGTAACGAAGTGTTTTATTACCAATTTATGATGATTACAAAATTGGCACACAGGTTTAAGAACAATTCTCTTCCACAAAGCCACTTGGCTGCTCCTCCCTTTCATTAGGCAGTATCACCGCTATCATTACTCTTTCAGATTTAGCTGCTGCTAAAAGTTAAATTCTTCTTCTTGAGGTATTTGGAAAACATGGTGAACTCCTAATGAACAATGGATCTAAAACGTTGGGTGATACTTGTAACAATAAAAATGCTATTATTTATTTTCAAATTGTTGCAGACTGGAAATTCTCAATCACTGAACACAATTTACACACTTCTTTCAAGTAGAATATCATACAGCATTATGCAATGACTGTAAATGAATGATTCGCTGTTACTTTCTTTTAAGTCCATATGTTGTCAGTGAAGTCACTGTGACCTGCCTAGAAGGAAGAACTTTAAGTTTCTGTAACATTTCACACTAACTTTTCATGACAAACACTTTGAACTGGAACTCAAAAACTACCGCATACACACAATTGCTTACCTTCTTTCTTGCCTTTGAAAAAGAAAACATCATAAATAACCCCTGGAGAGTCTTATTAAGGGCATGAGTCAGCATACGAAATATTTTTTTAAAACAACCCTGTTCTTTTTAAAATAGTCTTCAAGAGCTCTAGTCCCTTAAAAGAAGTACTTATTCATGTCAAATGCCTGGATATTTTTTGATTATTAACAGTTAGAACAATACAGTTTAAGAATTTATGTAGTCCACAAACTAAGTTCTTTAGGAAACAAAGCCTTTGCTTCAGTTTAAAACTTCAGTTTAAGTTTATATATAGATATTTTCCAAAATCCAGAGTTAGCCAAGACTAAGAATACGAGAAAAAAAAAATCAGTTTCTCACCTTTGTCTTTGTGTAGAATGGTGATGACTGGTGAATGGGCAAGTCCATGAGGCTATTGGAATTTGTGACACTGTTACTGTTAGCATGTTCATCTTCTCTACTGCTGTCATCAGACTGATCAAAATCGTCACTCTCCTGGTCCATTTCCTCCTCCTCTTCCACCTCCTCCTCTTGATCACCAGCATGTTCATCATCATCTTCCTCTTGGTTACAAGTGGATTCTTCATCCACTGTAATAAGTCTATTGTTATTTTCTTCTAACTGTTCCTGCTGGGATTCATGTCTGTCCTCAAATCCAGGTTCTTCTCCTCCTATCTCCCCATTCCTCCCAATGTGCTGCTCCTCTTGTTGTCGTCTTTGCTGCTGCTCCTCCTCTTCTACAACGCGATTCATCTGCTCCTCATCTACTTGGCTTGAGGAAGCATTACCTCGAAGAGATCCACCAGTTCGTCGCCTCTTGCTGCCCACAGAGAGCAGTTCCTGATTCATTTCCAAAAGCCAGCTTGCTACTTCTTGGACCTTGGCTAGGCTATCTGAAGATGCAAATGCTTTCACATTCTAAAGAAACAAAAAAAAGTGGAAAATTACAAGCTATATTTTTGATTACATTAGGCTTAAAAGTAATTACTGCATTGTATTACTCCCAACAACTTGAAATTCCAAGCAACAAGGAGCAGTTTCAACTTCAGACTGCATTTTTTCAGTTGTGTCAACTTTTTTTTCAAGAGTCATTTCTACTATCATATAGTCTGAGCAAGATCTCTGTAAACACTAGATTCTGCAAAATTCCTAAGTTTTTCAGAACTACTTGCATGTGAATATACGTGCCAAGAGAAAACAACCAGCTTCTTAGCTGTGCGTAGAGCCCCGTGCTCAGGTGTACACACAGCACACCTCTCACTCAGCATCTTAAGCCATACAAGGGATTCAGAAAGCACAACGACAGCATTGGAAAGGCGCACGCGTACCCTGTCTCGCAGTAGGAGCAGTAAAGGACTTTGTTTCCACAAGTCCTTCAGTAGAGGAAGATACTCTTCAACCCACTCTTCTCCCACTCACACATCCACAAAAGAAAAACTCCGTATCTTCAGAATGTCTACCACCTGACAGTTTGTTCGTTTTGTTTGTTTTTAAAAATCAGACCAAAAAACCCTAGAGCCTCGGCTGACAGGTCTGAACAGATAAATCCCCATCTTTGCTCTGGGATGTTTTTAAAAATATTAAACTTATTGCAGAGGGGACAGTAAAGTCCCAGAAACCATAGCTCAAGTCATTTCATTGTGTATGAAATACACATAATGTAAAAGCCACAGAAACACATTTACAGATGGTTTTAAAGTCTTGCTTTGAAAGGAACTCATAGATGGGATTCTGAACATTTGCCTCCTCTTCCGCAGGGAAGCAATACTTAAATGACAAAGATGTGGTTCTCAAGTTTCCACATACATGACAATTGCCCCCAAATAAATCCTCATGAGCTGAAAAGCTGAAATGTGTTCCAAGCAAGTGTCCACTAGCAATTAGTTCCAATCCATGAACTAGAAGCTAACAATAAAAGATAATTAAGCTATATATGTCAAGGCAAGGGCATGAAAGAAACAGCGGAGACTGTGCTGACTTCTGCTTTTACCAGTGGAAAAACCCAGCAGGGCAGTGGGTTGCATGTGACCCAAACCAGAAGCTAACAACTCCAGCCTTGAGTGCAATGGGTATCGGCAATAAACATGTTTCATTTTCTATACGTACTAAGTAGTACTTGAGAAAGATGTCATTAAGAGAGCACTCTAGGAGATATATTTTCACTTAACTTTTTTCTTAGCATATTTGAGTGATGCTTAACTCCATTTCATCATGCAATTCAAATGTGGTTGTGAATACAACCCGACGCTAGCACAAGTTATTTATCAGGCTTGCTACATAGTTTAGGCATTATGAACGCGACAACAGCACACCTTACTTTCTCAGAAAAAGTGAGATCTGGATTTTTTGAAGCACTTAGGTCACTTAAAATCAATACTTAAAAGGACTGTATAAGAAATCTACACCTTCACTGTCTAACAGTTTTAACTTCCACCACAAATAGTCACAAATGAAGCTTAAGAGTTTTAAGCATTATTCAGTATCACCAGCTTTATTTTAATATATGCAACTACCTGTTTAGGACATACTTGCTAAAGTTGTAAATGCTGTACTTGTTCCTAGAATTTCAAACATACTTTCAGTTTTACCTATAAGCATCTAATGTGAAAGGTCAGCATTAAAATAACATATCAGATGACAATAATAATAATAAAATGCATCAGATTCTGCTAACTGCTTAAATGACAAAAATAACTCCAACGTTACTGTTAATAACAGGCCTAAATTAAATTCCAGCCAATCAAAAAGACGATATGCTAGCTTTATGATGGATTTTTAATTATTCCTCCATTTCTGCAGTGACCATCGATTCACAAGGTTAGCTTCAGGCAAACACAACTTCCGTTTCGCTCTGTATCTAAACGAACAAACTCAACTTGTTTTTCCCAGTAGCCTATAAAATGCATTTTCAAAATTTAATTACAAGCAGTGCTACATCAGAAAGCATTAATATGCAAAGAGGTGATACATTCACTGAGGCACAGATGGATGTACATTATCTGAGAGATGTGAAACATTAAAGCTGCCTTCTGTCACGCAAGTGCTTGCAGAATTAACTGCTGCCAGCTAATACACAAGATGCAACCATTTCCATACATAAGGTACATATGGAAGAGTAAGGGATTATAATTTTGCAGGATGAAGACTGCCAGAGACTTGAGATGTTGTGTTTTCATCTAGCACCTTCATGTGCTAGATGTGCCTCCTTCATGTGCACTCTGAGCCCCATACTTATATCACAGAATCATTGAATATCCCGAGTTGGAAGGGACCCACAAAGAGCATCAAGAACACCACATCATCAGGTCAGTACCAGGAAGCTGTTGCTTTTTCTGCCCACCTCAGACTGGAGAAATTCAGACAGCCACCAAAGCATGACAGGGCAGCGGCAATGCCTGCATATGTGTTAACGTGCAAACACCACTGAACTGGGCCAGCTAGTCTGGCAGGCAGCTCAGGGATGTTTCCTAACACTTTCAGCAGGTCACTGTATGGAAACACAAAGAATCCCTCAGGAAAACCGAAGTCCTGGAAGGGAGCCAACAGCGAACACCGAGCCTCAGAACGCGCCTCCCTCTAACATTCAACATTAAACGCTTCTCAGGCTGAATTTTTCGGCTTTATCCGTCTCACATGCACAGAAAACAGATTAAAGAAATAACCCAGAAGAACAGTCGCTCAGAACCAGCTGTAAGAAGTGCCAAGCGACACCGGGAAAGCACAGGGAAATTCCTCCGGCCTGCCCGCCGCAGCGGGCTCCGCTCCGTGAGGAGAGGAAGGCGTGCGCTCCGCGGCTTGCTTTCCCGCCAAAAGCTCGCCGTCCCCCCGGCCGACCCAAGAGTCACTGCACATTTTTAAACTTATAAAAACATAACTGTGGGAACACCTGGAAATCTCCATATGTACGGCTGGCTCTCTATTATGCCCTTTTATCACTTAAAACTGTAAGTTGGGGGGTGGGGGGAAGGAAAGGAGGTCAGAGGCAGAGGGGGCAGGGTGGGGGTAGCGAGGCTGTTGTGTGTGGCAGAGCTTGGAAAGGTTGTAAAGACTTAACTTCCAAGTGAGAGGAGCAGGAAAGCAGTCAGTGAAAAGAGAATAATTACATCTGGCAAATCTGTTACAACATGGTTTATGAAAGGTGGATGTTCATTGAATAAATATTTTTGAGATTACTAGTTCGGTAGACAAGGAATTGGGTTAACAAAAAACTTAGATATTGGATTAAACCTTTCCTAACGTACTAATATAAGTAACTCTGTAAAAACCGAGGAATATTACACTGAATAATACTCACTTGTAATTCAGGTGAAAAAAGAGATGGTAGAAAAGAAAAATCCCGCCCAAGCCAAGGATCTTCCACAATTTCCTGTCAACATCCCACCCTGCCTTCTGAAAGGAAATAAAACTCCCGTATGTGCAGCCTGCCCAAGGTCCATGTTAGCAAACGGAGCTGTGCAGAGGGGCCAACACCCCCAGACCAGCTCGGGGAGGGGGGAAAGGGCCGTTACCCCCACAGCAGCTCTGTCCCCAGGGCTGGAGCATCCCCAAAAAGCCAGAGAACAGCTCCTGGCTTAGCTTTACCTGAAAATGTGTGCTGGGATGGCTGCGCTTTCCTGCTGCACTGCAAGCATGGCCCATCAGGGGTTACACTTGAAAAGAGTAAGAGATTTTGTTCTCTTGATCCAGAATAAAATACTAAAGGCAACGCACGTAAGGGTGGCTGAACAACCCTGCCAGCCACCTAAGACCTGTTAATCCATTTGAAAAACACGCCTATGAAGAGAATTAAATGCAGGAAGCAGCTAGAAATAAACAACAAACAATATCAATAAGACTGCAAACCCCCTTTTAAGGAAAAAAAAAAAAAAAAAAAAGAGGACCTGGACCGTATGGCCACAATAGCTGGCAATAGGAAGCACTGTGCACAAGTATCCTACACGCTGTAAGAAGAACGTGTTCGATGTCATGATTGGATTACTAGCCCCGAAGTTCGCATATGGGAAGACTTTGAAAAACAGCAAAGTAACAAACCAGAACAGCCAATATGCAATAACTGGAAACACACTAGACAAAGTCAGAGGGAAAAAACAGAACTTTTGTAGGTTATGGTACTGGAGAATTATTCTCATGCAAGGACTTAATGAAGACAATTCAGATAAAACCACACCTTAAACTGAATTTATGAGCTTTAAACAGAAATTATAGGAGATGAATTTTGTTGCATTACACAGGGTGGTAAACTGGATTATAGCAATGGCCTCCTCTAGTCATAAAATTGAGTTTACTATCTTGTGGAGAACTGGAAAATAAACAAACCTTCTATATTTCCATCATCAGAGAATGTAGATCTGAGCAAGATGAACATTCAACTTTTTTAAAATTTCAGTAGCTTTGAAGCAAAATGCATCGTTCACAGTGCATTTCATTCTACAGCAAGACATTGTACAGTCGGCATGCATTTTCCAATAATAAAGAAAGCCACTTCTTCCAAAGGTATACACACCTCAATTTGCTCATCTGGCCAATTCATAACCCCAAGCTCCACACAAATCAGCTACTAAAAAGTTTCTCTGTTCCTGATCTACCATCACCCTGCCCAGCATACCTCTGCTACCACTTTTTTTTTTTTTTCTTTACTCAAGACTGATCAGCAGACAAGATAGAGTAGAGCAGCACATGCAGCCTCTGTTGGATAATAAATCACCCTGCTCCGTTATGCAATCTCTTTAAGATTCTTTACCAGCAATTCATGTTTTTTATTTAATACAAAATGGTCAGAGTAACCAACATGAAAATTAAAGTGCTGCTTTAATGACTTATGTCAAACATAAACCTGACAGCAAGCAAAAAACTAGACTAAGTATTCAGTAAATTAAAAAAAAGAAAAAAAGAAAAAAGAAAAACAAAACAAACACAGTTAAGGTTTCCCTGTGTAAATTTAATTAAGTCCAGCTGCCTCTAATCTTCTTGTGTGGTCAGTTTTATTTACCTCTCCTCCCTACTATAATCTGGTCCCAACTTTTTATCTGCCTTCTCGGGCTTTTCATCAAGTCTCCATGCCCTAGCCAAAAAGACCTAGGTCTTTTTGAACAAAGACAATTCCAGGTTTCCCACAACATGGGGTCTACTGTAAGATGTCTCTCCCTTCTGTTCACCTGCTTCTCTTAGTCCAACAATCTATCTTATTTCACCAGACTTCACCCATTTTTTCCCTTTTTCATCATCCAAATTTGCCATCTCCTAGGACTGCCTCTTAGGACAGCCCCCTCTCTACTCCTCTCCCTCCATCTCCCAAACCCCCTTAGCCTGCAGTGCTACTTTTCAGTCCCATACTTTGCCCTGTTCTGATCAATTCCCTGCAAAACAAATTTAGATGAGACACAATAGCTGACGATATGTGGGTATTAAAGAGCACAAGAGAGCAACATCCCTTGCTATCAATTACAGGGACAAACAGAGGAAAGCAATTAAAAGAAAATTTAGCTCTGAGTTGGAAAGGCATTGGGGATATGGAAGATCTAACATCCTAATTCCTCTTAGCAAACACAGGTAAGGTATGAAATACAAGATAACACATGAAATAGCATACAAAATCCGCCAGACAATACGATTAAAAAAAAAACAGTTGAGGAAACATGAGAAATTACTATGGGAACTTACATATATTTAGCAGTGCTTCAGCTGAGTGGTATGAAAAGAAAATACCGGAATTGGAAGATGAATTAGGACCTTTCATGGGCAAAAATTTAGAAAAAACAGCTTGAGCTCCAAGCAGTCAACATACTTTTTCTTTAGATAATGATAAAGTAAGTATGGTATCTAATTACATTATACAGATTAAGGTATTTTATACGAACAAAACAAGGTCCAGCACTCATTGCATTCTTATGACCTCCAGCTATACTCATAAAAATGTTTCAAACTGCAGATGTCCAATCCCTCCTTAGAACTCAACTGCTGAATCGAAGGTAACATTTTCTGCTCAATAGGTCTTGGTCCTGTTAGTGTACGTGAATAAATTTTCCTTTTATGGATCTGTCCTTTCTTCCCTTTACATCATTTTTTCTGTAGTATTTCCACATGATTTTCATTTGTACACTTTGAACATCAGCACAGAACATTAACTTTTAATGTCCATTCTCTATTCAGAAGCAACTTCATATTGCATGTTTAAGTGGGTGAATAAAACTCTTTTAAGCCATTATGGTAAAAGCCCAGGCTCTTCAAGACAGATTCCCTTAACTCTTCAGACAGTGACTGTGGCAGAGTCTAAAAAGCTGCAAAAGGCACAATGCTCTTGTTTGCTCTGTACAAGTAGGGCACACACAGATTCATCAACAACACAATCACCCGCGAAGTTCATGCGCACACACACAGAGAATTTGGATTACTTATAGCTAAAATATATTCTGCGATTTCTCTGTTGTCACAACATCAAGAGGAATGACAGATCTTAATTCCATGAACCAGAGCGCCATTTCTTCTCCCCTCAAAACCAGGAAAAATGCTCTGGCTAAAACATTACACAGAAGAGACCTAGTGCAGAAACAGTTCTGCTCATCTTCTAACTCACCTGAGTTCAAGTTGCAGAAGTTTTTAACAACAGCATCATGATATAAAATGTACTAATAGAGACCCACTAACACAATTAAAGCAGTCAACACAAAACAGGAAGAGAGGAAACCACTGATCTTTTCTATAAACACTTCTCTGCAAGAAATTCATGGCCTTAGTTCTTGTATATGAGATGATAAAAATATACTACTTTTCCTCATTTCAAAAAGGAGGAGAAAAATACCATAGCAAATTACTGAATAGTATTTTATACAGGGTATATTTTTACCTTAGAACTTGATACTTAAGAAATGAGAATTACTGCAAAATACCGTGGGGATAAGGATAGGGTGGTAGTTAGAGGAAAATGGTAAAGTGATCCACTGAGGACACTGCTGAAAGACTCCATCACCTAGTAATAAGAAAACAATACAAAATTAAAATCTTAAGTCCTTTTCCCCAAAAGCCATATTGCAACTGACAATTATCAACATAAATACAGGGTTATTGAAGAAATGGAGAGCTCGTGTCTATTCACCAAGAATATTGCTCTTACCTCTCAGCTCACAGAAAGCTAAGATCAACAAAGTTACTCCTATTTAATTTTGTTTTCTTATGTTTTCATCAAGAAGAGTGAAGGGATATAAATTGAGAATAAAATAATTTAAAATCCTTGAAAGATCATCATGGGAGGCAACACTCCACAGTAAGAAATCAGTATTATGACTGATCTTACTGTGTTCATATAAATAATCATGTTATTTTTAGTAGTTACATCAATAATAACTGTTATACAGAAGATGGCTGGCGTATCTTTTCAGTAACTACTCTTTGAAGTAAAAAGGAATAATCTGTAAAACGTGACAAGCTAACTATCATGTGTGACTAATGACAGGCTTCTCCCCTTTTCCTCTGAAAACGAAATGCAGCAAAAAGCTTGGGGGAGTTTAAAGGGTGCCAAGATTTCCAGCAGCTATTGAAAACAACATAACACAGGCAAGTCCTCCATACAGTCCTCCATGCTGCCACTTAATCCATAATGTTAATCACTGTCCTTTTTCTCACTGAAAGGATCTCTGAGCTAGAAAGGTAAAGCGCAGTTTTCAATTACATTCTTATCTTTGTGCTTTGACAGTTTTACCATGACTTGGATTCCTATATTAATTTTACCTCTCTAAATGAAAGCTTACCTTGCATAATTAATGCATACACTTTAAAAAGATAATACTATTTTTTTGACAAAACAGATTACTACATGAAGCCTGCAGTATTGCTACTACTAGCAATACAGAACTAGCCTGCTCATTTGCTCAGTTTAGAATAGCAAGTTTCTATCTTGATCTTTCAGTCTCATTTAAAGTATGCCTTCTGTGCATACTAATAAAGCAAAGTTTATTGCCAAAAACAAACAGTAGATCATACTTAACAGCAACATAATCAGAATATCTTTAGTTACATTACTAGAGAAGCACATCAGCTGAAAAATTCTCAGATTACATAAATAGAGCAGGCAGATAATTACAGTCTTGCGATTTAAAGATGTTGTTGCATGCGTACTTAGCAAAACCTAGACATGTAGAAATGGAATTGTCCCAACACTTACTTCATGCTAAATACACATGTAATAAAGATTTTCTCTCCAAAAAAAAAAAAAAAAAAACTCAGCCCCAGTTATCATACAACAAGGGAACAAGGGTGACAACTCTTACAGTGCAGCAGGACACTACACAGTTCTTAAAATGTAATTGGTTTGGGAAATTGGGAGGTTGGTTTCATTCCTCCTGCCCCTTTGCTAAACTAAGCTAAAGATGTTTTAGGTCTGTGGTAGTTAAGATAGCTTTCCAAGCTGGCCCCTAATCTCCACTGACCTCCCTCAGACCAGTAGACCTGTATTGCCTGTATCTAAAGTCCTAGAGATCAGTCTTACAGCTCCATCAACAGCACTGCATATAGAGACGTTCCCAGCTGCCTGGAAGAACACCATTTAGGATGCTTTTATGCTGCTCAAGGCCTTTTATCCATAGGAAAGGAGAGATAGGAGAGAGGAGGACCACACTCCTAGTCTTGCTTTCTAGTAGAAACTCCAGTTAAGCCATGCTGGAGCATTACATGTCATCGAAAACCCTCCTGAGAAAATGCACAAGTTAAACTCTATGTTCCAACAAAAGGAACTGAACCCAGAGCAATCCGTCAGTACCACACTATTTTTAAGTAAGCAGGCAATGTGATTATCATGCAGAAATGACTACTTTGTTCCTAAGTATCTGGCTGAACAGAGATTTTATCTAATAGACAAGAAGCAAGGTCCAACCACTGAATGCTGAAATTAGAAAAATCCAAATGGAATTAACTATGAGAATAATTACTCACTCTAATAGCTTACTAGGAAGATAGTAAATTCATCACGGGTAAGTCTTAAGTTAGAGAAATACTCCCTCTTAGCTCAGCAGGCACATTTAAAAGCTGCAGAACACGTAGCACGAGCCCAGCTGCCCGAGCACGGTTAGCTGGCTGCCCCTGCCTGGTAGCACACAAGAGCAAGAGCTGCTGTGTTCACCTCCTCTCCGCTCCGACAATGCCACAGGTTACCCAACTGCTGATTAAAAAGTGCCTAGTTCCACTGTAGGGATATCTCAAGACCGCCAAGCTTAACACACACGCTAGTAGCTGGCACGGCCAAAACAACCTTACTGTAAATTTTTCTCCAGCATCCACAACAGTGCTGGACACGGCCCCTGGGCAGGGATGCGTTTCCAATGGAAAAACCTACAGACCTTAGCAATACGCTATGCCAAGCTGCTTTATGAAGCCATTCACATAGCCTGTTACCTCGCACGGTGCTGCTTTGCAAAACAGTATTGTAAGAGCAATACATAAATAACTTCCAAGCAGAACTACTCATTATTAATGCAAAATATTTGAAGGTAAAAGCAAAACAGCACTTGGCAGCAAGAGTGCTGCCATTAAGATGCTTGGTCTAAAAACCTCGAAGTGATTTATAGAGTACCCAAATGACTTCTCCGTCTCCGTTTCTTTCCTGTCCACTAATCATAAAAGTCATTTTGGGTGCATTTCCCCAAATTATGGGTTTTACTGATAGTGAGTTGCAATTTTACCAGATGGCCAGAGTCAGCTTCTGGCAAAACGGCAGCATGATTTCTTGGACAGAATCTCTAATTGAAAGGCTGCAGAAGTGCAGCACAAACAGGCAGACATACAGAACAAAAAAGGTGAACCTGGAACACGGAGAAGAAGAGACGGACCGAAGAGGTGAACTTCAGCTGAAGTAGACCTTGAGGACAGAGAGCAATTGCATTTAGTTAAATTTAAACTGAATTTAGTGAAGTTTAAATGGGGGGAAGGAGGAAATTAATGCCAAGTACTAAACTCTTTCTTACCTCAGAACTGTTTGAGATGAACAGCTCTACTGTGTAATGACAACACACAAACAGATGAACACGTGCACACTCACTTTGTGCTGAAAATCTTTCCAGTGGTTAAAAAGGAAAACACCACAGGACTGAAGCTGAGAGAAGTGTAAATCAAGCAAGCACCAAGAATAATCTTCTCCTTGGCTGTCAAGAAGTTTCATGGCATAGCACAATGTTCTCAAGAACCTGGAAATAATATAGTCTCTTTTGAGATCTATCAGATAGATATCAGGGATATATCCAATACACATTACGAACAGAGCAGCTCTGGTGCATAAGCTGCAATGCCACTGCTTGAACATCCAGTCAAAAATATTATCAGCTCTACAGCTAAATAGACAGAAGGTCCCATGGTACAATGTCTGTAAATGGGCTCAAGCACTGCTAATTAAGAAATATAGCTTCATTTTAAAAACCTAGTGTTTTCAGACTGAATTTCTAGAAAAGACCAGCAGGTTGTTGTACAAATAAGGAACAGCTTATCAGAGATAAAAGAGCTACCTATTAATACTAATTCTACTTTTTTTCTTTTTCCACAAGGTGAAAAAAAATCCAAGTCTTGCCAAGCTATCACTAACAATACTTTGCATATGAAGATCCATAGCAGTAAGGCTACTGTCTAAAATTTCTATTTTCATTTCCTGTTTTCAGTTGCCTATTCTTTAAGAAAGTTTGAAGGACTATTATCTATAACGTTCAGCTGTCATGTAGTTCTAATTGCTAGGAAAAATTCCAGTAATTCTATCAGTACTGCTAATGCAGCTGGGAGTAAAAGGCTGTAATACATTACAGACTTTTTTTTTTTAATTATTTAGGCCTAGTTCAGCAGAGCTATAAACTGAATTTCTGAGATAAGGAAAGGTAGTTGGGGATCAGGTTGGGGTAGAAAATACGCTTCATGCAAGCAATGCAAGATACTAACACTGGTGTAATCTTACCATTTGGGGGGAAAAATACAGATCAGCTCTATTCCTGTGAGACTGCTGTAAAAGAACAAGGAGTAATATATATTTTATGAAGAATATCTATCTGTCCACCATCTGACTTCATATCTTATGAAATGCTCTGCTATGTACATTCAATCAGATTTTGTGCAGTATCCGCTGGGCAATATTGGCTCCATTCTGAATACTGTTTTCAAAGCTGCACTCAAGAAACATGTACTTTCATCCAGGGCTAGTCAATGAACTCATTAAATGCCTTTGCATCAACATCTGATAAGAAGTCTCTGACCTCCTTTTTTTTTTTTCCTTTTAATAAAAGCCAGAAATACAAATAAAGAAGAATAATGCCAGCATTTACCAGACTTGCTGAACTCTGTTTATACATTGGTTTGTTTGCATCTTCAGCATAAGAAAAACATAAGTACAACAAGGTCACATACTACTGGGACACAGCAGAACCAATTCCCTTCTTAGTGTCTCACTTAAAAGCAAAGAAAAAAACAATTTCAGTCTCCACGCTATTAAAAACAGCAAATGTCTTCTCATTAACCGCACTTCTCCAGAATACCGCTTACCACACGTTGGTTCCTGAGTGTTATGTTCTCTGCGTCACCGGGAAGCTTTCCGGCAGCAGATCGAAGCTCTGACCTTGCAGAGCAACAAGGCACTTGCTGACAAACAGCATGTGCGAGTGCCAGGTTCGAAGGAAGATGATAACCCAACCTGTCTAAAAGAATCTGGCCCCTGCCCAGACAGACTCTTAGCAGGCTCCACTGGAGCAATTGAAATGGTTGCAATTATTGTTATTGGTTTAATGCCCTTAAGATGGCTCTCCGAGATTCTTATTTCAGTAACTGATTAAGCAGTATGTTCAGCAGCAGGGCATTTGCCTGCCAACCTAAGGAAACTTCAGATTGCTCAGCCAAACTCTGTCTGTGACTGGGAAAATAATTTGGGTACCTGCATGACCAGAGATGAAACAAGGTACCTGGAAATGAACATTAGATAGCCTTCAACATTAGGGACAGGAAGGCAATCAAGTGCCCTTTAAAATCCCATGAAGCAATCCCCTCTAGGTTCCTGCTCTACAGCACTTTCCTGCTACAGAAAGGTGCTGGGAACACAAGCAGGGAGAAGAGCTGAGTCCAAGACAGGGCAGCACTGACCTCAGGAAGAGGGAACAAAGAAATCATTTAACTCAACTACCAACCCAAAGACATACTGGCAGAGCCTGTACAAATGCAAAGGCTCTTAAAATTTGAAATTTGGGTCATAAATCAATTGCAGAAAGTAACAGGTTGTAGAGGGAGACCCTTTTCTGTGGCTAACACCAGTAAAGATGCTGCTGCCCCTCTGTCACAGGACATTGCTGACGAAGCTCCACCAGTAGCCAGCTTTAAGAGTGCCGCCTAACTCACCCCACATCAGGCAGGTCAGCAAGCTCACCAGTCAGAGCAAACTGACACCGGATTAAAAGTGACTAATGTGACCTGTTCTGAGGACAGCACACCATACATCCCTCCAGGGCAGGGGACAGCCTGGGGCCAATTAACATCTTAGACCACTGCAGAACGAACACCTGCCCATAAACTTTATGCTATATTCTGCAATAAAAGCAAGCGGTGTTTCACATTGCTAGTATTAGGGATCTAAACTTGGCTATTGAGGTTGGTAGAAGCCACATATCAAAGACCCAAATCAATACACTTGTCCAGCAGCTTGCTGTCTTTTGAACTTGTTGTGGGAAGTCCAGACAAACAGATGGCTAAGTTATTTTGAGCAGGTCAGGAAGAAGTTAGGGATGCAGTTTTTTAACTGAAAGTTAGTTCTACCTTCTTTCTCTTTCCTCTACACATGAATATGGATGCACTGGCACAACTAATTCATATTAGGGATATGAACAAAGCTGTGCCAGTAAAAGCTACATGATGTTAACTTATCAGCATCCACACTGCAGAATGACATGGCAATGACAACAGGAAGAGAGAGGAGTGCTACTGACCTTAAATACACTGGTGTATTTCTTTGTACAATTCCTGTATGCAGACAAATGCTTGCTTTAAGATCACTTTAGAAAAAATTGATGCACTGTCAGATTATTTCAACATAATGTGGTTCAGCTTGAACTGACTATAACAAATTCTTACATAGTGCAGGAAAACTTCTTACACTCACCCATCTAACGCAGAAAGCAGATAAAGCACAAATACTATAAAGTTGGTGGAGAGTTTGCTGAGTCCCCAGACCAAATTAAGCCAATTTCAAACAGGTTCCCCCTCTGAATTGCATTTTATTTCTTCTCTCTTCAGTACTCTTTCCCAAATGCAGACAACCAAAGACTTTGGTTTTATAGTCTGATCCACCAGCTGTTAACATGGCAAACACTCTTACAGACAACAACTTGGTAGGTAAATATTTTCCAATATTTCAGAGCATTTTTTCTCCTTTTTTGACAATGTGCATGTATTGAAATGAAGCTAGTCCCTCATTTAATCCCTGCTTGACAGTAGATGCATAAAGAGCTAAAAAGGCACATTATAATCCATTTCCAAAAACAAACTGATTTCTTCAAGTCTAAGAGGGACAGTATTCAAAGCAAGCCTTTTCCACTCCTGCCTTACTCTTTAAATCCATGTGTGTCACTTGCCTGATGGCACATAAAAGAGCAGTTACCAATTCTAAATGAATGCCTTCAAATGTGGCCCCCACAATTCACGAGGAAATGGTTGGTGACCTGCTACAGCATTTGGATGTATGCAAGTCGATGGGGCCGGATGGGATCCACCCGAGGGTACTGAGAGAACTGGCAGAGGAGCTGGCCAAGCCACTTACCACCATTTATTGGCAGTCTTGGCTGTCAGGGGAGGTCCCAGTTGACTGGCAGCTAGCAAACATGATGCCCATCTACAATAAGGGCCAGAAGGTAGACCCAGGGAACTATAGGCCTGTTAGTTTGACCTCAGTGCCAGGGAAGCTCATGGAGCAGATTATCTTGAGAGTCATCACGCAGCACTTGCAGGGCAAGCAGGCGATCAGGCCCAGTCAACATGGGTTTATGAAAGGCAGGTCCTGGTTGACGAGCCTGATCTCCTTCTATGACAAGGCAACACACGTAGTGGATGAGGGAAAGGCTGTGGATGTGGTCTACCTTGACTTCAGCAAGGCTTTTGACACCGTTTCCCACAGCATTCTCCTCAGGAAACTGGCTGCTCATGGCTTGGACTGGCATACACTACGTTGGGTTAAGAGCTGGCTGGATGGCCGGGCCCAGAGAGTTATGGTGAATGGAGTCAAATCCAGTTGGAGGCCGGTCACTAGTGGAGTCCCCCAGGGCTCGGTACTGGGGCCAGTCCTCTTTAACATCCTTATCGATGATCTGGATGAGGGGATCGAGTGCACCCTCAGTAAGTTTGCAGACAACACCAAGTTAGGTACGTGTGTCAACCTGCTCGAGGGTAGGAAGGCTCTGCAGGAGGATCTGGAGAGGCTGCACCGATGGGCTGAGGCCAACTGTATGAAGTTCAACAAGGCCAAGTGCCGGGTCCTGCACCTGGGGCACAATAACCCCAAGCAGAGCTACAGGCTGGGAGATGTGTGGTTAGAAAGCTGCCTGTCAGAGAAGGACCTGGGAGTGATGGTTGATAGTCGGTTGAACATGAGCCAGCAGTGTGCTCAGGTGGCCAAGAAGACCAACGGCATCCTGGCCTGTATAAGAAACAGTGTGGCCAGCAGGTCCAGGGAAGTGACTGTCCACCTGCACTCAGCTCTGGTTAGGCCGCACCTCGAGTGCTGAGTTTTGGGCCCCTCTCTACAATAAGGACATGGAGGTGCTTGAGCGAGTCCAGAGAAGGGCTACGAAGCTGGTGAAGGGTCTGGAGAACAAGTCTTATGAGGAGCGGCTGAGGGAGCTGGGACTATTTAGCCTGGAGAAGAGGAGGCTCAGGGGTGACCTTATCGCACACTACAGGTACCTTAAAGGAGGCTGTAGTGAGGTGGGGGTTGGTCTATTCTCGCACGTGCCTGGGGGAATGGGCTAAAATTGCACCAGGGGAGGTTTAGGTTGGATATTAGGAAGAACTTCTTTACTGAAAGGGATGTTAGGCATTGGAACAGGCTGCCCAGGGAAGTGATTGAGTCACCATCCCTGGAAGTCTTTAAAAGACGTCTCGATGTAGAGCTTAGGGATATGGGTTAGTGGACGACTTGTTAGCATTAGGTCAGTGGTTGGACTCGGTGATCTTGGAGGTCTCTTCCAACCTAGACTATTCTGTGATTCTGCATGATTCTGTGAAATCAAACAGTAAAAGTTCGCTGTAAGCATGCGCGCATCCCATACAGACTGCTGTCTTACCAAACCACCAGTCTGCCAGAGCTGCACCTGCTTCTCATGCAGAGCTGGGACAATTTCTTTGCAACTGTGAACCCACCACAACAGCAGCTGCAAGCAGGAAAAGGCACCAATGTCACCATCTTGACCCACCTTTAGTGCAGGCCAGCCCACCTTCCTGACTTTTCAAGGGTGCTGTCAGTACAGATGCACTCAGATGAAGAGTCATCATTGTCCTTCCAGGACAGCAGAGCCAAACAGCACCAGCTGTATTGATCAGACACAGACCGCACTGTTTCCCATCCAGACCCCCTGTCCGTCCTTGCTGCTGCGTCAGGTGTATGCTATGGCAAAGGACAGCTGCTGTGCCCCACAGCTTCTGCGCAGTTCTTGGAAATCAGCACCATTCTGGAGCATGTAGATGAAGTTACTTTGGCCCTAGTGAAAGGCGTCTCGATGTTCAAAGGGAAAGACTTGTCAGACAGCTGGTAACAGGTGGAAATGCAAAGCAGCTGATACGGCACAGCCTGCGAGAGAAGAGTCTCTCGTACGTGCCACGCACAGCCCCAGAACGACGGGAAGGGAAACCCGAAGAGCCTAACACTGACAGCACAGGAGAACAGAGCTCTGGGATGCACTGAACGGAAAGGGCACGCTTCTGAGTCGGCTGGTCATTTTCTAACAGAAAAGTTGTTCAGAGAAAAGACTGGCAAAATAACCTAGAAAAAAATTAAGGCCATTTTCAAGTTAACTCAGAATGGGTTTTCCACATTAAAAAAAAAAAAAAAAAAAAAAAAAGATGTGTGGAACACTCCAGCTGTTAGCAGCTGTATTTCACTATGACTTTTTCTGCTGTTTTAATGCCAGGTTGGAAGATGTTCTGAATAACACTTTGGGTGGCAGCAGCTACAGCACCACCACAAACAGGGTTTCTGCATTTGTCAGCCTTACTGGAAAACCTGGCTGATTAGGTTATGTCCTGTGACAGGCACAGCTAGAAGCCTGTAGATTGGACCTTACAGTAATCATCTGCACTCCGACAGCCTAAAAGGGATTTTAGTAACTGTAAGGCATTTCTCTTGCTATAGAGCTCAACTTCTCAAAAGGTCCAGTCCTAAACAAAGAAAACCAGAACACAGTACAAACTATCCTGACCATTTGAAGTCCAATTCACCAACAGGGCCTTCAAGTCTGTTTCTATCTTAATATTTCCCATAATCTATATGTGGACTTCCATACTCTCAGATGCAGGCAGGGCTGATGAACAGATGGTACCATTCTGTCCAAAATTTAAAAATCACTTTTTGCTCACCAGGACATCAGAGTCATCTATTTGCTCAACAGTAGCAGTGATTAGATATAAATTCCATCATGACAGAAAAAATACAGTTGAACTAAGTCTTTTACATTTCCATTCCTATTATCTTGACACCTGGCAAATATCTAGCAAATAACATTTTTTTCTCCAATATAATTCCAAGAAAAAAAAATATATATATAGGCTTTGAGAAATGCTTTTACTTCCTAGAGAAGATTTTATCAAAATCCACTCCCATATTGTTCATAGCTGTTCTCAAAGGTATGCAATGAACATGAGGGAAGAGCACCAACGGGGTCCACAGATCTGCGCTTACTGCTCAGACTAGTGAGATGTTTCCAAGATAACCCATCTTCAAGAGCAGATATTGACCTGAAACCTCCATGCTCTTTTAGGTGCTTCAGGTATCTTGTTTCCATGCACGAAACAACTACTTTGACACCAAGGGTGCCAACCGTTTTGGGACCATGACCAATTTTATGAGCTCGTACACTGGGTCACGCCTTCTCTTGAGAGACTCACTAAACATACTGGTCAGTGTAAAGTTAGGCACTTCTCATTCTTTTTTGGGAACGTTTGCCCTAAGGCTGCTTTTTACAGATTGCCCAAATACTGTATCATATTCTTTTGGGTTTGAGTCTGAGTGGGAGAAAAAAAAGCCTGTGGCACATCTGCCTGGGAGGTGGGATTTCCCAGACACAGCAGCACCTGCCACACTCAGCTCTGGGGCTCGCCAGGAAGAAACCCTAAATGCACACATTTGGAGCTGTTTTGAAGGACTTGTTACAAGTGGACAGGAGACAACTCAAAACAAAATCTGATCCAAAGTCTATTCAGCTCCAGATGATAAATTCAGAAGGCTGAGTGCATTCAGAAAACTTTCTCAAGAGCAATAAAGTCTGGAAAAGGTTCAACTCCCAGTAGCAGGACGGCAGTCTGGACGACCCTAGGTCTTTCTGCTGGTGAAGGAACAGCGATGGGATGATGAGTGCTCCAACATTTATACCCTAACACAGAACTACTGAGCAGCTCGGATGCAGGTACCATCCATCAACAAGAAATGGTTCACTTAGTAGAAATCACATTACCGACCTGAAGAAAGCATGAGATTTTTATGAGCTCACACAGAAATTCTTCTGGTTATGCGAGAGAGCTTGGTGATATATCTTTGAAGAGTGAGAGAAAGCTTCTGCAGATTTTCTGGCAGGACTTCTTTAAAATATAGCATATCAACCTCAAAAGACCGACAGAAGTATTTTAACAGACATTGTGGAAAGAACATTTTAGCTTATTTATTTATGTTTAGTTGTGTGCACTCAATTCCAGTGGGACCTGAAATATTAGCTGAACTTCTTATAGGCAGAGATAATAATAGGACAAAAACAAGCATCACAGGGAAATCCTAGATCACTGAATTAAGAGATAAAACTGCACACAGAGCACTCACATATACAGAAAAACACTTGACAGTAGGTTACAACTAGCAGCTAACAGCAGGCAAGTGCTCTGCAAGCTCCCCTGGCACACTTACACTGTACAGGATTTTGCATTTTAATTTCAATATATACTTCCTGACACATTAAATAAGCTATTTAAATAAACGGGTACAGACAGACATTCATACACCCTTCCTGTGGTGCAGCCCGGCCTCCCGCCCCCAACCTGCTTATGGCTGCTTCCAACCAGATCCCCCAGCATACCTGCATACATAAGCATCACTAATCTGCTTCAGTCAGAACAAGCCAGGTTAGCTTAAAAGTTTAAATTCTTAGCTAAGCAGATTTGTTTTGCCTGAAATAGCTTAGGAAGCAACCGCACGAGCAGTTCCACACGCCCATTAGAGACATGGGGAACCTCCTTCAGCAGGGGGACAGGATAAGCGGCACAGGCTGTAACCTGTGAGCAGCACTGCCCAATCTGACCTGCACGACCAGTGCAGCACAAGGGCATCCACTCGGGAAATTATTTAAGGGCTCACTTCAAATTCACCATCTGTTCTGTTCCACAGCTTCCCCATGCTGTAAGAACCAGTGAAAGTGAATCAAGGATTCCAATCCTGGTCTTACAAAGAGGCTGGCATCTACAGCTTATCACGTTCTAGAGATAACTCACAATGAACTGTGGACGCAGCATTTACAGTCCAACTACTACTATTTCTGTTTAAGCAGAGAACAAGCTCTAAGTACGATCAAAGTGGCCAATACTGGCCAAGGGACAAACTTACTTTATTGCTACTTTTGTTGACAAACAAGGAAGAGGGTATTGGTTTACTGGAAATAATCAGAGTGATCGTACCTCACTATCCTAATCTGGGGGCTTCTTGCTTCTTTGGCAGTCATCTTCCTAAGTGATCGCACCCTGAAAGAGCTCATGAGGACAGCATTTCAAGGGCAAAAATAAAAGAAAGGACATGCATATACCCAGATGGCAAACACACCACACAATTTACTACTTGGCTGGAGTACTTCACTCCCAAAATAGTTTAACCTAACCTCCTCAGGTTCTTACAACAACCTCTGAAGTCTAACAAATACAAACCAAGTCTGCAAATATGCGGAAACAGTAAGCAAAGGTAACACCAATCCCGTCATCAATGACTTCAAGGAGATGTTTCATGCATGACCACATGGTCCACAACTTTAACTATGAAAGAGGGTCTTCCTCACGATAAAGAATTTATTGTTTGTGCTGCAAGTGTATCACATGCACACGTGTCTGCTTCTGTTCTGGTACCACTTGCTCTTTTTCCAGAAAGCTCTGAGGAGTCTTGCCCTAGCATTCTTTACCTACAAGCAGAATGCAAAGCAACCCGTTTACACACAGAGCCCGAGATGCAGGCATATAGGCAGGACACGTAGACAATTCACATTAATAACCCAAAATAAGAAACTGAAAAGCTAAACTTTTGTCATTTATTAAAAACAAAAATACAACCTTTTCTAAATAACTTCCAGGTTAATGAAGTTGCTGGACTATCAAGGGAACAACCAGATGTGTGGAGGGGTGGTTTTGTACTTAAGACCCCCCTCGAGGAACTGATCGTCATTGAGCACTTTCACACATTTTGCTTGTTTGTTTTAAACACAGCAGGGATATGTGGGAGAGATTGGAAGGTAAAATGCTTCATGAAGATGCAATAAATTTAGCATAACTGAAAAACTATTAACTTCTAGCTACCAAATACAGTGCCATTGTTTAGGAGTACAGGGTGCTCTTATCAAATCCTCATCAATAAGCAGCAACAAGAAAGCGACTGGCCAATGCTCAGTAATCTCAGTACATTTGTGAAAACTCTGTTTAGGCCCGCAAAATCTGTGGGAGTAGCATAACAATAGAGCTCGGTTCTTCAATCGCACGTGTCACCTCCAAACCACTTACCAATGAACTTGATCCTCAGTATGTAACTTGGAATCCAAATCCAAATGCTTCAATTGGCCCTTCGCAAGGCATAATTGTTTCTCCAAGTACAAGTTTGGCAAATACTAACTAGGAGATATCACTGTCAATACACACAACTTTCCAGAGGAGCAAGTAAGTCTCTCTTGCACAGCAGAGTCCATCATCTGTATTTTGTAAAGGATGGTCTTGCTCAACAGAATTTGCAAATCACAGACCAAAGAAAAGAAGAAATATGTAAAATCAAGATAACACAATTAGCTGCTTGCAATGGGATAGATTTGCTGCTTGCTCTTTCCTCTACTACAGAGGAAGGAAATCAGAAGTACTGACACAGGCAAGTGGGACTTGCTGATGAGATGACAGGAAAGGTATATGTTGAATAGAAACCTGAAGGTTAAGTTAGAAGCTGTGTCAAAACTGAGAATATTCCAGGCAGATGTGGCAGCATAAAACTAGAATCAAAGTAAGTATAAGGGGATAGCAAGGCAAAAAAATATGAAGAGTGGAATAAATTATACAATGTAAGGCCTCAGACGAATTATAGATAATTCATTACTAGATATAAACAGGATCAGATCTGTTCAGTGCCTGTAGCCAAGAAAGTGCATTATTGATCTACTGTATTATGCAGAGCTTGGAAAAAGACGACTCAAGAGTAAGCGTTCCAGCATATCAATTTTTATATTTAGCAACAGCTGAAACAAGCAGAAACGGACACTTCATAACATTAGTAGCTGATTGTTTATTTTATGCTTCAAGACAAATTGGCTTTGTGCACCCTGAAGAGGAATGCTGTCAAAAAGGCCAAAAACTCAATTCCTTAATTTAATAATATTTAAAGCTTCTCTAACAATGGAGACGGACTCCAGCCAGCATTGTCCTTGCAGCACGTTATTGATACTGTTAAAACAAGACTTTCCTAATGGAAAATCTAACAAGATGCTAAGCCAGCCAAAGTAATACCTAAAATAGTTGCAGTGTTTACAAGCAAGTATCAAAGTGTCTGTGTCTCTCTGAAGTCCTTTGATTTCCAACACCTAACATACACTTGTGTTAATCTGTATGATCCTGAAAAGTAAAGGCTGCAAAACACAGCCCAAATTTCACATTGTGGGAACGTGGCAAAATATTCAACTTTGCGGGGGACAAGAACCAAGTTATTTAGAGCTGGTGTGACAGACAGATTTACACCAGGATCCAATGAGAGCTACTGATTAAGTAAATAAGCAAAAACAAATTCAAGGAGTAGTAATAACAGAAGTTTGACTTTGTGACAGCAATCTGTTTTTTTCATGGGCTTTTGATTCTGTAAAGCCTAATGATGTCTTTTTAAATTCCACCCAAGGAAATGCATAGGCTGTACTACAATCCTTGCATGAAAATGAAATAAAGTGTTGTGTTTGCAATAGATTTTCCTGATGCCAGTGGCTGTTTGCCAGCCATCAGCACAACCATTAATATAAAGACTCTTATCTTCTCTTTGGTTGGTTCACGTCTTCCTCGCCTATATTTAAAGTCTTTCTGCGGAAAAGAGTGGACCTGCAGTTCTAGGAGTATCAATGCTGCTGTTGTGATAGAAGTCCCGTCAAATTACCATAACCATTGTAAACTTACACGTTACAAAACACACCTAAATTTATACAGTGGTATTAGCTGCCTTTCTCAGCACCAAACATAGCTTACCTGGCCTTCTCAGAACTCGCCTTTTAAAACCAAAGTTGCAGCTGCATTTAAATAGCAGGAGTAAATGCATCAAAACTTATTTGTGAACGGATACGGCTAAATAAAATGAAAAAATACTAGCGTGTCCTTACCGTTTCCTCCTCAAAAACTATGCCAACTGCAAATGAAGTTTGATACCATCTGCCACCTAATTACACCTTATATAATATATGTCATCAGGACACTTACCATAGCCATCACTCTGCAAGTGATGACACAAGATTGAAGTATTCAGCTATCTGAATTTTCCTGCTTAGGGAAATCGCCAAGCATTTCCAAAGCTGTGCATGCTAATATAAAATCTTTTCAGATAAAATAGCTAAAATAAATTGATAAGAGCTATGCAGCCAGTGAATTGCCATCACCTTTTTATTTCTCAGCTATTGCCACATGGAGGTACTTGTATGCATTCTTTTCTATAGTCTCTACACTTAAGATCTGAATTCTGCGAGTCCAAGATCAACTACAGCCAATGGCATCCACATCATCCAGTACGTGGAGATGTACTCCACAGGCAAGTCAAAAGAAATCCAGTCCTCTCCTCAGGAAAAACTGAATGACTGCCTGTTGTACTTTGTCTTACACCCATATGTTCACAGTCCACACTCTTTGGTGTTAAAAGATGCTACTGTGTTCATTATGTTCACAATTTAGGACAACACAAAGACAAACAAAACCATTTTAATCAAAAAACTTCTTGAGTAATGTTTGAGTAATAGAATGAATAATTTTTCCTTTCAGAATTGGCTTACTATGTTTCACCAACTTAGCAGTGCTTATGTTACAGTACCATATGAGCTTTGAACGTCAACAATAATTCATTATGAATACTGCCGCAGCAGGATTAAACTTGTCACGGAAAACAAGTTGGTCTGAGGCAGTAACAGAAATTTTCTTTGCCAAAGTCAGGCAACATTTTTCATGCCACTTTTTCTCCCCTATCAGCTGGTGTTACTTTGAAGTACACGCACTACTTTCTTACTTAAACCTTTCCCTACTAAAATAAACATGCTTAGAAACATACGGCATGAAATACTCATCTTCCTCAAAGCAGCGGATAAGCTTCCAGGTAAAGACAAGGAATCAGTGCATTTCTGTGCTCTCAGGGTATAGCAGATCTTTAACCTTTTCAGTGCAGGAAGCACATAAACCTATCAAAACTAAAATTACACTATACGTTTCCTGACACGTCAAACTACCATGAAGTTTCCTGCATAAAAGCATAGTAAGACTCTCGATGCCAACAAGTCATTTAGCAGTTCAACTTAAGTCTCCCCCAAAAGGCAAGCGTAGATATGCCTGCCATGTTTAATTCAGAAAATTTGGTGTGCTGTGAAATACCACAGCTAGCTGCCTTACTGGTACCTTGAGCTGCTGACAACTTCCAGAAGGAAGAGAAGCTTGTCTCAGCAATATCCTGACATAGATGATTCTAGCCTCTAATAACTGAAATCTTAATTTTACCCCACTTTTTGTTGTTGTTTTTGGTTTTCTGTTTGTTTTTTAATCTTAACGAGAGCATTTCTTAATGATACATTTGTGTTATCAAGAGCAAGAAATTTCTGCTCGGTAAAGTCGATACCGATTCCCCAAATTTCTCTTCCTTTCTCTAGTGAGAAAGGAAGCATACACCAGAAATTTTAGAAGCGTACTTCTTACATCAGCAGACATAAGACAACGCACGTTAAGGGCCTGGTTTTTAAGTCACAGGAACATGAGGCCACCAGCTTTTAGCACTTCTGTAACCCACTGATGACACAGACAAAAACTGACCCCATGTACTAGCACAGAGTGAAACGGCCTCATCTACTGACATCGGATCCTGCACCCACTTGCTGCTACTAGCACATTCAAGTGCATCAAGGGACAGCTGAAGTGCTTGGTGCACATTAAGAGCTGGTTGTGAGAACTGCAATATGTGTTTTGCGCTCACATACCTGGATCTATGCAACGGACTTGGCACTCAGACTCACACAGACAAAAGGCCTGAAAATGTCCTGACTCAAGTCTTTGAAGAGATTAAAAGCAAGATAACTGAGCACTCCCTTAGTACTATTCTTTACTTGTTTTACAGTCTGCTTTCATGGTTAATTTTCTCTGTATTTGTAATACCTATAAATAAATAAAAAATAATAAAAAAATGCAGATCCTCTCTTCAAGAAGAGAAATACCCTAGCCCCCCATAGCACCTCCTTTATTCAGATGCAGTGCAACAATTAAGGCACAAGATCTGGCTTGGTATTTTTAGGGAAAGCATGGTCACCACAAAATGAGCTCATGTCTGCAGCGTATCAGGACACATCCCGTACATCTGCTCTCTCAGAGCACAGCTCACAGCTGGTTTTTGCTTGGGTGGTGGGAAGCCTGGGGAATACATTTTTTTATGGGCAGGGTGCTTTTTAATACCTTGGGCTGATAAAGGATCTGACACATTCCAAAATCCCAGCCATATTTGTTACCTTTGCGAGCCACTTAATCTAACAGCTCGCTACCATTAAATGCAGTTTCCAACCAAAACACACAAAACCATGCTTCTTTGCATACCTTTTTCCACAGACAGAAGGTTGCCATTTACTTTATTTACAAAAGGATAGGTTCACACGGAACTTGTTAAGTGGAGCACTACTGGAAAAAGTTATTTCCATGTAAATAATTAGCACTACAGAATAGTGAAAGATTAACAGTACATGTTGTATAAAGCAGGTTTGTGGATGCCTTTAAGTCAAGACTGAAATCTAAGAACCCATTAATGTTCTTCAGAAAGAAAAACGCGTCTTGTGTAAGCTTGCCTATAAGGGAAGCTATGGTCACCAAACAGTGATGAACTTTTCAGTTAGGAACTCTAGGTTCCTAATAACAGCCTATCTGTGAAGTTGCAATTTTGTCTTTCCTGAATGACAATTGTCCTCACATGCAGTATTATTATCTCCTCCTCTTCTTCCAGACTCTTCTGGTGAAGCTCTACAAAGATGAAGTTCAGCCAAAACATTTTAACCATTCATTCTTCTAAAGGAAGAAATACCAGGTGTGCACAGCTAAGCGCGATGCATAAAGTACTTAAAGACTAGCCTACATAGAGGCATCAGAGCTCCCAGGTCATCACAAGATAAATTTTTAAAGGAGGAACTACTAGTGTACATGTAAGCAAGCCTAGGAATTTGTGATTATAAAAAATGTAATGAGAGAAAAGTTTAGACCCAAGCTATTTGTAAAGTCTCAAAATGAGTTGGCAAGCCCGTATATACATATCCAGTAGTTGCTGCTTTCCTACGCTCCAAAACAAAAACTGACAGCAGGTCAGCTACAAGTACATACACTTCTAAAAATTATTATTTTTTAAATCACGTCACAAGAGACAGGTAGAAACTACCCACATCACTAACTTGAGGTAGTGGCTTGCTAATTCACATTCTGTTTTAAATCCAGCTGGCACACCGTACTAATTCTGATGTCCTGCACCAACTTAGCAACTGATTTTCACATCCTAAGATCATGAATTGCCACTGTTATACAAGGTTTCTTTCTAGGCAGAAAGAATTAGCGACCTAGCTTTCCCCAGTAAATTGCCACTCAAAATTATGGGCTGTCACAGCTTTAAGAGAAGCAAATGACAGCACTGCCTTCCTAGCTCCTGTACTACCACACTCAGTCCATGGTGCTTAGCCATTTCCTTGGCTCCTAGGTTTATGCCACCTAACCAAACCTGCTTATGAAAAACATTTCGTTGTCACTCAGGATACTGCAAGAAATAACTGCGGCTGTGAAAACAGATGGAAATTGTTTTTTATACCTTAAGTTATGATATGTTTGGGAAGCGTCTTCTACTCCCTATCCTGAATTATGACTGTAGGTAGAGGAAGGAAAAGTGAAATTTGCATTCTTTGGGGAAATGGGGGGGGAAAAGGGACAAGCTATTCCTGACAACTGTGCATCTGGGCGACAGCACAGTGGGAAAGTAGGAAACAATGAAAGTGACCAGGCAAGCAGATGGAGCCAAAAAGCTTGGGGTGTGTGTGTGTGTATGTGTGTGTGTGTGTGTGTTGGGGGAAATTAAAATGAAAATCAAGTGACAGCTGCATTAGTTGGCACACAATCCCCAACGGATGGCAAAGACACTACCCCTGTTATTTGTGTATAAGTGTCAGAAAATACATTGAAGGAGTAAAGTCCATCTTTCTATGAATTAAAGACTACTTTCTGCATCTGCATTACAACAACCTCAAATACCAGTTTTTGCCCTTAGGGCCTATATATTCCCACAGAGAGGAAACTGAGATGTTTTTTAGCACTTATTTTTCAGTGGAAGTTTCTGGGGCATATTTCATTATGCATCATAGTTCCCAGGTTGCTCAATGGTAGGGTATGTGCATATGTTTTGTAGATGACCACTTTATTTTAGTGACAAACATAAGGTAAAAGAGCGATTTTGTAGACAGACCCGTATTGATGTAGTGATGCCAGCTGCATTGAACTTAACTGTGATGCCATGTTCCTGTGAAACCAAGACTTGTATCTCTAACACCTGTTAAGAGTTCAAAGCACAGCTATGGTACAACTCCCACCTCTTCAACTTTTTTTTTTTTAATTTTTTTTTTTTTTAATTACTACACCTCTCCCTTTCACTTGTTGTGAAAATCAGCTATCCATGCTGATTATAGTTCTTTTTCCTCTCGCATTTTCCCATCTCAGAAGGGCCCAGAATGAGCAAGCTAACACCTGGCCCTAAAACAAACAAAACACCAGAAAAATCACAAAAATGCCACCTTGGACACCTTGGAAGACAAATGAACACACACAGCAAAATTTGGGAAGAAGAGAAAGGAAAGGAAGAGAGGAAAAAAAAGAAAAACACAAAAACAAGACAGGTTCAGGACCTATTGTCGATGCTTTAGAGATGCCCAGAGAATGGTGCAATGAAATCTGCTGCTTTTACATGCTGAGTGACTGTATCTCAAGAAAACTGCCTTAATATATATATATATATATATATATATAATATATTTTGAAAACAGTAGTTACAGGCACAGATAAAAATTGCATGTGTAAAAGAAGGTTCTAACCTTTCATTAACTCAGACTCATCTGAATAGTTTTTAATACTGTGAACTGTTACTGACTCACTCTGAAGGCTAAGATTTTGCAATGATTTGCCTCAAAGCAATTTTTATTGTCAGTATTAAGTTGCTGATAAAAACAAGGGATTTAAAATATAAGTGCTGACACAACCCGAACTACAGTGTTCTGCACAGCATAGCGGCACAGCTATAATTAAAAAAGACAGCCTACATCAAGTAAAAAGCTTCACTGCAAACCTTTTTAATGGATCAATACAATATCATCAGTGACATCTCAGTAGGGAGGATAATGGTAAAGCAGCCTTTTTACGAAATTAAGAAAAATCATATGTATTAATAAAATAAATACATCTTTTGAAGTCTGTAGACAACAAGTTTACAATTTAATTCTATCATTATGTGCAAAGCATAACATACCAGTACACAATGTTGTTTGTCTGTTTTTCTTGTACTACAGTTTAAGTGCAAAGATAGCTAAGGATACAAAAAAAAAGAGTTCTAACAACTGAAATTACAAAGTAGTGTTGGAGAAACTTCTATTTACAACTTTTAGAAGTTAATGTGCAAGGAAAATAAAAATATTTGCCATCACTTTCTTGAAACAGGGAGCAAGCACAGTGCAACATTCAAGTTATGAGGTTTTAAGATACATTTAAACAACTGAGCATGGAGTGAGAATGACCAGAATGGTTCACAGCAAGTCCGCCCAACTCCTCATTTTCAGCCTTCTACTAAGGCTGAAAGTCAACAAGCTAACAGTCCCAGCAGGAAGTCCTGAAGGGGGACGTCTTGTACTGAGAATGAAAATTCACTACAAGGAACATCAGGAACATCAAGCTACCAGTAGGTAAGAAGTTCCATGGAGGACCTTTCAAAGCAGCCAAGCCAAGGATGAACGTTTGGTTTTGCTCCACTGATATTTCTGCTCGAGAATCTGAAGATCTCTGGGGCTGTGACAATACTTCTCTCTCCACAGCTTGCTGCGGTCTTCTATAGCTTAATGAGTAAAAAGCAACATTGCTGAGGGGCTAGGGAGTGGAGGAGTTGTGAAAATTGTACATGAAAAGTTGGTTTGATTAAAATTGACAAAATTTAATTTGAACCATGGAATCTCATCATCTTTAATGCTGTTAACAGGATTGTCTGTGTTGGAGCACTTGTAACACCATTAGTGAGATGGCAATTGTTCCCAAATGAAGACTCGGGATGCCAGTCTGTTGAGATGAAGAAAAATTCTACCAGTCGGATAAACCATCCCAATTAGATAGTTACTTACCCTTACTTTTGGAAGATCTCATTTTATTTCCAAAATTGATTTCCCGCCCTCCTAAATTCAGTTTGAGCAACAGTACATTGCTCTCTCTTGCATTGCTGTCCTTCTGATAATGCCAATATTGATGGCAGTAATAGGATTTTACTGCAAAATGTTGCTGTTTACTGCGATGCCATCATTTTTTCTGTTTTGTCAACAATGAAAACCAGCACCAAAGAAATTATATGCTGTTTTATTAAAAAAAAAAAAAAAAAAAAAAAAAAGGAGAAGCCACTTTAGCTTGACAAAGACCAAGGGAAATTGAAGTACTACCACAGGAGGGCACATTGCCAGAGAACTGATGGCGGATGAGGGCCCTGCGGTGTACCACACAGCAGCAAGGGGACAGGGGAAGGTGCCAGGCCTGCAAAGCACAGCAGTTGAAGCTGAAGCCTGGGGCTGTGGCAGGTATGAGTCTCTCCAGATAACCAGGACAGCTCCTCCAGCCCCAGGTCTGCTTGCCTGTTCTCCCCTCCTCAGCACACCTGAGGCCTTCCACACACAGAGCTCCCTCCCGCCTCACAGCTCTTCACCCTCACCACCGTCTCCTCAACCCAACAGCCTACAAGAAGATTCAGCGCTTCCTGATTATTCAGAAGAAAAGCTCTGCTGCTATTTCAAGATAAACTTATTCCCTGGGGTATTCACAGTCCGTATTATCCCCTGATTGCAGAGAGGCATCATTTGGGAACATACATCCTCAGCCCCAGGCCTGAGACACCTGCTCTGCTAAGCTGCTGGCAGAGCCGCCCACCTATGCTGAGAAGCACCAGCTAAAAATCACACAAACTGACACTTGCTCATGAAAATCACAGGCCACCATCAACTTCAGGATTTGGGAAGTCTTCTCACTCTTGTTTTTATAGTCACACTAACCGCTTAACCCAGCAAGTGGACATATGATAGCACAACCAAGGAGTTACAAATGTGCATTGGCTTAAATACTTGAAGCTGGTATCTCCACTGAAACAGACTTGAGGAACTTTTAGTTTTTAGTATTTGTACAACGTAGCATTAAGCCTGAAAATCCATTTACATGAAGAGATAAACTTAAATTTACTAAATGTCTTGACCTAAGAAGGTAAAATCGAGCTTTCTTGTTGGATAAACCTACACAGGTATGCTCTTGTAATACAGCTAGTCAGCCATTTCAGTAAAAGAAAGTTTTGACTTTTATTTTAAGCCTTAAGCCTTACAGAGCTAAATTTAGCCCTGGAGGAGTTGCCAGGTTCCTTTTAGGCACATTAGGACTGCTATCTAAAATGCAATATTATGATCAGAAATTCTGTTTCTGAGAGAACAAAGCCTGACATTCAGATCCCACAATAAGTTTCTAATGCCACCACTTTGGAAGGCAGCTGGAAGCAAACAAAAAAAACACAAAGCACAACTATAACTATTCGGTTTTCACATATATGCAAATATATATTTACATACATAAACATACACATAGGGCATGTTGTCTACAAAAGCAAAATCAAATTGATTCAGCAGCTGTGCACGTGGTACCAGTATCATTGTAAGGCCACGTCAGCAAAGACCTTGATTCCCTTCCATGTTTCCAGAAGACAGAAAATATTAGAACATCTCAAAGGACTGAAATATTTAGGAAGTATTACACAGCTAGTTATTCACTTTATATTTGCAAAGATCTGTAAGCAGACTATCTGATTTCTCCCCTTGGTAACAAGCATTCACAAGCTGGTAACACTTTCAGCTCCCTAAAAGGTTGCATGGTTATACAAAACTAAAGGTAGTTTGTTTATACAACGCACAGACGGATCCAGTACTATCACATTTCAGCAAAATCAGATTAAGTAAGAGTGGTTAAAGAGAAAAGAAGTTTGAAGTCCTTCCAGGAAACAATTTTATCAGTATATCTCCAGGAAACATCTCTAAGAGTTCCATTCAGGCAGGTAAAATGCACATTTTAGCAGCATTGATTGTTTTTGTTTTGTTTTTAAATAGTAAATGCAGTTCTCTCCCCCCCTTTTTTTTTAAATAAAGGAAATAGGTTTGGTTGGGAGATCCCTTTCACTGACACTCTGGGATACTTTAAACGTGATACATTTTAAGCCTGCAAAATCATCCTACTATATGGTGTGCACATTTTGGAAAATGTTGCTGTCTAAGTACCATTGTTCATTTTCAACAGTGCACATACCACTTCAGGTAGGTCAGTTTCTTCCCACACCTTTGATACAGGCTTACCCTAAAGTTTAGCCTGATGTTTCACACACACACAAAGCTTAGCTCTCATTAGAGTATCTTTAAAAACAAGAAAGTAATTTTCAGAGCTGTTGTAGTGGCTACCACTATAAATATCTTCTGGCTGAGAAATAAGAAGAAAACACTAGTGGTAAAAACTGCTAAGTGCTGGCTGTTGCTAATCAGAGCACCACTGGGTTCCCAGAATCTGAATACTATACATACGTAGTATATCGAAATGGTACGGGTATACTAATGGTGGTGCTCTACCCAAACTACTCCACAGGCACTCCGGAGGCACAAAACCGCCTCGCAGGCAGTGGGCGACTGCATGAATGAGCAGAGACAGGCACGAGGGCTGGGGTGTAATGGTGTCTCACTGCCCATGCACTCCCAGAGCATCGGCAAGCCTCCAGGTGAGCCGGAGGAACACAAACCACATGAGTTCAATTAATCATTCGGCCCTGGTAGCACAACGGTACTGCGGCAGAACACGTTATCGCTATTTACTACCATTCCCAGGATATATTCCTGTCAACAGAAAGGACTTTTTCCCATCCTGGCTACAGTTTCATGGAACTATTTTATTCTGTAGTGCTGTTTTGTACACAAAACACTATTCTACGAAAAGACTGTTTTATCTGAAAAATGCAATTCTTTCCAACTATTTTTCTCGGTGATTTACCAAGATTTCTTTCTTAAACTTCATGAGATAACTCATTCTCTCTATCAGTGCACTTAGTAGCAAAATACACAGTGGATCTCATCACCTTTCTAACAAACACTTTTATAAAATACATTATTGTGGCAAAATTCCTACATAGTATAGGCTAACCTTCAGAAAGATGGATAAAAAAGTACAAGCTACCTATTTACTTATTTTTTTATCATCAAGTTAACTCATTTAAATGGAAGTGATTTTCAATTAGCCCCTCTCAAGCCAATAGCTGCATTTCCTAATGCCTGCTAAGGCAATTTAAAGTAAAGAGCTGAAACATGGGAAGATCACTGAACACCCGCCCACCCCCTCCCAGTCAAATCAGTGAACTCAGCAGTGACTGAGTACATCCTGCACGCTGAGCCCTGGGAGGTGCTACTCCCTGTCACCACCCACCACCTCTGAACGCTACTCTTCAGGTTCAGAAAACATGCCTGGGCTCATTCTGCTACTTCAGTACAATGACCAGTTCTTTCAGACTCAAAAAATCCACTGTGTGCTGGAGAAACGGGAACTTTTGTTTCCTTTCACACGTCTAAATTGGTGAGATAAAAACCTATTTCTGCAAGGATCATGCTCATTTCACTATGTAAAAGCACAGCTGAGGAGAAGCTGTACATCGAACTCTACATAAGCAGACATGGGAGTAGTAGCATGTTTTCTTCATCTGGAAAAAGGTGTACCAAATTATAGGAAAGAATCAACTTTTATCGCTTTTGAATTATAAATGGAAAACAAAATTAAAACCTATTGATTTAAATCATATGTTTCTTGCTCACTGATTTTAATCATGATTAGGCTTGACAATTACAAATCAAACAACCTTGATTTACTTAGGGCCACTTAAATCACTGTATATATGATCACTTTAGAAATTGTTACCTATCTGATCTTAGCCATCAGTTATTTAAATCACCTATTACATACAACATACTGATGTCCTGAGCCAAAGTGACTGTCCACTAAACTTCGGTGTACTTAAGTTATCTTGGACTGTTTCTTACTATTGAGTCCACACAAGACTCTTCTACTTCCTGATGGAAGTTTTTCTAACAGTTTTCACTCCAAAAAGAGGCATAATAACAATTAAAAACAATTTTCATAACTTAAAGGATTTTGGTTTTTAGCTTTCATTCTTGTATGATATGCCATGTAAAAGTGAGCAAGCTCTCAAAAATGCGTGTCTTGCAAAATAATGGACAAAACCTAAGAAAGTATTTTTTTTAAGGGAATAGAATTAGGTATGAGCCATTACTAACCACTGTAAAGTACTCTGTGCTCAAACTGCTCTCCAATTAGCCGGAAGATGAATGCTGCACTACATTATCCTAAAAGCTATAAGTTCAACAAAACATGCTTCAGTTTTATCAGCTTAAGACAGCTTGGTCCAAAAGGTTGACACAATTAAGCTCCCTAGTTTCAGTGATTAGATCACAACTCCTAATGACTTTTTCTACATTAAAACCTACATTATTCTCATAGGGAATATATTTTTATTTAGTTTCTAAATAGAGCCAGCCTTAAACCAAAGGACTGGAGAAGAACAGAGAGAGGGAGTAAAGAGGAGGAGACAGAGCACACACTTTCAAAGCATAACATATAACAAAACATAACATTTAGTACCAATATGTAAGAATTGTTGCATACCGTCCCCTAAGCCTTAGACTATGTTTGGCATGGATCAAATTCTCAGGAAATACATAAAAGCATGTGTCAATGTGATTTAAATGGCTATCAGGAAAGTAGACAAGCTGACATGTAGGAAGTTGGCTAAGAGTTTCCAGTTCTCTGTTGAAATGAGCACACCGAAATCCCAGATCTGAAGAGCCAGTATTAAAAACGTAACTGAATTTCCCATGTTATTGGAGAATATTGCTAGAGAAGTTTTTATTCTTACAAATGAGCTGTTACATCTTTGAGCATCTAGCAGTTTCAGGGCAACTCGAGGCTGCAATCAAAACATCCATTAGAGTGCTCCACGTTTCAGAACAAGCAAGCAAGTGGTTGTCAGAGCAGCCAGTAAATCACCTGATCCTATTACAAAATCAATTACTGCAGCACATTTCTATTGCTACACAACCTGATAATGGCAAAATGATATTGGATAGCTGCTGCAAGGTCAAGAAAACTGCTAAGAGCATCTGAAATTTGTCTTTTTATCATGTACGTCCAAATTATACAGCATCCTTTTTAACGGCATATTTAAAATTTAAAATAGAGTTACCTTCTTCGGCTGATTGAGACATCCAATGGATAGTCTCTGCAACTGCTCTGATGTATGGCTGCAAGACAGCAGATTGGAGCAGCACGTCGAACAGCCCAGCCTCTTCATTAAAGAAGAAATAATGCTGCAGCCACAGCCACACATTGACTTGCTCAGACGAGTTTGTTCTTTATGAAATCAGGACCGGTACTGTCCCATGCACACTCACATTTGGCCAGCTGCCTCATTCTGCAGCTTCCTGGCTGAAACTGATGCTGCTGAGCAGAAGAAAAGCCCGCGTTTCTCCACAGAAAGCATCAGCCAGGCTCACCAGCAAGTAGCACCTCGCCTTGAAAAAAACGCGTGCGTTCTCCCCTGCTCGCACGGCGCGCTGCTCCGAAGGGAAGGACGGCTGCCTAAGAAGAGAGGAGTGCATTCAGGGAGGGCAGTCTCTCCCAGCTGCTGGCTGACTGCTCCTCCCGTGGCTCTCGTCACCTCGGGTCTGCCTCAGCCTCCCCAGCAGCGCAGCCTCCAGCCTGGGCCCGGCCAGGGGAGGCCACGCCAGCAGCAGGCGGCCCCACCCCATCAGCCCCACACGCCTGCATCCCGACAGCATCCCGACAGCATCCTCCGCTCCTCGCAGCCCCAGCACCGGGCTGCTGCTCACACCAGGAGCTGCGGACCTGTTACAGCTCCTTGGCCTGACAAGGACCTCCCAGGCACACGGGGGAGCGGCGAGACCTGCCTGGCTGCTGCTCCCGGACTGACTGCTTGCAAGGTCTGGGAAAAAGGGAAAAATAATAATAATAATAATAATAATAATAATAATAATAAATAAAAAGGAAAGGAAGGCTTCTTGAAAACTGAGTGCATGAGGAAAATGCTACTCGAGTCTATCAGATCCTGAAATAAGAATGGCTGCCACAAAGCTATACAAGAACAGCCCTATGAAAAGTCAACAGAAATTTGAGCCTAGGAAGAAACAAGCATGAAAGGACTTAAAGTCAAAAGGTACCAGAACCGCCTCTCCAAACAAGTTAGAGGCAGATACTATAAGCAGCTTTAGTAGTCTTTAAGGAGACTTTGCTCTGAGAAGAAAAAAACAGAAGAGACAAACTATGCCTGACTGCTCATGTGAATTAAACAGGTCTTCTAACCTTTAAAAAGAAGTATACTCTGGTATAATTTAACACACAAAATTACTGCTGAAAATATTTTCTCATTTGCAAGAGATACTAATGCAATAACTATATACTGATTTTCATATAAAAATGCAAGTAAAACTGTAAAAAGCTCATTTGAATTGGTTTAAGATATGTATGCAATACTATTGCTGAAAGTAGGAGGTCTCTCGTTAACACACATGCTTAACCTGATTAAGGGATAATCTGACTTGAAATAATTGTCACTTACATTTAGAGAGCTATCAGTGCTCGGCTCATTCAACAGCATCCTCTTTATCAAAAGGTTAAGAAAAATGCAAGTGACAGGAAAGCAGCTTAAACGAATATATTTACAAAAAACTTCCCGTTATCTCACACTGCATCGAAAGCTGAATTTCTCTCCTGCTCTCCCCCCTCCCCTTTGCTCTCTCCCTCCTCCCCCCTCCCTTTCCTTGGTTTAGAGCTGAACTGAGCCTCTCCCTTCACCTTGCTCTGCCCTTTTGCAATTCATGTTTGTATTAAATCAATTTCCAGTCTATGTACAAGCATGCACAACAAATTGCACAATAAGAGAAACCTTTGGTAGATAAAGACTACAGATGCAAACAAGCACAATAATGCAGTAACCTTTTACTCGCCTGCTGGAGGTACTGTCTGCTGCATAGAATTTTAAATCCTCATCTGCGGATGCAATTGAGCTGGTATTGCCAAGGACTTTGCTCTTCCCGTGCTGATTCTACACGGCTATTCATTGAAAGAGCACATTATATAGAAAATTTAAAGTAATATCAGGTGAAATTACTTAAATGGCTTGAAAGGAACCAACTTCTAAAAAAATCAGCTATAGCTCTGACCAGTCACATTTCAGAGCGATGTCAGACACATTAGCGAAGAAAGTCTTATTGCTGATGCATGCTTGCCAGCAATGTTCAGGATGTGGAAGCAGAGAGCTAATGAAAAAAATTAATACACAGATTTAAAGTGCAAGGATCGTGCTCTCATGCTCAAGATTTCACACGTCGTGCACACCACGAAAAAGTCTCTGACCACAAGCATTTATTGTTTATAAAGCTAGGGAAATGGTTGTTACAAACAGTCCCCACATCCCCCTACTTCAAATCCTGGTCTCTCAGTAGACTGCAGATAAGTTGTAATACAAATATTCTTACTGCACTGTATTTCTGATAAATACAAATGCTGGCTTTTTCCTTCGGCAGCACACATAGTTAAGGATTGCACAGATGCATATCTTAACAGGCAGTCTAAAGGCAAACATCAATATTTTGGATAAGGGCTTTGAGTCTAATAAGGTTACAAAGTACAAGGGTACTTCACCAGAATTTGTATTGTTCTTAGCAGAAACGAGAACACCAACAGTAAAGCCTGCTATTCATTATTTATGAATTATGCCCCTCCTCATGCCCGTTTCCTTAATGTACTATTGATTCCAGGATGCATGCAGTGATGGACAGGCCACAGTTTGATAGCATAAGTATCGTGCAAAATAAATTACTATTTTCAGGAATATCAAAGTAACATCACTGCAGGATTTCTTCCCCCATCTACGGATGACATGACTTAAGTCCCGCTGACAGTGAAAGTTAAGAGATGAACAAACTTTTTCCCTCCACTAAAAGCATCCTATAATGTCATGTAAAAAATGAAAACAGACTTACAATGGTGTTACCACAATATTTTGTGAGATGTTTCTTCTACTTTTCTGTTGTCTGTTATTAGCAAAACTTTCAATACATCTTTACTCCCTGGGATCTGTTTAATCTGAAAATAAAATTTTGCCCTGAGTATTTTTGTTACTTCCCTGTTTGTAATGAATAGATTAGATACATAATGTTCTTCTCCATAATATTGATTGAGAGGAAGAAATTATGCAGCCAACATCCTGCACAGTTACTTTTCAGAATGCCAGCTATTTTTGTTATTATATTAGATTTCACAACTTCCACAAACTTAGCAAAATCCAAACTTAAAAACATAATAGGATTGTTTATGGCTTTAAAGAAACATTTATCAAACTAACAAAGCTTTCTTGCAACATTCCCCCTCCTAAGCCACAGACCGTTTCTACAAAAGATGTAAAAGAGAAATTATTTCATGCTAAGCTAAGGCCACGCTCTCCTGTGTGCAAAATCTCAATGGGCAAACCGCCAGACACGCTCTTAGTTAAAGAGCCTCAATGAAATATCACTTGGATACAGAACGTGGAAAGACCATAGGCTATGAAAAGTGTATGCACTAATAAAAAAAGTTATATGCTGAATATATGCTTCGCTTAATTGTTCACAGGGATATTTTTATATATATATATATATATATATATATATATATATATATATATGGCAACAACATATAAGTTCTGAAATACTGTAACCAAATTATCAAGCATACACTGCTCTAAACAGGCATAAAATTTAAGGGGAAAGCCTTCCTACAAAAAGACTCTTGCCAAGCAATTGTGGCACATGATTAGCAGCACACCATTAGGACAAAAACGCCCTACTATAAACAGTTCATTGTGAAGTTTATATGTCCAAGCATACTGCTAAGATATGAACACACAACATGCTTGATATACAGTACAATACTCAAAGGGAGAAAGACCAACAGGTTTATCTTTGGTATTTAGAAAACAGAAAGAGAAAGCAAGACAAGGTACAGGTCTAAGGGTTTCAGAAGGATCAAAGACACCTTCCACAACAGATGGACAAGTCGTAAGGAAACTCTTTGAAAGATGGTCAGAAATACCAGAGGCCCCTGGCTTGTCACACAGTCTGGCCAGCACCCTCAATCTGTCTACTATTTCAGAAAGTAAGTCCAATATGCACAAAAGCCACTTGCAATATACCTTCCAGAATTGCCAGGGAAATAGATGGTTCATATACTTCCTTGTAAATGAATGGATCTTCTCAAAGTTGATTTCTAAATTTGTCATTAAAAACGTTTTGAACACATATCTAACTTTAAGTTTAGTCACAATGTACATCTGTTTATGGCAAGACAAAGTCAATACAAAATAAGAATTTATACTTTTTAAAAAATACTTTTCAAGTGAAAATGATGGCAGTGTGAAAGAAATTTTAAGTCTTTTTAAAACAATCAAGGAACTTGTATCATGAACTGAACATACACTATTTAATTTCTTCATAAACAAAAAAAAATCCCAGGCATGTGTAAAGGGCTAAGCGCCCTTTCATATAGCAGTACAATAGGTAAATAGGTAAAAACAAATAGCTTCTAATTGAAGGCTTGCTACTAGTAATAAAAACATTAAGAAGCCTGCACTGGGAGAAGCACATTGCTTTAAGAACTACATCATCTCATGCACTTGAGAAATCTGAGAATATTACTACTTAAAAATGTGAAAGTGTTCTTTGGATGTTTAGACTCTCACATCAAAAAGAAAACAAAGACTTTTTAAAAAAAGCCGTCACATCATATGAGCACACCGTCCCCGCAACAGCCAAGTTTCAAAGAAGTAGAGAAAGCACATAAGGAGTTTGCATTTTCAGCAGTATGACCCAAGGCAATGCAGCAAAGTGGTTTTCCGCTTCATCACCTTCTCTCAAGGCCCCTTCTATCTAGTCTGGGGAGAGGTGAGGAACAGGTGAATGGGCCATCAGACTCGGGCTCATTTTTTCCCCTCTCTCACACAACAGCACCTACAACAAAGGGTTGAAAGTAGGAGAGAGACACCATTTTTGCTCCAGAATTGTGCAGTTGGTACATGCTTGTTAGCACAAACACCGCTTGGACCTAAGACCCATCTCATACCTGGCCCCTTTCTGTTAATGACAACTTTTCTAATTTGAGAAACAAAACACACAACACTGCATCTCTCTCCAAAAACCAAACAGCAATAGTCTTCCCAACCTTCCCCATAAGGAGAAAAGGAAAATGCAGTCCTAGCATTTGCAATGCCCAAATGTGCTATCTTGGCCTCCCCTGGACACCAGCAGACATGCCATCCTTCCCTGCACAGCACACAGGCGTTACCCAAGCCCTGGCTTCCAGGGGCACACCAGCACTGTAACGGCAGCAGGCCTGAGGTCTGTTCCCCATCCACCTGAGGTAGCCATCCATACCACCGCCATTCCTTATCAACGTTCGCTGCAGGAAACACGGTGGCATATGTAACTAACTGAACAGAGAAACATTTCCAACCCAAACCATTCTGTCATTGCAGGGACCTTAAAGATCCCCTAGTTCCAACCCCCTGCCACAGGGCAGGGACACCACCCTGTAGATACACGATTGCCATTAGCCACCTAAATTAGAGGCTCCCTTGACCTACATGTGCGTGCACACAGCCTTCTCATCAACTCCATACTGTGTTCGTATTTTCAGTATTCATCTTGCATACTGTCCATCTACCCAGACTCTCTCTGCTGGAGAGCAGAAAAATCAACAGGATCGTTTTGTAAGAACCACTGCAACACTTACCAGACTTGAGATGTTTGTTCATTCTACTTGAAACTCACATACCAATTGCATTTCTTTGCCTCAGCTTTGCTACACTATTCCTCCCAGCTGAAACATCATTCAGTATTTATTGAATGTTGGTGCTCTAAGGAAGAAAAGTTGTTCCTGTATATGATTAAAGTAAACATACCCAACAATTATTCCAATGTGCTCGTATACAGCCTAGAAAAAAACAAGGTAGGAAAAAGAAATTAACATATCCTTCACAAAGGCAAGGCATTTTGCACTCTAAAAATTAATCGCTCCAATCCACAAGATTTGCATACTATGGGAAGTTGTAGCAAACTTTCAAAAACCCTCTCTGCTCTTACCTAAAAAGAGAAATAGGTAGGCTAGCCTCCCTGTTCTCCTGGCCATGCAATACCCCCACTAAAATCCTTTCTCCACATGCTCAGTTGGCTTTATTGCAGACAAGCAAATAAACCAGCAGCCAACAAGTAAAAAAGGATAAACTACTTGTACTTTTTTCAATGAGGACTGAGCAAGTCCCACAGCCAGAGGTTGCGTTCCCCTAGCTAGCTTTCCTTTACTTCACAGGGCTACGTTAAAATCATGTACCTTGAACAATTCCCAGCATCTGCTACGACAGAAGAAAGTCTCTTCTACTGTCTTCTACTTATAAGAGATAAAACACACTGAGAAAAGTCTAATGAGGGTAATCAGTGCCGGGCCTGTGAGGGTGTCTCCTGTGAGAGCAGGAGATGAGCCAGTGGCAGATTTCTCGATGTCTTTTCTAGCAGGCTTAAGGAGAACTGATTTCATAATTTGGCTTGGGAGCTAAGTCACTTAGCTTAAGTAGTGCTGTTGATAGACAGTGTGGTTCCTGGCATTAGATAGCAAGCCTACATTTGAGTCATGAGCACAGGCCGCAGCAGCCATCACACCAAATTAGGCCTGGTGCTGCTACAGCCAGACACGGGGACATCTGCCCAGGAGCTGTTCCTCCCCGCCCGTCCTCCCAAACACACTTAGGGGTTTACTGAGTAGTCTCCACTTCCCCTCCTCTTCTCGCCTCTCCCCTCCTCCCTGAAAACCATCTGGACAGCACTTTTTTTTTTAGATACATAGCCCAGGAAAACAGCTGGAGATTATAAAACAATTGAATACAAGAAGCCAGTAATCCTTCAAGTAGATTATAAAATAAATTCACATTACTGTATATTACCTACTCTGTTTCAGTATGCTAACGTGTTTCCTCATAAGTACTGAAAGCTTTACAAGATACCCGCAGTGGTCTGTCTTTAACAGCAAGTGGTCTTTCTCCTCGGAGCTCTGGGAAGCAGGTTGGGATAAACAGCTGGCTGCCGCCAGCACAGAAACAGTTAACATTTTCCTCAAGTACTGAATATTTCTCTTTCAGAGCTCTTGTTTCAGGGTGTCTGCTGATTTAAGAAGGAAATGCTATCAATTTATGCTTGGTGCTTCTTTCTAAAGGTGACTTCATTATGAGTTGCTACTCTTTTCCAAACAAAGGCAATTGACAAAAATCCTCAAGTGGTGAAACAGGAGCACTGATGCTTTATGGAAGGAGGGATGCTGCTGTAAAGCCTTGCCCTGTACCAGCACAGGGAAGCACGCAGGTCATCACTGTGCTGCCAACTTCAGAGCCACCCATTTCCATTAATACTGAGGGAGAAGAGGACGAGGACAGCCCAGCTTTCTGAGCTGTCATGCCATTGCCACCGAGAGGGTAGTCATTTTTCTACAAGTACAGGATAATAACCAGACAGTTCCTGCTGCACTTCAGACTTGGCAAGGCCGAAACATGACTCCTAAGTGGTGGTTTTTAACCCTTTTATGTCAGATCACCACAAGCGACCTCGCTGAAACTCCCTATCTGATCCCAGTCCCCTCACGCAGCGCACAGGGGAGGCCATGGCCCCTTCCCTCCCTGCTGCCTGGAGAAGCCCCATCCACCTAGGTGCATGGCTGTCACTGCAAGGCAAACTGATATAGTCAGCTCTTCAACACCAAAATCATCATGCACACAAGTCACAAATCACACCATAATGCCAGACCTGTCATCCTTTTTGGTCTGAATAATGCTTAAGCCAGAGTGAATACCTAAACTCTTTCTAAAGCTTGCTTAATCTCATTAATTATTTTAATCTCGGCCTTCACAGAGCTGCAGACAGAAGCCAGTTTTAGGAAGCCCGATTTCTCATTTCTCAGCAATATTTTTTGAAAATACCAGAAATCACCAGAAGCAAAACAGAAGACCACCACACCAAAACACACACAAGAACTCACGCACAAGGAAAGCAGCCCTTCACTTCCCGATCTGAGCATTTCAAATAAGAAACCTTGCAGACCAATTTCAAAGTTGAAGAGAGAAGGACAAGAAGAGCCTTATAAAGATCAACATTCCCACTGTGTTTTGTGTTAACTCAAGAGCCACAACAATGAAGCTATTCTAATCCTTTCTGCTCTCCAGGCTGCAGGAAACAAGTGGATCGGCCTTCATTATGTTTAAGACACAGAAAACACAGATGACTGGCCACTTCAAATGAAAGCTTACAATGTTAGCATAACTATTATCAAATAACACACATTTTTTGCCCTGATTCTCCACTCAAGCCTTACCCTCCATCTAGAGGCTTATATTAAGACCGAGTATTTACTATCAATATTACCTTTTGAAATATTCTGAAGTCCTTCTTTGCTGCCAAATGCACTTTCATTACCCCATTGGAGGTCACAGTCAGATCTCTCCGCACAATCTTACCCACGTCTACAGTTAATACAGTCTGCATGAGTGAGTCATGTGGAAAAATGCTAGCTTAACACCAAAAGGTAATGGAAATTTAAGAAGATATTTTTAATTTACATAGAAGCCCATAACAACATACAATTATGTTCCACGTCCCTGTTACCTTTCTGGTGAGAAGCTGGGTCTTCTTAGCAGCAGAAGCTGGCAACATTTAACAAACAAACAAAAAAATAACAAAGTTTGGCTTCATGGAATGAAAGAAGTGTCTCGCTTGTTCACTTTTTTCATATGAGATCATCAATCGGGTAATCCTAGAAGGAAAACTATGCCCTCCAGCCAAAAAAAAGGTAATCCACAGCTATCAGTCAAAGTGAGCATTTTGCAAATTGCACTTACTAGAGAATACATTTCCTTAACCAGCAGAGCAACAAAAATTAAGTGAACATCAGCTCTAAAAATAAAACAAAAATACAAAGCTGAACCTAACTCAATGCAAATAAATCACATTTTGATCAGCCTCCTAACAAAAAGGAGGTACCAAAAATATCTAAAGATGCAGTGCAAAATCCATTCACAAAAATATACATGTCATTTCTTAAATGGGGTTTAATAGCAAGAAACAACCTACAAAGCCACTCCATATTTATATACCAAGTTCCTTAATACGTCTTCTAGTACTTCGTTCCATGCCTCCTTGACCACATCAGGCATTTAAATCCATTCCTCTCGCTTGTTCGCATTTTCAAATAACAAGGAATTGATACAAAAGATCTGGAGAAATCACTGAATCTTTTCTAAATTAGCAAATATATGTTTATTCAGCAATTTATCTATGGGACTGAAAAAGACAACTCCCTGCCTCTTTAACCCATATCATCTATTTTCATATAATACATAAGCTTAATCTAGACAAGACAGTAACAACAGCGGTGCAGATGCTTCAGTGCAGGCTCTACGTGCAAAATTGCACAACTGAAACGTCCTCCATCATTAACAACACTAGCTAAACACACACTAGCATAGGCATATTAAACCATACAACAGCTGCATTTAAAACTTTGCTGAGCTAGAGTAATCCAATGTCAGTGCTCACCACAGGAAAGCTCATCTGAGGCTGCTGCACTCCTACAAACACCAGCAGCATCACAACTTACACCAGCTCCAGAACTCTACCTCATTCCCATCTCAGGTTTTCCTTCCCCAAGTCATCCCTTGCCTTCTGTTGGCACAAGAATTTGTGCAGACTCCATAGATGTTTTAGATTTTTTTTCCTAAATAGATTAGCTTTAACCTGCTATAACCCGCAATCAAGCTCATTACATCAAAAACTTCAAGATGAAGTCAACAATCAGGAGCCCATCAGAAGAATTTAGTTTGTTAGCACTGCCTAGAGTCAAAAATGATAGCCTAACATTAGTGTCACTCCGAGAGGCAGTGCTGCTTATGCCAGGATACACGTCTCCAACCCCATACCTCCCATACATAGGAGAATAGCGGTGTAATTGTTCACAAGAACAGGAAAACTGATTTGGTTGGAAAATAACCCAGGAAAAGAAAGAACACATAAGATCACAACCTTGATCATGTTGCTATTTCAATATGACTTGGTCAACAAAACAAAGGTGGACAAGAAGATGGAGGGAAAAGGAGACTGGCGCAGATGAAGGGGGCTAGGGGAGGCTGGAGGTGTTGTTGTTTGGGCCAGCAGGGTTAGCACAGGAATTCAAGCACAACCAAACCCACGGATACCATATGCCGTAACTATGAAATTGTTTGTTGCTTCATTCCTTACTTCTTGTCTACAAAACTAGGCTCATGTTTCCTATGGCTTACATCACTCTGGTAAGGTTAAAGACTACACTACTTACTTGCTGTGTATCAGTAATGAGCGGATAGAAAAGGGAGGATGCAATTCCTGAAGACAGAACATAAAGGAGCTGACAGAAAAGCTTTTTTTCCACATCTTTTCTTGTAACCAAAGCAGAAGGAAAAGAAACATTAAAGTTTTTGACACTAAGGAGCCAGCCTGACAAAAAAAAAAAAAAAAAAAAAGGTGCTCAGAACTGAGCAGAGAACTGCAGCAATAAGCATGCTGAGGGAGCTCGAAATGGATGCTCTCTCAGATGCTGCCTGAAGATCTTCAGAGTACTCCACCTGTTGAATCACGTACAGTTGCCTTTGTGTTTGATCTGCAAGCAGACCCAGATGCCACAGGGGGGGAGAGGCGACTTTGAACCCGTAACTTAACAGTAAAGGATAATGAGCTGTCAATGTAATATCCCAAACACACTTCATTCACATATTACCAAAACAGACTTTTAGTACTGAATGATGACTAGTTCTCATGTTTTAAGGTGCATATTTTCTCTGATGTTAAGAAGCTTTAATTGACATCAGGATGCACAAGAGCAGCTAAATGTCGAGGGCACAAGCTCGGAGCCCAATTCTGCATACGTGTCTTTCCGCAGCCCCTGAACAGCAAGCAGCTGGTGCAGATGAAGCAAGCTGCACAAAGTCATGTAAGTTAAAATGATTACATGGGAGCAGAAATATGTATACAAGGATGTTGTGAAATCCATGATACGTGCCTTTAAACAGCTTTTATAGTTTGGAGAAAGTATCCAGTTCCTCTCCAGTCCTGAACATTTTTGATCCCAGAATATTCAATTTACAAAGCATAAATATACAATACATAAAATGTAATTGTTTTGGACTTCAGGAAGTACTTCCTCCCTACAGCAACACCAAGCTGACCTTACTCCTATACAGGTACACACGAGAGCCCTAAGTGACAACCACTGCCCATTCTAGATTGAAGAGCAAAAGAACCAGTAAAAGATGCCTGATAGTTGGGCATGGATGAGAAGGAGACAGACACCAACACCTTTTTCGGATGTAAAATAGTAGAAAACCCTTCATTTTCTTTCCTTTTGTGTGGTCTCCAGTCAACACAAACCTCTTACTTCATTTGAGGTAGTGTCATTAATAGGATGCTTAAGGACACAGGCAAGGTTAATTCCATGTTTGCTCATGCCTTTTTTTTTGTTTGTCATAACACAACCATATCAGCTTCATTTAAATTAAACACTGTAGTTAATTAATCAGTGTAATTAGTTTACCATTCACTATTTACACTTAAGAATTCATGTACTAGAAAACTTTATTTTCCTTTTATCAGCCGGTACAACAAGGGATATTAGCCTTCATCCCTCTCCCTATACCTCACACTCTCATTCTTCTATACCATCACAGCTGCTATCATGACACACTGTACCCACTCCTCAGGAGCCCTAGTATATCCCATGTCTCTCTCACACCACAGCATGAAGGTTTTAAATAAGTAATTCTATGCCTCTGAGGCACCGAGCTTTTAAACTGGCAGAAAAGGAAAGCATCTTGTCTTGGCAGGAAGCAGTGAATTTCTCGGTTAGAAAGTTCTAAGTCAGCAAGACACCAGTAAGAGTTCTCCCACATTGTTTTCTGGAGCTGTTTTGGTTTTTAATTGAAATATCTTCAGTGTTTCCATTATACATAAGCATATACTGATAAGTTCTTCAGCAACTCTTCATGTCATCTTCCGGATTTCCTAATCATATTTTGTTAGCGCTCACTTTTCTGCACATACAGTTTCTATTCTTATCCACTATTTTTTTATTACTCACTATTTTAATCCCTGCATATTCAATGTAAATAAGACATCTAACAAGCCTAACTTGTCAGTCACATGCTGAAGCCATTAACCAAAATATTAGTGTCAGTGAAGAGCAGAAAGCACTGTTTATATCTAGAAGTGATGATGTAATGTCTGTATTTTTTTAAGTTTAATTGCAAGTTTGTACTTTTATTTCTATTATTTCACACAAGTATAAAAGTTGATCCAAGTTTAAGGAATCGATTCCCTTATTTTTTCCCCAAAAGAGTCATTTTCTACTAAGGCTTATATTCAGCTAAATATTTCATAATCCTCCAGTAGCTGGCAAACCAGCATATACTTAAAAATTTCTGTTAAAGGGACAACTTCAAGTTATGTTTTTAAGTATTCCTACATTTCATGCACAGAAACCAAATTACTTTAAAAATGCCTGACTCTAAACTGCAGCGGTTGAGGAACTGCTTCATAAGTAGCTCAGTCCGAGACGCAGACAGATATGTTCTGTAATATCATTACGTGCCTCATTTAAGGCCATCCCAGCAGCCAGTCTCACACAAGCTTAATGCATAAGCTATCATGCAAAAGCTCTTCTTTTGTCATCCCTGCAAGCAGACAGCAGTGGCCACTGTAAAGATGCCTCTGTTCTTTTGTGTTGGGGCAATGTAAATTGCTCCTCAGCTTTATCTCATGGAAGGCAAGCCATTCTCCTCAAAGTCAGTCCGAAACAGAAGCACTCTCTGCTGAGATCGATGGCGACACATTTAAAAAGGAAGGGATGGCTGTTACATTCAGGCACTAGCCACAGAGTTTTCTGACAAAGATTTTGACAGCTAAAGAACATTTTGCCTGATGTCCAACTCTGGAAAAAAAAAATGGAATAACAGGCACAAATTCTCCTTGGAAACGTGCTTGGAGTTCCCCAAGCATAAAAGGAAAATAAAGAACACGGAGTTGCTAATTAAGGTCCCTATAGGGGAAGGGCAACTACAGGGTCCCTATAGGGACCTTAAAGCCCACCCAGTTCCAACCCCTGCCATGGGCAGGGACACTTCCCACCAGACCAGATTGCCCAAAGCTCCATCCAGCCTGGCCTTGAACACCTCCAGGGATGGGGCAGCCACAGCTTCTTTGGGCAGCCTTTGCCAGGGCCTCACCACCCTCAGAGTAAAGAATTTCTTCCTAATATCTCATCTAATTCTCCCCTCTTTTAGATTTAACTCCTACCCCTTGTATTACCCTTACACTTGCTGAAGAGTCCCTCCACATCTTTCCTGTAGGTCTCCAATAAGTAGTTTGTGAATTTGTGTTGTTTAAGCATTAAAGTTAAGGAACAAAATTCTAATTTGCAATTGCTACCTAACTCATTTGCTAAAAAATAGAGAGATCTTTTTGTGGATAATAGGTTAGAAAAAGTAATTTCATTTAGTTGCTTAAAATGCACCCAGCCCAAGATTTGAACAATAGGGAAGGTTACTCAGGAAGGTAATTTTAAATGGCATTCCAAAGACAAAAAAAAACTTAGTAATCAAGAGTTGCTACAACTACCTAAAGCAACCATCAAAAACAAATTCAAAAAAACATTTTTAGAATGACTGTCTAGGAGATCCATTCTGTCCAGGAGATCTATTCTGTACCCCTCTGACCGTCTCTCTGCCCCCCCCCAAAAAAAAGACTAGTTCTTCCTCTTCTAATACTGAGAAAAAAAATGGTGTTAAACACTTGAAAGATACAGTACAAGTGAAACCAGAGACAATGGAGCAGAAAAAGCGTTGCTTTGCTACTTTACCTCTGCACCTCCTAGTTGAGGTTTAAACACATCAGCTCATCATAAATTGATTAATATGAAATATCTTTTGGAAGTAATCAACACGCTCTTAAGCGATCTTCATTTTGCTGCAAAGTTTTTTGCTGGCAAACTTTACAACACTCGCAGTTCACATACCAAACAAAGCGGGCTCACAAAAAGGTCCAAGTATGGAGCAGAGTGGACGGACACACGAAAGCACACAGGCTGCAAGAAGGGGATCATGCAAAAGTGATCGCAATCCGTGGCCGAAGCGTCCCCTCAGAAGCTCATTCATTAACTACCAGGGGCTAATGATTCAGGCATCTTCCAGGAGGGCAGCTAAGCACTGTGCAAGTAACTCCTGCCTGGCAGCTTCAGAAAGGATGGGAGGTGTCTGTGCTCCCTTCCACAACTTGGATCTCCTGTAGAATCAAAATCCAAAAGTTTTTGGAGTTCAGCCTCCTTTGTATTAAGTAGCATAGACCAAGTAAGTATCTCATATAGATTCTGAAATTATTAAAGACTAGCTCCAACAGCAGACAGAGGAAAGAACATTTCACCATAATTTTACCCTGCTTCAGCTTTGCTGAAGACAAACGTCTCTCCATATATCACAAATCCCAAGTAAATGTACCTTAGAAAGACAACTCCTGTGCAGATAAACATCTTCCTACAGTAATCTGCACCAGAACACAGTATACTGTACCAGTGCTCAAATTTATATCATTTGCTACAGGAGGCCCAATGTATTAATTTTCATGTCTTAAAAGGAATTGACTAGGAGCATTTTCAGGTACTTTCATATGTCCAGGACCTTGTACTGTCACGGAACAGCACAGAGACTTAAATTCTATGTAACAAAGCGACAATTTATCCCACAGATACAGTCTTCCAGCAGACGACTCCTGGAGGCACATAGCAATGGGCTATGGACACAGCCTACAACAAATTCTGACTTCTCATTCTGCAAGTTTCCTATCACAGGCAGTCAAATATTGAAGCAGAACCATCTAGTGGCATGTCTGTCATTGGAGATGCTCAAAACTTACCACTCCATCTAAGCTGGTCCTGCTTTGAGTGTGGGTCTGGGCTAGATGAACTCCAAAATCCCTCCTAATCCAAGTCACCTGATGGTTCCATGAAACTCAAAGGAGGATCCGAAAAATAACGTCAATTATCCCACAGAGTGAAACATCATAAAAACACACACATGCAATGGTATAGAGACTGATGTTTGATCTTTCACCTGTGAAAATGACGAAGTTGCTATAGAAATAAATACTACTTTTTTCTTTCTCTAAATGTCAGTCAATAATATCTTACTAAAATCCTAATTCCATATATTTTATTAAAGTGTCACCACTTTCTTTTACCACAGACGAATGGGAGACCTTTTTAAAATCTTATCAAATGAGCTACATGGGTCTTAATATTTTAGTAAGAATTGACAGCTGACCGCCAAAATAGAAAGACCAAATTTCTCATAAAGCATACACAGCATTTGTTCCATGTAATGAAGGTGAAGTAAAGCAGCTACATAAACATGAAGCCAGTATGATTCAAGAGGCTATCAAGGTATGCTGTACACTTCACTAATGATGCTCAAGCCACTAAGTTGTAAATACTCCACATAGCATGGGCTATGTTCGTACTCACAAAGCCAGAGGACGTCTCCTGCTGCTGTGCACGTGCACTGAAGCACATCCTAGCACTTGACACAAAGCTAAAAACAGGAAGACACGGGATGTTTCAGATACACTTGTTTGGCACTCCAGCACACTGATAGGAGTCAGTGGAAGCTGGGCACTCGACTCTCCATTTGATTACTCCTCCAGCACTGAAGCTTTGGCCCTTATTACTGACTATTGAGCCAGATTTTCATTCTGCCCACAAAAAAGAAGAAAAAACGGGTTAGTTCAGACTTAAGGGATCTCAGCAAATCTCTCATTCAACCTTCTACTCAAATGACAATCAATAGTGAATTCCAATCAGGTTGGTCAGAAGTTTGTCCAGTCAGGTTGTGAGAACGCCCAGGGAGGTGGTAGAGGTTTGCACTTTGCAGTGCAGGTCTGCCAACCCACCTAGATGCTTATGAATCAAGGACATCAGAAAGAGGGATACCATAAGCAGAACTGGAATAGAATTCAACAAATGCAACCGTGTAATTAGAAATGCAAGAGAAGGCCTCATGAGTGATTTTCAAAATTTCTGCGCAATTTTTAACAGTATATAGCCCTGCATGTTCATACCATGTGACAAACAAACATAAATACACAATCAACAGCACAGAAAATATTTCCAAGTTACATGGATCATCACAGAGCCAAGAAGAGTTGGTACCAACAGGCATGGTATCTCCTACACTGACTCCTGAAAGCGTTGCCTAAACATTGGAGAAATGCCTTGATATACAAGAAAAAAAAAATCAGCATGCAGCAATAGCCTGACTTAACAGCAAGAGCAAGACTGCATCTGTAAAGGCCTGATAAAAGGCTGCTGCAGCAATCACAATGCCAGATGATGAGAGCTCGGATGAGAGGTTTAACTATGTGGATAGAATACGAATCTCAGATTTTCTGCAGGAGGAATCAGAGTGACTGCTTGTGCTAGACAACAACAGTACTTCATTTGTGGAGAGACGCTATTTTTCAAGCCTGTACTGAGACAGCACGAAGTGATGTTGAACAAGGGAGCACATTATTGGTGTTTCTGGCAGTCTTTCTGTCCAGTGGGCTGCTACAGATATACAGTCAGGTCCTTATTACTGATCCTACCACTCAAGCATTAAGTGTCCCCTTCCCACCGCTAAAAATAGAGGCAGTAGGGATGCAGTGGGGATGGGGGGTGATGCTCAGACTATGTCTGGCATTGCCTTATCAGCAAATAGGAACAGTGAAAGACCTGCCACTGGGAGGAGCTGCAGTCATACGTGATTTCAAATCCTCACTCACCCTTTGCCCAGGAGAACGCAAACCTGACAAAGCTTAGTGCTGCACACCAGGTTTCTTTCCTCCAACTTTCCTCTGACCTTCCTGCCCTCAATGACATCTCAGAATGGAGCAATTAGACTTGGATGTAAAATCTTGTTCAGAAAAGACCGAGGCAGTGACTGTTCCCTGACTTCTGAAAGCCAAGATCAACCACGCTCCTTCAAGAAGCAAAAGTCAAGATCGGAAAACTATAGAAGTTACTAAGTTCAGAGCAATGGTCTCCTGAAACAGAAAATAAACGCATTTTGCTGTTCCAAAGATCTAATTTGAATAATCACAGTTCATTGGAAACATCAATGCAAACCTGTAGAGAAAAAAGCAGACTGAACAAATTCAGAACCTAGGATTTCCTAACATCAAAAAAAAAAAAAAAAAAAAAAAGTTTGTTGTCATTTCTTTTTCCTCCATCATCTCACTACAGTGCTTCTTATCAACTTACCTCACTAGTGGGATACACTAGAACAAGGAAGAGATTGGAGAACAGCATAATGCATTATTTAGAGTATTTACAAAAGCCTGTAAGGTAACTATTACAAATCTTTAATTTAGATGGACAGTAAACTAGAACACGGATGAAGTTTTACAAAGCTCCTCCAGTGTTCTCTTCCATTACCAACGTCACAGTTGACACGGTTTCAGCAAGAGGACATCATACAAACACGGCACACTACCTAACTCTCAACAGAGCAAAGCCAGGTTGCAATCACAGGCAGTTTTTTTGGTTGCTAAATTTTGTATCAGAAGTTGAAGAAAATTAACCTACCATAGGCTAAAGAGCTAGCTTCAAATTCTGTCACAAATAGATGTACTTTAAAATGCTACACTGCTGACAGAGTTTAGAAAAATGAAGTGGGCCTAAGATCTCAGTTGCATACTTTTTGGATCATCTGACCCCAAAATCCAAACACGCTGTAAAATCTTAATGATATGCCAAAACTATTGTTGCAACATTACAGTTATACATCCAAGGTGGCAAGAAGGGAAGGAACTGTTCGATAGTAGTGGCTGTCAAGATGACCTCGGATTCAGCTGGAGATTTGGAGCCAAATTTTTCAACTATTACTGTTGTCTTTGTTATGAAGGAGGAAATGAGACTGCTGAATATTCCTGTTGCTTTTCTAAAATTTTGGATCAAAGTGGATGTTAATAATTTGAGCTGGTAACAAAGACTTGAATGGGAACACTGACAGTCTTTTCCAATTTCATATAAAGCGCTATTTTCTTTCTCTCAGACTCAAGAAAAACTACTGCATAGGCCAAACCTTATTACAAGGTCCACAGCCGGCGAAGAGAGGAATGAAGAGCTGAAGGCCAGAACACAGGGTTTGCCCTCTCTGACCTGGAGGGATGCATCAAGCTCCCTCTGCCCTTCACTACTACCTAAAACACAAATTCAAACTAAGATATACTTGCTAGAGAAGCTTGTTTGCCTCTCCTCCTCACCTTGGTTCAATATGTGGATGCTCACAGCAGTTTTTCCTGTCTCCTGTTGCCAGTTCCAGACAGGCAACAAACAGTTCATGGGTTACACTCTGGTGATGCTCACAGACTTCTCTTTGCAGCCCATGGGCCAGGGCATTTTGTAGACAAATTAAGGCTTTGATGGTATCCCATGATGGCAGGTGCCTAAGCTTAGGCCTATAATTCACATGTCCTAGTTTAATCCTGTTTGGTAATTCTTCCCAATTGATTTGGCCCACAGGAACATATGTATGTATCTGAGTGCCAAATTATTCCTAGACTTCTATATCTACCCCCGAGAGCATAGTATCATTATTCATCTCCAAACTGTACACTGGAAATCAGAGTAAAACACTAGCTCATTAAATGGTAATTCTAGCACAACAAATTTTCAAGCTTTAAAAATTAGTATGTCGTCTTGTCTGTTTTCTGAAACTAATTTCAGACATGGGAAATGAGCGACATTTTCAAATCAAGTATGAATAGTCTCTTACAGACAGTGATTTACAAGATCCAGACAGGCCATTTAGCAGCTCTTAGAAGTCAACCCATCTTCAAAAGAAAGGTAAGCACTAACATTATCTTTTCTCAAAAGGCTGAGCATTTGGAGAAAGTTTCTTCAGAGTTCTTTGCAAGCTGCTTACAAATTATAGGCAAAGCCTTCACATCAGAAGAGAGAGAAAGGAATAAAAGGTGTTGTACCTGACATTTAGATTCAAAAATTCCAAACAGCTCGCTTTCCAGAGATTGAGTCACGTAATTGTACCTTTCAAACCCCAGCAACAACAACTAACGTTGTTTGAAGATCCTGCATTTGGTTTCTATGAAGCACCAACAATCTCAGAAGCAGCTACATCGAGGTCTCAGTTTTCTTTGAGGGAAAAAGTGGGCAATTCTAGAAATAACGTAACTACACAAAAACTTGTAGTGATGCATGTTAGCATACCCTTGGGGGATCCAGACTGCCACTGAGCTTTCAGTAAATATGTATCAATGTCAGTATCGATGCATTCGTCTTTCTAGTTTTGGCTTTCGAGATATGAAAATCCACATGCAGAATCTGCCATCCCTTCTTCAGCTGCAGGTACAAGACATTCGTGTGAGCTCTCTGCAGACAGGAGCAGCTTTAATTCAAGCATTTTACTACATATGAGTTAAGCAGGAGCTTCAATATGAGACATACACATACAATGGGTAATTTCAGAAGAGCCCTGAAGCTATATATTTGCATGTGTTATTAGAAGAGTGATAGCTATGGAGCAGGAGAGCTGTATACTGGAACCGACATTGTTCTTACCAAAGCTGAAGGGTCAGCATTCATTTAGCATGGGATATTTAATGCAGCATGCAGACCAGTTGTATAGATTGAAATAGTGACCCAGTTATCCCTGTACTTGTGGCAGCTGAACTAACAGGAAGAACAGCCTGGGAGGGGCAGGGGGGACTGTTCAGGTTCTTGATGTGGTCCTTCCCTTGAGGAGTAAGGGAAGGGATGTACTTGCACCTCAGAATGCTGCTGTGAAACTGTGCAAGTCTTTCACAAGGAAACACGTGGAGAAAGGCAAACATGGAGTTATTCAGGGGCTCTACCTTATTTTTACCCTAACTATTGCTCACAGTACACTATAAAGACATTCCTTTTCTTCTCTTGGCCTTCAACCCCTCCAATAAATCCCCTTTATTGGATTATGGATTAATGCAGCAACTATAGCAGTAAGCCGTTTCCATGAGAGTGAAAAAACGTAAGATGTGAACCATTAAGTGGAGTAGCTTTTTGTTTGGAGTCCATGGGTCTGCCTCAGATACTCTGCCCTTTACAGGAAAACATTGTGTTTCTTCACTAAGTGGGCTTTGAACAATGCCAACAGGACAGAAGTTTAGCACCTGCTAAAACACTCCCACAAATTAAAGTTAAAGCAATAAATGTAACCCCGTTTTCATTAAAACATCTCTCTAGTAAAACTAGCCACAACTTAGTTCAAGCCACTACTCCCACTAAACAAGGAATAGCTGTACACGTGTTAATAGCCACATTACCTTAATAATACTATACAGGTTGCAGACTGCCATTTGAATCTCCTGTGCTGAACTTCTGCTGTTGCTCCTTTTCCACAAAGAAATAAAACCATATTGTTATTGAATTATCACCATGGGCTGTGACACCCTGCAACCAACTCGAATACTCAGAGTAGCATTTACCTGAAGACCTGTAAGCATTTTCCAGATGTGGCTACGTACTCTTACTTCACAGAAGATAATGCACACACAGAACTGGCAATATGCTCTTAAATAAGACAAGCTCAGAGAACTCAATGGCAGAAGCTAGGAATAAAAAAAAAACAGTTCTCCCAGCTACTGTGGCACTGCTCTGTCCACATCTCCACTCCCAAAGGACTGATGGAAAAAAAAAGGTAGCTACATGAGTTAAAAATAATTTGTGATTAGTGAGGGAGTGAAGAAGACTCTAGGAAAACTGAATGAGCCAGCAATTCACTTAAGACAGAACTAGACTCAGCTAGGGAACATGAACATTGTAAGGCCAGGTTAACACCTTCTCAAATTAAATGAAATTGAGCTTTCTAAGGCAACAATCTCAGTCAGGAGAACAGTATTCAAAGCACTATGAAAAAAACCACCTTCAGTAGTCAAACTGATATAGCTGAAGCAATGAAGCGTAGAAAACCTCCTGATCTCAAAACAGTGAAAAAGTGAAAAACAACCTTCAGAACTAACTTCAGGATGAGGACATACGCTCTGTTTTCATCTGGGCTATGCTAATGAGTATGAAGTGGTTGATAACCTACAGAGTTGAGAGGGATTTTTTTCAAGGAAGATGGGGAAAACTGTAATGTCTTTGCTGTTCAAGGAGGGCAAAGAAGGCAATTAATATTTACCTGTGATGCACCAAAGAGTTAGAGGAGTGGCAGAGTATATGACATTTCACAAAAACACCCCCGAGCCCATGACAGACAGCAGAATTCTGTATTTTAAAGATTCAGATATGTCTTCTGAAGGCATCTTTAGACTGACCTCAGTTAAACTGACTATGCAGTTAGTTCATCTTGATGCACTGCTTGCCTGCAAGAACAGGGTTATTAGGTCTTTTCCCATTTGTAGATGTGAATTCAGTCTGGTGCTTAGCAGTTATTTGCTTCCCCTCCCTTTACTTCCACAAGAAGTGCACTGTATCAAGTACGTTACATTCTGGTGTGTGAATATGTAAGACCCACGCATTTTGTTGATTTTAGTGGGGAGGAGAGTAAATATTTACCACAGGATGGTGAAGATTCACTGGCAAGCGTTGCATCTGTTGCTCTGCAGGGCCCAGTAATGTTTGATGCAAGGTTGCCTGCAAAAAATTTTGGCTCTGATAATGAACTTGAAAGTAGATGATTATTAAAAGCTAGGGGAGAGAGTCAGAGCTAATTTTCTTCAACATACATTTTCCAGTATAGCTGGTAATGCTTAATCATTTTCTGTATAAATTCCAAGGTAGCATGACAACTACAGGGACTTTTCTCACAGCAAGTTTTTACATAATATTCAAAGGCGTCAGTTTATCCCTCCAAAGGAGGGGTCTTTGCAGCTATAGCTCTTTCTGTTACGCAAGACGAATAACAACTGCGCTCCCACCCCTTCTTGCACATGGTCTGGTAGCTAAGGGCCAAACCGCACATGTTTTATTGTATGTTGTTTTAAAACCAGCAGCCACCTACGTGTGCTAGTTGTCATCTTTCTTCAATATGTATAGTTTCCAGGCTGCCATTTGTTATTCGAGATGGGTGTTTAGGAAGTTGATGCCAATGAAGAAACATATAATTAATAAGCTAACTGCAGTAGAGTTCTGGACAGCTAAAACTCTGCAAACGTGGTTTGTTTCTTTATTTCTACTTAAACTATCTTTCCAGTGAGAATTGCATCAAAAGTACCACTTTGCTTTGACATACACAGCTAGCATCAGTTTCAATCACATACTCAAGTTACAAATTGTCCACGGGCATCATAATATCAACACAACCTCAAAACCAGTTCCCAACAGCAACCCATTCAAAAACAAGTTTCCATGCAGTAGGAGGAAGGATTAAAAGGCATTATTCAAAGCCACACAACCTCTTCCATTCCATTACTCATAATGATACTTGGACGTTTAAGAGCTGATGAATATGAATCACGTTTAGCCAACTGCAGCCTCCAAATTAATTTTGGAATTGACTAGTTTTACACAATTTTTATAGTACCCATTATACTACCAAAAGCCTCATGTACCTTAATGTATTCTAACCAATTCTTTGGCCATGTAACTTTTCAACTGCGTACATCGGGTGGAGCTGAGGTGGAAATCCAGTGGCAAGCAGAGCTGCCGATGACCATCAGCGAATATCTGCCTGACGGAGGTGCTAACATAGCCTCTGAAGAGGTAGCTCCTTCTAAAAGCAGGGCTCACTAAAGTGAATTTTTAGGATCACAGAGAAAACACAAGTATTTTCAAGGTATATAAAACTACTGAAACATTAAAATGTAAAACAAGTGTGGGAGGGCAGAGCTGGGTAAGCAGAGGCAAAGGGAAGAGAGATGCAACCAGGAGATAGGGAGATTGCACTGAGAAAAGAACACAAGAAATGCAATAGAGAGCAAAACAAACCTCCTTTTCTGCATGCAGAAAGACTTAAAAGATGAAAACTGAAGGAGGAGGTAAACAAAATACTTAGGAAAGAAGGCACTATATGATGGTGGCAGTGAAAAGATCCAGTTGTTTCCCTCATGGAAAGCAGAAGCAACGTGTTTTTTCCTGCTTTAAGTTACCTTCATGCAAAAATATGCAAGTTTTACATTAATAACCTTTTCATGCTACAAAATTCATCAGAAAACACACCTTAAGGAAGTCAGAAGTTACTTCCTCTAAATATCACCAAGCTAACCAGAGCATGGTAAGCCAGCTCCACTCTAAACAGAGTCAGTGATGCACAGGCTGAACACACTCAGTGTGCTTCTCCTTCCTCAGTCTTTCCTAACTTCAAGAACAAGCTCACGGGGAATGAACTGCCTCAAAAATGAAATCTAGATATATTTACACAAAGACTACTTCACTACTTGACGCTGTCTTTCCCAAAGACACAGCCTTAGGGAAAACTTTCTTCCCTGATGAATTAAGAATGGATTAGGGCATGAAGCTGCTCTGTAAGAAAAACAGCAATTCAAACAGTGTATTGTAATACAAACAGCGACACCACTACTGACTAGGTCCAGCAGGTCGTAACCACTAAACATACAACAGGATCGCTACAACAAAACTCAAAGCAGCCCGATAGCGTAAAATGCATTCCTGCAGCTGCTCCCAAACAGCCCGTGCCCGAGAGCAAACCTGCACGCCAGAAACCACTTGGCTACTGGACCTCTCATCTGCGCTGTACTTTCCCACCCAGAAGAAATATACTTATTTGCAGAGAGCAACAAACAACCCTTGGAAAGTGCATTTATTAGGAAAGTTCCTAATGCTTCTAATCATTCTAACTTCACATGTGACATAAGGTAAATACACATGGCAAAACTACCTGAATCCCCAGATTCAATGCGAACAATATTGTTCGAGATACAAAAAGATGATAGTGTTTTACAAGTAAAATGTTTCTAAAGCAATCTGATAGCTTTGCAGTCCCCGAGCTCATTCTTAATGTCATCCCACCTGATTTAGCAGCCTTTCACTACACAGACATCAATTTCAAGAAATAATTGCCTTTAACACAAGCTCCAAGAACCTAACAAATCTCATCTTTGTCTCATCTATACAGCCAGAAAAATACTATTTGCCCATTTAAACAAATTCTTAGAAAATAATTCAAGAAATAAAGTATGATCACTTAATTCAGTCAAAGGCTATGGTTAAGTCATGTACATTAACTACTTATTGAAACAAACTAGGCAATCAATATTTAAAAAGAAAGGTTTTCTGAAAGTTAACACACGTTCTGTTCTGGACTAAGCAAATATCTACTCGATATGCTTCCTTACAGCTACAATACAAATACCTTCCTACTTTACACACAGGTTCCAAGAAAAGTAGTCTTCAGAAAGTCAGTCTCCTGATTTCTTGTTTCAGGTGGCTCACTGTGCTGAGCCACCTAGCAAGAAAGAGAACAGGAGGGGTACACTGTCTCTTGATTTTTACGTTGCTCAACTGAAGTCAGAGAACTGCTTTCTTATTTTTCCCTGCACACTTTCCTTCTTCACAAAAAACTTTTTATTGTGCTTTAACAGAAGGTCAATGGCTATCACTTCTCTACTCCAGCACAATGGTGAATTGAAACAAGAACCCATAGCTGTTAGGACCGACAAAGCAACCAGTATGTCTAAGCCAATAAAGCGATTTGTTCATTAAAGCTACTAATAAAGCAACCTTTTGTTAGTCTATGAAACATCAGAAACCTCATAGAATGCATTTAACTATGCTTTTTCTTATAAAAAGAAAAAAAAAATCACAAACTCAAAAGTTCTAAAATCTGTTAACTTCTCCACTTCCTTGAGCTGCTGATAAAAAAAAACCCTCAGTGCTAACTTTTTGAAAAGATGGGAATTGCAGTGCAAAGTTTCATGCCTCTTTACAAACAGAGGAGTTGAGAGTTCTTGGTCAATGTACTCCCCCCAACACCAAAACCTCAAAATTTCTCATATTAATGATTTATTTAAAGCTTCCTGCTTTAAATACTGACAACCTACTCTAAGTCAACATGAGTACAATAATTCAGGACTGAAAGAAGAATTGGACAAGAGATGCGCTCAGTTTGGGATCCAAGGATTTATTTGGATTTCATGAACAGAAGACATGGGAAAAGCTGCAGCAAGCAAAGACCCGAAGTGCTGCAAGCACTTGTGCTCCTTGCTTTCAATTAAACCACAGCCCAGTTTGAACCTTATTCCCTGGTGCTCAGAGATTTTTACTGTTCTCCAGAGCCAGCTGTAGCATGACTATGGCAACAACCTTTTGCCAAGCAAGATCAGTGTTTTGCCCTAATAAACTCAGCAGTACAATATCAGCAATCCTTGGGAGAATGAAAGTGAAGCGTCCCCCATTAGTCACAATTTCTAAACTTGCTTCATTAACAAGTCAGCTCCATTGTTCTCTAATCAGAGCCTGGGCCAAAAAAGCAACTTTCCATCTAGTCACCATCAGCTAAGCAAAAAAGCAGGACAGATAATTCTTGTAAAGCACTAAATTTAGTATGAGCAAAACACATTTCACCAACAGTGAAATGCAAGTATCGCAGCAGTATAGAACATTAATGCAGATAATAAAACAAAACAAGGTACGGGGTGGGAAAAAGTATGCATATACACTGTATTACTCATACATAAAACAACACAATCCCCAGCATCCTAGTGGCAAGTCAGCATAGAAGCAAACTCAAGTGATTCTTCTACCATCATTTCTCACGTACTGCTTTTTGTCAGGCATAATGCTAAACTACCACTTTTAAAGTGCACGTCTATCCAAGTGAAAATATGTAAGCAAGTTTCAGTTTCACCCTTGCTGCTGCAATTTCTCAGGGACAAGATTCCCATTTGTTACCCTGAATGTAGCATTTGAATTCTCAGCTAAAGTTCTTGTAACAGAATGACAGTAAAATATTTGGCCACACAGAGATACTTACAATTAGCCAAGGTTCTGTCCTCTGCTATTCAGAAAAAAAAAAAAAAATAGCCTGTATTTATAAAATAAACATGTCTGATATCTAGAGCAGTGATAGCATCCCTCCCCCGACACTCTGACTCTCCATAGCAAGCCATGAGATTATATCCTCCTTCTGGAATTAAGTGCTTATTCTAACAATAACACTTGAATAGGCCTGTAAAACTTTTCAATTAAACAGTCGTCAAGCAGCCTGATAAGGCACAAAGACAACTGATAGCCGAAACAAGAGTCAAACAACAAGTTTTGCAGCCCTCCTAGCTACTGCCAAACAAAACATTAATCAATGAGTAGTCAAGAAGCAAACAAACTACCATTACCTTTCTTAGCAAAACTGGACAGGTAATTTTACTTAAATTTCAACCATCTTCAAAGTCCAAGAAGAGCTTTAAGTGAAAAATTTAGGAGTCTTTTGAGTGCTATTGCACCACTGTGGAATATCAGCAAAGAAAACAGCAGTACAGTAACTACTGCAAAAACACACAATAGGAAGAGTTGCACAACACTTATCCTATGTTCTCCTTACAAGTAAACAAACATGACTTCTGTAAGTTATTAAAAATAAATTTAATTATAATGTTTTCCTAATTAAGTTATCAATCCTCATTTTGCTAATTGCCCCTGACCAAGTCTTTGAAGCAAATTTTATGGTCAGATGTTCATTTAGGCTTCAAAAGAATCACACAAAAATGAGGCTTCCTCCATAGCACAATATGCTGCCTGGTGTTTGCAATCAACTGCACTTTTTGGTTTCCTTAAGTTTCAAAATTAATCCCTTGCTTTATTTCAATTCTACTCCCCTAACAGTAGGAAGTCAGTGGAATTTATGCTCGTAAGTGACCTAAGAGTACTTTAAAATCCTGCTCTTCAGAAATCAAATTTGTGCTCTTCCAAATAAATAAATGCAAGCTTAGACTAATAAAAAGCTCCCTGTACTTTTTATTAGCAATGAAAAACTGATGATCATTTTTGTTCTGAGGCAACAAAAGTATGTCACTAAGAAGTTCAACAAACATTTGTAGCTATCGATACAGCAAACATTTATGCACACGCTCGGCTTTCCACAGATAAACTTACGACCAACTTTAAGCCTATAGTTCAATGACTGCAGGATCAGGTCTGAATTTAATCTATCCACCCTTACCCTGTATTTAATAAAAATTGATACTATAGCCTATCAGTAGCGATAAAAGAAACGTAACCAGAGTTAAAATGCATCATAAGTGTCTTCAAATTGTGATAGCAATCATGACAAAAGATCTAAGATTATTTCAAATCTTGCAAAACTGACACTCAGTAAAATAAAGGCTTTAGAGGCTTGCAGAAAACCACCAAGCATTAAACTTACCTTTCTTTCACAAAGGTACTCCTATCCACAGCCACAATCAATAACTGAAAGTTGACAAGGCACTATCAACAACGCTGAACAAAAGACACCTTCAATTACAAGGGCTGCATTTTTGTTTACTTTGCCTGGTTGCAACAGTTGAAATACTAACACAGGAAATGAGCTATTTATTATTTCAAAAAGATCCTGTTTAAATTATTTTTTTTTAATAATCTATATCATCAAGACACAATCTTAAGAGTTTCTGTGCTGATGTTCTTAACACAGGAACAGCTATACAGGAATTGCCACTTCCTGAAGACACAGACAAAAATTCCTCCTCCTCACTTGAATACCCTTCGTTTCCACAGGGTCAAGCAACTCTTCAGTAAACATCCCCCATAGCCTAAGCTTCAGCTCAGGCTGCCATCCCTAGGACTGACTTCAGCCTTGCAATACTAGTAAGCAGTGATCCCCAACGGCACTTCCCCTTTTCAATGAAAAAATCAAGCGGTTGATGTAGAAATATGTGTCTTTTTATGGATGTGCACTATCTCATCAAAAATAACTTGAATATAGAAGAATCTGCATCTGAAGAATGGTCTCTTCCAGACCAAAGAGACCAACTTCAAGGGACTACAACAAAGGCAAGTGACAGGAAGAGCAAACTATAGTAATTGATCGTCACTGCTCCTTCCAACACAAATACCGGACAGCAATAAAGACATATAATATAGACAGAAATTTATACATATAATATAGGAACTAGACAGGGACATTCAAAGTAAAAGCAATTCTTCATGCCCTAACCAGTAGATCTGCAGAATTTGTTGCAAAAGGATGCAATGGAGATGAAAATTTTACATGGATTCAAGGAAATGCTGGAGAACTTCAAGGAAGAGAAATTGTTCACCAGTTTCTGAAGAAACAGAAACCATCTCTGGCTCAGAGGTTCCCTGAACTGCATGCAGCTCTGTATGGAGAAAAGTGTCAACCATTTACCTCGTTATCAATTTTCCCTATGCATCCACTTAGGGATGTTTTGGAGATGGGCTGTGTAACAAATCTGGGAACTTCGGGGTTCCTATACACCACTTTCACTTTTATGGCTGATATCGGACAGAGGGAAAGAAAGAACTTCCGTGTGATCTAGTATGGCAATTTTTGTTTTAAAGCTATTTAATAAATATGTTTTAAACTAGAACATCTCAGTTAAAACATGGAACAAAGTATTTTAATATTTGGATTTCCCTCCCCACAAAACTGACAAGCTTGATAAAATACATTAAATCAAGACACTTTACTGAATTTGACCTTTCATTCAAAAATATTAGAAGTTCACGACACCTCTAACAAAGTATTTTTATTCTCCACCACAACAGCTACAACAGTTTTGTAGCTTTGCCCCTTGCACACTGTATCTGTGTAGCACGTGGCACAGCAGCCTGCTACCCAGCAGTCTTGGCTGGCATTTTTCTCCTGAGAAAATCTACAGGAATCACTCCAGGTTGGGTTTGTGGTAGTTGGTGGTTTATGTCCCTGCCTGAAAACAGATACAAGCAATAGATGGGAAGACACATGACGTGTCTGTCCATTACCTGGAGAGACCTCTCTGCTCCTGCTTGCTCCCTCTCCACTCCAACACAGCTTGCAGGGTGTCCGTCAGCTGAAGCCAAGGCCTCCTAGACCCTAAATTCAAAATCTACCTCAGCAGACACATTTCAACACTCAACTGCACGATTCAGGGGAGTGGAAGAGAGCTAACCACCTTCCCATTAACACCTCGTTCAGAGGAAATCCGCTACGTTGGGCATTTTGCCATTTTAAGAGCAAAAATCAGAACTGGGTTATGTCAGAGGAGTGAGAAAAAGTAACTTGCAAATATTACAAAGATTATATCAACTTCCTAAAAACATCCAGTATTCTAGTGTTAGGAAAAAAAAATAAAAAATAAACCATTTTTTTCTTATATTTAAAAGAGACAGCAAATACGATGTAGAGACTTTCATCCATCAGCAAGCTTGCTGAAAAAATTGTTTAAAGAATATTATCTTAAACCTATGCAGGTTGCTATCAGAGAACAGACACAGTATAGTTTCTGTTCAGGAAGTCTTTTTTATTATTATTTTTAGGCTGGCAGAACTTGACAACAGCAGTGAGCTAAGGAGAAAAGCTGAAAAGCTGACTCCCAAAGAGCCTTCCCCAAAGATGCAACAGGCCAGTAAGATTAATCTTGGTGTTGGGGGGGGGGGGGGGGGAAATACTGTTTTTATTTAGATATCAGCAAAAAAGACATCAAAAGAAAAGGCAGTAAGTGGCCTACTACTTTACAAAAAAGGGTTAATAGCAGAAGGCCCTCATTCTATACTAAAACTCCTTCACATGTTCACCAGTGGTCCAGCAACTAAGAAGTGGAAAAGGAACAAAACTGACAACTGACTCATGTCAAAATTATTAAGGTTAAGAGAAGGAACCGTAAGGATTTCAGGTAATCTGACCAAGCTAAAAGGGTAATACATAACAGACAATGACGTGCAATGCCTTGTCTGTGCTTACAGGCTCATGTGCTACTCACTGACTTTCTGGATTTCAGCAACAAATTCAGAAAAACAACAGGTTTGCTCTTGGCAGCCCATTAATGAACGATGCTCAGTTAAACGTCAGGATGTGGCTGAATACCGCATTTCAAGGCGAAACTTTGTAACATAACAGGACAATGTCAAAAACAGTTTGAAATGCTAATTAAACTAAAGCAGTTTAAAAAAAAAAAAAAAAAAAAAAAAAAAAAGGTGAAAGTTGACCAAAGTCGTCCTAAAGGCCATGCCAGAACACATGAAAAGCTCAGGTGTGTTAACATTAGAGATGGAACAAAATAACTCAGAAAAGGGCAGAGAGAAAGAAGTTAAGAATGGGAGAGTTACAACTGGAGTTTTGTAACAAAAACACTACACTTAACTAAGTTACAGGGTTAAAGTTTCACATATAAGATAATGCTATAAAATCCTGATTGACACAAGACATAAAACAAGGTTTAGACCCCAAGATTTTGATCAATGGAACAAAAAAAAAAATGTTTTTTTTAACAACAAAAAAAAACTTAAACAAAAATCCTATCAGATTTTTAAAAGGATTACATTTTAGTAAGCAGCATAATAATCTGTAACAACAATTTTAAGACTGATCTTGAAGAAGAACAAACTAACCAAAGTTTGAGACATAAAAACTATTCAGTGGCACTCCAACATCCTTTCAAAAAGCAGTTCAGAAAAGAAAGGAGCAAAAGACAAAAAGATCAATAAATTCCATAATGAGATCCTAACTCTTTTCTGGAGGTGGCAACTAAGGGATGGTGAGAACAGCAGAGAAGTTAACTCTCAACTCGACAGCCAGCAGAATTCTTGAATGTGATTTTTCCCCTCTCTTTGGCAGCAGGCACAGTATCTGTGCTCTGCTCCCAGCACATGCTGCCTCCAGCCCAGCCAGCACCCTACAGACCGATCCGTGATGGGGAAGGGCACAGAGGGCATCAGGACAGCAGTGAGAGCTCAGTTACTGCAGTGGAGGGCTACAGCAGCAGACAGGATATAAATCCATAGGAAACAAGATTTTATTAGCTCTGCTGCTCATAGAGCTATTTGTTTCCCTTGTGTTTTACAGATTTGAATACTAATATTTCTGCTCACTGTAGCTTTGATTGCTGTGTTAAGCATCATCTTACTGAATAAAAGGATTAGTTTGTCCAGGCTGGCAACACTATGATTGTGATATGAAGAGAACAGCAAGGAAAAACCTTTGAAGATCAGGTGCATGCTCATTTTTGTAGGTTGAGTTGGAGTAGTAGCTGAAGATGTTTTTTTTTTTGTCACAGGCATACAGCATGAAATACAGCATGACAATACTTATACAGTTTAGTATACTGTTTGTAAACATTTTTAGATATTTTTGTTTGACATTCTGCTGAAGATAGGCAATCCCACTCTTCCCTTACACAAAAGCTACAAGCACTCACGTTGACTCACAACCAGGTGGATTTGAGAAGAGCACAGCACCACCACAACAACCAGAAAGGGGCAGGGGGCAGCAAGATCAGCCCTTTTGGCTGCAGCACATGCCCCACACCGACTTCAGTAGATCAAACCACAGTTGTGAGGTTTTGGGGCACAACCAAACCAACTGAGCGGCTAGCCACTGCCCAAAGGGTCCCCTACCAGCCACACACACTCACCGCATCCCGCGCCAGTTCTCACACATCCTGTGAGACACTGAGCTGACTCGGTTTTTAGTTCCCTTCTCACTTCATCTTGAGCTGCCAGCTTTCTACCATTTTAGTTCCCTGAATTTAATTAACAAAAACCCAGATTAAACCAAAGACGAGCACAGCAAGATGACAAGGGGTGAGAGAAGCTCTTTGGGACCATCCCCTTCAGCAGCAACTGAACAGGTCAAACACAGCATGAAAGGACAGCCCATGTAAAGGCCAAGTGAATAACACCTCTGGAGTCCTCAATCTTCCCACAGCTGAGAAAGATATTATGAAGGGTAAACTGTTCCAATTTCATTTTTTTTTTTCTGTTTTAGTCTTCACTAGGTTGCGCCTAACCTACACAATTAATTTTGTTCCCACCGCACTGCAGTGTAAACAAACAACAGGAGTGAGAAGGACCCAGAAGTTAACATTTCTTTTGTGCCACCAAACAAGCTTTTGTTTTACCAGTCATTCCCAGCACCCTTTTGAAAGGTTCCCACAGCCCGTGTAAACAACATGCAAGCTGAGCTGGATGACTGTACCTACCTCCTACACAGCCAGCCAGCCACCGCAGCATGCAGCTCCCCTACCTAGGGAGCCGCACATCCACCCCGAAACAGGGGGCACCACCCACCCCAACCCCCTGAACAGAAGATCCTGCCCATGCTCCTGAGTCATGCAGAGTGTTATCTCACACTCCTGCGAGGCACAACCAAACATCAGGAGTGCTCCAGCTGAAGCTTGACCCTCCTGTGTTATTTCAAGATCAGCCCACTTCTTTTCTACTGCATATTAGGAATTACTTGGTTTCAGAATAGTCAGGCATAACAGTATTCAGAGGACAAAAAAAAAAAAAAAAAAACAATTTGCAAGATTTGCCATGGCAATAAGCTGTAAAGCTAGGAATTCAACACACAAAAAAGAAACACAATGTCTTGAACACAAACACAACTGTGAATGTTGAAGTTGTTTTGCTACAGCAAGCCCTGTCTAAGAACCATCCCAGTTTTAGCGCTGCCTTGGGTACATAAAACTAAGTTAAACACCCAAACAAGCTAAGAAACTGTCACTGTGGAGGTGATTGGTGTGGTTAATGCAAACACACTTTTGTGTTCCAGGTTTGAAAATGAAGAGTTCAGACACCTGCCCATTACAGAGCACACACAAAACGTTCTCAGCAAGACCTACTTCACACGTACTGCTGCTTTCCTGTAGAGCGTAGTGTCAAAGCGCAGTCAGAATTACTGAGGGGCTACCGAAGCCTGCGTGGTCCTGCTGCGATGTTTCAAATGCAGTGACTTTTACCTTATGATGTCTAAGAACTGTTACTATCTCACTCTGCAATAAAGAAAGAAATTGGCTGTCATTTCAGTGATCCACCCACTCACAGAAACACCACAGATCTGAACACACTCATCAGCTCTCGCAACAGAAGAAATGGCCATGGCAAAAAAAAAAAAAAAAAAAATCAGGAACAGATGTTCCAAGCTACTTACACAAGGGTATCTCCAGGATCTGCTTCAGGGCCATCTCTATTGCATGGAAACCCAAAAGACGTCTTGCTTTGAGCACCTCTGCATGAATTAAAACTAAACATAAACAGCAAGTGAATTAGGCACACCTGGCAAACTGCACGTTTACTGACTATCTGACCTAGCTTGGGCCATGCAACACGGCTCAGCAGAGATGCAGCATTTGTTAAAGCAAAGATGTAGGCATCAGATCTTCCACGGAGATTCAAAACTGCCAAGCTATGTGAGACCATACTTGCCACAAAAGATGAGTAAAATATTTTCCAGGGAGACCTGAATCCAAAGCTGTAATTTTTGTTACCACTATTAAGCAGTTATGATCTTGAACACTGAGGAAAATAATCTTTTAAAAAACAGCTTTACTAGGTGATGGAGAAGTCAACAAAAGTGTGTATCCGCTATTGTCAGGTCTAGCATAGAAATGCCAGATTTTGCAGCTCCTGGAATAGCTAGTGAGAGACTTCTCAAGCATGAACTATGCCACAATGCTGAAAGGCTTGCACTCGCCAGGGAACACACTGAGCAGCTTACTTTCCTAAAAAGGGAAGCTGGAAAAAAGCTTGAAACCTTTTCTTCCCCATTGGCTTCGGCTTGTGGTGTTTTGGGCTTATCACTCATTCAGTGAGACAAGTAGCTTGTCCTGAAGTAGCCTGTTCACTTCTGAAAACATTGCAACTGCTCTCATTCCTGCAAATACACAAGGATACACATTCTATCTTATAAAGCATATCATGTATCTTACATGAAGAGAGAAATATCCTTTCAATTGCAGTTTATAATGAGGCAGACTCCCTGCAAGTACAAGCAGATCTAAACGTAAAGTTCCACCTTAAAGAAAAGGTGAAAAACTTTTTCCTGCAGAACGTGTGCTCCAGAAGTATTCACCACTATCTATGAGCACACAGAGTCCGCGTGTGCATTAAGGCCATTATGCCAGTCTAAGAAGGCAACGTTGAGCAGAGACTGTCAAGACCACAATCCCTGGATTTGCCATTCCTGTCCTTCAGGAGTTCAAAGTAATTGCTACAACCTACAACAGAAAACCACAGGTAGGTAACCTTAACGCTGCATTCACAAGTATTTCGTTCCAATTAAAACGGGCTCTCAGTACTCCTCGAGCAGTCAGCTCTCCACCACCTCCCTTCAACTCCTTGATAATCCCAACCAGGGGAACACACAAGGGATGTCTCAACTTGAATGGCTTGAAGATCTCCCCCCACCTCTCCAGAGCAACATTTCCCCTTCTGCCTTCAGAGAGAGGAGGCATCAACATCAGACCAAAAGGCTGGGAACCTGGAAACAGGAATCTAGTAACAAACATAACCATTATCCTAGAATGAGCATAGATTCCTAATTTTCAAACAGGATCCACATGTAAAAGCAGGGGGCAGGGATGAGAAAGAATGAATGAACAGCCTGAGATGGCCACGTGGGAGTGCAAGATTCATCGATGGAGATTTAGAGGAGTTTAGAGGAAGCAACCACAATTCCTCCTTCCCCACAGCCCCACAGTACCCTTTCTGGGTGCCCTGAAGAGGCTCACCCCTCTCAGCTCCCACTCTGGCTGAGCAGCTCTTGCACCCTGGTTCAGACTGCAATGGCCACCACTCAACATCTTGGAGGGATGTGGGGCAGGGAACAGAGGAAATCTTGCTCTTGCAGCTCTTTGCGAGCATACACTTCCATAAATCATCTCATCAGTATTTTGCTAACAAAACAGCACGCATGGAGACTCCTCATCCGTCAGTGTAAAGCTAACCATCTCAGCTCAAGACACAAAGATGATCTGAGCCAAACAAGCTAGTCTTCAACAATAAGGAGTATTTCACATCTCCTCCTACCAGCCAAGCTGCAGGTGCTGATGCAGCTGCTCTAGCTGATGGTAACATCTTGAACTATCCCAATAAATAACGGGAAAACATATCTGCTGGTTTAAGACATGACATTATAGAAAAATACATTGTTTCCCCCTTGTAAAAATGAATGCCATTGTTTCATAGAATACTGAGAAAAAGTATTGAAGAGCTTTTGCATAATTGAGACCTGTCTGTTTTGCAAAGACACTGTCATTGACTTTCATGTACCTTTTGTCACAGTGCACAGGTTTTCACAGTGAATAAGGTTCAACTCAGCAATTTCTTTTCATTCTGGCATTCCTTATTTTTGAAGCATGTATCCTTGTAACGTAAGTTATAATATGCATGTGTTATGCTTCCAAATCTGAATCATTTTGGTCAAGCTCTGAAAAGAAATCTGCTATTTCAGAGTCAGGGGGATGACACTTTATTAGGCTCTTCAGAGAGCATAAACTTCAGGAATATGGGCTGCAAGTTAAAGTGCTTACTGACATAAACCACATCCACAACATTGACAAAAACAGCAAGAAAATATTAGAAAATGCTTAACTGTAATGCATACATCAATACAAGATAAGTGTTGGAGTGGCTGATCAGGACCACTGGTGGAAAAAAAAGGCAGGATTCACGTCGCGGACAAATTACTCCCATTTCCCCTTCCTTCCCACAAAGTGTTCCCTCATGACTGAGTTGCAATGCCTCTTGCATTCATTAAAGCCAAAAAGCGTCTTGCATATACAAAGTTCTCAAAGGAAGAATAACAATGATAACGATCAAACCCATAGCTTAAAGTTCAAGTAAGTGCCTAATCGAGCCATTAGTTAGTTACTGATTCCTGCTGACCAGAGCAAGGAGCTAAGAAAAGATTAGTTTATTTCACCCACAGTCTAAATAAAGGTAAAGCCTGAGAGCAACATTTCATTTTCTATTGAACACAAAGCTGTGACGGGTTTAAGTATTCATTCTCTGTCCTCATAAAAGAATGAAGTGAGAGGGTATCCATCCCAGCTGACAACTGCTCCATTCCACCCAAGTGCTCAAGCAGAGACCCATCCACCCTTGCCTCCAAGCCCTCAAATGCAGGAGAGGAGGCTGCTGAGGGCTGCTAAACATGCAGGAGCAACATGGGCCACAGCTATGAGGTGAGGTGTTGGGAAGGTTGCTTTCGGGAAGAGCCCAAAGCACACGGAGATGCTCACAGCCCCACATCAGCGGCTGGAGCCACCACAAGACACGGGTGATCGGGCTCAGCAGGCCTCTGGCTTAAGCTAGGTCAGCCTCCATAACACAAGTGGCCACACCACCCAACGGCCGGGCCAATAATCTTCTTAGCAATGAGGGAACCTCCTAGCTTACATGGTTCCAGGTCTTTGTCAGAGCAGCATCCGAAGCCTTTGCTGCCACAGGAGCCTGTGGAAGTGATGCTGGTAAACAGGCCTGGTCCACCCCGTGACTGGGCGGCACATTTCGGTACAGAACCATCCATCACCTTCCACAAATTCACTGAGCTACAACAACACTTTCTGTCACGGAGGAGTATTTCCAAGAGCGATTACAAGCAATCCTCATTATCTCTGTCAAGAATTACCTGATATACAGAAGCTCTGTCAGAGAAAGCCGAAGCAGCTCTGCCTTAATGGCACTTTTATTTCAAACATAATGTAGGTAAACTCAGTTAACAAGCATGCACTCTTAAGAGAAGGAGCCAAAAGCTTGAACACATTTGTTAGCTACAGCCTGAATTTAGAACTGACTAAAGGACTGACTAATGCTGACTAAAAGATACTTCACTTAGTTTACTTTAAAGAGACAGAAGAGCATTCCTCTCCATTCAGTAACACTGCCAGGCCTAAAACATCGCACCCTCCTCTCCTAATTCAGAGAGGAGAAATACCACTGAAGTAATTAACAGCACTTTTGCAAAGTACTGCGTGTGCACATAATGGGAGGAAGTCAAGTTAGTTTGTCAGGCTGAAGATACAAATGATTTCTCTTCCTAAGCTGGCAAGTTTCTCTAATAACCAATACAAACGAGGCTCGCATGCTCTCTGAAATACCAATGCTTTTGCTACCAGATACTCTGTTGCAATAGTAAAAGGTTATTCAGCTTGAACAAAGGAAATACATGGAGTAGATCTAAGCTCTAACAGGAAAAATAAACTTGAAAAAAAAAAATCATAACATAAGACGATATATTTTCTTGAAATATTTATCCACCTGGAACAGCAGCAGGAACACTCAAGTGCCATCAACAGACAGAGCGCGGCTGCCACTAATAACAGGATGACAATGGAGTGGGAAAGGGCAAATTTAAGTCTGAAACCAGGAAGTGACACAAAAGCAAATGTAATCGCTGTATCAGAAAAGAACACAAAGATGCAGCGCCTTTCAGCTCCTGCAGATACGGCATACTGCACAATGCTGACCATCCCTTTAACTCTGCGGCCCGAAGGGAGGGCAAGCTCCTGTCCCAACCTCTAGCTCCTGGAGCAAGAAAACCAAAACTTGATCTGAATGGAGAGTTCGGTCTTCCGTTTCCCCTTTAGGGCAGCAGTGACAACAGGAATCTTAAGATATGAAGATATTTGGATCTAAAATAAAGTCTTCTTGCCTGTCAGCACATTTGGTTCCCGAAATAAATTTACAAGCATCAGGTGCCCTATCTACCTGCAGAATTTCCTACTGACTGCTCTGCTGTCCCCAGGTTTCCAGCAGCTGCCCCTTACTCAGTGAGAGGGAGCAGAGCACAGCTGGGAGACACCGTCCCAGCTCTCGGACCCGCAGTACCAAGTGAGCAATCCTCAAGTACGGCGTGCAGCTCACATGCACCCCTTGCACACCTTCAGCCACTACACGCTTCTGCCACTTTTTGCATCTTTCCCTCCTTCCAACTCCACCTGGTGAAGAAGATGCAGCCGAGCAGGACAGAGAGGGGACAGGACATTGTACTGAAGGTGGACTCACGCCAACAGCAGCTTTCGCATAGAGCTACAAGTTCGGGTCCCCATCCACGACCATCTCCTCAAAGAAGCAGCGTCGAAGCTGCTCCCTTCCCAGCGCACCGTCTTCACGTGAAGCTCCCCGCGGCTGAGCTCGGCCCGCGGACAGAGCAGCTGGGCGCCGGCAGACGCCAAGCTCCTTCCCCGCTCACACCCGCGGAGCTTTCGCTCCGCTTGAGCACGACTTCAGGCGCTCCATTAGAGCGGCACGGGCTCTGGGACAGCGCTTCCCTTTCCCTCAGGGGGTGTTTCTGCACTCCGCAAGGAGGCTGAAAACAAAGCCAGGAGCGATGCAGAGCCCAGCCGCCCCCCAGGAGGCCGGGGGCGCAGCGGGAGCAGCCCCGCGCCCCCTTCCCGGACCGGCGGCGCCTTCCTCCGGGGCGCTACGTGCGGGGAGGCGCCTCCGGGACCCGCTCGGTCAACGCTTGGGGATTTTCGTTAAAAAGGAGAGAGGCCAGGGGCCGCCCCGCGGTACCGAGCGCCCCCCGCCCCCCGGGGGGTACTCACTTGTCGGCCCCGGCCGCGCCGGGCTCCCCGTGTGCCGGCGGGGCGATGCCGGCGGCTCGCCGGAGCCCCCTCCGCCGGCTGCCCCCCGCCCCGGGGCCGGGCCCCCGCTGCGGCTGGGCGGGGATCGGCTGCTCACATGGAGCCGCCGCTGCCCCCCGGGGCCCGGCTACCGGCGGCGGCGGGGACGGGGACACGGGACGGGGGCGGGGGGAGCCGCTAGGGCCGCGGCGGGGCGGCGCGGGGCGGCCGTGCGGCGGGGCTGGGCGCTCCGCTCTGCGGCATGGGG